>CAMZMU010000079.1:9881049-10481049 GCA_947311845.1 Poa pratensis
GATTTATATAATCATTGATTTGAAGAGAGAGATTTCATTATTTGAAAGCCGATGAAAAGTTCATAGTACTTGATTTGAGTACTTGATGAGTACATTTGTAGCTATTCAATTTCATCATAAATCTTCTTATAATCGATAAGGATAGCCGTGTCAATTTTTTTTTTCATGTTCATGTTTGATATATGCAATGTTGAATAACGTATGATCTAATCCAAGTACGCTTGTTATGTCTGCACTTGAAGGTCGGCCTTGGTTACAGTTTGATGAAGTGGTTTCCTCATCTCCTTTAGTTTTTATTTGACTTAGCTGGAGATGGAAGTACGTTTGTCACCGTTGTACTCAAGTACTCAATGGCCTACCCTCAGTCACTTGCTGCAGAAGCGGAAGCGGAAGCCTTGGAGCTTTTCAGCGTGGAGAAGCAACTGACGAATTCACACAATGCGAAAGTAAACCTCCAGCTATCTAATGACAGTTTGATAGGGTGGTAGATCTCAAACACATGTCTTCAAGAACCATATTGGGAGAGGATCAACTAACCAGCTGGTCATGCTTATGTTGTTTTCTCTTCCTTTGTACTCCCTCCGTTTCAAATTAGATGACTTTCATTTACCAATATATGGATATATTTTTTTAGATAAAGAGTATATATTAATATCGCGAAGATACCAATTACATTCAGGCTCTGCAACAACGCATTGCCCTAAAGGCATTACGGATGCACACAGCCATAAAAAGAAAGAAGAATTACATAAAAGAAAAGTCCCGCTACAACGAACAGATCCTTGTAGCAGCGATGTCGAAGTATAAAGTCCGGCATATGCCAATGGGGATGGCTTGAGTGGGTGGAGCCCAACAGGTTGCGTTGCGACGGTGCTCGCTCGGGATTAGGCACGAGCAAGGTGACCACGGTGACACCAGGGTGTACCCAGGTTCGGGGCCCTCGTGTGGAGGTAACACCCTTACTCATGCCTAGATCTGTATAGGGAATCACTGGGCTACAAGTTTGCTCCTCGAGCTGTATGCGGTGCTCGCCTTCTTGGAGGAGGGAGCTAGGTAGTGAGTATGGCCGTCAATCAAAATGAACCCCTTCCATGGGGTGCCTGACTCCCCTTATATAGGACAGGGAGCCGGTTACTAGGTCTGCGCCGGCCTACCGGCTAGCCGAGCTGCGGGCGGGGCCCGAGCCAACGGTCACCCATAGTGTCGGGTACTGTGGGCGAGGTCAGCCACGCCGGTCATCGGCATGGTCGACGCCTTTACGTCTTGTCTTCATGTCTTGTCGGTATGGTCTGCTGACCACTGTAGGCGGCGTGACGGGAACTGTTCCATGTGGATGGCGTCATGCCGTTGACAACAGGAACCCGGCCGCGGGGCGTGCGGGGAACAGGTGCTCCTTCCCATACCTCCTTATTCTCTTGTATGCATCCCGTCGGAGAGCATCTGAGGCCCGGCTATGGGGCGAGCGGGGACCCGTGTCCGACTTGCCACCTTTGTACCTGTCAGCTGGGCGCTCGGCTTGCCATCTGATCGGCTACCCGGAAATTATTCCCCTGACAGGACCCGTCTCCGACTTGCCGCCTTTGTACCCGTCAGCCGGGCGCTCGGCTTGCCGTCTGATCGGCTACCCGGAAATTATTCCCCTGACAGTAGCCAAATAGCCGGGCCTCGGATGCTCTCCGACAGGATGCAGACAAAAGAATAAGGAGGTATGGGCAGGAGCACCTGATCCTCGCACGCCCCGCGGCCGGGTTCCCGTCGTCAACGGCATGACGCCATCCACATGGAACAGTTCCCGTCACGCCGCCTACAGTGGTTAGCAGACCATACCGACAAGACATGAAGAGAAGACGTAAAGGCGTCGACAATGCCGATGACCGGCGTGGCTGACCTCGCCCACAGTACCTGACACTGTGGGTGACCGTTGGCTCGGGCCCCGCCCGCAGGCCGGCGCAGACCTAGTAACCGGCTCCCTATCCTATATAAGGGGAGCCAGGCACCCCATGGAAGGGGTTCATTTTGATTGACGGCCATACTCACTACCTAGCCCCCTCCTCCAAGAAGGCGAGCACCGCATACAGCTCGAGGAGCAACCTTGTAGCCCAGTGACTCCCTATACAGATCTAGGCAGGAGTAGGGGTGTTATCTCCACACGAGGGCCCCGAACCTGGGTACGTCCTGGTGTCACCTTGGTCACCTTGCTCGTGCCTAATCCCGAGCGAGCACCGTCGCAACGCAACCTGTTGGGCTCCACCCACTCAAGCCATCTCCATTGGCATATGTCGGAGTTTATACTTCGACAAACGATAAATGGAAGTCATCTAATTTGGAATGGAGGGAGTACCTGTTTGAGTCGGTACTTGCAAGTGTAGACAAAAACGTGCTCGTTCGCGTTCACTCTCTGTCAGAATTGGTCGTGGGATGGCTCGCTGCTTTGCACGTCCAAACTGTATTGAATGCGATGGTTTTTTGTTTGCTTCAGTGATACGAGGTGGGTGGATCAGATGGGTTTCATTTGTAATGGCTAACAACAGTGCGTTACATGTGAAGGAGGTATGCTTCATCGACCCACGAACTATGACAGTAACCCCGCAAAAAAAACTAGTATGGCAATAAGGCAGATATTAGGCTTTGGGCCAAACGTCTTGGTAAACGAAAAGTTATCCTAGGGAGACTGGGCCACGGCCCAAGATGAACCCTACATCGTCCACTCCCTGATATTGTATCCGAAGAACAGTCAGCTTTCGTGCCAGGCCGACTCATTACAGATAATGTGATCACTGCATATGAATGCCTCCATTTTATGAAGTTTAACAGGAGCAAGAAGAAGGCTTTTTGTGCTTTAAAGCTAGATATGAGAAAGGCATACGATCGTGTGGACTGGAATTATCTAGAGGCTATTATGAAGAAATTGGGGTTTTCACCAATTTTTGTTGACACCGTTATGAGAGGAGTAAAATCAGTGACTTTTTCCATCCTGTTTAATGGAGAGCAGACTAAGGAGTTCAAGCCTACGAGAGGTATCCGTCAGGGGGACCCGATCTCGCCCTACCTTTTTCTCTTGGCAGCCGAAGGTTTATCATGTCTACTCAAGCATTGTATGAGTAATCAGGAGATGGAGGGCATCCACATTGCAACTTCAGCACCAAATATCAACCATTTGTTATTCGCCGATGATTGCATTTTATTTAGTAGGGCAACTACTGCTGATGCTATCAAGATGAAGGAAGTTCTTGATGCCTACTGTAATGCCTCCGGCCAGCGCATAAATAATGATAAGTCTTCCCTATTTTTTGGGAAAGGATGTCATGAATCAGTCAGGGAGAATATCAAAACCATCCTGGAGGTTCCTAATGAAGCCCTAAGTGATAAGTATTTGGGGCTTCCCTCTGATGTGGGTAGATCGAGGAAAGGTGCCTTTGCATACCTAAAAGACAGAATTTGGAAACGAGTGCAGGGCTGGATGGAGAAGGTGTTGTCGGGCGGTGGGAAAGAAATTCTTATCAAGTCTGTCATCCAAGCCATCCCCACATACTCGATGGCACTTTTTAAGTTGCCAAGAGGTTTGTGCGAACATATCACAGCAATGGTGCGCAAATTTTGGTGGGGCAGCAAAAATGGTGAACGCAAGGTAGCCTGGGTCTCATGGGATACGATGACGATGCCCAAGTACAGGGAGGAATGGGATTCAGAGACATGGAGATTTTAAATTTGGCTCTGCTTGCTCGTCAAGTCTGGAGAATTTTGATGGATCCTAATTCCTTAGGCGCCAGGATTTTGAAGTCGGTTTACTTCCCTGATACGGATGTTCTATCCGCAGCTGTTGGCTCAAATCCGTCACAAATCTGGAGATCATTATGTGAAGGCCGAGATATGCTGAAGCTGGGCCTCATTAAACGGATCGGTGATGGGCAATCTACTCCTATTTGGACTGAAAACTGGATCCCTCGTGACTACAAGCTGAAACCTATTGCATGTATATCTGATGAACCACCAGCTCATGTTTCTGAACTTATCTGTCCTGGGACGAGGACATGGGTGGAAGCTAAGTTGCGGCAATATTTTCTACCATGGACGTGGAAGCAATTAGGCAAATACCAATCAGCCTCTTGAGACAGGCTGACTTCTGGGCATGGCACTATGACAAGCGGGGTTTATTCTCGGTTAGGTCGGCGTATAACATGATATCTGAAACTAAGCGACGCCGGGTAAATTATCTAGAGGGCCGCTCGGAGCCTTCAAATATGGAGGACGTGGAGAAGGGATGGAAGAAGCTATGGAAGGTCAAAGTGCCCTCAAAGTTGAGAATCTTTGCATGGAGGTTAGCCCGGTCATCTTTGCCTACTGGAGCTGTTAGGGCGCATAGGAATATGGCGCAATCTGCAGCCTGTACTGTGTGTGGCAATGCGGTGGATTCTTGGAGACATGCTCTTTTGGAGTGTAACATGGCACAGTCAGTCTGGGCTATGAAAGAAGATGATTTTATTCTGCCAGTATATGCAGATGAGACGACTGACCCTCGGCTATGGCTGTTTACGCTCAGTTCTACTCTGAACCAAGCTCACTTCATCGAGGTGCTCGTCACACTCTGGTCCATCTGGTGGGCTAGGCGCAAGCTGATACATGAGGAGGAACTCCAATCTCCGTTGTCGACAGACATGTTTATTAAGAGTTACCTTGCTGACTTGAATATAGACAGCCAGAAAAGAACTAGTTTATGTGCCCTGGAGTTGGAGAGCGACCAAGGAATCAATGGAGACCACCTCCGGATGGAGTGGTCAAAATACATGCTGATGGGGCAGTAGCGCGCTCGGAGCAGAGAGGCGCAGTTGGGGTGATCTGTCGGGACAGTGCAGGCCGCTTTCTGGCTGCTTCGGCTGTCGTGTTTGCGGGAGTGGTCGACCCTGAAATCCTCAAAACACAGGCGTGTGCAGAAGCTCTGAATATGGCGGCTGATCTTCATGTTCGTAGGGTGCTGATTACCTCTGACTGTCTTAATGTGGTCAAGGATATCAATGGAAGAACTGGCAAAGGGCAAAATTGCATGATCCTCAATGAGATTGATAATGCAAGGAAGAACTTCCAGGAGGTGAGCTTCATCCACGAAGGACGTGATGCAAATGTTGAAGCACATCGTTTAGCTCGCTTAGCTACCACTCTCTCGGTAGGGCGGCATGTGTGGTTCTCTGTACCCCCTGCAGACCTGGGCATCAATGTAAACATTCTTCAGTTTGATCAATAAAGTGTTGGTAGTTAATCTCAAAAAAAAAAAGCAGGGAGATTTTATTTGCCCCCTTTAGGGAGCAACTTACGCTCCATCTAAAGAGTTTATAAATGGACCCTATTTGGAGCATCCTTTAATAAGTACTCCTAAATAAATGCGATATAATACGTAAATGTTCGCATACTTCTATAAAAATGTTCACACATACCTAAGAAAATAGTACCTGTGTTATAAAAAAAGTGTTTTGAATAAAGGATAAAAATAACATATATAAAAAGATATGTACATTGTATGAGAAAAGGCTCATACATGTCAAAATTAATGTTTTTATATATGTCTGATTTATTTTATGTATCGAAACGAAAGTAAAGGAAAACAATGAAAATGAGCAAAAACAAAATACAAAAACTAAAAGCAAAGAAAATATTTCTCAAAAGAAAACAAAAATAAAAAAACACGTGCGCCCTTCTTTAATAAAACATATAACTTATGTCAAAAGTCCGTGTTTCTAAGTTTAGTAAGTTTATAGATAGTAATATGAACATCCATAGTACCAACAAACCCACTATATATTTTCCTACTATATTTATTCAATACTTTAAATATCGGAAGGGTGTTGTAAATATTTGGTCAAACTTGATAAGTTTATAGATAGAAATATGAACATCCACAATACCAATAAAGCCACTATTATTCAATACTTTAAATATGATGATGTGTTGTAAATATTTGCTCAGACTTGATTTGTTTTGACCTTTTACTAAATTTGTAAGCACTAATAAAAACAGAAATATAAAATAAAAAATCTCAATAATAAAGGGTGATAAATAAGAACTAATAAATGAATGAATAACAAAATATGAAAATAGAAATAAAGAAGAAAGGATACCTTGTGTCCTTTTCAAACCTCATTCTGCTGGCCCACCCGCGGACGGCTTCTCTCCACTATTTGCCGAACCATGCGAATAATAGGATCCCACATCCATTCATGGCATTGTCTTCACTCTTTTTTTTTCTCACCAAATCACAAAGACGACTTTCTCTCTTTATAATTCTCCATGGGACGTTCTTTTTTTTTATGCGAGCATTTTTCTCTCCCACTCCCTCTTCTCCTCCTCCTTTGTCCCAGGTTACAATTTGCTAGCTCGTGACCATTAGTTTTCACATATGGTCCTGAGTTGGAAGCTAAATGAGAATCTCAGCGCCATGGGGACAAAATGAAGATGGTGCTCGAGGGTGGATGAACACGCTAAACGATCCAATGATGACAAGGCTCCTGCTTATCGGATTTGTGGCTGGCAACAACAAGAAGGCGAGGTATGTCCCTCAAATATTGATGGCTAGATGTGAACAATTTTGGATATGATTTTAGAGGCTCGTATATCTTTTGTGATTTAATGACTACGGGTGTATGTTTCGACCGTCGTCTTCATGATGCAAGTTTGTTTTGTGTTAGGTGTACACTAGTTCGTCGTCTGCATCTGCTTGACCATTTTTATGCACGATTTCTTGCAACTCATTGCTGATTTTTTTTCATGGGTGTATTCCAAAAAAAGTTGCGTTTATGTACGAGGGAAAATATTGTGAGAATGGTGTGGTAGGCATCAATTTTCTGTGTGCACTGATTAGACCCTCAAGGGTCATGCGTTAAGTCAGACATCATCGAATGGTGTGGTAGGCATCGATTTTTATCTCGACTGAGATCCAGGGTACCTGATCGGTAGCCGAAGACTACCCTTCTGCCAGAAATATTTCTACCGGTCAAAACAATTTGGAAACATTAATTATTTAAATTTATATGAATGATCAAGTAAGATGTGTGTGCTAGCACTAACATAACATAAGTCGTGGTGTGGCGGAAAGCCGTTCTCGAGCATACATCCATGTCGTTGGTTTAGATTTTGTAAGTTGGTGAAAGAAAAGAACGCTCCAAGCGCTATGTCATACGAGTTGCTTTGTTTTGAGGTTGGAGTACTAGTTTATACTGCACAAGAAAACCTGTTTCAATTTTTTTTGAATTAATCCAGGCCGGTAATTACCAACATTTCCGGTATGTATAAGTAACACGAATGTCAACTGACTTCAGGGCGCAAAAAATAAAAACTAATAAAAACGAGTTTTAAAAGTTTTTTCTGAAACACTTTTTTTGGAGAATTTCTGAAACTCTTGTATGTGACGAAATTCTGAAACTGTAGTATGTTCGTGCTGAGCTTTCACAGCCGTTGTTTGATGTTGGTGGGCTGATTAATTTTTATGTTGGTCCAACTGTGATTGGCGAGACAAAGCCTAGCAAAGCCAACACGTCCCAAAACTCAGTTGCGGGCAGTCGTGGGCTGCGTTCGGATAGATAAGCCATATTTGTGGTGAGCTGTGTTTGGATAGATGTGGGAGCCCTGACCCCGGAACTATACAAAGATGCTGTGTGTCACTGGTCATGTGATACAACCGGAGGTTACTGGGCACACCGCTCCCAGGCCAAAACCTTTGGCAGGCGTTGCTCGGAATGGAGCATCGGCAAACACACCCCGATTGATGCCACAACACAGGCACAACTATCAAAGTATAATAAAGAGATCAAGACTGCAGAACAATGGTACATCACAGACTCTATGACTCAGAGTACTTATATTACAACTCACAACTTAAGATAACAACTTATTACAAGCAGAGGTCACATGACCCAACATTACACCATACAGCGAAAGCAAATTAGGTTGTTCTAAACAACAAGATAGCAAAAGGCCTAAGAGGCCAGAACATAACAACATCCACCCATTTCCCGCAGCCTCAGGCTGCTGACTGGGAACCCCATAGGTATTCGTCGAAGTCTACAACGGCATAGAAACCACCATCGCACGAGATAGTCTCACCTGTAACAAAAATATCAACGAAGCAAGGGTGAGTACGAAAGTACTCAGCAAGACCTACTAGAGCTACTAGCTCGATGCTTGAGATAGCAAGGCTTTCTGTGGGGCTGTTTTGCATAAAGCCGGTTTTCATTTTCAAAAGACTCGAACCATGGCATCGTCTACTGAGAAGTTATAAAACAGGTAAGAGAGCGTATCTCCAGCTCTATAAAACAAGTAACACCTTTCGGAACATCAGCAACACTCTGGGTTGACACTTTTAAGTTATGATCATTTTATCTATGATCTCGCCCGTTAATTCCAAGTTGTCCGTAACCGTGGACACGGCTATTCGAATAGATTAATCCCTGCAGGGGTGCACAATGTTTGGCACACGTACCAACCGACTCTTAATGCCACTAGGTTGGCGCTCTTCCGGGGAACGCTGGCAGAGGGTGGTCAGCCACGACCTTTACCTTGCTTTCGCCTAAACCATGAGTCACTCCAAAAGGGGTAAGTCCGCCATCGTAAGACGGCCATTCTCCGACGCGGTCCCGTTTGTTGCATGGCAGGGTTGGTTTACCAGAGAGTTCGTCCTCAAGCAACCCTGGCTGCTCCTATATGCTCTATGCACCTCCTCCTCCTCCTGTAAAACGTTTTTGATGCGTATGGGCAAATGGAACACCCGAACTATGTGACTCATGGCAAGACTAGACAAGTTAGTTGGTCGAGAGGGAACCATTGTAGGGCCTCGTGTGGTTGTACGCTCAGTCTTGGATCAAGGTACGAGAACTCGGGTCTTAAGGGCGGCTAGTGGAACAAGACACCACAACTGTGGCCTCCCACCAACCTTTAAGCATGTTTATCATATTTCCCTTCATCTCACCACTTCCTCCTATCATGCTAGATTCGTTAACAGCTCTGAACATTAACCAACTGAAATAGCTCACGAAGCTAAGCATGGCTAAGTATAAGATATAACAGGCTCTAACTGCAACACAAGCAAAACCTAGTCATGCTAGGAGCAGTGGATCAAGATATTTAGTTGACAACAACAGGTTATGCATTAGAATAGGTTACTCTAATTACCGTCAAAAGACAGTTGAATCGTATGCAATATTATAATCTGGGACTCAAAAATAATTGGGGGAAACATAGGATAGAAATGCTCAAAGATTGGGTTACGCTTGCCTTGTTCGTTGATAGCAAAATAGGGATCTTCGGTGCTCTCAGAACCAGCTCCGGACTCGTGTTCTATCGATAAGAACCAAACACCGGAAAAGGAAAAGAGCAAACAACACATGACGTCGATGCACTGCAAACAATATGAATGATATGACCAGTTAAAGATATTGAAATGCATCCTAGGTCATGTAGGTCAATTTAAATGGAGTTGGAATGACTAAAAGATGCCATTTCCACACACTCCATAATTAATATAAAAAGATTATATTAGTTCTTCTAATTAAACATTGTTTAAAGTTGTTCAATCATGCATGGAAATGCATTAGTTGCAAAGGTTTCATTCTTCTGTAAATTTTGATATATTACTCATATTTTTCTGATAAACAATGAATATTCTATTAATTTTACAAACTTTATCCATTTTCTGAAATTACAGGAATTATTAAAAGAAAATACAAAAGAACTGACGAGCGGGGCCCATGTGTCAGCGACACAGAGGGGCAGCGGCGGCTCTGCCGAGCTCCGCTCGAGCAGGCGAGGCCGCGCGCTGGCCTGTGGCCACGCGAGGGCGCACCAGGAGGTGGCGGGGAGTAGGAGGAGCGGCGTTGGTGACCATTTGGTCACCGGCTCGCCGGCGGCGGCCACAACCGCGGCGGCGGACGGCGGCGACCACGGCCACGAAGAACCAGGGCACGGGGAGGATGGGGAGAAGTCCAGGAGGACCAGAAGCTCACCACGAAGAAGATGGAGGGCTCGGCGAAGCCGGAGGCGGTCGGTAGCAAGCGAATCGAGCACGGCGAGGTGGCGGCCGGAGTTGAGGGAGACGAGCGATTGACGGCGATTCCGGCCGTCCCAGCAACTGCGACTCACGGAGAAGGTAGAAGGCTTCGAGGCGGAGCTTGTGGCTCCCTCCAATTCGACAGGGGAGGGCCGGAGCGGCGGCGATTTACGACGGCGACGGCGACAGCAGCGCGGCCGTGCGCGAGGAGAAACAGAGAAAGGGAGAGGAAGTGAGCGAGGAGGAAGAGAGGAAGAGGAGCACGGCGTCTCCAGGCCTTATCCCTCGCGAAGGCAGGCAGCAAGCAGGCAGGGAGGAGCTGGCCACGGCGGGCGCGGCCACGGAGCAGCTTGCCTGCTCCCAGGAAGAAGACAAAGGGAGTTTTGCAAAAAGGCCCTCGGGGTTTTCAGAAATTACAAAAGAGTCCTTGGAGATTTTAAAACAGAACTTTCTATGAATTTTTAGGGACATTTAGGAAAGCCCAAAAATAGGGAGAAAATCATGGAGGCTTCTAATAATATAAGGAAGCTCCCCATATTTTTAGTTTGAATTTTTGGGAATTTTGAACAACACTAAAAAATAGGAGAGTTTATGACATTTTTGGCAAATTCCTCATTATTTAAGATGCAAAATTTTCTTAGTGAGTTTTATATGATGCTCATGAGTGCAAGGTTGTCTTTATTACAAACATGGCTGTTACAACTCTATCCCCCTTACAAGAATCTCGTCCCGAGATTCTAACCTTGAGAGAAAAAGAGAGGGTACTCAGATCGCAAGCGATCTTCTCGTTCCCAGGTTGCTTCAGACTCGGAATGATGAGACCACTGAACTTTGAGGAACTTGATAGCTTGACGACGAGTTTTGCGTTCAGCCTCATCAAGGATACGGATAGGATACTCCCGATATGTTAGATCTTGCTGAAGATCGAGAGCCTCGTGATCAACACCACGGATAGGATCTTTGAAGCAACGCTTGAGTTGGGAGACATGGAACACATCATGAACATCTGGAAAAGTTGAAGGTAACTCCAACTGATAAGCTAGCTTCCCACGCTTGGCGAGATGGTGAAGGGACCAACATAGCGAGGAGCTAATTTTCCCTTTATACCGAAACGGTGAACACCCTTCAGAGGTGTGACTCGAAGATATGCCTTATCACCAACTTCATAGCTGATATCTTGATGATGGCGATCATAGTAACTCTTTTGACGAGACTGAGCAGTTTTGAGACGTTCTTGGATGATACGAACTTGATCTTCTGCGTCCTTGATCATATCTGGTCCAAAGAGTTGTCTTTCACCAGTTTCTGACCAATTTAGCGGAGTTCGACATTTTCTTCCGTAGAGAGCTTCGAAAGGAGCCATACCCAAGCTAGATTGGAAACTGTTGTTATAGGCGAACTCGGCAAATGGGAGGCACTTTTCCCAACCTTTACCGAAGGATATAACACAAGCTCGGAGCATGTCTTCGAGGATTTGATTTACTCTTTCAGTCTGACCACCAGTCTGAGGATGATAAGCTGTGCTAAAGGTGAGATGACTTCCCATAGCTTTTGAAGCTTGCCCAAAATCTGGAGGTAAAGATACTTCCACGATCGGAAACAATCTTCTTTGGAACACCATGAGAACAACGATACGAGAAACATACAGTTCTGCCAGCTGACTAGCAGTAATGTCTTCTCGGATAGGAAGGAAGTGAGCAACCTTGGATAGACGATCAATGACTACCCATATTGCATTGTTGCCCTTTTGAGTTTTGGAAGACCAGTGATGAAATCCATACCGATCTCATCCCACTTCCACTCAGGAATAGGTAGAGGCTGAAGAGTGCCAGCAGGTCTTTGATGTTCTGCTTTTACGCGACGACAAACGTCACATTCAGCAACATAACGAGCGATTTCCCGTTTCATACGGGTCCACCAGAACCTTTGACGAAGATCCTGATACATTTTTGTGCTTCCTGGATGAATAGAAAGAGGGGATTCATGAGCTTCTCGAGAATTAGATCTCTCAGCTTCCGTTTCTTGGGCACCACCAGACGATTACCAAAGTAAACGACCCCTTGATCATTAACAGAGAAACATTTAGCCTCTCCGTTTGCGACATTACGCTTAATCTTTTGGATGCCCGTATCACGCTTCTGAGCAGCCTTGATTTGATCTTCAAGGGAAGGTTTCACCTCTAAGGTAGCAAGGAAACCACGAGGAACAACTTCCAATTAAGTCGTGCAAACTCCTCATGGAGAGAGGGTTGATCTTGTTTGAGCATCAGATTATTGCAGTAGGACTTCCGACTTAGCGCGTCAGCCACGACGTTAGCTTTGCCGGGTTGATAATTCAGACCCAAATCATAGTCTTTGATCAACTCCAACCATCGTCTTGTCTGAGATTCAGATCCGGTTGGGTAAAGAGATACTTCAAACTTTGATGATCTGAGTAAACCTCGCAACGATTACCGAAAAGGTAGGGTCTCCACTGCTTTAGAGCATGGACCACAGCTGCAAGTTCAAGATCATGAGTTGGATAGTTGAGCTCATGCGGTTTCAACTGCCGAGAGGCATAGGCCACCACATGACCTTCTTGCATCAGCACACAACCGAGGCCTTGAAGAGAAGCATCACAAAAGATAACAAAGTCTTTGCGCGTGTCCGGGAGGACAAGCACAGGAGCAGTAGTCAACTTGGTTTTCAAAGTCTGGAAAGCTTCTTCACATTGGTTGACCACTCAAACTTTTTTTTTCTTCAAAGTTCAGTCATAGGCTTGGCGATTTTGGAGAAACTTTCAATGAAACGGCGATAATAACCCGCCATACCAAGGAAGCTTCGAACCTCTTTGACGTTTCAGGAGATTTCCAGTCCAAGATGGCTTGAACTTTATCTGGAATGACTGCAATGCCTTTTGCAGAAACCACGTGACCAAGAAAGATGAGCTCGTTCAACCAGAACTCACACTTGGAAAACTTGGCGTAAAGACGATGTTCACGAAGTTTCGTCAAACTAGCCGAAGATGTTCAGCATGTTCTTCTTCAGACTTGGAGTAGATTAAGATGTCGTCGATGTAACCACGACGAACTTGTCAAGATACTCCATGAAATAGAGTTCATAAGCCTCATAAAAGTGGCTGGAGCATTGGTAAGACCAAAGGACATGACGGTATACTCGTAAAGACCATAACGAGTGATGAATGCCGTCTTTGGAATATCCTCCTTTCTGATTTTGATTTGATGGTATCCTGATCGAAGATCCATCTTTGAGAAGACAGTTGCACCAGCTAATTGATCGAAAAGATCATTGATGCGAGGAAGAGGATACTTGTTCTTGATGGTCACTGCATTCACCGGTCTATAATCGACAACCAAACGTGGAACATCAGTATCCCGCTTCTTGACGAAGATGACCGGACATCCCCAGGAGGATGTACTGGGTTGAATATATTGTTTAAGTTCTAACCCCTCTATTTGTTTCTTCAACTCAACCAACTCTTCTGGAGCCATACGGTAAGGTCTTTTTGATATTGGAGCAGTTCCAGGAATTAAATCGATAACAAATTCAACAGCCCGATCAGGAGGCATACCAGGCAGTTCTTCTGGGAAGACATCTGGAAAGTCACGGACCACTGGTACATCATGATTTCAAGTGGAGGAAGAACTTCTTCCGCATACAACTCTGCTTCGGGTATGAATGTTGCAGACGGAGGCACTGATGACTCGGACCAGTACTTAACAGTATCACCAGAAGGATGAGTCACTGTAACAGATCTGGCTGCACAGTCAATGATAGCTTGATATTTGGTTAACCAGTCCATGCCCAAAATAACATCGATATCATCTGACTTCAGGGCAATTAGGGAGAAAGGAAACTGAAAACTCCCAATAGCTATCACAACCCCATGGCTAACCATTGAAGTTCGATAAGAGTGTCCAGGAGAACGGACCACTAGAGGGGGATTGAGACCCACAAACTCTATATCATGAGCCTCCGCAAAGGCTTGTGATATGAATGAATGAGATGCACCAGAATCAAACAGAACTGTAGCTGAAACTGAATTTATGCGAAGCGTACCGAGAAGGACGCTAGGATCCTCTTGTGCTTCTTCAACAGTGACATGTGTCAGATGACCACGTCCAACAACAGGTGGCTTAGCAAACTTCTTGGGCGGAGGAACTCCACGACCAACAGCATGGCCTGGAGCAGGCTGAGGCGGATAACCAGTCTTCTGAGGGCATCCCCTTGAGATATGACCAGGTTCACCACAATGGAAACAAGTCACTGGTGGACGAGGACCTGTCATGTTTGATGGACCACGAGGATAACTCGCCGCTGCAGATGGAAGGTCGGACGAGGAGCATACCCTGTCGGCCTTGGCTGATAAGGAGCACGTGGAACAGCACTATAAGGAATCCAGACACGCTGACGCTTGTGCCTGAACCAGACTGCTGAGCATCCTCACGAGGACGCTTACGAGATTCATCATACTCCACTTTTCCCTTTTCTGCCTTCATAGCCTTGTTGACAAGATCCTGGAAGTTTTGGAAATCCAGGAGATGAAGATCACGACGAAGTTCAGGATCAAGTCCCTTGCGGAACAAGATTGTTTCTTGGCATCCGTAGACACCTCTTCTGGAGCATAGCAGGCAAGGCGATTGAAGTTGCCACGGTATTCACATACCGAACCACTACCCTGCTTCAACTTAAGGAACTCCTCCTTCTTCTGCTCCATCAAACCCTCCGGAATATGGAACCCTCGGAAAGCATCTTTGAACTCCTGCCAAGTCACAATGTGATCGACAGGCTGCATCACCAGGAAATTCTCCCACCATGAGCCAGCAGCACCTTCGAGGTGATAGGCGGCATAAGTCACCCAATCAGCTTGAGCAACATGACCAGCCTCAAGCTTGCGCTCGATAGTACGGAGCCAGTAGTCAGCATCAAGTGGCTCAGGTGAATAGCTGAACACTGGAGGATTGAGACGAATGAAATCATTGATTCCAATATCCTGACGTTGCGCGGTATTGCGCTCGATCCTTTCAAGGAGCCTCATGTTGTCAGCACGATTGGTTTCATACATCGCCATGAGTTGCACCATAGATGGCGGAGGTGGAAGATTAACATTCTCCTCCGGACCATTGCCACGGCCATGACCTTGACCACGACCAACGGCACCACGAGTACCACCAGACATCCTGGAGGTTAACAAAAAGATTAGTGACATGATTCGAAGGAACGTGATAGATTTGATATGATATTGCTGAAACAAGACATGTGGTATGTAGCATATCATCTTATCAAGCATGGCAGTTGAAAAGCATACAAGACGTATACACTAACCAGCCGGATAACAAACCATAACAATGGGTTGTAAGGATGATACATAACCACTAGATTTGATCGAAAGATGTAGTAGCCAAGAATCTGGAATTTTAAGCATCTGAAGCATAAGATAGATGCAATGCTTCAAACTCACTGATACAACTTGGAAACTTTGATAGCAACCTGACACGGAGTACTAGAGAAACAACCCAACCCCGTTTAGATCCTAGAGTTGAAACAACAGATAAGTCAGTAAACCTTTTTGTAACCAAATCAGGTAAGATATCTCAAAGATAGAACGATACCAGATAAGGAGCAAAAAGAATCCTAAGACGCTTTTCGTAACTCATTTTTCGCAAAGCCAACACGTCCCAAAACTCAGTTGCGGGCAGTCGTGGGCTGCGTTCGGATAGATAAGCCATATTTGTGGTGAGCTGTGTTTGGATAGATGTGGGAGCCCTGACCCCGGAACTATACAAAGATGCTGTGTGTCACTGGTCATGTGATACAACCGGAGGTTACTGGGCACACCGCTCCCAGGCCAAAACCTTTGGCAGGCGTTGCTCGGAATGGAGCATCGGCAACACAACACCCCGATTGATGTCATAACACAGGCACAACTATCAAAGTATAATAAAGAGATCAAGACTGCAGAACAATGGTACATCACAGACTCTATGACTCAGAGTACTTATATTACAACTCACAACTTAAGATAACAACTTATTACAAGCAGAGGTCACATGACCCAACATTACACCATACAGCGGAAAGCAAATTAGGTTGTTCTAAACAACAAGATAGCAAAAGGCCTAAGAGGCCAGAACATAACAACATCCACCCATTTCCCGCAGCCTCAGGCTGCTGACTGGGAACCCCATAGGTATTCGTCGAAGTCTACAACGGCATAGAAACCACCATCGCACGAGATAGTCTCACCTGTAACAAAAATATCAACGAAGCAAGGGTGAGTACGAAAGTACTCAGCAAGACCTACTAGAGCTACTAGCTCGATGCTTGAGATAGCAAGGCTTTCTGTGGGGCTGTTTTGCATAAAGCCGGTTTTCATTTTCAAAAGACTCGAACCATGGCATCGTCTACTGAGAAGTTATAAAACAGGTAAGAGAGCGTATCTCCAGCTCTATAAAACAAGTAACACCTTTCGGAACATCAGCAACACTCTGGGTTGACACTTTTAAGTTATGATCATGTTATCTATGATCTCGCCCGTTAATTCCAAGTTGTCCGTAACCGTGGACACGGCTATTCGAATAGATTAATCCCTGCAGGGTGCACAATGTTTGCCACACGTACCAACCGACTCTTAATGCCACTAGGTTGGCGCTCTTCCGGGGAACGCTGGCAGAGGGTGGTCAGCCACGACCTTTACCTTGCTTTCGCCTAAACCATGAGTCACTCGAAAAGGGGTAAGTCCGCCATCGTAAGACGGCCGTTCTCCGACGCGGTCCCGTTTGTTGCATGGCAGGGTTGGTTTACTAGAGAGTTCGTCCTCAAGCAACCCTGGCTGCTCCTATATGCTCTATGCACCTCCTCCTCCTCCTGTAAAATGTTTTCGATGCGTATGGGCAAATGGAACACCCGAACTATGTGACTCATGGCAAGACTAGACAAGCTAGTTGGTCGAGAGGGAACCATTGTAGGGCCTCGTGTGGTTGTACGCTCAGTCTTGGATCAAGGTACGAGAACTCGGGTCTTAAGGGCGGCTAGTGGAACAAGACACCACAACTGTGGCCTCCCACCAACCTTTAAGCATGTTTATCATATTTCCCTTCATCTCACCACTTCCTCCTATCATGCTAGATTCGTTAACAGCTCTGAACATTAACCAACTGAAATAGCTCACGAAGCTAAGCATGGCTAAGTATAAGATATAACAGGCTCTAACTGCAACACAAGCAAAACCTAGTCATGCTAGGAGCAGTGGATCAAGATATTTAGTTGACAACAACAGGTTATGCATCAGAATAGGTTACTCTAATTACCGTCAAAAGACAGTTGAATCGTATGCAATATTATAATCTGGGACTCAAAAATAATTGGGGGAAACATAGGATAGAAATGCTCAAAGATTGGGTTACGCTTGCCTTGTTCATTGATAGCAAAATGGGGATCTTCGGTGCTCTCAGAACCAGCTCCGGACTCGTGTTCTATCGATAAGAACCAAACACCGGAAAAGGAAAAGAGCAAACAACACATGACGTCGATGCACTGCAAACAATATGAATGATATGACCAGTTAAAGATATTGAAATGCATCCTAGGTCATGTAGGTCAATTTAAATGGAGTTGGAATGACTAAAAGATGCCATTTCCACACACTCCATAATTAATATAAAAAGATTATATTAGTTCTTCTAATTAAACATTGTTTAAAGTTGTTCAATCATGCATGGAAATGCATTAGTTGCAAAGGTTTCATTCTTCTGTAAATTTTGATATATTACTCATATTTTTCTGATAAACAATGAATATTCTATTAATTTTACAAACTTTATCCATTTTCTGAAATTACAGGAATTATTAAAAGAAAATACAAAAGAACTGACGAGCGGGGCCCATGTGTCAGCGACACAGAGGGGCAGCGGCGGCTCTGCCGAGCTCCGCTCGAGCAGGCGAGGCCGCGCGCTGGCCTGTGGCCACGCGAGGGCGCACCAGGAGGTGGCGGGGAGTAGGAGGAGCGGCGTTGGTGACCATTTGGTCACCGGCTCGCCGGCGGCGGCCACAACCGCGGCGGCGGACGGCGGCGACCACGGCCACGAAGAACCAGGGCACGGGGAGGATGGGGAGAAGTCCAGGAGGACCAGAAGCTCACCACGAAGAAGATGGAGGGCTCGGCGAAGCCGGAGGCGGTCGGTAGCAAGCGAATCGAGCACGGCGAGGTGGCGGCCGGAGTTGAGGGAGACGAGCGATTGACGGCGATTCCGGCCGTCCCAGCAACTGCGACTCACGGAGAAGGTAGAAGGCTTCGAGGCGGAGCTTGTGGCTCCCTCCAATTCGACAGGGGAGGGCCGGAGCGGCGGCGATTTACGACGGCGACGGCGACAGCAGCGCGGCCGTGCGCGAGGAGAAACAGAGAAAGGGAGAGGAAGTGAGCGAGGAGGAAGAGAGGAAGAGGAGCACGGCGTCTCCAGGCCTTATCCCCTCGCGAAGGCAGGCAGGCAAGCAGGCAGGGAGGGAGGAGCTGGCCACGGCGGGCGCGGCCACGGAGCAGCTTGCCTGCTCCCAGGAAGAAGACAAAGGGAGTTTTGCAAAAAGGCCCTCGGGGTTTTCAGAAATTACAAAAGAGTCCTTGGAGATTTTAAAACAGAACTTCCTATGAATTTTTAGGGACATTTAGGAAAGCCCAAAAATAGGGAGAAAATTCATGGAGGCTTCTAATAATATAAGGAAGCTCCCCATATTTTTAGTTTGAATTTTTGGGAATTTTGAACAACACTAAAAAAATAGGAGAAGTTTATGACATTTTTGGCAAATTCCTCATTATTTAAGATGCAAAATTTTCTTAGTGAGTTTTATATGATGCTCATGAGTGCAAGGTTGTCTTTATTACAAACATGGCTGTTACAATAGATGAACCATATTTGACGCCCGTTCGTCAAATAAGAGAGCGGAACCCTCGTCTTCGCGCTGGTGGGCCTGTCCACTTGAGTTTTCCTGATTTTTCATATTTCCTTCATTTGCCGGTTTTTGTTTCGTTCTTCCTTTTTTCATCTCTTTTATTTACTTATCTAGGAGTATTTCTTAATGGTTTTTATTTTTTTTATTTAGTGTTATTCTCGTTCATGTTATTTATTTTTGTTTTCTAACATCATAGCAATATTTTTTACCGTGTAATACGTGAACAATTATTTTGTACTTCCCTGCGAAACAAAAGAATTATTTTTGTACGACTCATGAAAACAATGATCCCCGCGTCCATTTTTTTGAACTATATGGATTTTTAAGCCTTGTGATCATTTCAAAACCTCAAAACCTATTTGTTTTACTGGATGATCATATATTTCACCTTCTTTTAACCAAGCGAACAATTTTTCAAACTACACAAACATATATTAAAACCTCGTGGACATTTTTTGAGGAGAATTTTTTTTTGCTACGATCACAACAAACTAAAAGGTTAGGAGAGGTTCTATGTCTAACTCGTGGTTCTGCAAACAAGGATTGAATATTTTCAACAAGCTCGACTGAAGTTGAAGATCGGTTAATGCATTGACTAATTTTGTTCCACTCTCTTTCTTGATAGCCTGATATGTGAAAACCATATTGATGATCTTCATAGTTTATTATGATATAATCTCACATCTTTGCACCATACCATTAATTTATACCATCTGTTGTCAATGATTTACGGGTTTTCTCATGAAATTCCGTTGTTTTGGTATCTAATTATGTTAGGTAGCAAACCTTGCTTTTCGCATTTTAAACTTTTAGGAACCTTTCGGTGTCAAATGGATCTAGGATTATTTTTGAGTTTTTAAGTAAAATCAAGATTTGGAGATCAAGACGACGTCCGGGAGCGGGTGACCGCGGCTGTAGATAACCCCCTCAGTGCGCCTAGTGGGCCTAGAACCCAGAGGAGGGGATCTAGCCCCCTCGGTCCTCCATTTGCCTAAGTTTTTGTACCACCTTCTTTGTTTTGAACTAAAACCATCTATCTAAGATGTGGTTTCGTGAACTTATCAGAGCAGGTGGTGCAAATCGAGAAACATAAAAAACATAAGGCAGACCTCTGGCATCGGAGGACAGTTCGAGGGAGAACCGCAATCGGAGTTGCCTCCATTAGCCTCTCATTAATCGCAAACGCTTCCTTGTCGTTGTCCACCATAAGTGGGAGTAATCTACACGTGTGCTATGGGTTTCTTGGTAGTATAATTATCATAGCTCTCCATGTGATATCATTGTTCTAAACCATATTTGAGAGTTGGGGCTAATCTACTTTTCTAATGTCGTTACCGGGGAGCGTAGTGTTCAGGCTTTTATTCATGTTCGCTATTATCATTTCTGCTTTCTACACATCTTGCAGGCACTCAAGTTACACACGTTCACCACTCTAACTTGCTTGGTTGTGAATTTTATTTTTTTGGGTTTACCATTTACGATTTTAGCACTATTGTTAGCATAGTTTGTTATTCCTTAAATTCAGTTTTCGCTGGTGAAAGTGCATGGTGCCCCCATGTGTGGTTTTTGTAATTAATGACAATCCTTATGGACTGATGTTTGCATTGAGATATTCTTGTAGATCTTGTCCAGAGGAAAACATTAGAGTTCATGTGTTGGACTCTAGAAGATTATATGATGACCAATGTTCTATCCAAGGGTTTATATGAAGAATGGTCATGTGTAGAGTTGAGCATATTGCAAGTATGTTTTGAAGGATTCAAGACATCATCTTTGTGAAGAGAGAGAAGATTATGAAGTGCAAGTTCAAGAGAAGCATCACGAAGAAATCTTATGCTTGAATCTTGCCACCCATGTGGAGATATTGGTCAAGTGAAGATGTGCCTATGAGAGGCTCTCCCACATTGGAGTATGGGGGAGCAACATGTGAATCTTCATCAAGCGAAGCGTAATCAAGAAAGGTGGTCCACTTGAAGAGATCAAGATCGTCATCATCTAGCTCAAGTGGAATGCGCAAGGCAAAGGTATGATCTTGATAGGGTTTCTATTTTACCGGTCTCATGGTATTAGTGGGAGACCGGGTTATAGGTTAGACGGCGTACTATCAAGAGGGGCTCTCAAGTAAGTAACTTGATCGCATTTTTGTGGAGAGCTCAAACCTTTGCATACTTGGCATATCATCTTTCTTGGTTGTTATTTGGCTTTTATCCATGTGAGAATTTAGAGCTTGTGTTCATCTCCATACCAAGATTTAGTTCATCAAAAACGGATTTCATATGCATATCTTGTTGCGTTTTTAATGTTGGAGGTTTTACCGGCTTGTCTTTTCTAAGGGAGGTCAAACTCTCTCCTTGTGGCTTCCTCCTCACATGATGAACTATGATGTTTCTCTGCATGATCTTGAAGGGCCTTTCGTTGCGATTCCAATGAGCCCAAGATCATCGAAATCGGAGTCCGGATGAAAAAGTTATTGTAGTTTTCGTTTTGTTGTTTCTGTTAGTTTTCAGAAAACCGGATATTCCGGGTTGTTTTGGACCGGAATATCCGGCCCCTAAGTTTGCTCGAGCTGAAAACTGCTAAGGACCAGGACGCACAACCTTCTGGAGGTAACCGGATATTTGATACCGGATATTTCTAAAATGAACCGGAATATCCTATGAACCGGATTATCCTATCCCAAATTGAACCGGATTATCCTCTTTTCTCTGGGTACAACGGCTCCTTTTCCGGGGACCTATAAAAAGGCCCCTTCTTCCCCATTGAGACTAGAGCTTCCAAGCACGAAATTGCCCCCCATTTTTAACCTCTTGAATCTTTAATTTCTCTCTATTCCTTCATGATTCTTGCCTCAAATTAGAGGAAAAGAGAGAGGAGATCTAGATCCACATTTTCACCAATCCATCTCTCCTCTAAGTGAGGGGAACCCTTTGGATCTAGATCTTGGGGTTCCATTTGTTTAGTTCTTCTTTGTTCTTCCTCTCTTCTCCCCCCATAAGCATTAGTTGCTTTTGGTGGGATTTGAGAGTGAAGGATTCGAGCACTTGTGCTCTTGCCATTGTTTTGTGCATCGGGTTATGCTCTCCACGAGGATTCGTGGAAGTTGAAAGTTCATGAGCTTGTTACTCTTGGGTCATTGGACCCTAAACTACTTTGTGGTGGTTGAGACCTTTTGTGGTCACTTGTAGCCATCCAGGAGCCCCCAATCTAGTTGTGGGTTGTGCCTCGGGTTGTTGTTGTAAAGTCTCCGGATTCCGCCTCGAAGGATTCCGATAGTGGAAGGTGAACCAAACCTTTTGTGGTGCGGTTCATCGGAGAAGAAGGTGAAACCTTTGTGGCGTTGAGACCGACCTGTTGTGGTGGCTCACACCTCTCCAACGAGACGTACTCCCTAAAAAGGAGGAACTCGGAAATACATCCTCGTCTCCGCGTGCCTCGGTTATTTCTATACCCGAGCTCTTTACTTATGCACTTTACATTGTGATAGCCTTCGTGCTTGAAGTATTCTATATTGCTATCAACTTGTTGCTTTTCTTGCTTAGCATAAGTTGTTGGTGCACATAGGTGAGCCTAGTATATTTAGATTGTTTGTTAATTTAAACACCTAAGTTTTATTCCGCATTTATCAAGCCTAAACCGGAAAAGTTTTAATCGCCTATTCACGCCCCTCTAGGCGACATCCTTATCCTTTCAATTGGTATCAGAGCCTCGGCTCTCTTTTTGGGCTTTACCGCCTAGAGAGTAAAGATGTCGTTTAGAGAATTAGTGCATGATCCCACTTTTATATTCGATGGCACATATTATGATGTTTGGAAAATTCGCATGCTTAATCTTTTTAGGGCCATGGGTCAAAATTATATCAAGAGTATTGTAGATGTGGGGTTTTCTCCTCCAAAGGATTCCCAAGAATTATCTTTAGAGGATGGGAAAACTCTCATATCGATACTCAAGTATCTAATGGTCTTATTTGTGTTTTGAGCGATGTAGTTCTTGGTTCAATCATGCCTTTTCGGAATGCTCATGAGTTTTGGACAAAACTTCAAGATAAATATGACGTTTCCAACATTATTGAGGATGATTGTTCTCCCTCCACCCCCGATCGTGATGAGTTCACATCTTCTTCCACTTCACCAACATGTGTTTTGACACAAGGTAATGATATGGTGAGTGGTGATAGAAATTACTTTGTTAATGGTGAATATTCTATTGACTATACTTCATCTCTATCTCATTGCAATGTTCTATCTTTGGACTTAAACTCTTCTAGCACTCCAAATGTCTTAAATGCTAGTGTTGATAGTCCTTGCATATAATGTAATAGTTGCTTAACTAAATCTCATGATGATATGCTCTTTATGTCTTGTTGTCATGAAAATAATGCTTCCATATCCTCTAGTACTTGTATGGCTAACAATGTAGAGGAATCCCAACATTTGTTGGAACAAGACATGGACCTCAATGGTGCTTCAAGTAATTCTTCATCATCTTTGTCCACTACTCACTTTTGCCTTATGGCTAAGGATTCAAAGGTATATCCTACTTCGAATCCCAATATATCTCATAATGATGATGATGATGATGAGGATGAAGAAAATGATATGATGCTTCCATTCATGAGATGGGTAAAAAGTTCTTCATGCGCTTTCAAAGAATAAAATTGCTCGTGATAACTTCTTAGAAATCATGAGTACCATTGTTCACTGCAAGCTTACTATTGAGTTTTTGGAAACCCAATTTGATGAGAAATGTAAAATTGAGAGAGAAGATGCTATGGAAAAAACATCCTTAGAGAATGCCCTTGAGGAAGAGCAAGAGTTTCGAGTGTCACTTGAGGAGACTTGAATCTCTTGATGAAACAAATGATCTAATTATTGCTAAAATCATTAAGGAAAGAGATCATGCTCTTGCTAAATGTAAAGTGCTTAAAAAGGAAAAGGTTGAATTTGGTGTTGGCAATGCTAGACTAATTGAGGACATAGAGAGACTTGACAAAGCTCATAAGGCTTTGGAAAGTGAACACTCTCTCCTTAGCAAGTCTCATGATCAACTCCAAACTCAACTATCTAAAAATGATGAGCTTGCCAAGTTGTCTCCTTCCATTGCTAATGATAATGATGCTTGTGCTACTTACTCCACTTCTCGTGAAGCATCTATTTTGAAGGAGAATGTTGAGCTAAGGGGTCAACTTGAGTTGCTAACTAGCAAGTATGGGAAATTGGAAGAAAGTCATGAAAAGCTCTCTAGCTCTAATGAGAATCTTCTAGCATCTATGCTAAGCTAAAGTTAGCTCATGAGGCTACTATGTCAAAGGTAACATCTTGTGAGCCTCATGTGGTCACTAGCACAATCTCTACTAAAAATGCTATATCGTCATGTGCTAGTCCTAGTAATTCTACATCACATACTATTGCTAAATCTTGTGATGAATTACTTTCCTTGCCTTGTTGCTCTAACAATGAAGCATCTACTTCCTCTAGTGTTTGTGTTGATACTAACCTTGTAGAGGAATTAAATGAGCTCAAGGCCCAAGTCACTTCTTTGAAGAAAGACTTGGAAAAGCGTCATGTTGGAGATTCTACACTTGACAATATGTTGAGTGTTCAAAGACGCCCCAATGACAAGAGTGGACTTGGATTCAACTCCAATATCAAGAACAAGTCCAAGTATAACAAGAAGAAAAAGGGCCAAGAACAAGTTAAAGATTCGGCCAAGATTATTTGCTTCAAGTGCAAAGTTGAAAGGCACCATGTTAGATCTTGCCCTTTGAAGAAGAAGTCTCTTAGTGAGAAGCAACAAGGGAAGAGGCCTCAAGCTCAAACTCAAGTTCCTCAAGTTGAAGAACGGCCACTTCCCAAGAAGAATCAAGCTACCCCTCCTCAAGTCGAGATTCCAACTAAGAAGAAGGGAGGAAGCAAATGTTGCTACATATGCCGTGAGAAGGGCACTTTGCTTCTTCATGCACTAATGGTACCTTATCCAACCCCATTATAATTGATGATGTTTATTCTCTTCGAAGGATAAGGTTGGCAATGTGTTTGCCAAATATGTTGGTACTCAAAGTGGTGTCAAGAAAAGAACCATTTTGGTTGCCAAGCCTATTGTGACTAACCTCTTAGGACCCAACTTGGTTGGGGACCAACAAGCTAAAATTGATCAATAGTGTTGTTGGAGGGCATTGGAGACTTGGCTACATTATGAAGAATTAAGGATCTTCATCAATTATATTCTCTCAAGTCAAGTCATTTAGATTATATTGTTCTATCTCATATCCAATGTTCCTCCTTGCGGTAACTTGTGCTTATATCATATATACATTGAAAGTTGCTTGCACCCTTGCATGTGTTTGGTTTTGTACCTTGCTAGTGTTTGTATGTGTTGTGCTCTCTACTTACTTATCTTGAGAAATCAAGTATGTATGTTGGTTTGCACACCATTTACTTGTGTTGAGCCTTATTGCTATTATTTGATATTTTATCTTGTTGGCTCTCTTTTTGAGAGATTAATGGACTATCCCATTTTGGGGAGTGATATGCTTTGTGCACTTCACAATCCTAAAAATGTGTATACATGAGGAATACCACTTAGTGTTGATATATCAATATTATCTACTCTCTATGTGGTATGTCATTCTCATGAGAAATTCAAATTCTATAACGTCCATTAATTATCTCTAGTTGGTTTTGTTTGCCTCTTGTTAAGAAAATTGGGTAATCACATTATGGGGGAGTAATAAGCTTTTTGTGCATATTACAAGCCTAGAAAATGTGAACATGTGAGGTATTGCCACTTAGAATTGATATTATCAATAATCTTATTCCTATGTGGCACGATGCTCAAACAAGTTCCATATTTGCTTAAATCCTTTTTGTCTCTCACTCTTTTGGATCTTGTTTGTGATAGACGTTCTTGGTATGGCTTTCCCCAAATATGTTCACATATATCTTTTTGGGAAACCAATTGCTTCAATCTACTCTTTGTAGTTGCTTTGCATGATCGTGTGAATTTTGAAGCTATCAAGAATATCTATCTTTCTAAGCATGGATTTTAATTCCTATCCTTTGACATATGCTTATTTGTTGTGGAGTTGGTCTATATATCATTCCGATACCACCGAGAAATATTTACATATACTCCTTGTCCATGACAAGTGATACTCATAATTGTGGTGGAATTTGTAGACCATCTTCATTTTGGCTCTTGCATTGAATTGCCTTATTTTATTGCCAAAGATTTTTTCGATCTAACTCTTGTTTGTCTTCCTTGCATCTTTTGGATCCTTTGTTGCTCTACTCGAAATTTGTTTTGTGCTTTCTTGAGTGGGGAAAAGCAATGATCCAATTCTTGTGCATTGACATTCAAAAGTCATACTTCTTGATAATGCACTATTCTTGGGGAAGCTATCCTACTTTGAGTAGAACACCGTTCTTTAAATTGGTATTGCATCTTCTTGCCTTTCTTGAACTTGACTAGTGTTTGAATAATATATATATGGAGAGTAATGATCTCATTTGTGTGCATATTGTATTCAAATACAAAATCATAAATAATGCACACATCTTGGTGGAGCTATCCTATATGCTTTTGAACATTAGTTTGCTTCTATTTGGTATTTTGATACCGATAACATGTCTCTTTAGAAGACAAACATTTTTTGTCTTGGTACTTTGTGCCATTATGAAAAGTTTAGAGGGTTTGGTTTATTCCTTGCTCTTATTTTTTTGGGTATGTTTTCAAAATTGGTACCTTCTATCATGTGTTGATTTGGGTCTTTGATATAATTTGGGCAATTCATTTTCTTGTCACACTTTTGTGTGCCTTCTTGGTTTAATTGGTGTTTTGTCCAAATTGTACCGCGTTTGGTTCTTGAAAGTCTTATGCATGCATATTTACTATATGTATATCTTATGGATTGCTTACTTTCGTTGATCCAATATATAGGATAAACTCCATCAAATCCTAATTGTTTAAGATGTGCATGAAATTCAATTTCATACAATACGCACATATTTATGTGGAGTTTGTCCTAGCCAATGAGTTTGGGTATCATGTTGTACTTGAATTTATTTTAGGTACATTGCAGATGCATTGGAAACTTGTTTCATCTACGAGGAATGTGTTGTCACCATGTGCTTATTGGAGCCAAACTTGGATGATCATGAACACTTATCTTCTACATCACCCAATGCTACCTCGGTAACAAGTATCTACTTCATGCATACATTTCTAGCTTTCAACCTTGTGTAGGTTGTTTCATGGCATGAATCTCTTTTGTTGCAATTCATTTGGTTCTTACAAAACAACTTTATTGCAAATGTGGCAAGCCGGGATGATTACATATCAAGGGGAATATATATAATCATTTTCATGATTCACCAATCCCAAATATGTTAATCTAGCACTTTCTACTCTATGTCTCGCATATGCAATATTGATGTTTTTCAAAATCATTTGCCTTTTGCGATACTTGTTATCTTTCTCGGAGCATCCCATTTTTCACCTTATCCCTTGTGGATATTTTTTATGCTATGATGAGTATGTGTTGGAAGTTCATCTATATCCCTTTAAGATAAAATTGAGCTTTGTGCTATGCTTTTAAGCAAAGATCTTATTGGTGTATTTATAACTTTCTCTTTAATATAATGTTCTCTAACTTTGTACCTATTTTGTGTGTGCATGTTTCTTTGTGGACTTAGTGTCTACTTAGGAACTTATACACATGAGAGTAGTTACATCTTTAATTCATATTCCTTTAGTGACCACCTTTTATTCCTTTTTGATTCTTTGGTGGTTTCTAAAAGCCACAAGCTTTGCCTTTCATTTGGTATACTTTTGCATCTTAGTAAGCTTGTGGACCTATTTGCTATCTTCGTAGGGTTGTGTGTATGTGAAAGACATGATATGCACTATGTGCCTCATATTTTGAAAGACTATGTTGATGCTCGCTCATCCTTGTATAAGTCTACTAAAATGTCTTTCTATATCACACCCATCTCTTTCGGTTGAGCAAGTCTTTATTTGTCGCTTCTTGCTATTGTTGCTCAACATTTTGTTGTTGCAAGCTGTATTGACTCTTTTCCCATTTTTGCTCTCTTGCACCTGTTTGTGTTCAAATTATCTAGGAGGGAGTGAGGATTCCATGTTGTGCACACCATATTGAAATGCAAATCCTACATTGTGCACGTACCTTGGGGAGTTCCCTCTTGATTTTTAGAACACTTGGTTGGTCTTATCATAATATCTTGTTTTGTTCAACTGGTTTTTCGGATCCTTTGTTTGGTTACTTCTTTTGTCGAAGTATCTTTCAATTTGATTTCCTTTTGCAATCTTTGGATCCTCAATATAGTTTGATCTCCCCCAACTATTCGTCATTGGATATGTGCATTTAATTTCACTCATTTTATGAGAAATGCACACACTATGGGGGAGCTCTTTCTATATTGGCCTTCTACATTTTCCTCCCATTTCGGCAATCGATGCCAATGGGGGAGAAGTTTAGAGGGTTTATGGAAATTTGGTTTTATGCTAGTTTGTTCTTAAGCATTTGCCTTTCTTGCTCTTCCATCCTTGCTCTTTATGTTGCATGGTTGCTTATTATTTATTATAAAAACCCTCGTAAAAGGGATTGTCATTAATTACCAAAATGGGGGAGATTGAAAGTGCATGGTGCCCCCATGTGTGGTTTTGGTAATTAATAACAATCCTTATGAACTAATGTTTGCATTGAGATGTTCTTGTAGATCTTGTCCATAGGAAAACATTGGAGTTCATGTGTTGGACTCTAGAAGATTATATGATGACCAATGTTCTATACAAGGGTTTATATGAAGAATGATCATGTGTAGAGTTGAGCTTATTGCAAGTATGTCTTGAAGGATTCAAGACATCATATTTGTGAAGAGAGAAGATTATGAAGTGCAAGTTTAAGGGAAGCATCTCGAAGAAATCCTATGCTTAAAGCTTGCCACCCATGGGTAGATATTGGTCAAGTGAAAATGTGCCTATGAGAGGCTCTCCCACATTGGAGTAGGGGGAGTAACATGTGAATCTTCATCAAGCGAAGCGTAATCAAGAAAGGTGGTCCACTTGAAGAGATCAAGATCGTCATCATCTAGCTCAAGTGGAAAGCGCAAGACAAATGTATGATCTTGATAGGGTTTCTATTTTACCGGTCTAATGTTAATAGTGGGAGACCGGGTTATAGGTTAGACGGCGTACTATCAAGAGGGGCTCTCAAGTGAGTAACTTGATCGCATCTTTGTGGAGAGCTCAAACCTTTGCATACTTCGCATATTATCTTTCTTGGTTGTTATTTGGCTTTTATCCATGTGAGAATTTAGAGCTTGTGTTCATCTCCATATCAAGCTCTAGTTCATAAAAAACGGATTTCATATGCATATCTTGTTGCGTTTTTGATGTTGGAGGTTTTACCGCCTTGTCTTTTCTAAGAGAGGTCAAACTCTCTCCTTGTGGCTTCCTCCTCACTTGATGGACTATGATGTTTCTCTGCATGATCTTAAAGGGCTTTTCGTTGCGATTCCAACGAGGCTAAGATCATCGAAATCGGAGTCCGGATGAAAAAGTTATTGCAGTTTTCGTTTTGTTGTTTCTGTCAGTATTCAGAAAACCAGATATTCCGGGTTGTTTTGGACCGGAATATCCGGCCCCCAAGTTTGCTCGAGCTGAAAACTACTAGGGACCAGGACGCACAGCCTTCTGGAGGTAACCGGATATTTGATACCGGATATTTCTAAAATGGACCGAAATATCCTATGAACCGGATTATCCTATCCCAAATTGAACCGGATTATCCTCTTTTCTCTGGGTGCAACGGTTCTTTTTCTGGGGACCTATAAAAAGGCCCATTCTTCCCCATTGAGACTAGAGCTTCCAAGTATGAAATTGCACCCCCCCATTGTTGACCTCTTGAATCTTTGATTTCTCTCTATTCCTCCATAATTCTTGCCTCAAATTAGAGGGAAAAGAGAGAGGAGATCTAGATCCACATTTTCACCAATCCATCTCTCCTCTAAGTGAGGGGAACCCCTTGGATCTAGATCTCGGAGTTCCATTTGTTGAGTTCTTCTTTATTCTTTCTCTCTTCTACCCCATAAGCATTAGTTGTTTTTGGTGGGATTTGAGAGTGAAAGATTCGATCACTTATGCTCTTGCTATTGCTTTGTGCATCGGGTTGTGCTCTCCACGAGGATCGTGGAAGTTGAAAGTTTGTGAGCTTGTTACTCTTGGGTCATTGGACCCTAGACGCCTTTGTGGTGGTTGAGACCTTTTGTGGTCACTTGTAGCCATCAGGGAGCCCCAATCCAGTTGTGGGTTGTGCCCCGGGTTGTTGTTGTAAAGGCTCCGGATTCCGTCTCGAAGGATTCCGATAGTGGAAGGTGAACCAAACCTTTTGTGGTACGGTTCACCGGAGAAGAAGGTGAACCCTTTGTGGCGTTGAGACCGACCTGTTGTGGTGGCTCACACCTCTCCAACGAGACATACTCCCCTAAAAAGGAGGAACTAGGGAATACATCCTCGTCTCCGCGTGCCTCGGTTATTTCTATATCCAAACTCTTTACTTATGCACTTTACATTGTGATAGCCTTCGTAATTGAAGTATTCTATATTGCTATCACCCTGTTACTTATCTTGCTTAGCATAAATTGTTGGTGCACATAGGCGAGCCTAGTATATTTAGGTTGTTGGCTTGGTAATTTAAACACCTAAATTTTATTCCGCATTTATCAAGGCTAAACCGGAAAAAATTTAATCGCCTATTCACCACCCCTCTAGGCGACATGCTTGTCCTTTCAGCTGGTTCCTATTAGCCGAATCTATGGCGTTGTGGCAATTTTTTTTGTTTCGGTGCAATATGTTCTCGGTAGATCATGGCCGTCAATGTCTTTTGATTTGCATCGGCAAATTCGTAATTGTAACAACGATGCTATCTTGAATTCATTGGTGCTCTAGACGTCGAGGGATGACATGAAGCTCGGCCACGACACGCCACAGGTAGAAACTGAGGTTGCCGCGGTGTAGCACGTCATTGATCCCCAAGATTTTGGATGTTATTTTTTATTGCTCCAAGAATATTTTCCTATGGGTTTGTTCTAATTTGTATATATGGCCTTTAGCCTTATCAAAAAAGAAAAATTAAGTTTGAGTGAGAAAAAAAAGTAGACTTGCAGTAGAAGCTGAGGTTGGGTGCAGCCGTTCTACGGGGACACGCCATAGGTTAGACCTCGCCAGCTGGTGCTCCTGCAAGTCCTCGCGTGGTCGTGCCCAGTCTTCCTTCTTCCTACTTTTCCCCCCAGTACCCCCAGTGAAAAAAAAAATACCAGTGCTGCAATAGCCATGGCCGCCACCTCCACCTCCCGCCTGGACCTTCCCCCCGCCGCACCTCCGTTCGACTTCTCCGTGGCCTACGTCCCGGGGCAGCTCTACTCCACAAAGGCCCATCCTTTCGCCCTGCCGCCCAACTGTCTCCTCCCGCCGCCACCGCTGCCGGCGGCGTGCGGCGGGCTCGCTCCCGCGGGCTGCCCCTACTCTGCGGGGCTGCCTCACGCGTTCCCGGACTTCCCATGGACGCCGCCGCCGCCGCTACCGGCGAGGCGTTGCAGCATCGCGGAGATCGACGAGTCCCCGCGTGCGGAGGTGGAAGATAACTTCTCCCCTCGCTCTGTCCTCACGCCCTGGAGAAGGGCGACGCCCGCCTCGCCGCCGCCGCCTCTGCCTCAGTCTCTCGGGGTTGGGGGCGCCAAACCAGCCTTCGATCCAAACAGCGACAAGACTTCTCTCATGATCTGCAACATCCCCAACAGCTTCGCGTGAGTGTGCAGCCATTTCCCCCCTTTTCTTTCTTCAATCCCGTGGGTGCAAACATCAATCCATTGATTCTTGGTCGACGCGGTGCAGGAAGCGGAGGTTCATGGCCATCCTCGACCAGCATTGCGCCCAGGAGAACGACAACCCCGAATGGCGCGTCGTCGGCGGCGGCAAGTTCGTCAGATCGGAGTACGACTTCCTCTACCTCCCAATAGACTTCAGGTACACATTCCGCCCTTTTTCTGCTACCGCGCACCTGTATTTGGCTTTTGATTTCTCTGATCTGAACCTGTTTTGCTGGTGTGTGATTCTGTTTGCGGCGGCGCAGGAGGAAGTTCAACAAGGGCTACGCTTTCGTTAACATGACGACGCCGACGGCGGCGCGCCGGCTGCACGCCTTCCTCCACGGTCACAGCTGGGCCGCCGTGGGCTCCGCGAAGGTGTGCGAGGTTGTGCACGCGGACATCCAGGTACGCACGCACGCAGTCCCCTCTATAGGCCCGCCGTGTTCACCTCCGGCACCGGCGCTGTTACTCGAACTAACCTTTGCCTGCTCTGCTCGCAGGGGGTGGACGCGTTATCGAAGCACTTCTCCTGCTCTAGGTTCCCCTGCGGCGGCAACAAGGACTACCTTCCGGTGCGCTTCGGCCCGCCTCGGGACGGCGTCCGGCCGACGGTGGAGCGCGTCATCGGCCGCGCGGTGGCCCGCCCCGCTGATCGATCCGCAATTCCGCACGTATGTCATGTGTCCTCCAAGTTTTAATCTGAACTTTGGACGAGTAGTAGAGTATCCGGTCAGGGCCTGAGGTTTCTCAAGGTTTTAAGCCTTAGGATAATAATGATGTGTTCTGATGTGAGATGTACTGTTTGCTTCCTAGAATTATTAATCTGAACTTGAACTGCCTACTCTGGATGAACTGGCTGGCAGTGTCATGTGCTAATTCGTATAAAAAGTCGCGGACTCTGGATTAGTGGTCTCATCTAAGTTGTTCCAAGTGTTCTCCTTTTGGGGGATAATTCTCTTTTGCATGATTGCAGGAAAATAACATTCTTTGTTGCTCTGCCTCCGTCCCCTTCTTTTTTAAAAGTTCCTCAACCTATTTACTCTGATACCATGTAGGCAATTCATTTGTAATTTACTAGTACTTTAAATTGTTGAAAACGTGTATTTTAGACCAAACAAGAACTTTAAAATGGCCGATGTGATCTCAGAAATGAGTGCCATGAATAACTAAGATTCTTGTAAAGAGATAGTTATGTGGTGACTCATTGTATATGACCGTCAAGATTGGTTTTAATTTTGATTATTTTGGTTGTTCAACTCCATCCTGTATTTTCTTCAATATTTGATGCAGTTTTTGTCCCAAAATATCTCTATTGTTTGTGTTCTACGGCAAACTTTAAAAATTTGACGAAGTTTGTAGGAAGATGTTAACATAATGTAATATACCAAATGAAAGACCAATATACATCATGAAATATTGTTTCATAGTGTATTGTTTATTACAAATGTCGGTACTATCTAGTTCTGTAAAATTAGTTTTGGATATTATAATATAGACTACATGCAAACGGAAACGAGTGAACAGACACTGCAATCTGGATGAGAATCTGAAACCAGAAAGACAAGTGAAAAAGGAGGATACATAGATCCAATTCAGAAAAAAAAATTCGAACATCTTATAATTCTGAATGGATGTATTATTGCATATGGCAAAACAAAACAGACTTGGTTTGGTTTGCAGTCAGTCACTGTAGCAGATTCCCTAGGTCTCCTCATTTTCGGAAACTGTCGAGATATATAGAAAGTACTCACTCTGGCAGAAGCTATAATGGTTTTCTGTCCTGAAATTAGTAAAGATCGTCCTAAAACAGCCCAGTAGTCTTTTAAAATTGGGGAAAACTGCCCAAATAAATCCGCTTTCCCCAAATTGGCACGAAAATATTGCGCTCCTGCCCCTCGTCTGAAGATGAGAGCTACTACCTTTCTTTTCACGCGGAAGAATCTACACAGCACATTGCGTTCCTACCCCTCGTCTCCGCCGCTTCAGTGGCCCTCCATGTGGACCGAGATCCAGTGCCTCGCTCATGGCAAGGCACACGTTGCCTTGAGGCCTCAAATCCACCGTCCGACTTGCATCCGATGGCCAGAAGCAGTCAACGGCAAATAGACTTGGTTCGCTCGGTCCATCCCTTTCCTCTGTTCGACTGTTCCTCATGCGCGGCGGAGCGAGTCGAGCTGCTGGTCCCGTCGCCGACCCTCGCTGCTGCTGGTCCCGTCGCCGAGTTGCAGGAAAAGGAACCAGCCCCGTCAGGGCCGCCGCGAGGAAGGGAGACGAGCCGCTCCGACTGCTCCTCCAGGACGAGCCGCTCCACATGAGGAAACAGCCTCGACGGCCGCCCACCTCTGGCTGCTCCGTCCGCATGCCCTCCGGCGGCTGTCTCCACCCGTTCCGACGGCCCCTCCGCGTTCCTCCACACTATGACGGGCCGCTCCGACTGCCACGGGCGCCTTGGACCTGGCAGCAGCGAGGCAGGACTGCAGTGAACATAAATAGCAAATTCAGTTAACACTAGGACAGCTCCAGGAAACGAAATTCAATAAACTTGTACAATTGGGCTACCTGCTGTGTGCTGGAGTCTAACGGCAGAGAGCTGCCAGGAGCTCGATGTATCCTGTCGTGTGCTGGTGAAAACTACCGGGAGCGGAGAAGCTCGGTTGAGGAGAGGTCACGGGGGTGCGAAAGGGATCGTCGGAGCTGACGCCGTCACACCCGGGACGAGGAGCTCGTTGGAGCGGGGTGGGGAGGAGAAGGCCGTGGGGGCGGTGGGCCTTGCCGGCGTCGTTCATCCGGTGGCCGCTGCCGGAGCTCCCATGGATGCCTTCCCACGGCGACGACGGCGGCAGAGCTCTGCACGGGAGTTCCCTTCCCGTGGTGATTTTGCCTTGCGCGCGTGAGGACTGAGGACGGGGAAGACCAGGTTATTTGCCGTTGACTGCTTCTTTCCGTCGGATGCAGGTGGACGGTGGATTTGAGGCCTCAAGGCAACGTGTGCCTTGCCTTGAGCGAGGCACTAGATCTCGGTCCCCTCCATGTGCCGGCGCCGCACATCCTCCAGCCAACGGGCAACAACGTGACACCACCAAACCGATGTGAGGGTTTTCAGGTCTTCATGTAAAGAAAGGTAATTTTATAGTGACGAGAAGGGTTTTCAGGATGATATTGATTCTTTTTCGCTTATAGTTTGGTGGCATATAACTCCATGCTACATTTCTGCCATAAAATTATTATAATTGCTGCACCTTTTTCTCTGTTGTTAACATGCCTAGGTTATTTTTTGAACCTCGGCAATGCCTTTGATTAATAAAGTCGAAAGGAGTTGGACAGTTTATAAGAGAAACTGACTGAAAACCATACAACAGAACGCACCACATCGGCCCAAGGCCACGCCCTAAAAACGAATCGACGACCATGTCACCGTAGCAACTATAGCCGACACTAACACAGTGGAGGCGACCTCAACGCAATGAGAAACCCGGATCCACCGCTCCGACATCCACGCAGGCCTAAAGGCCACGCCCCAAAAAGGAGTCGACGACCATGTCAACTTAGCAACTATAACCGACACTAAACACGGCGGAGGCAACCTCAATGCAAGGCAAATCCCGGAGCTGCCTTTCCGACATCCACGCCGGCCCCAGGGCTGCTCACCACCTAGCCGAAGACAAAGAAGTCGCCACCGCCAACCACCAGCACTCCACAGATCCCTCTGGCCGGTTGAACATCCAAGGCGAGACCCCAAGAGGCAAGCGACGCAAGAGCGCCGTCCTCGCCCGATCCCGTGTGGGATCTAGGGTTTCCCCCGGAGAACCCGGTGTAGAAAAGGCGAGAAAACCACCTCGATGATGCCTTCAAGAAGGACGCGGCACCCAAGGGCATCGCCATCGTCGGCCCCAATAGACAACCATGGCAGGGCTTTCACCCGGTGATGTGTCGTAAACTCCACAAACCGCACGTCGAGGACCGGCCAGACCACCATCACCGCATGCCGCAGCCACCGCGGCACCTCACGCCACGGCAGGTGCCATGTCGACCACGACCCTGCCTCAGCCACAGTTCCGGGGTCACCGCCCCGGCTTCCTCCTCTCGGCCACGTAGCAACTAGCAAGGGGCTCAGCGCCCTCCACTCCGCTTTGACCTCGGCGTCGAGGACAAGGCTGCTGCCCTTGCCGCCCTCACGGCCAAGAGGAACATGCCTAGGTTATACTAGTTAGTAACATTTGTAGTGGCAATGATGAGAGTGGATTTTTGGAGACCGAGTTACATGGTGGCTGTTTTTTTGAAAATTCAAAATCGACATTTTAAAGTTTTCAAAAATCGCGAAAAAAACCCCGGGTGTAGATATTGTCGATATCTACAATCTTGCAAAATATCAACTCTAAATTCGTTATATTTTGGGCTGTACAAAAAAGACAAATCAGTGACAATTTTCAAAATTTCGAAACTGTGCATTGTTCACCACTCAGATCCACTTGTTTGTCTTTTTATGCAGTCCAAAATACAACGAATTTAGAGTTGAAATTTTGCACGATTGTAGATCTATACAATATCCACATCCGGGAATTTTTTCATGATTTTTAGATTTTTGAAAAAACGACCATCATGTAGCCGGGGCTCCAGAATAAGTTTTTGTGGTAAAGATCTGCTAAAAGGGAGAGTGGATTTTTGGAGGCTGAGCTATGTGATGGCCGTTTTTTAAAAACTTCGAAATCGACATTTTAAAGTTTCTAAAAAATCACGAAAAAATCCCGGGTTTTGATATTGTCGAGATCTACAGTCTTACAAAAATTTTGGAGGTAAAGGGAGAGTGGATTTTTGGAGGCTGAGCTATGTGATGGCCTTTTAAAAAACATCGAAATCGACATTTTAAAGTTTCTAAAAAATCGTGAAAAAATCCCGGGTTTTGATATTGTCGAGATCTACAGTCTTGCAAAATTTCAACTCCAAATTCGTTATGTTTTGGACTGTATAAAAACGACAAATCAGTGAAAATTTCAAAATTTTGAAACCGTGCATTGTTCACCACTCAGACCAACCGTTTGTCTTTTTTGTGCAGTCTAAAATATAACGAATTTAGAGTTGAAAACTTTGCACGACTGTAGATCTATACAATATCCACATCCGGGATTTTTTTTGCGATTTTTAGAAATTTTAAAATGTCAATTTCGAATTTTTGAAAGAACGGCCACCATGGTAGCCCAGGCTCCAAAATAGGTTTTCGGCTAGAAGGTTCATGTTTACAGTGCAGGATGTGTTATGAACTGTAGGATCCTTGCACAAGAAACAATTGTAAATTCTGTGGCACACGAAGGGGGAAGCGCAAGTCAACAAAGCCCTTGGTGGTGTGAACGGGGTGTCAAAGTCGGGAGGGCAGTAGAGTCCTGCCACCCAATACAATGTCGTGTGCACAGTCTCGTGCAGTGCAACGTTGGGTTGGCAGTACAGTACTACAGTAGTACTACAACTACAGGCGTCATGGGCACACGGGACGGGACGGACCCAGCCGTAGCAGGAAAGACGTGAAAGAGTACTGTCATCTGTACCATAGCAGGAGATTCTTTTGCCGCGCCGGTGAGATACCACCTCCGCTCATAATATGTGATCATTTGAAGAAATGAAAAAGCGTACATGATGAAGATCATACTCGTAGTAATTCGACGGAAGGCTGCTAGATGTAATCGTAATTGTTTCCATCTCCTCGCTCATTGAGGTCACTCCAAGGTCGGTTCGATGTGATCAAGAGATTGTAGCCGTTGGAGTGGTTGCTTCGAGCAAGTGAGGAGTACACCCCAAGTGGCACCGTTGAATCGTTGATGATTATGTGAGTTTCTTATGTATGTCAATTTGTTGTGTGGTTGTTTACTACGAATGTGCTCACATTGTTTACATTTTCAATGTAGGATCGCATTGCCGCTCACGAAAGGTACAAGCAAATGCCGGCATTCAAAGCCAAACCATTTCCCCTCCAACATTGTTGGAAATTGGTTGAGCATAGTGCGAAATAAAAGTTGAGAAACCAAGAAGCTCCATCGAAAAAAAAGTATTTTTGTTTCCATGGATGACGATGAAGATAGTGATGATCAAAAAGGGGAAGAAACATGGGAAATCCCGTTCAAAGAAAGAAGGAGAAGGCGAGGGAGAAGAAGGCACTCGAGGCTGCAAGTTTGAAAGCAAAAATTGATGAGATGGTGAAAAAAAAGGAATTGTTCGCGGCTAACCAATTGTCGTTGGTGAGAGGAAGCAACAAGAGAAGGAGGCAAGGTGGCACCAAATCCGGGAAGATAAGAAGCACAAGGCCGCCTTCCAGGATCAAAGAATTAAGATTGAGGAGGAGAAAACGAAGGTGGACATCATTGCCGGGAGAAAATCTATTTGAGTCTACAAATAGTTTTGTGGTGTCGGGCGAAACAAATCTTTAAATCCGTTTCACCCGACACCGCACGATACCGCATTTTTTTTAAACGGTGCCTTAAACCGCTTTTGTAGTTTGCTTTTCTGAAGATCTTAGCCGCGCCGGCGAGTGCCGCCTCCGTCGTGTGCCCAATTCTGTGATCTTTTGGAGAAATAGAAAGTGTACTGAAGACGATCATCCTCGCAGTAATTTCTGTCTTGTGAGCCTGTGATGCGACGGAAGACTGTGCGATGTAGTAATCGTGATTGACTCTATGTCTGACAGCCTGCCGTTCACGCCGTTCTTTAAATTGTGAAGCGACGGCACAGGGCTGGCGTGAGTGCCGCGGCTACTACTGGTAGCCTATACCGTGGGGGACTGCTTCCATCAGCCTCGTCTCGAGAAACGGGGGTCCTTTTTGTTTGTTCCAGTGTAACGCAGCATTCACATTTTGCAGAGTTGCAGCCCAGTAAAAGGATCTCTCGAGATATATACTCCCTCCGTTCGGATTTAATTGACACACATTTGGTTATACATGGATGTATCTAGATACCATACAAGTATAGATACATCCATATTTGCACAAAACCAAGTCAATTAATTTGGAACGGAGGGAGTATACTGCATCCTAAGTCAAATGTCTTATAGATTTGACCAAATTTCTAATAAAAATATGCCAAAATCTGTAACGGTGAATCTATATAACATGGCAAAATATATTTCGCCCCTTGACCCAGCATCGCCTCTGTGGCGACTTGGGGGAACACTAGGTCAGCGTGTAGTCGGGCCAAGCCCGCGCGGCGGATGGCGCGGTGGGCCCTTCTTTCGTGCTGTTGCGTAGGCTCTTGTTGGTGCTTGGGGCGGCGTCATGGTGCTGCTGGAGGCAAGGTTTGGTGGCAACGGCGGCCGCCCCAGAGGTGCACGGGTCAGCGGGTTTGCACGGGTCGTTGGTTGGCTTCGGGCAAAGGTAAGGTCTATATGGCTCTGCCGTCCGGCAGCAGCCGTGGATGTCATACCCCCTCCTTGGAGGCACTGTCGTGAAGTTCATTGGAACTTTCTCAACCCGGGTCATGTTCTCGGGCAAATGCCTACACCCTGGCATAGGGCTCATGCGGTGGTGGCGTACGTTGTTTCTTCCTCTCTAGGGCGCCGTCTTGAAAATCATAGATCCTCTTTATGCTTTTTGTGGAGATGGACGTGCACGAAAACATGATTAACCGATCAACTCTCTTCTTCTTAACTAATGAAAATGGCAAGTATTTTGTCTCATTTAAAAAAATATGATGAATCTAAATAAATAAATTGGTCTGGTATATATGTTGATGTATTTTCCTGTAAACTTGGTGAAACTTAAAATAGTTGGACTTAGAATAAACCTAGAACTTCAATAGTAGCGTATTATTTTGTGGTATTTCCTACTCCCTACGTCCCTATCTACATGTCACATAAGCATTTGAAGATTTAACTGTGATCATCAATTTGGTCAAGAAAATATGGGTCAGGTCTTAAAAAAGTTATAACATTAGAAGGTATGAAATTTCAAGTGATATAATTTGTGTAATACATTTTGCATTTGTATTGGTCAAACTCATGAGTTAACGGAGAAAATATCCCCCCCCCCCCACCCCCCGCTCAATGATCATAACTATCCGATCTCAATATTAATATTTTGTCCAAGTACAAATAGATATAAATATGTGCATAAACAGTGATAAATATCGATCGAGAAACAAAGTAATTGTTTCCATGCCAATTAGTAAATGTCCATTCTTTTCATATTATCTATCGATTTTCACTTCAAACATGGTACTCCATCAGTTTTATGTTAAAATGCCGCATAAATATTTGAAGTTTAATTTTAACTATCAATTTGACCAAAATTATACCATTAAATTTGTAATCCCTCCGTTTCTCAAAACAAGGCTTATAATTTGTTTAAGTCAACAATGTAAATTTGACAAAGTTTTAGCAAAAAATATTAGTAACTACGAATCTACGATAAAAAAATATCACATGAAATTATATTTAACATGTATCTAATGATATTGATTTTGTATTGTTGATTTTAATTTTGTTTTATGAAAAATGCTTCCAATGGTTAGGCACTGTTCTCATATGTTATCGACCAACATCAAGACGTTAGGGACAGAGTGAGTAGTTAATTCCGTACGTCTCATAGCTCGAGTATTTTACATCATATCCTTCCTTCATAGCGTGTAGCTAAACAAATTATGGACAAAATCTGGGAAATTAATTTTTTATGTATCCATATAACAAATTACCATACTAATGTAGCACAATTAGAGATGGATAAATTTAGAGGCCGCTTGGACAATTGACCATACTTCGCAAGCTAACTTGTTACATTGAAAGAAAAGTTGTTTGATTGACTCAGTGTGGTAATAGAAAACATAATTTGTACTGCCTCGCCTATTTCATTTGGCAAGATTGTCCCTGGTCAATATGACTCCTTTATGAAGATACCAAATAAGATCTATTTTTTTATAGAAATATTAATTTTCAAAGTTCCTTATTATTCACCTGAACATCGGACTACATGAAGCCAATATAAAATTGGTTAACCAATTTTTTTCCTCCAAATGTGGCTTGGACGAAATGCAGAAACTCCAGTCGATCCAAGAAAAGCATTCCCCACATATATCCTCCCAAATCTGACTTGAGAACCGTCTTTAATCGACAATGTTATTTAGCTGGAACTCTGGAAGAAGTATTGCTTAACCTTCGTCAATCTGACCCAAACTTTTGAGTCTCCATGTTGCTGCATTGCATCCCAATGCTGGATGTTCATATAGCCTACGGCCACCCAATGCTGGATGTTGCTGCATTGCATCGGAGGTGATCGACCCACATGGTGAGTGATCCCATTTAACCGATTGGTCGCCAATTTCATGATTTTTTTGAAGCTTGCATTTAAAAAGCGAAATTGCTTCACACACCACACTTCATACGACGATCTCCGCTAGTTCCTTCACCCCATGCCCATAAGTCCAGCCCAAACCCAAACCCATAATAGTGTCATTCCCTTTCACGCCTGCATCTTCGTCATGATCCCTTGCTCACAAGAAAGAGAATATTGTAAAAATAAAAACCCAATTTGGAGCATCGTCACATAAACTAGCAGTTTTCCATTTTCTCACTGAAACACCAATTTAGTGACACGGTGAAAAAAGCACTAATCCATTCGTATACACGTATTTTTTACGCCTTTTCTTAGAGGTGGGGCCCGCTGTAAGTGTTGGCGTGGCACAAATTAGAAGCACCTGTTAACTGACGGCTAAAGTAGAGGTAGGACCCACCTATAACCATCTTTAACTAGAGTCTCTAACATTATATTGAGCATCTTGTTTACGCCCAACTACGCTAGCCGATGCCGCCGGTTAGGCTCCTCATCGTCCTAGCTACCGGCCAAGCATAGGGGAGTCGACGCACGTCGTTCATTTCGGTCGGACTCTAGGTTCTCAGCCTAATGGGGTGCGTCGTCGGTCATCTCTTCCCGGCGGTGTTGCCCAAGTTCACCACTTCCACCACAAGGACACGAGGGCGGGTTGGCGACCGCTCAACCTGGGGATGACATCACACGAATCCATCGATTCCGGCTGTTCCTCGGTCATCGCTGTCCGAGATGGTCACCACATATAGCAGCGCCAATTGAAAGGGACATAGGTCTATGCAGCGGCGGAACTAACCAGAAAATGTTGGGTGGGGGCCGCAATACAGTGAGTGGGAGTAAAAAGGGAAGTCTGGGCTAAAGTTTACAAGGCAAAATGATATCGACACTGCAACTTGTATGTAAATCAGTTTAATCACGTGGTTAGCAACCAACATTTGTTCGACAATGAGAAATCTTCATTACTGACAATTGATCTCGTAAACGTTAGCAGGATGCCGGGAATGCTGTCCACAATCAGCTAAAATCTTCACGGCCACAAATTATGGAAAAGAGACGATGGAAGCTTCTCCGAAAGTATGGAGGAGATGAGTGACATGGCAACAAATTCCTTCCAAGATCTCTATACAGCTGATTAGAATGTGGCCCCAGAAGACATCATCAACCTGGTCGAACCTCGAATCACTGAAGATATGAACAAGAACCTATGCAAAGAGTTCACTGACGTGGAGATTAGCAATGCCCTATTCCAAATAGGGCCTCTAAAAGCCCCTGGTGCTGACGGCTTCCCGGCACGTTTTTACCAGCGGCATTGGGGCACCCTAAAAGAGGATGTGACTAGAGGAGTACGGGAATTCTTCAAGTCTGGTAACATGCCAGGTGAGATTAATGATACAGTGATAGTCCTGATCCCCAAAAAGAATGATCCGGACTCTCTCCGAGACTTCAGACCAATTAGTTTCTGCAACGTAATCTACAAGGTAGTCTCCAAATGTATGGTTAACCGCCTACGGCCTCTACTGCAAGAAATTGTCTCTCCCACACAGAGCGCTTTCATCCCTGGGCGTCTCATAACTGATAATGCTCTTATTGCATTTGAATGCATACATGCTCTCTAGATCAATAAAGATGGTAGAGGTGAATTATGTGCATACAAACTCGACCTTGCAAAGGCATATGACAGGGTCGATTGGGATTATCTTGAGGGAGCTCTGCTTAAACTAGACTTTGACACAAGCTGGGTTAAATGGACGATGTCTTGTGTTACTTCTGTTACCTATAGAGTCAGACTGAATGGACAGTACCTTCGTAGATTTAGTCCTACCCGAGGCCTCAGACAGTTGGACCCGTTGTCCCCATACTTTTTTCTGCTAGTGGCTGAAGGCTTATCAAAGCTGATCCAGAAGAACAATGCGGGAGGAAGACTTAAAGAACTCAAGATCTGCCGTCAAAGCCCAGGCATATCTCATTTGCTCTTTGCTGATGACAGTCTCCTCTTTTTCAAAGCCGATGAAGATCAAGCCACAGTTATCAAAGATATCCTGAACTGCTATGAAAAAGGCACCGGTCAGCTTCTGAGTTTGGGGAAATGTTCTCTTCTCGTAGGGAATAAAGTTACTACGGAGAATGAGAAGAAGGTGATGGAAATCCTAAATACCCAAAGCAGTACCTTTGAAGAGAAATACCTGGGCCTTCCTGTTCCGGAAGGTCGTATGAAGGATGATAAATTTGTGTCTATCAAGGAAACATACAAAAATAGAATGTATGACTGGTCTGAAAAGTACCTATCCAGTGCTACAAAAGAAGTTCAAATTAAAGCCATTATGCAAGCAATTGCAACATATACAATGAGAGTGTTTAAATTCTCTAGTGGACTGTGTGATGACCTAATGCAGCTGATTAGACAATTCTGGTGGGGTGATGAACATGACCGACGACACATCCACTAGATGGGCTGGGACAATTAACCAAAAGCAAATTCCAGGGGGGAATGGGATTTAGAGACCTCAAGCTATTCAACCAAGCACTTTTGGCAAGCCAAGCCTGGCGCCTAATTGCTTTCCCGGAGAGCCTATGTGCTCGTCTGATGAAGGCAAAATACTACCCTATGGGTGAACTCACTGACACTGTTTTTGTCAAAAACCCTTCGCCTGGCTGGCAGGGAATCACTCATGGACTCGAGTTACTGAAGAAAGGTATTGTTTGGAAGATTGGCAACGGCGAGAGTGTGAGAATTTGGCACGATAACTGGATCCCAAGAGGCGGATTCAAAATCACAAGGAATATCACTAATTCTCGATATAGAAAGGTGTCAGATATTATTGACCAAGAGAGAATGGAGTGGAAAGAGGATTTGGTGAGAAAGATCTTTATGCCTCACGACGCGGATGAGGTCATGAGAATCAGACTACCAAGAACTGCAACTGAAGATTTTGTCTCCTAGCACTTTGAGAAAACTGGTGTCTTCTCTGTTAGGAGTGCATACAAACTAGCTTTGAGGGATAAGAGCCCCGTCGGCTCAAGCATAAGCTCCAAGAATGATGGTGACCGAAACCTGTGGAATACAATCTAGAATGATAATGTACCCCCCCCCCCCCCCAAAGTTAGAGTGTTCACTTGGAAACTTGCCACTGATTCGCTGGCAGTTCAAAGCAATCGCAGCAGAAGAATTCCTAACCAGGTCCCTACCTGTCACATCTGTGGCATGGGTGATGAAACGGGAGACCACATGGCTTTAGAATGCACCCCTGCTGTTGGGGATATACCTACTAGGGGTATCACCAGCATGGATCAATCCGGCTAGTCCAGGGTGGCCCGCAGTGGTGGTGAAGGCTTTGCCTACCGGGCGGCCCAGATAGCTGACGACCAAGGAAGGCGGATGCCGGCAAGGAGGAGGCCCAAGACTGAAGCCCATGAAGCCACCAAGACCAAGACGGAAGGCGTCATACTTGCCGGCTAGGTTTAGGACTCCGTATACTTGCTGGATACGTATTCACCTTGTAACCCTAGGTCCAGCCGCCTATATAAGCTGGACCTCGGGGCGCCTTTAGGGCAACTCTTTGATAGACAACCAACTCATTGTAACCTGTTCACGGCGATATTGCCTTATAGTGAGTTATAGCAGCACGTAGGGCACCGCCACCGCCGTGGTGCCTGAAGCTGGGTAAACCGCCGTGTACAATCCCGACCTTGACGACGTCCACCTTCTTGCCCTACGTTCACCCTCGGCTAGCAGGACCCCGTCTCCTATCCAAAATGCCGATACGACGACAGTTGGCGCCCACCGTGGGGCATAAGGCGTCAGGTGTCACGTTCCAGGCGGGAACATCTCCGGCTATCCGCAGCCGGCAAAATCGTCACCAAGCAGATCGCATCTAGCTGGATCATCTGCTCCGGCAGTCCGGCGCGATCAATCAACATGGTCGAGCAGATCGGCCCAGCCCGCGCATCCGTGCCAGGACCTACTTCGACAAACAAAGGCGGCGAGCATCTGTCCGGCTAATTTATTTTGGCCCGGGGCTCAACGCCGGCAATCTGATTCGCGACGTGCAAGTTGCCATCACACCGGTTTGTCGAATCCATCCGTACTGGAGATCAGATCAAGATTTATCGGCAGTTTCTGTAACTGGCCAAGATCAGCAGATCGATCACATCTCACGTGTGCTGGCGGCAGCACAGCGCGTCAGCCGGCAAGGCGGCGAAATCGGAAGCCATCCGACAGCACCATCATCTGCGCCGCCGGCTGACGGAATTACCAGATCGAAACTATGCCGATCGTGGCGTGCATGGAGTCTACAGCGGCTAATCAAATCTCGTCATGGAAAGATCACAGGGAAGCTAGCGCATGCATGCAGAACGCCCGAGGCGAAACCTGCATCGTAACATGCTTTGCTAATAGCTACTCCAACAGATCAAGTACCGAGGTTGTCTAGTTCAAGGCTACCAATTCATGGCAAGCTGAACATACGACCAAGTACTATTTCGTGACGTGATTAGTCAAAAACCTTTGGATTTAGTGCATGTAGCACGGTTTCGAAACCTACTATGATTTCCGTTCCACGATGACTATTCAAGTCGACAATTCTCGCCAGTGCACGATTGTCAGCGGGACGCCGCCATCGTAGCATCAGGCTTTGACGAATTCATCGTCAGCCAACACTGCTTCGTTTCGACGTCCAGTATAGGCGAATTCATCGCCGAATTGCTATCTGTTATTTCCGGTCGCCCAAACCAGGCCAGTTGGGAAAGGCATGGATCGGCGAAAAACAACTTAGCTCCATGTTTTTTGTTAACGCGGCAAAGCGGCGTATTTATCGTCGCATTCCGACGTGGCACGCCATTAGTCTGGCAAACTATCGTCACGTTCCGGCGCGGCACGCCGTCTATCCGGCATACTTGTCGTTGCGTTCCATATTAATGCTAAACGCATCACGACGTCTTTCCAGCAAGATCATCATCGAGTTCCTGATTAATCGCTAACTCGGCACAACGCACGTTCCAGCTTAATTGTCGTCACGGTCTACTCATCGTCGGCTACTCGTCAAACACGGAGCCACCGACAAACTGTGGCATGCAGCATAAGAGGAGAACTTGGAAGCCACCGCCTTGCTGGAATCAGCCCGGGGCTGCCGCCTACATCCTGGGGCTGTCTTCTTCAGCCTGGGGCTGCCGGCTACATCCTGGGGCTGTTATATTCAGTCCGCCGCCTTCCGCGTCGTCCTCCTCCTCGACATTGACGTCAGCAAACATCAAAAGCTAAGTACTTTATAACATTTAATTAATCATATGGTCATGAAATAAAAGTCTATGGTTTGCTCATTATGTTCTGAGATCCTGCCGTCTTTTGTCTTTTCATATGATCATATATTCTTAGTATCAAAGTTATCCAAAATCTGCTCCGTGCTAAGTGGTTCAAACTTTTAGATACTTGCCGCCTCTGGGCCAAATTAAGCAATCATTTTGCACCGCCTAATATACTTATTCTGATTGTTTATATGTGGGTTGCCTAGTAGTATGTTTTTGGCACCAACACGTCGGCTTTGGTCTCTGAGTCTAAACTATCTGGTACAAGCCCTGGTTGACTCAGCTGAAGTAACTGCGCTGCGGTACCGCCAACATACAAAAAGCTAAGCATATATGCCAGATTAATATTAAGGCGGGCCACATAAAATTTACAACCCCTAAGTGTTTGTTCCAAAACTACCGGCTCAGGCCTTACATTTGTCCAGCTTACAGTAAAAGTTCATCTTAATACAGCTATGTTTACTATGCAGGATATTTGACACTTGGGGCTGCGGTCGCAGCACTTTCATCGAGTCTTGAGCCGCCTTTCCGTCAAGGCGGCACTAACTTCGGCAACTACAATCATCTGATCTACAACGCCACAAGTTCTTCTGAGCATCGAGCCGACTTTCAAGAAAATCGACTCAACGCTCGGGGGCTGCACCTAGGCGGATCAAGAAAACCTCTGGCGAACAAAGCCTGGGGGCTCGACATCGACGCTGCCCCTCGCCAGATACTCGGGGGCTTGACATCGACAATGCCTTTGCCCGATACTTGGGGGCTGCACATGCAGCTCCATCATCAGCGACGCAGCCGCCTTGTCGTCAGCGACACGGCTGTCTCGTTTATCGCCGCATTCCAGCTTAGTTGCTAACGCGGCGTGACGCATCCGTGGCACGGCTGCCTTGTCGTCAGCGACATAGCCGCCTTGTTGTCAGCAACAAGGTCACCTTCGTGGTACGGCCGCCTTGCCGTCAAATTTCAGTCTAACCGTATCTGCAATGTTAGGCGGGACGCCGCCATCATCGGGTTCGGTTTAGGCAAATTAATCGCCAAATTACTAGTTGTTTCCGATCGCCCAAACCTGGCCAGTTTGGGAAGACATCGATTGGTACAAAACAACAAAGCTCCACGTTCCGGCTTAATTGCTAATGTGGCACAGCCGCCTTGTCGTCAGCGACACGGATGCCATCATCGCCTTCGTGGCACGGCACAAATGCCATCATGATATCGTTCCACTTCTCCTTGAGTTCAAACTGTCGTGGACCAAGGATGACATGGACACGTCAACTATCGACTTAACCAGTCAACATGACAAGACACTGCGTGGAAGATTCCTGACAGGAGGTCAGGCCGTCTTTCCCATGTTGGCAGCAATGCATCCGGCATCTTTAGTCGGACTGCCGCCTAATCCAACGATGGAATGCTTCAAGCTCTTCAGCCGCCTACAACGTCAACAACAAGGCGGATATCGCAGACGAAAGAAGACGGCGCCTGAAGAACTTAAACCCTTCCAGGGGCTAATGTTGGGGATATACCTACTAGGGGTATCACCAGCATGGATCAATCTGGCTAGTCCAGGGTGGCCCGCAGTGGTGGTGAAGGCTTTGCCTACCGGGCGGCCCAGATAGCTGACGACCAAGGAAGGCGGATGCCGGCAAGGAGGAGGCCCAAGACTGAAGCCCATGAAGCCACCAAGACCAAGACGGAAGGCGGCATACTTGCCGGCTAGGTTTAGGACTCCGTATACTTTCTGGATACGTATTCACCTTGTAACCCTAGGTCCAGCCGCCTATATAAGCTGGACCTCGGGGCGCCTTTAGGGCAACTCTTTGATAGACAACCAGCTCATTGTAACCTGTTCACGACGATATTGCCTTATAGTGAGTTATAGCAGCACGTAGGGCACCGCCACCGCCGTGGTGCCTGAAGCTGGGTAAACCGCCGTGTACAATCCCGACCTTGACGACGTCCACCTTCTTGCCCTACGTTCACCCTCGGCTAGCAGGACCCCGTCTCCTATCCAAAATGCCGATACGACGACACCTGCCAGAGCACTTCGAAAAGAGTTGAGGAAAATTTGGCTCCTACCGTCTGATCTTGCTATGAGACACACAGGTAACGACTGGGTGCTAGTTCTCTTAGACAGCCTAAAGGAGGAGATGAAAGCAAAAGTCATGTTCATGTGGTGGAGAACCTGGCATCATCGTAACGACTGTATCTTTGGTAAAGGAGACGCAAGCTACACTCACTCAGCTAGCTTCTTGAACAATTACTTGCACTCAATGCAACAAGTGAAAAATGGTGAGGTGGTGATCGATGTTAAAGGGAAAAAGACCTATGTTCAACCTGGATACTATAGAAGAGAAATCAATACCAGAAGAGAAACACATCAGCTGGGATAAACCTGAAACTGGGTGTATCAAGGTTAATGTGGACGCTAGTTTTCTTGAAAACTTGAAGACGGGTTCCTGGGGTGCTGTCGTCAGAGATAGCTCAGGAGGGATCATCTCCTCGGCGTGGGGCAATATCAGGGCATGCCATTCTGCCCAGGTATGTGAAGCAATCGCATGCTATGAAGGCCTGAAGCTGGCCATCAGTGACACTTGTGACAACATAATTGTTGAAACTGACTGCCTACCGCTAGTACAAGTCTTTGACCCCGGGGGCTCTGATAGATCGGACTGCAGAATCATTGCAGATGATTTCCACAAAATGATCCCTGATGGTAAGAACGTCAAACTGGAACATAAAAGCAGGAAAGCTAATAGACTAGCCCATGAGATTGCTAGGTTTGCTGCTATCGGAGACTAGTCCCAGGAACTAGGGGTGTCTCTCAGAAGCCAGGAAACGAGTAAGGGGCTGAACACAACGTCAAACAAATCCTCAACAACCTCGGCGACGGTGCTCGTCGAGCTCGGTGAGGAACATCACGACAGAGAGGAAACACGAGCCGCTACCCAGGTTCAGGCCCACCGTGAGGTGTAAAAGCCCTACGTCCTGCTAAGATGTATTGCACTGCTTGGAGAGGTTCACAGTACAAGGGTGCTTGCCGAGGGCACAGTTGTGGCTATGGTGGACTATGGTGGAATGAGCTCCGTCTTCTTCCTCAGACGTAGCTGCTTGGTTGTGGAATGAGTTGGTGAATGCGGGATCCCCCTCCTAGGTCGTACACTGGCTCCTTATATACTGGGCTTGGTCCTCTTCCCCGAAAATCTCCGGCGGGAAGGGATACCACAATGCCGCCGAGTTGGAGCACAGCGCACAGCGTCGGGGGCGTCCATGGACGCGGTCCATGGCAGAGAGCACGTCGTCTTGGCAGAAAAAGCCACCGTCCAACCAGGACGGTGGGCTGGCGCTGCAGAGCTTTGGGGCGTGCCCCACGGTGACGTCGCAGTTGGAGCGTAGCGGCGGCCGGCCGCTTTATCACCAAATTGGCAAGTCTTGGAGTCCGCTTTGCTTCCCCAGCTCCTTTGACCACTTTATACACGAGAATGGCAACTGCGGCGTCTTCGTCATCGCGCGCAGGCGCGCGCGTCACTCTGCGGCGGGCGCAGAGCCCATGTGCGCTCTGCAGCGGCGCAGGAGCTTGCTTCCACTTGAAGGAACCCCGCGAGGGCCTGAAGCCTCGCCGAGGTTTTGTAGCCGTTGACTTCTCGCGAGGGAAAACCTCCCGAGGGTAGCGCGGAGACGCGCCAGGGCCTGATGATCTTCTAGGAGAGGCCTTCCGAGGCAGAGGTTCCTCTCGAGGCCTAGGCCGATCGTCTGGTCCTTAGCAGAAATGCTCAGTCGAGCAAAGAAACCCTCGCGAGGGAAAATGCCTCGCGAGGCTCGTCAGGCTGAAAGCCTGGTCCTTAGCAGAATTTCCTGCGGAGCGTTGAGGGCTGTGGCAGGCCGGCCCATGGTACCCTGGTTTTCACTGGGCCGACAGTAGCCCCCGGGCCCGCGATGGGCACGCTGGAGCTCCTCAGGCGGAGGCGAATCGTCGTGGGCCCAAAGAAGCCTGCGAAGCCCGAGACACGTGGAGCGTCACGGCCGGACACGATCCCACGATCTCCTCTGAAGTAACGGGGTGGTGGTGGGTCCCGCCACGTCCTGGTAACGGCTCGATGAGCCGATATAAGGCGAAGAGCTCGGCGCAGGCGGCCATTACTCCACTCGTTCCCCTTTCGTCTCCTTCTTCCCAGCGCTCAATCCCCAAACTCCTCCTTCGCGACCTTGCTGCAATGGCGCCCAAGAAGGCCACCGCTGCCACGAAGGGCAAGGCAGTGGTGCAGGGCGGCGAGCCTGCTGCGATGCAGCGGGACGGTGACTTCGAGCCGGCTCTGAGCGGCTCCCGCTTCGAGACGGAGGCGCAGCTGGACAAGGTGCGCACATGGCGGCCTCGAAGACCAACGAGCACGGCGCCACGGTGCTCAAGCGCGGGCAACTCCACGGCAGCTTCTACCCCATCTTCATGCACACTCTCTTCGCCGGGCTCGTTCCTCCCTTCTCCGATTTCTTCCTGGCGGTTCTGGAGCGCTACCAGATCCAGGTTCTTCATCTCCACCCCAACTCCATCCTCGTCCTCGCCATCTTCGCCTACCTCTGCGAGGCGTACATCGGCATTCCGCCTTCGGTGGACCTCTTCCGCAGCTTCTACGCGCTCCGGTTCACGGCGAACAAGGAGCGGTCGGGGTGCGTGTCCTTCCGCATCACCGACGGCATGAAGGCGTCTACATCCCCATCGCGCGGAACGGCGAGAACATTGTGACCAGCGTGACGAAGAAGGTGGAGGACTTCCGCAAGCGCTGGTTCCTCATGCAGTTCGGGAGCCAGAGCGCCTTCTTCGAGCTGCCTGAAGCGCCTCCGACGAAGAGGGCGAGCTGGTCCTCCAAGGGGCTCAAGGGCGCGACGCTTGGCCCTGTGGTGAGGCGCTTGAGGGACCTCCGCGAGGCCGGCCTCACCGGGCAGATGGTGGCCAAGGACTTCGTGAGGCGCCGCATTGCTCCGCTCCAGAGGCACGCGGACGCGATGTGGCTGTACTCCAACCAGAGGGACAAGATGCGCCTGAGCGCTACCCTCTACACGAAGGAGGAGTGCACGCCCTCATGGAGACCCTCTTCACGTCCCAGACATCCCCGCGCCACCGACCAGACTGTGCCGCTCCATCGGATCGATCTCGGGCGTCGTGTCTCGCACGTGCAGGCGATGCCGAAGTTCGACCAGTGGGGCCTGGTGCCTAAGGGGCACGTTGGGCCTCGCGAGGACCCGGAGTCTGCGGCGCAGGGGGCACCAGCTGAGGGCGACGAGGAGACGACGGAGACGCCCGCGGAGTCTGACGCGGGCGCAACCGGCGCCTCGGGAGGCGCCGCTTCCTCGGCGGAGAACTCGAGCGCCTGAAGAGTGCGGCGCCTGAAGCTGAGATCCATGAGATCTCCTCGGGCAGCGGCGACGAGTTCGTGGTTGCCCCCTCGCAGCGTGTCGAGGGGAAGGAGGAGAGCGACGATGACGATGCTTCGTCGGGCCACTGCGAGCCCCGCTCCAAGGCGATCCACGACAGGAACGCCGGAGCCCGGAGGAAACAGAGGCACGGACGAGCGCGGAGCCCAGTGCTCCGCCCGCGCGGAAGAAGAGGAAGTGGGTCGACACCGCGGCGTAAGTTTTTGTACTTTCCTGTTTTGTTTGATGTTCTTGTGTAGGCCTCTCGAGGGGTTTTTGAGTCTTTTCCTCTCCAGGCGCCCTGGAGCCAAAGAGGCGGAGGCTCCGGAGACTTGGAGAGATCTCCAGCTCTGCCGCGGCGTCTGCGGCGCCTACGGCTGAAGAGGTGCACCCCGAGGCCACCGCTTCCTCTCCCGAGGCTGCGGCGCCGCCTCCTGAGACAGAGGAGCGCCGCGAGGAGGAGGAGGAGGCAGAGGTGACGATGCCGTCACCTGCGCGGCCTGATGCCTCTCCTGTGCGGCAAGAGAAGACGCCGGAGAGGATGCGGCAAGGACCACGCCGCCGGCGAAGGAGGGCGCGGCGGAGACAGCTGCGTCTGCAGAGACGCACGCTGACGTCGAAATGGAGGACACCACTGTGCCGTCGCCTCCACCGAGCTCGGGCCTTGGAGGGCCTACGGTGGGCACTGAGGCTGCGCGGGGACGGCCTCAGCAGAGAAGGCCAACCCTGCTCCTGGGGAAGAGGAGAGTGCTCCCCAGGGGCAGAAAGATGGTGGAGCTGATGGTGGGGGCGCCTCGAGCCCCCAGAAGGCTCCCAGCGCAGAAGGTGAGGGGGGCTCTCGCCAGAGCCCCCAGAAGGCCCCTAGCATGGAGAAGGGGGAGGCTCCCAGCAGAGCCCCCAGGCGCGCCTCGAGGACACTCAGAGCCCAAGGCGCGATGCCCCGGGTCCTCGGCAGGCGCTGGCGCTTCCAGGCCCTCTGGAGAATCATGGGCCCTAGCCTTGCTGGGTCAGCGCCCAGTCGCAGCTCGCCGAGAGGCGTCCTTCGCTCGGCGAGGGAGGTGCTCGATGGGCTCGAGGCCCAGCTCGCTGAGGAAGACCGTCAGGGCGGAGGAGGTCGCCGAGCTTGCGCGGGGCTGGGCTTGCCTCCAGGAGACCGTGGAGCGCTGCCGCCGGAAGGACGAGGCAGCCCAGGCGCAACGCGAGGCGGCGCTGCGCTCTGCTGAAGAGATCCGCATCAGCGTGGTCCGCGAGGTCGAGGAGACCCTTGCGGACCTGAGTGCTAGGCGCGAGGCTCTCGAGGCGGAGACGAGGCCAAGCATCAGGAGCTGGCGGCGCGCGAGGCGGCGGTCTCCACCAAGCACAAGGAGCTTCTGGACCGCGAGGCGGGGATCATCGCCGAGTCGGAGACCGTGCGGCAAGGCCTGGAGAAGCTCCGCGAGGACCTGCGCGTCCGCGAAAACCAGATGGTGCAGCGCGGGCAGAACTTGATGCCCGCGAGACCGAGCTACGCAAGCGCGAGGAACAGGTCGAACAGATCGAGAAGGATCAATCTGCGCAGCGGGAGCACCTGGAGTCTCGCGAGAGCAAAGTTACTCAAGACGAGGCGTTCTACCAGAAGCGCCTCGCGCTGACCAACGAGAACCTCCGCAAGAAGGAGGAGCAGATGGCGGAGGAGTCCGCGACCAAGGAGAAGCTCTTCCGCGACAATTGCAGGAAGGATTCGCGGAGAAGGCCAAGAAGCAGGAGGAGCGCTTCACGAAGAGACGCAACGAGCTTGAGGCTCGCATCAGGGAGCTTGAGGCTCAGAAGAAGCGATTTGACTCCCGCCTTCATGACGCTGTGGAGGCTCGGAAGCACGCGGAGCAGGACCTTGCCTCCTTGACGCAGGACATGAACGAGATGCAGCAGCAGGTGGGGCCTGTTGTGGAGCTCGTCGAGGAAGCTCGGCGGAGCGCTCTGACTGCGCAGGTCTTGTCGCGCCAGCGGGAGCGCATGTTTGCTTCCTTGGTGAGGCGTGCGCGGGCCGTTGCGGGCCGCCTGGGGACCGAAGCCCCCAGGCTCTCTGTCGAGGGGAACTCCGACGTCGCCACCTACCTGGCTTCTTCGAGCAGCTTCTCACCAAGCTTGAAGAGGTCGTGACGAACCTCGACGACCTGGTCGACACCGAGAGCCGCGAGCTCCTTGGCGTCGCGGTCGGCCAAGTCTTCGCCAACCTTGCACACCTCCACCCCGGCTTCGACTTCGCGTCTGTGATGGAGCCTCTGGAGAAGGAACTCGCCTCGAAGCTGGACGCCTCGGTGTGGGACGACGTGGAGAAGTACTCAACGCTTCAAGAGGGTCGAGGTCGAGGAGAGCGACGACGAGGCAGGCGCTGAGGAGGTGGATGATGAGCGTCGACGGCGACGACGACAACCCCGCTGCTTAGGTTGCCCCTGTGGAGAGATGTGCCAAGGGCACCAGTTATCTTAAGACTTGTTGCTTTATTTTGTGCTGGTTTGTAAAGACACTTTTATTTTGTGCAAGTGTGAGTGCCCCTCGGGAGGCCTTTTATCTGTTCCCTCATGTCTTTTTCGCTCTACGTCGTTAGGACCCTGCTCTTAGCGCAAATAGCACCGCCGCTTCGGTATGCCGGAGTCAGGGCTCGACAAGGCCGGGGGGTGCGTAAGGCTTAGAGAGGTAAGAGCCCTCGAGGCGCGATGCTCGGGGCTCCCCTTTGACGTGCAAGCAGCCCATGAGGCGTAAGAGAGAAAAGAGAGGCTCGAGGGGCGACAAAACCAGCGAGAGGGAAAAAGAGCTCATGAGGCGTAAGTTCTGGACTTAGCTCTGGCGAGACGCCTGCTTTGTAGAGGGTGTTGTGTTCCTGGTGAGGTGTTCTCCCTCTCGAGGCTGCCTGAGGCTGGTTTGGAGCTTTTGGAGCCCTGCAAGGCGTCTTGTTCCCTGCGTTGAGAGAGAGAGAGGCGAACCCACAAGCAAAGCATAGTTGTACAACTCATGCGCGCTCATAGATTTCCTCATGGGTATCTCACGAGGAGAATAAGCACCAAGGTCCTTGGTGAGGTGACGTGCATGGGAGCTAACCCACGAGTCAGAGCTCTTTGGTGAGATAACGGTCGTGGGCGGAGAGCCACGAGTTAGAGCTCGGATCCTTTGGATTTTACGATGCTGCTGGGATGCTCCCGAGACACAGGCACCGTGCTCAGCCCCCGCTCGCGAGGTGCGCATGGGGAAAAATGTGAGCGCGAATGAAATGTAAGAAAACAAACTCACCAAGCAATATTACATAACGGCGCCGAAGCGCAATAGGTTCATGATGACCTGAAATTGTTCATTACACTTGGCGAGGCCAAGACAAAGTCCGCCATGTCTGGGCATGGGGTTCCACATGGAGTGGCTGAGGCTTCCCGCGGCCCGTGGCGACGCGTTGTAGGAAACTCTCAGTGGAGATGGCCCTCGTGAAGGGAAAGCTTGGTGAAGCTGGGAGGTGAAGACGCGTGCTTCCCTCTTGAGACAAAAAATGCCTGCCGCGACGTGATCACGGGTAGAACTTGCGTAGGTGCTCGATGTTCCATGGATTTTTGATCGGATCGCCGTCTTCCGTCTCGAGCCGTACCGCGCCAGGCCTGGCGATGTGCGCGACCCTGTAGGGGCCTTCCCACATGGGTGAGAGCTTGTGGAGGCCTCTCTGGAGAGGATCCTCCTGAGGACGAGATCGCCTGTCTCGAGGGTGCGCGGCCGTATGTGGCGGCTGTGGTAGCGGCGCAGGTCTTGCTGGTACTTCGCCGCTCGGAGGGCGGCACGGCGGCGTAGTCCATCGAGCAGCAGCAAGTCGTCGTTGTGGAGCTCCTCTTGGTTGTCCTCGTTGAAAGCAAGGATCCGTGGGGACCCATGCTTGATCTCGGTGGGGAGGACTGCTTCAGCGCCATAGACGAGAGCGAACGGCGTTTCTCCAGTGGGCTTCGTGGCGGTGGTGCGGATGGACCAGAGCACGGAGGGGAGCTCTTCGATCCAGTTCTTGCCGTGGGCCTTGAGGCGATTGAAGCTTCTTGTCTTGAGGCCTTTGAGCACTTCTGCGTTCGCCGCTCAGCCTGCCCGTTGCTTCGTGGATGAGCCACCGAGGCGAAGCAGAGCCGTGTGCCAAGACTCTCGCAGTAGGCCCTGAAGATGCCGCTGGTGAACTGTGAGCCGTTGTCGGTGATGATGCGATTTGGCACGCCGAAGCGACAGGCCAGGCCTCTGATGAATTTCACCGCTGATCTCGCCGGGATGGTGCGCACCGCTTCAACCTCCGCCCATTTGGTGAACTTGTCGATGGCGACGTAGAGGTAGCGGTAGCCCCCGCTGGAGCGTGGGAAAGGTCCCAGGATGTCCAGCCCCCAGACCGCAAAGGGCCAGGAGAGGGGATGGTCTGGAGCCCCAGTGCAGGCTGGTGGACTTGCTTGGCGTGGAACTGGCATGCCTCGCAAGCCTGGACAACGGTGGTTGCATCTTGAAGCACTGAGGGCCAATAGAACCACTCCTGAAGACTTTCCCTGCAAGGGTGCGTGATGACGAGTGGTGGCCACATTCTCCACTGTGTATGTCCTTGATCAGCTGGCGGCCTTCTTCAGGGGGGACGCATTTTAGTGCAACTCCATTTGGACGCTTGCGGTACAGGTCTCCCTCGTGAAGGCAGTATGACTTGGCCTGGCGAGCAACTCTCTCTGCTTCTGCGTCCTCTTCAGGGAGGACTCCGTCCCTGAGGTACTCCTTGAGCTCATCGATCCAGCCCGTCTCTTGATGTCATGGCCAGCAGCAGGCGTTCCCCTGTGGGTGGACCGCAGCTCGGCGCTCCAGATGTTGGTGGTGGTGGGAGCTCTTCGTCCGTGTTCATCTCGACCGCTTCTTTTGGCTGTTTCACCGATGCCCTGGTGAGTCTCTCCTCGAACACGCCCGCCTGCTGGGCTTCTCTGCGTGATGCTCGCCTGGCGATGTCGTCGGCCTCCTGGTTCTCCCTTCGTGGGATGTGCCTGAGCTCCATCCCCTTGAAGTGTTTCTCGAGCTTGCGGACCTCCTCGAGGTAAGCGGCCATGTGGCCGTCCTTAGGTGTATAGCTCTTGTTGGAGAAGTTGACGAGGAGCTGGGAGTCGCCCTTGATGAGTAAGCGCTTGATGCCGAGGGCGATTGCGGCTCTGAGCCCGGCGAGGAGGCCCTCGTACTCGGCGATGTTGTTGGAGACCTTGTCTGTCGTGAAGCACAGCTGGACGGCGTAGTAGAGCTTGTCGCCCTTGGGTGAGGTCAGGACGACGCCAGCCCCAGCGTTCTGGCATGCGAATGCTCCGTCGAAGTGCATGGTCCAGTGGCTTGGCCGTGTCTCCAGCTGGCGTGGTTTCTGCCTCATGAGGCTCTTCTTGCTGGGTGTCTGTCCACTCGGCGACGAAGTCAGCCAATGCTTCCCCTTGATGACCCTGGTGGTGTCGAAGCGCAGGCCAAAAGGTTGCAGCTCAATGTTCCACCCTGCGACGCGATCAGTGGCGTTTGGATTGCGCAGGATCTGCTCCAGAGGGAATGATGTGACCACCGTGATGGGGTGGCCCTGGAAGTAGTGGCGCAGCTTCCTGGAAGCGATGAGGAGCGCGAGGAGGAGCTTCTGCTGCATAGTGTACCGCTCGCGAGCATCTCGCAGCACAGTGCTGACGAAGTAGACGGGATGCTCGACGAGGGTTGTCGATGGTGACGCAGCGCTGGGCTCCTCGGGAGCCTTGTCGAGCCTCTCTTGAGGTGGACCCTCGACGAGGGTGCCTTCTGGTTGCGCGGGCTCGGCATGGGGCTCAGGGCCTGAAGAGGATGTTCCTTGTCGGGGGGATCTGGGCTTGGCGTGGCGGTGTCCTTCTTGGCGAGGACTGGCTCTTCCCTTTCTGCCACCAAGGCTGCGCTCACTGTTTGTGGAGTGGCTGATAGGTACAGCTTCAGATGCTCGCCAGGCCTTGGGGCAACCATGACAGGTGGGCTAGCCAAGTACTTCTTCAGGTCTTCAAATGCCTTGTCCGCCTCAGGCGTCCACTTGAACGTGCCAGACCGCTTCATGAGCTTGAAAAATGGCAGCGCCCTCTCGCCGAACTTGGAGATGAAACGGCCGAGGCTGGCCATGCATCCCGCGAGGCGCTGCATGTCCTTGAGGCGACGAGGTGGCTGCATCTCTTCTATGGCTTTGATCTTGTCAGGATTCGCTTCTATGCCGCGGTGAGACACTAGGAACCCGAGGAGTTTGCCTGACGGTACCCCGAAGACGCACTTGGCGGGGTTCAGCTTGATGTTTACTTTGCGCAGGCTGGCAAAGGTCTCCTCGAGGTCCTCCATGAGGGTGTGCTCTTCGCGAGTCTTGACCACGATGTCGTCGACGTAGGCTTCTGCGTTTCTTCCCATCTGAGCCCCCAAGGCCTTCCTCATGAGCCTCTGGAAGGTGGCGCCGGCGTTCTTCAAGCCAAAGGGCATGCAGACGTAGCAATACACACCACAAGGGGTGAGGAATGCTGTCTTCTCCTCATCCTCCTTCGCCATCTTGATCTGGTGGTAGCCTGAGAAGGCATCCAGAAAACAGAGGAGGTCGCAGCCGGCGGTGGAGTCCACGATCTGGTCTATCCGAGGCATGGGGTACGGGTCCTTGGGGCAGGCCTTGTTGAGGTCGGTGTAGTCGATGCAGAGCCTGCCGCCCCCGGTGTGCTTGGGAACGACCACCGTGTTGGAGAGCCATGTGGGGTGTGGAACTTCCCTGATGATGTGTGCTTCTTTCAACTTCTCTACTTCCTTGATGATGAACTCTTGCTTCTCTGGCGCCTGGCGCCGTGCTTTCTGCTTCACGGGGCGTGCGTTTGGACACACGGCTAAGTGGTGCTCGATCACCTCCCTCGGTACTCCGGACATCTCTGACGGTGTCCATGCGAACATGTCAGAGTTTGCCCTGAGGAAGGCGACGAGCGCGCTTTCCTATTTGGGAGGCAAGCCAGCGCCTATGGTGACGCTAGCCCCCGAGCCGCTGGCGTCCAATGACACCTTCTTCGTGGCTGCCTGCTCCTGTGAGAACAGCTGCTTCTTCTTCGCGGGCCTCTCGAGGGGCTCCATGTCCTCATCAGCGGGGAATGCCACGGCAGCGGCCTTGTAGGCGGTCTCGACAGAGCGCATTGCGTCCTGGACTTGACCGTGGATGGCGATGGTGCCGCCGCTGCCTGGAAGCTTGACGATGTTGTACGCATGGTGAGTGACGGCCATGAACTTCGCGAGGGCGGGGTAGCCGAGGATGGCGTTGTAGGGCAGGCCAATGTGTGCGACGTCGAAGTCGATCTGCTCGGTGCGGTAGTTCTGCGGCGTGCCGAAGGTGACCGCGAGCCTCACCTGCCCCAGAGGTGTGGTGGAGCCACTTGTCACCCCCGTGAAGGGCCTAGAGGGCATAAGCCACTCGTAGGGCACTTGAAGCTGCTCGAAGGTCTCGACAGAGATGACGTTCAAGCCCGCACCCCCATCTATGAGTGTCTTGGCGACGGCGATGTTGTTGATGATGGGAGTGCACACCAGAGGGATGGTGCCTACAGCCTTGGTCGACTTGGGGTGGTCCTTGGAGTCGAAGGCGATGGTGTACTGTGACCACTTGAGGGGCTGGGAAGCCTCAAGCCCTGGAAGCGCTGCGCTGACCTCGCGAGAGAATTGCTTGAAGTGGTTGTTGGACTTGGGCGCCTGGGACCCGCCGAGGATGCAGGCTATTGCCCCCTGAGGGGCCTGGTAGCCCCCAGGGTTCTCGTCGGGGAGGTTGCCGTTTTGCCCAGCGTTGTTCCCCCGAGCCCTCTGCTGGAAGTTGTGGCGTCCACCTCCGCGGCCACCACGGCCTCCGCCGCGGCCGCCGCGGCCCTGGTTCTTCTCCGCTCCTTGCTGAGCTGCTTGAGCTCCCAGCAGTCTCAGTTGCGTGGTTGTGCCTGTTGTGGTAGATGCAGTATGGGCGATTGTCCACCTTTTTCTCTTCAGCCGCCGGAGAGGCCTCGCGAGGCTGCTTTGCGTCAGGCTCTGCCGCGAGGATGGCGGTGGTCTTGCGCTTCTCGGCAGGCTTCTTCTTGCTCCTGGACCCCTCAGGAGGGTCATCCTCCACTTCCTTCTTGACGAAGAGGAGGCCCTCTTCAGCCTTGGCGCACTTGTCAGCCAGATCAAAGAGCTTCACCACAGAGGAGAGGGTGTCGTGGATGCCGAGCTTCTCGAGCATCCTGTGGTTCGTGACGCCCTCCCTGAAGGCGGAGATGACGTGCGAGTCCGGGATGTTCGGAATCTTGTTGCGGACCTGGCTGAAGCGCTGGATGTATCTGCGGAGGGTCTCGTCAGGCTTCTGGCGCACCGCGCGAAGGTCGTTGTAGGTGAGCGCGCGTTCGTAGGTGCCCTTGAAGTTGGCGACGAAGACCTTGCAGAGGTCCTCCCACGTGTCGATGGTGTTCTCGGGGAGGTTCATGAGCCACGAGAGCGCGGAGTCCTTGAGCGCCATGGAGAGCCAGTTGGCCATCACCTTGTCGTCGCCTCCCGCAGCCTGGATGGAGACGGTGTAGAGCTGCAGGAACTCCAGAGGGTTGGTCCTGCCGTCGCGCGGAGGGAGGTCTGGCTTGAACTTCACGGGCCAGACGACGCGGCGCAGGTTGCGGGTGAAGGCGGTGCAGCCCGTGGCGTATGTCACGGCGCCACCAGCGAGTACGCCGCGGTTCTGGCGACCTGCAGCGGCAATCTCCTGCACGACGCGGTTGTGGCGGTCCCTCTGGCGCTCGATCTCCACGCGGGCATCCGCCGGAGTCCGCTGCACAATCTGGCAGTCGTGCGGCGAGGATGCGTGCGACGCGGCGCGGTGGTTTGCTGCCGGAGCTGCAGCTGGAGGAGGTGGCGGAGGCGGAGGGGGAGGAGGAGCGCCGTGCGCTATGTTCCCCTCGCGTCCGGAGTGGCGCACCAGCGAGCGAGAGGGCGCTGGTGCTGCAGTGGTGGCGGCAGGAACGGCGGCGGCGTTGATGAGCTCCTCGAGACGCCCAAGCCAGTTGTCGTGGCCCGCCTGCGTGGGACGGTAGCGTAGCAGCTCTTGCGCCATCAGTAGCGCAGTGGCTGGACTGGGCGCCGCTCGGCCCATCGTGGAGGCGCTCTCGCGCCTGGATGGGTGCAGGAGGAAGCTCCCTCGTCCTCGCCGTCGATGCCGCCGTCGTTGCCGCTGCCGTTGCCGCCGTCATCCTCAGGATGTTCGACGCGCGGCTCGGCGTTGCGCTCTGAAGCGCGGTTGGCGCGTGGGCGACCACGCGGGTTGTGGTTGGCGGCGGGCTCGGTGTTGGCCCTGCCGGACGTCCGTCGCGCAAGACGCGCAGCTCGCGTGTCAGTCATGGCGCGGAGAGGTTGAAGAAGTTGAAGACGCGCCTCAGCCCCCTACCTGGCGCGCCAAATGTCGGAGACTAGTCCCAGGAACTAGGGGTGTCTCTCAGAAGCCAGGAAACGAGTAAGGGGCTGAACACAACGTCAAACAAATCCTCAACAACCTCGGCGACGGTGCTCGTCGAGCTCGGTGAGGAACATCACGACAGAGAGGAACACGAGCCGCTACCCAGGTTCAGGCCCACCGTGAGGTGTAAAAGCCCTACGTCCTGCTAAGATGTATTGCACTGCTTGGAGAGGTTCACAGTACAAGGGTGCTTGCCGAGGGCACAGTTGTGGCTATGGTGGACTATGGTGGAATGAGCTCCGTCTTCTTCTTCAGACGTAGCTGCTTGGTTGTGGAATGAGTTGGTGAATGCGGGATCCCCCTCCTAGGTCGTACACTGGCTCCTTATATACTGGGCTTGGTCCTCTTCCCCGAAAATCTCCGGCGGGAAGGGATACCACAATGCCGCCGAGTTGGAGCACAGCGCACAGCGTCGGGGGCGTCCATGGACGCGGTCCATGGCAGAGAGCACGTCGTCTTGGCAGAAAAAGCCACCGTCCAACCAGGACGGTGGGCTGGCGCTGCAGAGCTTTGGGGCGTGCCCCACGGTGACGTCGCAGTTGGAGCGTAGCGGCGGCCGGCCGCTTTATCACCAAATTGGCAAGTCTTGGAGTCCGCTTTGCTTCCCCAGCTCCTTTGACCACTTTATACACGAGAATGGCAACTGCGGCGTCTTCGTCATCACGCGCAGGCGCGCGCGTCACTCTGCGGCGGGCGCAGAGCCCATGTGCGCTCTGCAGCGGCGCAGGAGCTTGCTTCCACTTGAAGGAACCCCGCGAGGGCCTGAAGCCTCGCCGAGGTTTTGTAGCCGTTGACTTCTCGCGAGGGAAAACCTCGCGAGGGTAGCGCGGAGACGCGCCAGGACCTGATGGTCTTTAGGAGAGGCCTTCCTGAGGCAGAAGTTCCTCTCGAGGCCCTTAGGCCGATCGTCTGGTCCTTAGCAGAAATGCCCAGCCGAGCAAAGAAACCCTCGCGAGGGAAAATGCCTCGCGAGGCTCGTCAGGCTGAAAGCCTGGTCCTTAGCAGAATTTCCTGCGGAGCGGTTGAGGGTTGTGGCAGGCCGGCCCATGGTACCCTGGTTTCCATTGGGCCGACAGTTGCTAGAGAGTTGAGTTCTGGGGTGTTGCAAGGCCAGGTCCCAACCTGCGTGCTGGAACTGGCCTTGAGTGATTGTAAGAATGCTATATCCTCGTAATTTAATACAGAAAATTCAAAAAAAATCTTCACGGCCACACCTTGAGTTATAAGGAGCAGCTGATTGGGCTTATAGCTTATTGCCTTCGACCCAGATTCTTTTTTTTGAAAGAGGGGAGTACAGACCAGCGTACAAATACAGGATACAGAGAAGAAGAACAAACGCCAGCCCATACAGACGGAGCTGAACTGAAAGCACTACAGCAGCAAGAAGCAGCTGAACCACCAAACCTCGTCGACGCCGACGAACGCCGGAGAAGAAGAAGACGATCCACTTGCCACCTGGGAGAAGGATGACCTCCAACATTGAAGAAAGCCGCATGATCCACACGCCGCGAGCAACACGATCTTGTCGATGAACGAGCACGGCCTAGCCACCCCCACGCCCAGCACCAACACCGCCTTCCGCCGGGGCGGCGAGGCCATGCCAGAAGATCCACCACCACCGCGCCATCCAGCCCAGCACCTCAGCTCAGCACCAGACCCCTCCACTCCAGCGCACCACCTCCAGGTGACTCCCCTCCTCACCTCCACGGTCAGCTGGAGGTGCCACGAAGAACCAGGCGCCAGAGCCGCCAGAAGGAAGCATGCCGCCCCCGCCGCTCCCCCCTCGCCACCACGGCCGGCCCGGGGAGCCCGAGGCACACGCCCCACCGAGCCCGAGCACCACCTCCTACACACCACCTCACAAGCTCCGTGGCGCCGCTGGAGGAGACGACGACACAGCGAAGATGGAGCCGGAGGACAAAATCCCCAACCCGCATGGGTGACGACATCGCCTCGCCACCCACGCAGAGGGAAGAGAAACTCCCCGAGCCCGAAGAGCCCGGGGCACCAAAAGCTGGCTGCTCACCGTCGAGATCACCAAGGACAACGACGCGGAGGAGGCAAAACAGCATCACCAAACTCCCCACCGACAACGCCCCCGCCTCCACAGCGCCGCCAGCCGGAGACCTAACTATCCACACCGTATATACACGCCAAAGCAGAGATCCGGGGTTCCCCCACCCTCCCGCCGCTGGAGCGGCCGACGGAGGGGGACGGAACCCACGGCCTCGCCGGCGGATGCGGTGGAAAAGTGGAGTCGCCCTTCTTCGCCTCTGAGAACTGTTCACGGAGGGGAAGGACGGGAAAGTTTGCCTTCGACCCAGATTCGTTCTGAACCTGCTACAAGTTGTGCCTTTGGCACACTCAAAAAAGAAAATCAGCATCACATGTAGTACAATCTTACCCAAAAACGGTATAATTAAGTCTTACAATATTATAGCTCAACAAATCTGTTTAAACTTAGAAAAAATAGAAAATACATAGTTGGGAAGAAAAAATAGTCTTACATAAATAAATTGTCTTTCCATCTTAAAAAAATAGTCTCTCTACAACTAAGAGGACTTGTCTTTCTACATGCAGAAATTCTTTTTAGATCCCCTAATTTCTTTGCTAGAAGCCCCAAAAAATGTTGCATTTTAGTAATTCGGCCCTCCCTAACAATTGGCATAGTGTTAAAATTTTATTTGGCCCCCTCATATTATTTTCCTGCCTCCCCCTGGCGCAGCGTCATATCCGACCCGACCTTCATCGACGCGCCCATGCTCTACCCCGTACGCCGCGCACCCACCCACACCATCGTCGTCTACCCTGGGCGTCGGCGCTCCAACGAGTCGCTCAGCGGTGGCCTGCTCTGCTTCCGCGACTCAGTGCACGGCGTCATCAAGGTTGTAGAGCCGGTCACCGGCGATTCCATCGCCCTGCCACTGCCGCCCACGGCCGACGCGGGAATGTCCCCCACCGCAACGTACTGCTTCGGCTTCGACGCCAGCGAGGCGATACAAGATCGTTCACGGTGTTTTTCAAGGGAAGGTCAGTTACGATGGCTACTTCTTCTCTCATGCAAACATCATCGGAAACACCATGGTGGAGCAAGAGATGCACGTGTTCATGATCGGGGCAGATACGGAGTGGAGGACCGTGCCCGTAAGCGGTGCACGACACGGCGTGCTCTACGGCAACCCGGCGTGCAACGATGGAGCCGTGCACAGCCACAACGACGGGTATTACAGGAATGCGAGCTTCGATCTGGCGATGCTTCATCAGATTCATGTGGTTTGGACAGTTGCATCAGGAAGGCTGCTGGTCACATAATATCGACCAAGCGGCGGTGCACGAGACCTACATGAAGAGGCATCCCGATGGGTGGTGCCTCCCGGGGCCGCACGCCCTCCAATGGGGGCACCTACTTAGGGCGTGTTTGGTTGCTCACGGGCCTTAGGAACGCACTGTTGCATGCGAATTTTGGCCCGTTTGGTTACCTGCCCCGTTCGGCGAGCCTGCATGTGCACGAACCTTAAAGCAACCTGGGCCATGCCCACGAGGAACGCCCGATTTCACCGTTTCTTCAGAGCCACCCTCCCGCAAGGCAAAAAGGGAATGCAGAAGGCGAGCTCGTGCAAGCTAGGGAGATGGCGCGCGGCCGCGGGCGCTCGCGCACACACACGAAAATGGTGGCGGGAGAAATTTCGCTCACCACCCTGTTTTGCCTCCCCTATTACACCCCTCTCCTCTCACCGTCGAAGCTCCCGCCACCATTTCCCTCCATTTCTAGCTCTCCGTCCGAGAGGAGATTCAACGATGACGACCAGGTAAGCGGCGCCTCCTTCTACTCCGGTGAACGTTGGTCGACAGCCGGCGGCGGAGCGCTTCTTCCTTGATCTCTCCGTGCAGAGAGCGGCCATCCATGCTACGATGCCGGTAAGCGCAATCGAACCCTAATTGTAGATTTGTGCAAATGGAGTAGATATTTAGGCCATGATGTAGTTCGAGCATGTTTAGGATCTTGATTTGTTGTTAGCATGTCAATTTGGTAGGCCATGATGTAGATCTTTGTAGCTTCGGCCTTCGGATCATGTGTCTTGTGACCTGTCTTGCTCGATTAGTCATGCACTTGTCTTTCTCGATTAGTCATGCACCTGTCTTGCTCGTCACCGTTGTAGGACATGAGCTTCGATGAATTTAGTCACGCTCTGCTCGAGGGGGAGAGCCAGCTCGCTCTCTCCCTTGTCCCGGACTCTCAGTCGGAGGAGATGCCGGAGATGGAGATGTTCGAGGTGCTTAGGATGGGGTCACAGCTGGCCACGCCTTGTCTGGGGCCAGAGAACCATGCTGGTGACAAGGACAAGAAGAGCAAGATGGGGATGACCATGAAGTGGCCTCCATTTTTGTCCACCTTCGTGCTGAACAAGATGTGCGAGCTGATCGCCTCTGGGGTGAGGACTGACAAGGGGTTTAAGGAGGTGCATCTCAACACAGTTGCGAAGCTTGTCTTTGACTTCTGTGGGCAGGAGGTCACCTCTACTCAGATCTACAACCACCTCAGGAAGTGGAGATCAAGGTGGATCAAGGTGTCAAACCTCAAGAACCTGAGTGGTGCACATTGGGATGAGGATACTCACAACATCATCTTGGAGCGGAGCACCTCATAGGCCACATTCTAGTTAGCCGACTGTCTAACAATGTTCAGTTCCTAAACTGTCTCACTTTCTAACTGTCAAACACTAACTGTCTAACTGTTTTTTGTCCCTAGGATCACCCCAAGGACGCTGAGTTCCTAAACAAGCCCATCCTGAACTACGAGCAGATGCATACCATATTCTCCTTCGGTCTTGCCACTGGAAGGCATGCCATGGGGTTCATTGAGCCTCTCGGTACGCATGAGGATCCTGAATCGCAGGAGTCGGACACCATCAATGTTGATGGTCCTGCTTACACCCGAGGCACCAAGGCTGATGATCATGGACCCAAGGTACTTGAGAGAGGGGAGAAGAAGACGAAGAGGGGTGCCTTGGTCGATGTGGAGGTGTTTGTCTTCACCAGCATGACCGAGGCCATCAGGGAGGTGGCATCCGCCATCAGGGAGAGCGTGCCTGTCGACGTGCACCCCGGCCTCTACGAGGTTGCGATGAGCGCGAAGGGAACATACAGTGACACCGCCAAGATTGTTGCTCTTGGCCACCTCCTAAACAACAAGGCGCAAGGATTTGGATTCGTTCTGATGGCCGAGGACCACCGTCTGCTTTGGCTCCAGAACTTCCTCAACAAGCACTACTACCGTTCAGGAAGTTGGAGGTGGCGGTGTTGCAAGCATGCTAGATGATGATGATGATATGATGTATATTTTGGGTAGGTAGGACAACAAAACTTCTTATGGCCTGTATATTTTGGGTGCTTGAGGTGGTACATAAGCTAATCCTCTCACACGACGAACTTGCGGGGTAGTATGACACCCTCTTTTGATGTGGTGGTAGGTTAACACCATACTAGCTAGGCAGCGAACAATTATGCAGCTTGTAGTGCTGTCCGTAGAAGATGATCAATGCATGCTTTGCTTATGTTGCTTTTCCACCTTGTGATCATGTGTTCCTAGTATGCCAACGTTCTAATGTTGATGTTCTTTGTTATAGTGGTATGTGGTGTTCAGGGGCAGGAATCCAGGAATCTACACAACCTGGAACTCTTGCTCGGCTCAGCTGGGCAACTACCCCAACCAGTGCTGCCAAAGGTACGAGACTCTAAGGAGGCACAAAAATCTTTCGCCATGTCCCAGGTAGAAGAGATCCCTCTCCAACCTCAATGCAGCAATACTGGATCAAGGAAGACCGCTAAGCGCAAAGGTGGAGGAAGGATTGCATATTGCGGCATCAAAGACTGCATTATCGTCGTCCTGGTCGTCATCATTTCCTATTTGTGCTTGTTCTAAGTTTGTACCTCCTTAAACCCTAAACCCTTGTGGGCTGGTAAGCTCACCACTTGGACGTGCAAGGTAAGCACAACAACCACAAACTAGGCAACCAAACACTGTGGTTTATGGCTTAAACAATCAATCTGGGCATCCAAACACGAGCACATTGGTTATATGTACCCAACCGAACGGGTCTGGCTAGGAAATTGTGGGCAACCAAACTAAGTGCACAACATGGCTCAATTCCCGTTTTTCCAGGGCCAGGCTCAAGTGAGCCACAGATGCAAAGTGGCAAAAATCCATGCGAGCAACCAAACACGCCCTTACTCACGCGGAAGAAAGAACGAGATCTTCGTGCTTGCGCCATCGCAGAGAGCACTGTGTCCAGTCTAGATATTGTCTTCCTCTGGGATTCAAAACTGTTGATCGAGACTAGCACCATGGAGGAGGAGCCCGCCGAGAAGTTTAGATTTGCTGGAGTTCGTAGCCAGTATTCGAGCGAGGCTAGTGAAGTTCCCGTAATAGGACGACTCCCCCGCGAACAACAAGCAACTATGACCGCGTTCGCCTATGCCCCAACGGTGTCTCCAACTCCTTTTGCGCTATACTTAGGGACACCTCTCAAGGATCTGCTGTAAGTTTTAAGCACTGATCAACGCTCGACCATTCCCCCTTAATGTATTCGATTTGGTTTGGTGCCATTAGTAATCATCATATAAACTAGACTGGTGGCCCTGGTAAATACAAGGATAACTCTTGTAAATATTTTGAAGTTATATCAATGTTTCCAAACATACATATATTATTATCTAGTTAGGATTAATTTAGGCCTATAGTCACCAAAATTTGATGGTTAATAGAAAATATCATGTGTGGGGGAAATCTCTTTTTATCCTCTTTAAATTGTCGGAAAATTATTACTTGAAGGTTTTCAATCATATGAGTGATTGTATATGTGTTTTTTGTAGCATGGCCAGATCAGTTCATAGAACTTAGTTCACAGGTAACCTAGCATGTAATTTTTATTTGAAGTTGCATCAGTGCGTTGGTTAAAACTCCGATTATAGGTCTTAGGTCATTGACATCTGAGCGAACAAAACTATTAGATGTCCAAAATGGTAATCAAGATATCGTCGGATGATGTTTAGGTCTAATTTCTAAGATGATTTACCATAATAAAGAACCAATGGGTTAATGATCCGATGGTGCTATATATGATTACGAAGTTATTTTAGTTCTTGCTTGTTAATGGTTAGGTTCAAGATATCAATGTATGTTTGAAAAAATGACTTTGTTAGCGAAAGGAAGAAATGATTCTTGTTGAGAAACTGCACCATAAGCATTTTTTCCTTACCTTGCCCAAATCAATTTCTTTTGTCAGATATTTTGTTGGTTCTGAATTACTTGAAGCCCTTTGTTTGTATTAAAATATCTGACATTTTAGACACAAACATTGTTGTCTGTATGATTTAACTTTGAACTTTGAAAGAATATTCAGAAAGGTAAATATGAAAATCGAGAATCTTTTTGGCTCCAATTTGTTTGAATTATATCTTGTTTAATCGCTATAGTTTTATCTTGTTCATGGTTTACATTGAAATCCTCCATACTTTTATCTATTTATGTATGATGTCAAATATCATTCTATAGTGATTAGTTAACATCAATAACCTAACAAATCAATCAGCTGAACCTAATAATAAGCCACAATACAGTTTGAGCACGTATGTTTGACAAGAATTTCATCACCCATTGACCGTCAGCCGTAATCGAACCAAACACGACGCGCCGCGTGTCCCCTTCGCCCGATCGCTTGCGCCATCGGACTCTTCCTCCTCCAAAACTCCAACGAACCAATCCCATCGCTTTCCCCTTCCTCCCCGAGGCTCTCGCATGCTGGCCGCCGTGCTCCGCGTCCCGGCCTCTCCGATCCCGCCCCTCTTCCCCGCGCCGGCGCGCCCCCTCATCCACCTCTCCCGCCGCCTCCCTGCCGCGCCCATGGCCGAGGCCGCCAAGAAGGCCGACGCGCCTCCGGCCCCCGAGCCGCCAGAGAAGCCGCTCCCGGGGGACTGCTGCGGCAGCGGCTGCGTGCGCTGCGTCTGGGACATCTACTACGACGAGCTCCAGGACTACCAGAAGGCCTCGCCGCATACGAGGCAGCTAGCGGCGACAAGGCCTCCGATGACGACGAGAAGGCGAAATCGTGAGGCGCGTCGTCAGTGTCAGGCCCCGTATGTGTATGCTTTTGACCTCTTCCGTTCCCAAATTGGATTCTTGGTCCTGACAGATATACAACTAGCATTACCTAGCATTATTACATTCTAAACACCCATTGTATTCTCACCTTGTATGCTGCGAATTATACTGGAGCGGAATGCTCTGTTACTGCTTACTGTCACCATTCTTTGGTGACCAAAGATGGCCCTGATCATCAATAAAGGTTTCTTTTTACCAATGCAATTCATGTTGCACATACTACTTGAATTGGGCAAATTTTGTGTGACAAAGTCTGATGCAACTTAGTAAGACTCTAGCTAAGAAACCCCAACCAATCACCAATGCCATTAGAATCAGAGAAATTAGCGCGTTCATTACATCTCGTGTCCTCATGACCATAAATACTACAATGCGCTCCTCATCATGCGTTGACGTAGAACCTACTAATCACCGTCCGAACCGCCAACGGGATCCTCACAGTGTGGGTGCCGTCCTCCCAAGTCAGGCTGCCGAAGGTGTACCTCCCCTGCACCTTCAGTTTGGCCTCGAATGTCACCCTGAACGACAACCTGTTGGTGGTCGAGTTGAAGGTCAGGAGCAAGGGGCTCACTGTGACGTTCACCCCTGGAGGCGCTTCCACACGCGCTCTGCACTTGGACGTGGCTGGGCCGACATTCGTGACCGCTCTCGACACCGACAGTTTGCCCCTCAGTTCAGGAAGGGTGATGGAGGGGACATTCAGGTTCAACTGCGATTTCGGAGTGTGTTCACAGGTTGTGTGCTGCTGAACCATGGTGGTGATGGCCGAGTTGTTGTAGCCCATGGAGCAAAGGAAGCGCACGTAGTCAGACGGTCTCATGTCGTACACGAGGCCAGGGTGCGCAGCCCTATTTGGATTTACATGACCACCTCCATAATCGAATGGGTTCGCCTGCTTGTATGGAGCTGCCTCGGCTACCATCTCAAATCCATACTCATCATGGACAGTGGCTGCAGATGTGTATAATTGTTAAGGAGAAGCGTATCTTTGGAAAAGATAAGCAGATGGGCATTACCTGTTGTAACCATTGCTGATTTTACTGCAGCTGGACTCCAATTAGGATGAATTGATTTGAGAAGAGCGGCCACGCCTGAAATGTGTGGGCAGGACATTGAAGTTCCTGAATCTATCTTGAAGTTCACAGATCCCACAGCCGATGATAAGGCTACAGAAGGTGACCATGAGGCCAAGATGTTTACACCTGGGGCAGTTATGTCTGGCTGCAAAAATTGGATGGCAAGAGAAGATGCATGTTTATTTAGAGTTTAAGTTTTGTAGAATGGATCAAGGATGAACTTAGTTAATCAACCAAAGGAGATATTTACCTTCAGAATAGAGGGAGCCAGAGAACTTGGGCCCCTAGATGAGAAGTATGCAACTTCAGGACCTATTAATTCGCCGACAATTGTTTTTGCCGTGCCAAATTGTACTGTTGGATTTCTGTGCATGTAAAACAAATGTCAACACGACTCAAACAGACGGTAACCTCATATAATTCACAACTACTGAATCATATAAAAGACTGTTTTAAGTACCTCATGCTAGTAGTATATGCAAGTATGGCTGTTCCAACTTGAATATCTACTTGAACAAGGGGAATATCAAATGCAGACGCTATGTCCTTGGTTAAAAACTGTGCGAAGATGACTCCTACACCACGGGCCTTTTTTACGGTCTCTACTGCCACTTGGGATGCTCGCTGTACTCGTGTTTGGAAGCAAAGCACCACATTTCCTTTTACTAGAGTAGCATTCAGAGATCCTGCAGTGCAGCTTCTGCAAAGGCATTAGCCAGAAGGGCAATATTCTAGGATTGATAAGAAGAGACCAAGGACGACGAAGCTAACCTTGCATCACTATCATCAGCATTATCCGATGAAACATCTTCAGCATACACTATACGCATGCTTGTCGCAGCATGTTTTCCGGAGTACATTGTTTGACCCTGCATCCATGGTACATCAGAATGCCAGCCGCAGACAGGGACACATCAACAGTAGGTTTAATTCAGATGAAACTCTTACCACATACGTACTATTGTTGCCAAGGGTGATCTTTGCAAGGAACGTCCTGTCAATGGTGCCCGCAGCAACGGTCAGAACCCATGGTGCCGAGTTGATCACTGTCTCTGAATAAGGACCTGAATTGCCTGCAGAACAGACCACGACGATCCCTCTCACAACGGCGTGGAATGATCCAATCGACAAGACGTCATCGACATAAGCAGGGAGAGGCGGTGCTTGTCCCAGAGACACCGACAGCACATCGACACCGTCGTGAATGGCATCATCGAAGGCAGCAAGTATGTCTGCGGAGGTACAATTTCCGGTAGCCCAGCACACCTTGTAAACAGCCAGCCTAGCCCTTGGCGCCCTCCCCTCGCCACACCACTGGCAAGCCCACGGAAGTTGGCATCAGGTACCAGAGCGCCGGCAGCTGTGGACGCCGTGTGCGTCCCGTGCCCAACGGCATCCCTCGCCGACTTGTACTCGTGGACGTCAGTCGTGTTCATCTTCCCATACTCGGCTTCATACCCTTTGACGTACCATTTCGCGCCTATTATTTTCCTATCCTATCATGAATCTGAAGTCACTTCCAGGTAGTGGTTGTTTCTCATAACCAAATGGCAAACTGAAAGACAAGAGCAGGCAGGCAAACCTGTTGCAGTTGGAAGCATTGAACCTTTCTCCGGCGACACATCGGCCTCTCCACCGCTTCGGAACCTCGCCGATGCCGTCGTCTTTAAAGCTCGCCGACTCCGGCCATATCCCTGACAACCCCAAGAACAAGTCAGCAGTCATCACACTACAATGCCAGTGTCCAATACTGAATTCTGCCTACTACACAACGGAAGAAATGCAGGCTCACTCACCTGTGTCTAGCACACCGATGATGGAGTCCTCCCCAAATCTACTCTCGGAGAGGATTCCGCTCCCACCGGAAGGCGACGGGTTCACCCGCATGAAATCCCAGCTCCTGGTGGTGTGCAGGTCGAGCACCCGGTTCCGGACCACCCGCACAACCCCAGGCCAATCTGTGAGCACCAAAGTTCAGTTCACAAGCCATAAGAACAGATTCAGAAGAAAACGAAGCAACAGCAGGTCTGAGCAGGATGTGCAGGGCAGCTCACCGGAGAGGCGCCTCGCCTGCGCGTCGGTCAGCACGGCGGCGAAGCCGGAGAAGCCATGCCTGTAGCTGTAGAGGATGGCGTCCTCGGCCGCCTGCTCGCTGCGTAAATCACAAGGGCACACACACGCAGGTTTTGAGTTTTGAGGTATGCACCGAAGAAATGAGCAACCAGGAAGGTAGCCTGCTCACCTGCCGAGGACGGCGGCGAGCATGCCGTGGTGCGAGTCCCGGACCAGGTCCGGGTGCAGCTCCGGGTGCGGCTCCCCCATGTACACAATCTGCACCTGCAGATCGACATGTCGATGAAGTTAAAGAAGGAAATAAAGAGAGCACAATCTAAGACAGTATTGAGCTACGCTAGGCTACGCGCCGCCGCCAAGAAACGGTGCCTGGGACTCTGGAACAGAGTGCTCACATTGCCGCAGGAACAGAGGCCGAGGCCGACCAGCAGCAGGAGGGAGACGACGACGAGCTTGGCAGCCATGGCCACTGATCTGTGCCCAGAGAGGGAGCAGGAGGAGGTGGCTTCTCTTGCCGGAAAGAATGGAGTGGAGTGGGTTGAAAGGGAGGAAGGAGCTGAAGCTAGAGGAGGGGTTCTTGGCCGGCCGGCGTCTTCTCTCCGAGACTCCTGTCAGTGTTGGATTCGATTCAAATCTCCTGCTATGCTAGTACTCTCAGCTAGTGGTAGTAAATGCCACTGTTCCAGTGTGGGATCCGTGTGCTCGTTTGTTTACTCTTTGTTCTTCGTCCTGACGCGGATGTGCTTCTCGGTTGGAGTTTTCAATGGAGATGGTGGAGCCGAGGCGAGGCTCTCTATTTCCCTCTCTCTCCTGGCCTGCCCTTTGATAATGTAGGTGTGCTGCGCTGCGTGCGTGTGCCGGCGGTGTTGGCGTTCGGCCGAACGCGCCTTGCCCGTTGGGTGCTCCGCTCACTTGTTTAAATCTCCCTTGTTTTCGTTGCTTTCTTGTTTTGGAACACCACCAGGATTTCCAGCCCAGGTTTCGCGAGAATTCAACTCTCATATTAAAGCGCATCCACAGACACAGAAGGCACAGATAGAATGTTTGTATATCCAGCATTAGCCTTATTTAGATATTATTATCGGGAGAAGCGCGTTGGTTTAAATAGACAGAACATCGGATACACTTACAAAAGATATTACACTTTTCAGAGACACAAGGGTCAAATTTCGGTTAGCTGATATGTAACGTGAAGTTAGCCAATTTTTAACATGGAAACGGCACCAATCTGCATATATAATGATAGTCTCCCTTTTTAGCATTGTGTAGTGACTATCATCTACTCAGTTGACACTCGATCCTGTGACGTATTATATGATAGTTATTGGCTTGTCAAAGAGGGAAGTACGGAAAAAGATGTAACATAATCGGATCAATAGCAAATCTCTTCGTCTTGTCCGGCACTCACTAATACTCCCTCCGTTCCAAATTACATGACTTTCATTTGGCCACATGTGGATATATTTATATATATAACATGTCTAGATATATCCATATTTAGACAAATTGAAGTCATGTAATTTGGAACGAAGGGAGTACCAATTTGTTGTGTGCAGTCAATCAACTTGACACGAGCTAGAACAGATGTTGTTCACTGACACCACAGCACGTGCTGTGATCCAGGGAGCAAACAAAGCATGGATGTTTTTGTTTTGCACCGTTTGTTAATGGTGTTAAGTAAATTGCACTCGGCTTGTCCATCTTGCTTACAGGGCACTTGTACTGTATTATTAAACTCCAACTTGTTTAAAAGTAGCATGTCTTTGCTTCGCTTGACAATCATGGGATCACGTGGAGGACATGTGTCGGACTGTCAGTGCATAGTATATCCACTGAGACCTCCTTTTCTACGTTGACGCCCGCCTCAGGGTCTCTCTCACTAGTGGCGTCTGGTCTTTACGCTTTTCCTCATGAGGTGGGCGGTGGAGCAGCATCTGCCACGCCAGTGACCGGGGAGGCCGCCGGCGCGCGGGGCAGGGAGCGGCAGGATAGGGTAGGTGGAACATTTACTTGGCCCGGCGCAGGCCTTTACTACACACGCCAGTGATGTTATTTCATATCCGCTCCCCCCATCACCACCGCGACGACCACCCTACTGCACTACGGGCCTCGCCTGCGTCCAGGCGGCGTCACGCCACCACGTGTGCTGGTTATTCAACAAGTACCAGTTCATATATTATTCAACAACCCACCTGGCCAGATCCGATTTTTCTGCTCCAAGGAGTGAATAATTGTGCAGTCATGTACATCATCGGACCACCCTATGTTTCCATAAATTACAAAGCCATCATGCAAGTACACAGCAAAAGGAAACCAGTAGCACGCCCAAGAAAAACGTCCTTTTATCTTCATCTTACTGCTGGGATGGCGACAGTAAGAGTCTAGTGTGCTAGGTAGCTTTTCTTCCATTTATATGGCTATTTTCTTCAGCTCCCCAGCCCAGAAATAGACGAGCGCAAGGCAGTCCCTACTTGGGAGGTCGTCGGTCCGGCGAAAATACATCCTCAATGTTTTGCTTGATATATGTGCCTGTTTTGCCGATATTCTTCGCCACTCCAGAGGCGACCAGCCCGGCGCTCCTCTTGAACCTGCACCGCCACTCTCACAGCGTCAGAAATTCAAAAGAGGTCATCATGGGGAGGGGAGACCGGGAAGAGGGAGATGTGATATGAAAAACGGTAACTTTCCTCGTCATGAATTCCTGTCTTGCGGGCTGTGGTCTCTGTCCTTGCTCCTGGCCCTGGGGGTGGGGTGGGGGTGGGTGGGGGGTAGCAGCTGTGGCAGGAAACACAAAAGCATCAGAATTTTGAAGCACAAAAGGTAGTGCCAGAAATGGTACACCAGTGGAATTCGGAAGAATACTAGTCAACAAAGCTGGTACTAGATGACCCAACATGGCTCATCAACTGACTAATCAGTATAGCAGAATACTGGGTCCAACAAGTAAACCTAATTTGGGCAGTTTCTTGGGACTCAAAAGGAACAATCACAATCCTTTTCACCATAAACAGGATGGTTTCTGTGTTTTTCTCAGGAGGTAGGGCCAAATTTATCACTTGCTATCTATAACTAAGGAATTAACAAAATCAGGCAAGTACAAGATATCTGAACTTTTGGTTACAGGAATGGGCGACTGCCACCAGCCCACCATAAACTGATTCTCACCAACATTATAGACTTGGTATTAAGAAAATGAAGCTTTGATCAGACCTACGTTTTGTACTTGTACAGTTAACTGAGACTAGATGCAAATTTAACAACATATAACCTAAAACTGCAGTGGTTACAAATTATTGTTTTTTATTGAATAATGACAAAGTATAGAAGTAGATGAAACATCAAACAGAAGAAACTGTACATACCTTCCTTCGGATTACGTGCTGAAGCATGTTCCACAGCGGGTGATTGTTTCTCAACCATTCTGCTATCTACCAATAGCTGCAGGAACATTTCTCACTTACCTTAGCAAAAAGCAAATCCAAAAGGCTGCAGTAAAGAAATGTATAATTCCATGGTGTACATTCAACATATATTCACGTGGCACTACTCGTCGTAGTTACTGTTTATGTGCAGTGGCGGAGCTTCAAAGAAATATTTGGGCGGGCCAGACTAAATAATAGCACAATTTTTTGTTGACTAACTAAGAAATTGGAGATTTTTTTTAGAAAAATGCTATTAAAGCGGTAATAATAATTTGTGAAACGAACAAAAATTTCACGCACTAGACTGCGAAGATCCAGGAGCAAAGCTAGCAAGCCAGCAGCCCAGCAACCACCTTTTTTGTGCCCAGAAAAAATCGACGACATTTTTTTACTATAGAAAATAGATGAAGCAGTCAAAACAGCACACCGTGTCTTCTTGGGCTATTATTTTTACTGGGCTCTCACTACCCAGTACGTTGTGTCGGTACTCATTTGTCGAGCTGAATCGATGAAAGGCCGGCCTTTTCGGTGCTTTGCTCGTGCGCTGGTTTTCGTATGCTAATGGACTGGACCAGAGATACAGAGTATAGATGTTTTAGCAGAAATCCTGGGCGGGCCACGGCCCAGGTCGGCCCCTACGTAGCTCCGCCAGTGTTTATGTGGGCCTAGTCCATGCGTGGTTGGTCCTAGATTAAAGATTAGATTGATTTGGCTATTGTCGACACATACATTATATCATTCTGTTTTCATAGGTTAGAGATTATTTCTTAGGAGTAAAGTCAAGCATCACTATAAAATGGGTTGCACTGTATCCTCTAAACTGAAGCAAGAGATGAAATAAGCAAACTTTCCTAGTTCCCGAATTCCTGATATGGTCTTGCTCTTCCTACACCAGTTGGTCCCATTCCAGTTTAAGTCAATGTCTAACCTCTTTCAGATGGATGTTTACCCTCACTGTGAACTAGGTTCACAGCAATTTGGTTGATGCTACCTACCACTATCACCCATGAAATTTTGTGGAAGAATCTTTTTTATGTTCAATGGAACTGATGAGCCATTGTCAGCACATGACAGTATCACATTGATGGTTTGGTGAAAGATAGGGATCTCATTGTATCATGATGATTTTGACATACAGAAATTGGGCACTTAATTAAAAAAGAAGAATTTTCCAAAGCCATTTTGTAGCTGCAAAGGCGGCAAGCAAGAAAAAAGGTCTTATGTGCAATTGTGCGTTACAGAATCGAACAGGCCATGCTATGTGGTGAACATATTTCTTTGAATCTGAGTATCCAGTTGGAACGATTTCATTCAAATCAGGAAGATGCTATCCCAATAACCTTACCAACTAGGCAGTGTCATCTACATCAGACCCTTGGACAGTCTAATGGTCTGGTGTACACAAAACTAACCCAAGGAGCTTCGCTGCCTTGCTACGATCATGGGCTCTATTCATAATTCACAAGTAATGGTTACTTCTGATAGCAACCACCATCTCCAACTTTTGCTTCAGAGCCCAAAATAGACCAAACGGATTGGTGAAGGATGAGGTCATGGTCAGTGGCAGATCTTGGGCCGTCACAATCAGGGTCCAATGCTTGGATACAACGATGGCTCCTGCCAATGGGCTGGCAAAGGTTACTAGTGAGTGGTGAGAAGCACAGAAAACCAGTCCAAAAGGATTAAGTCAAGACTGAATCTTATTGAAATGAGAGGCAACTAATTTGTAAGGAATTACACATGGCCTTAGAGCACCTCCACCCCCACACCCACCCAAGCCCTTTTTTTTCTCATGTACAAAGAAGAGCTCACCTAGTGTTACTTTTGGGCAGATGGCGGCTTGGGGAGGGCGGTCGGGCGGTTAATAGTGGTGGGGAGAGGTCGACGGTGTTTGAAGGATGGGGAGCCCCTAATTTATCCCCATATTTGGCGGAAAATGGGATGGATGGGGGTCCCTAAAATAGGAAGGCAGATGCAATCTAAGAGCATCTCCACTAGACTCCCTAAATTTTGATTCCCTAAAAGAATTTTATGGTGGGGAGAGAGAATAATATGTTTTTTTTTGCCTCATCTCCAGCTGTTCCCCTACCTTCACTCCCAATTTTTTCTGTGCATCACACTGACAGGTGGGCCCAGTCTTCTTTCCCAATCTTCTTTCTCTCTGCCCTCACTCTCCCTCACGATTCATCTCTCCCGAATGAGCGGCAAGACAGCAGAACCATCGTCGGTCCTGACCCCCAGCCTCGCCTTCCCCTCTGCCGGCTAGATCCTCCCTGCCCGACCAGCGCTCCCACGTGCTCTTCCTCCGGTGATGGCCTCCGCCTGGCAGACGCTGGCGGCGGAGCCTTGAAAGGTGGACTGGGTGCTGATGCTCCTGCCTGGCGTGAGTGCGCGACCTTCACCCCCTTCCCTGATCGCGCGGTCGTCATCGGCGGCCCGTTCGTCATTCTGAATAATACTTGAATGTTCAGAGTTTTTGGGCATACTACTATGAGCTGATATTTCCGATCTAGCGGTTGGTTGTTCCGACGCGTGTACATGAGTTTTAGGGAGGTGCCTTGCGGCCTCCTAGTTGGAGGGTGGAGGAGTGGTGAAAAGGGGAATCCCAAACATATAGGGGATTGGGATGCTGAAGAACGGAAAGTCCATTTGGAGCACGGGCTCCATGGTGCTCTTTAAAAAAAAATTTAATCGACATTTTAAAGTTTCAGAAAATTCTGCAAAAAATCATAGATGTTGACAATGATGTATTATACGGTTCCATAAACGAGCTCTTCCTCCAAATCACCTCACTCTGCTGAAAAAGGGAATCCCAAACATATAGGGAGGGGCCGGTATAGGGACTCTACTGAAGCGACGTTTTTGCACAAGTTTAGGAGAGTTGGCAGTTTTTAGGGATAGGGGATCAATAAAGGGGGTCTGATGGAGATGCTCTAACTAAGAGCATCTCTAGCAGAGCCCTTAAACTGTGGAACCGTAAACGCGGTTTACAGTTCGTGTTTTGGGTGTTTTACGTGCTGAAAATCGCTCGGAAAGAACAGAAACCGGAAATGCGAACTGTAAAAGGGAATATTCCCAATATTCTCCTGATATTTTTCACCTCTTTATTTTTCATCTCTTTCTCCAGCCAATCGATCCAATCCCGGCCGGCCTCATCTGGCTCTTGATCGATCTAATCCCAGGTGTGCCAGCTGGTTACCTGGCCGATCGATCCAACTCCAGCAACGAGCTAGCTGGTCCAGGAACGAAGCCCCCCGGGCTTCCAGCGACGGAGGCCCCAAGGGCGCGGCCGGCGTGGAGCACGGAGCTGACGCAGAGCCCCCGACATCCAGCGACGGAGGCCCCCGGGGCGCGGCCGGCGTGGAGCACGGAGCCGACACGGAGCCCCCCGGCATCCAGCGACGGAGGCCCCTGGGCGCGGCCGGCGGCGCGCGTGGGATCCAGCGAATGGAGCCGCCCCCGGCGTCCAGCCCGGAGGCCACCTGGGCGCGGCCGCGAAGCCGGCGAACCCCCCGGCGGTCAGGTTCGGCCCGCCTCAGCGAGCAGGCTGCTGTCTGCTCCAGTTTTGTGCGATTCCGGCGAGTTTGGCAGAGGACGGCCGGATTCCGGCGAGTTCCGTGGCGGAAGTTCATCGGCGCGTCCTGACCATTCCCTCCCGCCAACTGCTTTCGGGTATACAGGCCACCCTTCGGTTCGGCCACGAAATCCTTAAATTCCCGGTTTGGAGGGAAAAATTCCCGGGCGCCCTTAAAATGTTTTACGGTTCGGGATGGTTTAAGGTTTCTGTTCTGCGCGTTTTTACAGTTCCAAAACCGTATGCGGCAGTTATTTTACGGTTTTGTGCGTTTTAAGGGCTCTGCTAAAGATGCTCTAATAGAAAGTTCGTCAGGCGAAAGAAGTAATAAAAGGCACAGCTTTTCTACATCTTTATTTTTAGCACCCAAATATTGTTATCCCCTTTGAGCGATCATTACTGTCATGCAGTGTTCAGGGCCAACAGAATTGCCAAATTGTCCCAAGGTTACAATTTTCTGTTTGCATCCAAGTAGGAATCTAGGGGCTGAGCAGCTGATACCAACAGACTGAGGCACCAATCAGAATCCAGATTCAATATTTTATGCAAACCAAAATGCTCACAACCCAACATGAATATTGCTATACTCCGGTCAGTTCTCATCAGGCATCACCAAACTACACTCCAACTTAATTTTAAGATCAAGTTATCTAGGCTGTTTTTTCTTTTCTAACTATGATGGCTCTCAGAAAGCATATAAGTGTCCGTTACCTCTAACTCGAGGATTTGGATACTTGCCATAGGTAACAATTGATAAAAATGTCAAGCCCGACTTGCTTACGATTGTAGCGCAGAGTACTACAAAAATCTTCTCTTTCCATCAATCTAGGAAGTCTGAGTTTTTCTAACAAAAATCAAAACACTATTTTTTATGTAAAGTCAAATCTCTAATGAGTTTGTATCGACACAAATTGAAAGATTGTGCCGAACATACACTAAATTGAAAATTTTGGAGGTTCCTGTGAACATGTTTTGCGATTAACGTTGACAACGTAACATAGTAGGAGTATATAGTTATGAACAATAACAGAAACAAGTTTAATCGACACACAAGCAGCCAGCCATGGTACCTAATAACACCAGCTGAAATTTCATAGTCTTATAATGCAAGAGTGAGGTGAAAACCAACCTCGAGCCCCTGGCAATAAGGCAGCAACGCCTTGGCCTCGCCCTCGCCGCCCTTGCCGTCTCTGTCGTCCACGAACATGGAGTAGCCGGCACAGGCGTACTTGAACTGCCTCAGATCATGCCCCTGCGCCGCGACCTCCTCCCGAGGCTCCTCCACCACGAAGCCCGGGACTGCCACGCCAAATCATCGATCGATCAGTAGTTTCATGAGATCTTCCGATCCAGCGTGCCACGCCGGCTAACAAAACATAAATTTGTGGGTAGATGGGGGATTAGGGTTGGGCACCTTGGGGGATGGAGCGAGGGATCCCCACGCAGATGGGGTTATAGCCCCGGGATTTGAGCACCGACGAGTAGTAGAGGCATCCCTTGCACGACTTCCCCTTCCTCGGCGGCGCCGGAACAGACGCCGCCGCGCCGCTGGACTCCGGCGATGCCTCTCCCATCTCTATGTCTGTCTCTCCCGGCCTTCTCTGCTCCGTCCTTCCTGTCTTGGTTACGGGTGGGCCCACTTGGCTCCTTGCGTCGCGCTGTGGGAAACCCTGGTCGCTGACTAACGGGCCCACATACGGAAATCTAATCGGAGATTTCAACTGTTTTCTTGTTCCAGAATTCTTAGCTTCTTTTTAACATCCATTCAAAGGTCTCTTCGGTTTAAAGGAGTTTAAAAATATATATAGTATTTCAATATATATGAAGTCCATTTAGTTGAAGGAATGAATCTGCCAAAATTTGTATGAAATTGATATTCTATGTGTCTATGATACATACTCAATCCGTACATAAATTTGCTTCGTTTTTCCAACAATACAACCAAACAATACATGTTACTGATTATGGCGTTTTTCAATTCTTGTATTCGAGTATATTTTCTGTTATATGGAGGGGCGTTTTGACTCCCAAGCTCATTTGCTCCTGCCAAATTAAAAAATTGAAACAAATAGTAAATTGTCTTAAAAAATTCTGAAAAAATGGTAATGAACATATACAAATATTTTACAAACATGCCGAGCTTCGTAGTGAAATGACTCTTGGTGTCCTGTGCAAAAAAGACAAAATCAGTGCTCTGAAAGCTATATTTGTAGATCTCATTATGAAAATATTTTACTATTTTTTCGAGTTTTTTAATTGGGTAGAGCATGTGAGCTCGGGAGCCAAAATGAATTTCTGTTATACAATGGGTTATCTGTTAGTATTGTTTGTAGCAAAAAAGAAAACTAATGCTTACGTGCTCCTAATATAATTGCATGATTGTGAACCATAACTAAGTTGGGCTAGGTTCTCTGTGATGGAATGTCCTATGGATTTATTTCAGGAATGGATCGTTGATAATTCCTCCGTCCAAAAATAAGTGTCTCAAGTTTACCCAAAAATGGATGTATCCATACATGAAACATGTTTAGTACATCTTTTTTGGACAAACTTGAGACACTTTTTGGGACGGAGGTAGTAGTTTTTTACTAGTAGGAGAGCGAGGCGCATGTGGTCAAATGAACAATAAACTAGGGACTGCATGATTGTGAACCATAACTAAGTTGGGCTAGGTTCTGTGTGATGGAATGTCCTATGGATTTATTTCAAGAATTGATCGTTGATAGTTTTTCACTAGTAGGAGAGCGAGGCGCATGTGAAGCTGAAGCTTGCCTCCAAGGGCTGACAGCAGCTATGAACTGGGGCATGACAGGTTTAATCGTGGAATCCGACTGCCAGGTTCTTATCCATGCTTTGAACTCCCAGGACTATGACCGATCCCTATTGGAGTCCTTATACGAGATGCTAGGATGATGGCTAGACTGAATTTCAGTTCGTACTCATTCAGTTTCTGCAAACGTGAGTGTAATAAGGTAGCGCATGCGATGGCGGCGCTTGGAGTTTCTGGTATGTACGGTAATGGCCTCCTGTGGCCAGATAATGTACCGAATGATGTAGTCTCGTTGGTGGTTAGCGATCTCGCTACACCTGTGGTTTAATGGAATGCTTGCGTTCCCGTCAAAAAAAAAAAAAAGCAATAAACTAGGGAGAAGCCCACGCTTAAAAAAAGGTTGTCTACATTATTGGATTCACTAATATCAAATTGTAGTAGTAAGAACATGGTCCGGGGCACATAGACTATTCCGAGGTGGTATGCTAAATCCATGATCAGCTTTCTCACAGGAAAATAACAGTAACATTAAATCACAAACTGCACGAAGGTTATCATACCATAGCCTAATTGTGTACAAATATTAGGAACAAAGCACAAGTCAACATCGCATCTCCCTTTTCCAATTGGGCCAAGACTTTTTAACAGAAGGCACACTTGCCTCAATCACAGAGCATGGCTGCTTTGCAGTAGAAGACACAGATAAAGATAGAGGACACAAGCTAAACCACACTTGACACAACTCATTCAGTCCACAAAATCCTTTTGCAAGCCAAAACTAGTTAAACAGATCAAGCAATACTCTTACACAACCTCACCTTCACCACCAAGGGCACATACCAGCTAGACACCAAAGAAAATGTATACAGATACATCAGCAGCTCAAACAACATCATTCAACAGGACCCAGTCGTCTCACATATGACATCAGGATTTATTCAGAATGCATTAGTTCGGTTCCAGGCAAGAAAACATAAGAGTAGGATGCACATGATACTAAAGCTATGGTTGTTCTACATTACGGTCGGTTCGGGCGGGGACGCAGCTCGCTACAACGCATCAAGTTTGGAAACATGCACGGATGCTACCGGCTAGCTACTGCATATACAACAAAACAGGAGAGTACAAACAGCAGAAAAAGAACCCGAAACTGGGTCTCTACTGCCTCTCTCTAGATTCTGACCTCCTATCAACCTGCCTACTGCTATCCCGGCCGCTGCTCCTGTTGTCATGCCTGTCATGGTGCCTCTCGCCGCCTGAAGGTTGCCGATCAAACTGTTGTTGATCGTTTTGCCTGTCGTACTGAGGTCTATCATTGCTCGAAGGTTGCCTATCAAAGCGGCGATCATTTCTTGGTGCGTATCCATCATCCCCTTGCAAGTGGGTATAGGGGCAGTGATCTTTGTTGCACTTACCATACTTCGCGTAGTTAAAGCAGATTCCCTTCCTAAAAGGAGGTGCCCCCCACCGCCAGACTGGGGCCTCCATGACCGCCCACCCGAGTCACCACCATTAAAATCCTGCTGGTTATTCCAGGTCTGGTTCCCACTTTGTGAATTCCAGTTCATGTTATTATTCCCCTGGCCTGTACCATTTACAGGACTAGGACCTGGATTTCCCTGCACAGGAGCATTCCAGCCGACATTCTGATTTACGTTTCCGGCCTGTGGCACCCAACCAGGATAAGAATTTGCATTTCCTTGAGCCATGCCACCCCAGGGGGCCATTGCAACTCCTTGGATCTGAGCTCCCATCATAGCAGCCCCATTTGGAGTGCCTTGGGCTTGAGCTGTGGTCCACATCATATTCATGTTGGTGTTTCCTGGAGTCGGTGTGACCCAACCCATGTTCTGGACTGCATTTTGCTGTGCCGGCATAGTCAAACCCATGTTGTAGCCTGTGGCGCCCTGTGCTGCTGCTGCCCAAGGCATGTTCATATTAGCCTGTCCCACCATTCCCCAGGCCATGTTTGCATTACCCTGAACTTGTGCAGCAGATGGCGTTGATATCAGCTGAGCCGAGTTGGAGGCGTCAGTTGAATGGTTCCTTCCATCTGCAGGGTGATGCCACAATAATGCCATTAGGTATGTTTGCTTAAAAACCATTGTTCCCATGAGCAACAGCAGTTGTTTAAGATTGAAAGCCCTGAGACTTTGCTACGGAACTATTGGAAACAAGATTCCAGAGAAAACACAGCATGAACATGGACAACTAATGAGCTAATACCTTCAAATTGATTAGTGTTTGATTGTGCAGCTCCAGCCTGTGCACCTAGTGGTCCAAGCTCTGCAAATAGCAAGAAATACTATACATCAAATTAAAATACCATATGTACTACAAATTACAAGCTTCAACCAAATTGTTGGAGCGTATAAACCTTGCAAAGGGGCTCAATTTCACCTGAAGACTGTGAATTTACTATTTCTGTGCCAACTGTTGCAGGAGCTAGCTGACCTATATTTCCTGCGACCATATTGTTCTGTCCTGAAAAGCCTCCTGTAGCAGGCTGAGAAAGTGTCATTGGATTTACTGTTGTACCAAACTGACTTGAGGAGGCATTCCAACTTTCAGCAAGAGATTGTTGACTTGCAAAAGCTGCTTGAGAATTTTGCATCCCATAATAACTTTGTGCACCAGACTGGATCATGGTCGATCCAGGATTTGCTGTATCCTGTATTTGACTAACCCTATCTGGGAAAGACTGTGACTTATTTAGAACCCCTGATTTTTCGTCAAAAAGGGAGTCACTAGAGAGTCTGACACCAACATCTGAGTTGCTTCTCAAGTAAGCTTTGTCCGTTTGAGAAGAGCTGCCAAGTGGCGGTTCCCACGGAGGCAGGTCCTTCTCAAACTTCCCAACCAAAGCATCAGCCAACAATATTGAGTCATCCTGCTTCTCATTAGACTTCCATATTTTCAAGTTAGGAGGGAAGTACCCACTGCTATTCCATTTACGCAACTGGACTATTGAGAAAGGGCCTTGGATTTTATTAGAAGGATCCATGTACTGCCATATCTTTTCAGATTCATTGACTGTTGGCTGCGATGCTGGTGTTGCGGGCCCCAAATTAGCCGTTGAAGTTTGAGATGAGACACCAGATAGCCCACGTGGAGTATTAGGTGTTGTGGCTTCCACATTAGCTTTGTGTGCACCAACGTTTGGACTGTCTGATTTACCTGTGTAACCAGCACTTTCACCATGAGACGAGAATGTAGATCTCCGTCCATGAGGCGAATCCAAATGTGTACTTGACCACGTGTTTCGGTTTGACTCCCAGTTAGATTTTGAATCTCTTGCAGCGCTCCTACCCTCTCCTTTACCGGGAGACACTGGATTATTATCTTTCCTAAAGAAAGAACCTCTCCCCTTACTGAAGCTACCTGTATGAAAGAAAAATGAAAGTCAATGTCAGAGTGGAAAGAATTTCAAATCAGGAAAGTAAATAACGGCAGAAAACAGCAAAATCAAGTCAAGTACTTCTCTCAGCATCCTCTTCTGGTTCTTCTGGAGATTCATAATTCGGATCCATGGCAGGATCAGCATGTATTTCCGGTTCTTCCTTTAGCCTACGAGCACGCTCCTCTGGAGTATTTAGAACCGTCAGCTTCTCTACACATTCTCTAAGCGTACATAGTGGTCAAGGCATGCAAGCTAAATTATTATTTGACAGAAAGAGAAGTAATCTCATTGCAGAAAAAGACTAAATTCAAAAAATTACTAACAAGAAATCAGAGTATGAAAAAGAGGAGCAATTTAACCATAATACTGAACCATGGACCGCAACGACATATTGATTGATAAAAGAATGTCGAAAAGGATATTCTTTTCTATGGCCCATATCACTGGCACGGTCACGAAGATGCGCAAGACGCAACTTTTCACTTTCAATCCACTGCAAAGATCCAAATGACAATCATGAATAAGCAAATGAAAGAGAAGTGCTTGACTGGAAACTTCTATAGTCCTTCCAATAGTAGTTGCTTACATCATTGACTTTTACAAAATGGAGAACCCTTGCCTTCTCCTGAATCTCTCCCTGGAAGATAGGATGGTTACACCATAGAAAAACAGTGCACAAATAACACAAACACAAAATAATGTGCATCAACATTACCACTGTCAGCCTTGCAATGAACCCCAACTTTATGCTTTGTCGCAAACGTTTGCACTCCTCCTATAACAAGAATAATGACAGCATTCAGTAAATGCAAATACATCTACTGAATAAGTGCATGGCTACATCAGTATAGTAAACTAACAGTATAAATAGTGAAAGCAACTGCAACTAAAACCAAAATTTCATTAAAGATGGGAACTAGAAAACTAAATGTGTACTTTCTACTTAGTTTTGGTAAACGTCAAATGAATGGTAAAACTATCATATTTCTATCGATAAATACCTCAGTGAATTCTTGATTTGAAGTTATATCAATAGTAATAACCTCCTTCTTGTCCAAGTTTAGTATCTCTAGTGTTATATCAGTTGTCTTTTTTCCACATTTATACATCTCAGCAGCTGTTCCTGTCCCTGTGCACAAATACGGAAAATTCGGCAATCAGAATCATGAAGAGCCGAATCTAACAACATCAGTTCTGAAAGTGTGCCATCTTACCAACAATCTGCACAAGTCGATAGATGTCTTGCCTTTGACCTGTACCAGATATCCGTATTCTCACAAATGCACCAAGAACTTTCTCACTAAATGTGTCAACATCACCCATCAGCTCTTCCATTAGGTTGCGACGCAGGTACACCAAGCCGATATTATGGTTGTCTATCGCAGCGAAGTCACCAAGGTTCGTTTGCAGAGCTCTCTGATCATACTTACGTGATTTTCTTCTTTTTTCTGAACTCATCGCAACTGATGCTTCACTATTACCATCAGCATCCTGGCTAGGATCAGGGTCCACAACACCACCGTGGTTGCCATCGTTATCAACTGGTGTGACCTCAGTCACGAGGAAATGCGATTCGATAAGCTTCAGCATTTCAAAATGCGCTACATATTCTTTTCCAAAGAGACTATGGAGCAAAGGATCACAAACTATTTGGGCTTTCCTGCGAGGATCACGGAGATCTTCACGTTTGATATACTCAAGTACAAGTTGTTCAACTTCATGCTGGGAGAGCACTGATTTGTCACCATTCCTCATATGTGCAACAAAATCCAAGAGCTCCTTTGATGCCCAACTAGCCTCCTCAGCTGAGGATGTAGATGTACCCACACTTTCAGATTCTTTTGATCCATGCTCACTGCTTGAAGCACGCTTTGACGATTTTCTAACCTTTGCCCCTGTAGACTTCTTAGTCTTAGCATCACGGCCACCTGAGCCTCGCTTGGTATATTTCCGAGTGCTGCCTTTCCCTTTGGAGCTGTCCTCACAGCAGCGCGCTTTAATCGCTTCTTTCCCCTCTTTTTTGGTGAACTGTCTGAATTAGCCTCTTCTTCATAATTTGTTTCAGGTAGTTCACGTATAATCAAAGAAGGTCCACTCTTTGGACCCCTAGCGACTGATATTTCTTCAAGTGTCAATGACAACTTCTCTTTCAAACTCAACCAATATTCCTTGAACAAATACCACCAGGTGTTTTTGTCGTCAAAATCTACATCCTGTAATACAATTGTATAAGTAGAAAGTATGCACACTGGAACCATTAATATGCCATTTCATACATGTAAAGTTGCTGACATGACAACTGCTGGGCAGAAAAAAACAACGTCTCGCAAGCAATTTGCAGCAATACTAAGTTAGATGGGGGCACTTCATGACAACAAAGCAGAAGGAACGAACAAGCACATAACAAACAAAAAAAATCAAATATCCCAAGGCTTACTGGAATATAAGAAGGTGCATATTTGAAACGAATAGGTCATATGCGCAACACGCCATTGTATTTTCAAAATGGGTATTGACATATATGCGTTTAGCCACCCCTAGCCAACATCACACCGACCATGATCTAAGAAGGATTAGGAAACACACATAGTTGTAATCTTATAATTTACGGTAGTGTACCAGCCAGGATCTTCTCTCATGTAATCAGAATGTGGGGCTCCTGTTGCGGATCCAGCGGCACTGCAGCATCTACAGGTTCAACAGGCCCGAGATAGCATATGGCATGAAACAAATATGCTTGCCTACGCACAACCCATGTGAACAAAACCTCCTCCTCATCAAGCAGGTGCTTCAGTACCTCAAAGGCGCACTTCCTTGTGTCCTCCAGCTCACCACTTTGTTGACCGATGCTCTCATTTCCTACACCGACGCAGACTGGGCAGGCTGTTCCAACACCTGGTGCTAAACCTCTGGCTACTGTTCTATCTACGCAATTTCCTTGGGTCGTGATCCCACGAAAAAAGCACGATTTACAGCTAGTGTGGAGACAGTACCATACAGTGGCTAACATGGTCGCTGAAGCTAGTTGGGCCGGCAACTACTTCAAAAACAACGAAGACCCCACTCCAAAGCAATGATTTTTTTCGGGTACAAGGTCCATGTGTAAACCTGTCGACAAACCCCGTCCATCATCAGACGAGTAAGCAAATCGTAATTGATCCACTTTGTCCATAATCGTGCATCCATGGGGCAAGTTTGTGTTCTCCATGTGCCTTGTGGGCCTCAATAATGATCATATAGGTGTACCCGTACTTAGGTCCCATTTGTTATCCTGCAGTTTATCCTGAGGATGCACCTTGTTTCTTGTAAGATGCACGCCAGTCAAACAAATTATGGCGGCGTGTGAAAAATAAACTTACTGTCAAAAGCAGAAACAACAAAATTGCATAACTTGGAAGGCAAGATGGTTCTCAATTCTCAGGCAAGAGGTGTATGCAAATAACATCCGCCCATTTTAGTAAAACAATGTAGCAAGTTTTAGCATCAGGTAACAATAATGTAGAGCACTAGTTTTTGGTACACCGTACACGTTGAGTTGCCTACAAATTAGTTTCACTCATTTGATTTCAGGAAATAACAGAATACATGTTCACATGTATGCTCAAATTATGCGAACGTCTACAAAAACAGTTTTCCAGGTCTAGAACTCTCATATGCTTATATGAACAAGAATCACAAAATACTAAACCATCTCCTTCATGCCATAGAAGAAACCAGAAGGTTATAAAAACAACAAGGCATTGGATGAAATTAAGTTACTAAAACCTGAAAAAATATTAGATAGGAGAAGCTAAGAATAAGGTGAAATGTTTACCATTTGCTCGGTTGCCTCCTCTTTGTTCTCTATCATCATCACAGTATTCATACATGTCTCACAGAAACCTTTAGTTCCTCTGACACGTACGAAGTTTGTCTCTCTCATGCACACTTTGCACAAGGAATAGGTACATGTGTAACACATTTGGCTAGCAGGTTTTTGACAGTTGCTACAAATGTGCCACCCTGACAAAATTAGCAAATTTAATGAAATCAAATAAGACAAATATACATATTTCGAGACATTTTATCTGTATACTAACTTACTAAGCATCAATCCATGTCATTGTCTACCTTTACACAAAAATCAACATGATCGTCATCATATAGGTAAACTCATGTATCATTGAAATTTGGAAGTGTTTCCTAGTTCATGCAGGGAATCAGATAGAAGAACATGCAACAAAAGGAATGCAGCAAATATCAGACTTAATTGACAAATAACACATTCAATATATCAGATGCAGTATAACTGTGTAAAACAGGAAAATCATGTGACAATCCCACTATATGAATTATAAAGAAGCAAGCCTGTTGCATAAATTCCTCCTAGAAAACATGGATTTGGGAAGATTGTAACATGCATATCCAATTGTAAAAACACAGCTATTTAAGAGCACTCGGAAGGGTTCGGACTAAAGATCATCCAACATACCACAAGTCCATTGACCCTTAGATTTGAAGAACTCATCATCCCGATTAACACAAGAATGATGATAAGCCTTAGGGCAAAACCTGAGGACACAAAATGAACAGTCAACAGCTGTAACATATTGTTGTGTATTTTGTAATAACAGATGAAAATAAGACAGCTGTTCACAAACCTACGATCACAAACCACAAGGTCACCACCATCAAAGCATATAAAGCACACCTCCTCCCCATCCTTCTTTTTCGGAGATGGCTTCACCACAGCTTGAGCCTTGGAAGATGCACGACCTCGCTTTGGGCGCCCTCCACCCTTCTTTATCAACGGTGGAGGCTCATCATCGTCATCATCCTCATATATCTGCACATCCTCTTCTTCAGGTAAACCACCAACCATGTCAGCTTCAGCTTCTTGAACACTATGCGCCTCTTCAGTGACATTTTGGTCAGCCATGACATCGTCTTCATCCTCATCACCAGTCATAGTAACCGCATTTTTTCCGATGCCTTCCACATCTGCACTGTCATCGCCAGCTGAGGCAACATCCTGACTATTGTCCCCAGCTGAGGCATCAGTACCTTCCTTTGCCTTGACATCTCTACTCATGGAAACTGCATCTACCTGTATGTCCTCACCTGTTGCACAAACACCAGCTGCATCAGTACCTTCCTCTGCCTTGACATCTCTACTCATGGAAACTGCATCCATCTGCCTCCCGTCATCCACAAAAGTTTCACCAGCTGTTGCAATCCCTTCGCCCTCATTATCCTTTCCGGTTGAGGCAGGCACATCCATCCTGTGACCTCCTCTTTAACAACATTACCAGCCATGTCATCTTCAGCTGAAGCTTGAACATCATAATCTTGTTCAGAAACACTATCAGCTTCGTCAGCAACATTTTGGGCAGTCATGCCATCTTTTTCATCATCGCCACCGGCCACAGTACCCGCATAATTTTCCAAGCTCTCCTCAAAAGCCGACGGAACCTCGTTATCTACAGTCAGGCCAACTGCATCCACCTTCATGTCCTCAACCGTGGCATCAACAACAGATGCACTAGCAGCTTTTTTGTCAGTATCTCTGCTTGGGGAAACCGCATCCATCTGCCTACCATCATCTACAGAAACATCACCAGCTGCTGCAACCCCTTCCTCCTCAGTGGAGGCCATCTCTGTGCCCTCCTCTGCGATATCATCGTCATGTTTCACAAGCTCTTCTTCCACATCATTCAATTCAGCTGTAGCAACCGCATAATCCATCGGTGCCCCCTCCTCATCCTGAGCATCCTCCCCAGAGTGCGCGGCCTCCCCAGCACCATCGTGGATCCCCTGACCAGTCTGTTCATCTAAGCTATATCCGTCCCCAGCGGGAACCATATCAGAGTCGTCATCCACAGGGGAAGCACCGGATCATCCGCGGCAACAGCACTCAACCCAGCGCCGGCGGCTTCCTCGGGCTTCTCGTCCGCCGTACCACAGTCGTTTAAAAATCCCACCTCCGCCGCCACGGCATGCGCATCCTCTTCGGGCTTCTCGCCCTCTCCGGCGCCGTCGACCTCCAGCACGATGTCCGGGGTGGCCGACATGGCCTCCGCCGCGCCCGCCGTGGACCTGAAATCACCGAGAGTTTGCGGGGAGTTAGCTCGGGATTGGATAGGAGTAACCAGTCACTGGGTAGCCAGAGCGAGAGCTCGAACCTCAGAAATCAACGCCCGAGAGTGCCGGCCGGGCGGGGCGGCGAGGTAGGACGGGGGCCGCGACGCGGGCGAGCTGTTTCGGGGGCGCGAGGCGTCGGCGGCGGGCAGGACTAGGGCACGGCGGCGGGTGTGAGACGGGTCGGCTATAGGAGCCGCATCGATTTTGGATTGGAGCTTTTGGTTTGGTTGGGGTAGGGTCGTAGGGCACACCGAGGGGAACGTGGCGTGGGAGACGGGGAGAGGAAGTGGGACAGAGATCCCGTGCCTCCCTCAAGCCGAGGCACAGCGTGCCTTGAGGCTGATCTGCACTGTCCATCCCGCATCCAACGGTCAAAAGCTGATCCAAATTAAGATCTCAAAATTAAAACTTTTTAGAAAAAATCGAAAAAATTCCCACGAGTTTTATATGTTCCGTTGTGTATTGTGGTAAATTGTAGATTTTTTTGGATCACCGGTTTATGATTTAATAGCTATTTAAGTTGAAAACACAGAAAATTTAGTTAATGGTAAACCATTTATCCAAAAAAAATCAAAAAATTTGTGAACACACAACGGAACATATAGAACTCGTGGGAATTTTTTCGATTTTTTCTGAGAAGTTTTAATTTTGAGATCTAAATTTGGACCAGCTTTTGGCCATTGGATGCGGGATGGACAGTGCAGATCAGCCTCAAGGCACGTTGTGCCTCGCCTTGAGGGAGGCACGGGATCTCTGTCCGAGGAAGTGCAGCCATGGATGGACTCATCCTTGTACGGCGATGGGCCGGGCTGGGCGTGGGCTTTTCCTGTTGGTGGGCCTATCGGACAAGACCGAATTGTATAGGGAAACGGTTGAAAAGTTTTTTTTTTTTTGAGATAGCATTTCTTCTTTTTTTTGAAACTTTAAAAACCTCTCTTATATTAAGCTCGCAGGTCGCCTCATTAAAAACCTTCCAGTCCCCTTAAGTACCCTGGAAGGAAAAGAGTGCGTCTGAAACTTGCTGCTTTTAACCAGTTACAATTACATCGTTTATAAGACTACTCAAGATAAAGCTAGGGATCTCATCTATCCAATTACAAGTAATATTGTTACTAAAACTATGGCTAGCCAAATCATGAGCAACCTGGTTTGCTTCTCTTGGACAATGCTTGAAGGAAACATTACCAATCTGAGGAACTAGATCCACGCAGTCAGCAAAAACAGCAGCTGATTCATTCCACCAAGATTCATCCCCGGAGCAAGCTTCAATTGTCTCCATAGAATCCGACTCAGCTTGAACAGCATTGTGACCCGAGGAATTGACAAGGATTAATCCTTCACGCATCGCCGTAGCTTCTTCCATTGCTGCCGAAGCAACAAGAGGAAGAAACATACACCTGGCCGCAAGGAAATTACCTTGGTAATCTCGAATAACATCACCTATGGATCCTGAACAAGTATCAGCGTGGAAGGAGGCATCGGCATTTAATTTTACGTGCCTCGGATCAGGTTTTTTCCATTTAGCGGCCTCACCACCATTCTTCCGAGATAGGGACCTGAAGGCATTTGCCGTGATCCCTAATATAGACATCTTACACTTGGGCAAAGGGGGACTGATTCGTTGTGAGTCTTTTGGCGTCGGATCCACCACAAGTACCAACATGCCACCGAGATAAGCTCCTTTCGTCCGAACTCAAAACCAGTCAATGAATTATTAGGGAGTCTAAGCAGGTATTCCAGGACTGCAGAACCAGACAGATCAATATTTGAAGCTTCCTGTATACACTGAATAATTCCTAACTCATGCCAAAGGTCTTGAGCTGAAGTGCAAGTAAATAACATATGGTGCAAATCTTCAGGTCCAGAATGGCAAATAGGGCACTCGGCGGATGTACCAATATGGCGATCAGCAAGAATGCACTTGAGAGGAACGATACCATGTAAGGAGCGCCATAGGAAGATTTTCACTTTGCTTGGGATTTTTAGCTGCCAAATAGTCTTCCAAACAGGATTAGTAGCCGAACCACATGGCAGGGAAAGTTGAGCTCCATTTGCACCAAACTTATGCTTCCATTGAATGTGATAGCCCGACCGAACAGTATATTTGCCATGTTTTGAGAAGTGTCATGATACGTCCAAAACGTATCTATAATTTTTGATTGTTTCATGCCATTTTTATGCTTTTAGCACTTGTTTTATATTAAGTTTATTATTTATTTGGACTAACCTACTAATAGTTGCAAAAGTGCACAATGTTCTTGTTTTACTCTTTGATGTGTAGAAATTATCAAGAATACAAGAGGAAACCTTGTTGGAGTCGAATTGGGACTTTCCTGAAATCTGTCTGAGAACTTTTTACGAAGATTGCCAGTTTGACCCTCGAAGATGACGTCAAATGGAGACCTGGCTGTTACGAAAGTTGTCACAATTTTCCATACGAAGATTTTAAGCCCGAGATCAGCCCAATCGGAGTTCGGACGCGGCCTGTAGGCCCGTTTTGGTGGAACCCTAAAAGGGGGTGACGGAAATCCGAGAAGATATATAAAGGGAGGAAACCTAATTCGTGGAGGACTCCTCCACCCACGAATTTCAGCCACCAAAAGCCACGTTTTTGCCTCCCCCATGGATCCCATCTCCATGGGGGAGGGCTCCCAAGAAGCCATGAAGGAGGGAGGCTAAGGGGCGGCGCTCCCCAAGCTTGCCGGCGGCGGGGAAAGGAGTTCCCCGCACCGCCGGCGCCGCCGCCGCCCTGCGCCGCCGCGCTGCCCCTCTCCGCCGTCTTCACCGCCATCTCCATCACCATCTCCTCCTTGTATTCAGTGGTTCATCCTCCCACAAACCTCTGTACCGTCCTATGTAAACATGGTGTTTGATGCTATAATATTTATCCTATGATTTACATCATGTTTCCGTAGTTTATTTGTCTTTTGATTGCTTAATTGAATGCATGAGGTTCATTAGAGTTGTATGTCTATATGGTGCTGTCCTTTGGTGTCCATTATATTTGTGCGCGCATGGATCAAACACCCTAGGGTTGGTAGTATTTGTAACGAAGCGGGGGAAGTTCTGCCGGAGTGACAGAAACCTGAGAACGCGAACCGATTAGTTGCACGTATGGGAGTAAGAGGACCTTGAACTTAAGGCTATGGTTGGGGAAACCTTAATGCATTGTTAGTATTTGCGGATGCTTTCTAACAATCCAATCATATAGTACTTGTAATCCCAAGTAGTGGAGTGCATGTATATTTAGCCTCTCCCACATAGAAAACTGCATCGAAGACAATGAACCAAGTACCTTCACTAATTAATCTTGGACAAAGCCACCACAATTACCACCACTTTTCCACACTCATGGTACTGTTAGTATATGGTTACTTAGTGTATTTTATTGCTGCAGCACTAACATTTACTTTCTTGTATTTATTATCTTGCAAAACTACCTCTCATACCCGTATTGCTACCGTAGTTTTATTTTCTAGATAATGCAAACGTTTAGTGTGCGTAGAGTTGTATCAGTGGTTGATAGAACTTGAGAGAATACTTATCCTACCTTTAGCTCCTCGTTGGGTTCGACACTCTTACTTATCGAAAAGGCTACACGCGATCCCCTATACTTGTGGGTTATCAAGACCTTTTCTGGCGCCGTTGCCGGGGAGCCATAGCGTAGGTTAATGTTCTTGTGTGCACTTGTTTGCTTTATCTCTAAGTAGTTTTTATTTTCAGTATTAAGTTGTTCTTTATCTTACTATGGATAGGGAATGCGAATTACAAAAAAAATTAGGTGTAGTTGTTATCTAAAAACGTTTTCAAAAAGAAAAGTGATTGGAAAGATGAGTAATGGTTAAATGGGGGTCGACCTTGAACACTTGTGTTCATGCCTATGAAACCAAAACAAATCTTTCCATGGAAGCTTTTCATTAAAAACATGTAAATATTGTAAATATTGTGTATATACCTCTGTACATAAAAATAAAATGCTAATTATAGTCTAGTTAATTGAAAGTTGATAGTTTTACTTTGCTGTCCAGAAACAGATTTTCTGTGCTCCACCGTATTAAATGTTTAAAATCACCAGAACGTGATCTTGATCTGAAATTTCTTGAGTGCAAAGTGATGCTTATTAGCTTTCTTTCATTAGACTAACTTTTTCTGATTTAAGGTACGTAGATAGGTCGAAAAATTCGATCTTTACTGACTGTTCTGTTTAGACAGATTTTGTGCTTCTCTGTAAATAAAATCGTGATAAATCTCAGAATAGTATTTTGACTTGAAAATTTTTGTGCATAAACCTGAGATTATTATCTTTCTTTCATTAGACTAAAGTTTTTCGATTTGAGCTACTTAACTATCTCGTTGAATGCCATCTTTACGGACTGTTCAGTTTTGACAGATTTCTTTGTTTATTCAATATTGTACTTGGTGTTGTTAGTTTCATTAGTTTTTCGACGGACAACGGAAATCATGAACACCTTAGTATATACAGTGGCTAATGTTGAGTAAAAATTATAAAACTTGTCAATGCTTGAACATGAGTGGATTTTATTTAATGAGTACTAACCCTACTAATGAGTTTTGTGAAGTTTTATGTGGATGTAGCTTATAAGATCTAATCAATATGGTGATATGAGATGAATAAGAAGACGCAAGAGCTCAAGCTTGGGGATGTGTAGGTGCATCCCAAGAACATATTCAAGAAGATACAATCATCTAAGCTTGGGGATGCCCGAGTCATCCCCCTATTCATCAACTAACATGAGGTTGTCTCGTTCATACTCTATATTACCCGTCCACATGATATGTATTGTCTTAACTTGTATTATAATTGCTTTTATATGTCTTGGTTTTACCTTCTTTAGTTTTATTAGGCTCCTTATTTGGTTTCGATTGCTTCTTTACTTTCACTTATAAATTCAAAAAACAAAAATATTTTCTTTTGTTTTGCTTCTTTGTTTGGTTCTTTATTTGGGTTTTACTTTTGATTTTTTTTAGAGTTTTCCTTGCTGTAGCTAGCATGTTTAGGTCTTGCTTAGCCTCTGGTTTCTTAGTTTATCAAAAATAAAGTACCAAGTTTTATCCATTTAGCTTAGTTGATACATATGTAAAAAGTGATTTTCTGTTTTCGGTATCTACTGCTTATTGCGCGATTTTTCATATTTTACTGGAAGCTCTAAAAATCACGAAAAAATTACTGATGTTGTAGCACCTAATCCTCTGCATGTACAAAAATTGGCTAAAATTTCGGGCATGTTTAAGTGCACCTAAAAATTGCGTTTTCCAGCTGCTGTTTTTCTGGACAGATTCTGACTTTTGTTGCAAGAGTGGCCTCTTTTCGTTTTCATTTGATTTTTAATGGTTCTTACCTTTCATTTATAAGTTGGCCATTTAAGCAACCTTTCTGTAACTTAAAAACAAAATTTTATTTGGTTTAATAGTAGCACTTGGGAAATATTATCTATTGTACTAATGTCTAACCGCAGAAAAGAATGGGAAAGTTTTTGTGTTGAAGTTTTTTCACAGAGAATGAAGGAACACCAAACTATGGAATATTGAAGAATTACCAAAGTCATAAGCTTGGGGATGTCCCCGCATCCCTCTTCATCAATAACCCCACGGTTTGCAAACCTTTAAACTTTGTTTTTTGAGCAACATAGGAACTTAACTAAACTTGAAGCGGCTGTATTTTATTATCTATTTATCTTAGCATCAAACACCAGTTACATTAATAAGTGGATCGTCACATATTTTATTTATCCTCTGTTTTCAATGTTTACTTGGTTAATGGATTACTTGTTGAAACTTAAAAATGATGTGTGAATAATACTGTTTAGTAGTTTATGTTTTCTTATGGTTAGTCTCAACTAGCTAATAGTGCATATTATGTTATTTTGATATCAACATGCATTGTCCTGTTCATAAGATGGTATGGTATTGTGGTATCCTCCTCTGAATAATTCACTTGAATCGACTTGGCACATGCTCACACATGTTATGACTGAAAAATAAAAGTCAATTAAGCCTTGATGATCTATTTTGCCTCAGAGTTTTAGTATCGTTTTTATGCCTCCGTTAATTTTATTTTGTCGCAAGCATGATTATGACCGTTATCGCTCTCGTGGTTGTCGCTTCCCAGTCTATTGCTAGCCTTCACTTGTACTGAGCGGGAATGCTGCTCGTGCATCCAAATCCTTAAAACCAAGTTATCCCAAAGAGTCCACCAAAAAATTCCTATGCATGGTATTTCAAGCCATTCCAAGTAAATTTGCATGTGCTACCTTTAAAACCTTCAAAATATTTCTCTTTTTGTGTCAATGTTTACTAGCTCATGAGGAATTAGTGTGGTTATTCTTTATTCTATTTGTCAAATGGACTTTTACACCTGGACTAGTGGCATATACATCCGCTTATCCAATAACTTGCAAAAAGAGCTGGCAACGGGGTGCCCAGTCCCAATTAATTACAACTTTAACCAATTAATTCTCTTCACACTTTTGCCCTGATTCATCAGTAAGCAATGACAAACAGTGAAATACCTGAATGTGTGTAAACCAAAGAGAAAGAGGGATGATCTGCCTTGCTGGTAGAAATAACGTCCTTCATGGGAGCCGCTCTTAAAAGTCCGTTTGACAGGTAGAATACTGTTCTCACCCGCTACCATTCGTTGACAATTAACAAACACCTCTCAAAACATTTTTACCTCTGTTTTTAAAACAAAAAGCTCTAGCACGTGTTAATCCCTGCTTCCCTCTGCGAAGGGCCAATCTTTTATTTTTATGTTGAGTCACCATCCTTTCTTTGAGCACTTCTTCGAGAGCATAGCTGTCGTTCTTAGTGTAATGTGCTTGTCCCAGAATACGATTAATTGAGGTATAACCATGATGCTTTTATCTTTGATATCTCTATATCTAGTCTTCACTTGAACTTCAGAGGTGCCTTGGCATTTATGTTTTGCTCCACAATTAAGGGCAAGCGAGATACCACTCTATCATGCTTTATTATGGTCATTACAATCTTGTTGATGTTTATAAATTTCATGTTATAAGCTCTTAGTTCGTTGATACTTTTCATTAGGAAACATGATTGCTAAGTTTTATTATCCATACATCATGCAATTGTTAAAGACCTGATCATAGCATTTACAATCAAAAATTATTTTGTTATCATTTACCTACTCGAGGACGAGCAGGAATTAAGCTTGGGGATGTTGATACGTCCAAAACGTATCTATAATTTTTGATTGTTTCATGCCATTTTTATGCTTTTAGCACTTGTTTTATATTAAGTTTATTATTTATTTGGACTAACCTACTAATAGTTGCAAAAGTGCACAATGTTCTTGTTTTACTCTTTGATGTGTAGAAATTATCAAGAATACAAGAGGAAACCTTGTTGGAGTCGAATTGGGACTTTCCTGAAATCTGTCTGAGAACTTTTTACGAAGATTGCCAGTTTGACCCTCGAAGATGACGTCAAATGGAGACCTGGCTGTTACGAAAGTTGTCACAATTTTCCATACGAAGATTTTAAGCCCGAGATCAGCCCAATCGGAGTTCGGACGCGGCCTGTAGGCCCGTTTTGGTGGAACCCTAAAAGGGGGTGACGGAAATCCGAGAAGATATATAAAGGGAGGAAACCTAATTCGTGGAGGACTCCTCCACCCACGAATTTCAGCCACCAAAAGCCACGTTTTTGCCTCCCCCATGGATCCCATCTCCATGGGGGAGGGCTCCCAAGAAGCCATGAAGGAGGGAGGCTAAGGGGCGGCGCTCCCCAAGCTTGCCGGCGGCGGGGAAAGGAGTTCCCCGCACCGCCGGCGCCGCCGCCGCCCTGCGCCGCCCGCTGCCCCTCTCCGCCGTCTTCACCGCCATCTCCATCACCATCTCCTCCTTGTATTCAGTGGTTCATCCTCCCACAAACCTCTGTACCGTCCTATGTAAACATGGTGTTTGATGCTATAATATTTATCCTATGATTTACATCATGTTTCCGTAGTTTATTTGTCTTTTGATTGCTTAATTGAATGCATGAGGTTCATTAGAGTTGTATGTCTATATGGTGCTGTCCTTTGGTGTCCATTATATTTGTGCGCGCATGGATCAAACACCCTAGGGTTGGTAGTATTTGTAACGAAGCGGGGGAAGTTCTGCCGGAGTGACAGAAACCTGAGAACGCGAACCGATTAGTTGCACGTATGGGAGTAAGAGGACCTTGAACTTAAGGCTATGGTTGGGGAAACCTTAATGCATTGTTAGTATTTGCGGATGCTTTCTAACAATCCAATCATATAGTACTTGTAATCCCAAGTAGTGGAGTGCATGTATATTTAGCCTCTCCCACATAGAAAACTGCATCGAAGACAATGAACCAAGTACCTTCACTAATTAATCTTGGACAAAGCCACCACAATTACCACCACTTTTCCACACTCATGGTACTGTTAGTATATGGTTACTTAGTGTATTTATTGCTGCAGCACTAACATTTACTTTCTTGTATTTATTATCTTGCAAAACTACCTCTCATACCCGTATTGCTACCGTAGTTTTATTTTCTAGATAATGCAAACGTTTAGTGTGCGTAGAGTTGTATCAGTGGTTGATAGAACTTGAGAGAATACTTATCCTACCTTTAGCTCCTCGTTGGGTTCGACACTCTTACTTATCGAAAAGGCTACACGCGATCCCCTATACTTGTGGGTTATCATGTCACGCAATAAAATCATCGAAACCATGATTGTTGATAGGAATTTGTAGAATGCGTTGAACATCCACTTGGAAGAAGAGGTCTCGGAGCAGCTCCTCATCCCACACACTCGTCACTGATGAGATCAATTCTGACACCTTTGAATACACAGTCCGACCTCTAGGAGTAATAATTTTTCTTGTAGGGCTAGTTGGAATCCAGGGGTCATCCCAAATATTAATAGACTCACCATTGCCAACTCTCCAGACATATCCTCGCTTAAAAGTGGTGAAGGATACTTTGCCAAGTAAAAGAAGAATTTTCTTTCGGACCAGCCATGAGAATGTCTCCATTGGGGTAGTATTTAACCCTAAGCACTTGAGCACACAAAGAATTCGGGGTACTAATGAGACGCCACGCTTGTTTAGCAAGCATAGCAAGATTAAAGGAGTGAAAATCACGGAAGCCCATCCCTCCTTGGCGTTTGGGGTAACACAGCTTCCACCATGCCATCCAATGCATTTTCTTGCTGTTTTCATCATCTCCCCACCAGAAATCCGATATAGCATCCATCATGTTCTTGCACACACCTTTCGGAATCTGGAATACCGACATGGCATATACAGGAATAGCTTGAGCAACAGATTTTAGTAAGATTTCTTTACCTCCCATGGATAATTGTTTCTCCTTCCAGCCATTAATCCTCTGAATAATCATCTCGATGAAATGAACAAAGCAATCACTTCTATCAGCTCCCACAGGCGTCGGTAGCCCAAGATATTTATCAGAAAGTGCCTCTGTATCAATGTGAAGGGCCTCACATATTTCTGATCTCACAAGAACATTAGTGTTAGGAGAAAAGAAAATGCTAGATTTCGCAAGACTCACCAATTGTCCCGAATTAGCACAGTAGGTATCTAGAACTTGTTGCAAGGAAGTTGCATTAGTCATATCAGCTTTCATGAGGACAAGGGAATCATCAGCAAATAATAGGTGTGAAACTAATGGTGCATTCCTGCACACTCTTACCCCATCGATGCCACCAACTTCTTCTTCATGCATCAAAAGACTAGAAAAACCCTCCGCACATAAAAGAAACAAATATGGAGAGAGCGGGTCACCTTGTCGTAGACCCCTTGTAGGCACAAACATATCGGTTTCAATAGAGTTGAATATAATTTGATATCTCACCGATCTAACACAGGCCATCATCAAAGAAATCCATCTTTCATCAAACCCCAGCCTTCTCATCATGTTTTCAAGAAAGATCCATTCCACTCTATCATAGGCCTTATGTATATCAAGTTTCACCGCACAAAGTCCATTATTTCCAGCTCTCTTATTTTTTATTGTATGAATGGACTCATAAGCAACAAGCACATTATCAGTAATAAGGCGACCCGGGACAAATGCACTTTGCATAGGAGAAATAACATCAGGCAGAATTTTTTGAGTCTAAAAGCCTTTGAGATGATATTATAAATGACATTGCATAAGCTTATGGGACAAAATTGTGTAATTAACTCAGGAGTATCTACCTTTGGGATAAGCACCACTGTAGTTTCATTCCATCCATCCGGAATAATCCTAGTATTTAGAGCTTGGAGAATTTCTTGTGTAATTTTCGGTCCACATAACGTCCAGAATTTTTTATAGAACACAGCATGTATTCCATCCGGACCAGGAGCTTTAAAGTCACCTATACTGAACATCGCTTTCCTCACATCCTCTTCCGAAAAAGGAGACAGCAACACACTATTCATATCCAGAGTTACTCTAGGAAGGACCTTCTCAAGAATAGCTAGATCTGTTTCGAAAATCTCCGAAGAGAACAGATTAGAAAAATAATCCAAAACCAGCGGTTTTAGAGGACCTGTACCTTCAACCCATTTGTTATTTGCGTTCTTCAATTTCTTAATAAAAAATTTCTTCCTCCGTGCTGACGCAAAATTATGGAAAAAGATGTGTTGCGATCGCCGTGTTGAAGCCAATTAGCCCGAGAACGTTGCATCCAGTGTACTTCCTCTTGCTCAAGCAAGATTTCAATTAGTTTTGCTTGCTCTTTAGCGATAATCTCATTCTCATCAGACATAGGACCTGATAGAGCTTTCTCCATCTCTTTTTGGGCCTGCCGAAGGCGCCTCTTCGGCTTCTGCAACACTGAACTGTCCCATGCATGGAGGGCCTCATGCATGTGACCTAGCTTGGCCAGCACGCCACTGGAGGTAGCCGTCCCCGCATCTTCCCACACTTTTTCAACAACCGAGCGGAAGTTCTCTTCTCGTAACCACTTCGCTTCGAAGCGTCTAGTTCCAGATGGCCTGCCACCGATGGTTGAAACTCTGTATCGAGTAGCAAAGGGCGGTGATCCGATCTTGTAAAATCCATGTGCTGCACATTGTACCCCGGATGCATAATCATCCATTCACCATTAGCAACAACCCTGTCTAATCTTTCTTGAATACGGCCACGTCTCCAGGTGAAGGGATCACCCGAGAAGCCCAGGTTCTCAAGACCACAATCAGTAAGAGTATCACGGAAAGCTTGCATGTACCTCTGTGGCCTAGCGTTGCCGCCTTCTTTTTCATGGGAAAACATAATTTCGTTAAAATCTCCAAGTATCGCCCATGGAAGATTGGAATTATGATGCAACTCTCTAGTTTTATCCCATGTCTTGTATTTATCCTCCCAACGAGGCTCACCATAGATACAGGTCAGTCTCCAGATTTTCCCCGGTGCCTCAGTTTCACATCAATGTATTTCGGGGCTGAAAAAATTTGATCAATCACAAATTCTCGTTTCCAACACAAAAAAGTCCACCACTTCTACCATCACTAGGATTAATAATTTTCAGATCCATCTTCAAACTTCTTCTAAGACATTCTACCGGATAACTATCAAGGTGTGTCTCTGACAAAAACACGACCTCGGGGTTACATCGCCTCAGGATATTCTGAAGCGCTCGAACTATCGGGGCGTTACCCAAACCCTGACAGTTCAGGCTTAAAATCCTCATTGCGACCGGACGGACTCCTCTTGGAATCCCACCGATCCTGGTGAAGAGGAGAAAGCTCCGGTCTTCGGTAAGTTGTTACTTTGATCTTCATCCATCTTAGAACCCAGCTCTGGATTTGGATCCCCAAATCGGTCCTCCAAACCAGTGTTCTTCTCAATTGTGTCTACAACATCTCCATTGTTAGCCTTCAACTTCTTTTTATTCAGACTCTTCTCTGGTGTAGCAAGAGGGTCCGAATTTGTAGCTGCTTCCGCCTCAGTAGCACCCGATTCCTGTATAGCTACTGAATTTTTTTGATAGGTACCAAAGCAGAATTACCTTCTAGTCTAAGAGTAGGTTCCATAGCAAGTCCTTTTCTAGCAAAGGGCACTCCATCAGATGATTGAAACTCATTGGAACCTCCCCTCAGCGGGTCCAGCAAACCATTTGTATGGACAATATCATCTCGATGTACTGTATGCATACTATTCCATCGCCAACTAATCGATGCATCCATTGGCTCACCATCATTACCTCCCCAAGCAGAATTTCTTCCACCTCTATCACCTCTTCCCCGGTGATGCATGTAAAATGCATACATGAACTTTGCATTATATTACTTATATTTCAATCATATTTGCATCATATGAGGGTTATATCATTGTTTTATATTGATTTTGGGAATATTTCATTGTTTCCCTATTTTTCTGGAATTAACCCTGCACAGGCAGAAAACCCTATTTTCTATATTTTGATGTTTCAGAGACCCAAACGACGTCCAAATGACCTGAAAATTTACGAGCATCAGTTTTTGGAAGGAACAAAGCGTGGGAGCGAAGAAAGCGAACAAGCGGAGGCCCGAGGGCCAAAAGAGGGTGGCCCACGCGGCCAAAGCCAAGGAATCTGGCCGCGTGGGACCCACTATCTTGGTCCTCGTGGCTCCGTTGCCGTCGATCTTTTTTCCCGAGCCTCCGTCTTGACCTAAAAATGATTATAAAAATAGTCCCCGACGCACTTCAGAAAGGAGCGCCTCAGAAACACAGAAACCACGAAACAGAGACCTGGAGTTGCAGATTGGAGGAGGAAAACTCCGGCGGGGCGCTGCCGGCGTGGTCTCCATCTTCTCCAATGACTTCTCCACCGTCTCCATGATGAAGAGGGAGTAGTCCACCCCTGGACTATGGGTTTGTGGAAGTAACTTATGTATCTCTCCTCTCTTGAGCTTCACTAATTAGTACCGTATGAGCTGCTGAACATGATTACGGTCATCTATGTAATACCTTTGTGGTGGATCTTTTTATGAGTTAATATATGTTTGAGATTGCAATAGTTTTGTTTCAGTTATGAAAGTAGATGCATATTATGTACCCCATTCTTGTTTACTTGTTTTGATCAAGCATGCGTATGAGAGCGTGTGAGGGAGAACGTGTGCATTAGTTGGAGTAACAGGGGGTGGCTAGTGCGGTGAACGTGAGAGAAAGTTCCGCGATCCACTTGGGTTTTTACCTTACTTTGTTGCCTCACTAGGGATAAAGAAAAATACCTTGCTACCGGAGATGTGGGTGTGACCATTGCTATTACTCCATGACTAGATCTAGCATGTTCTTATTTTAACTTCATGTCATGAAACTTAATGCTATGCTCTGATTTATCTTAATTACTAAGGTGTTATGATTTAGTTCGCATCTTGGTGGAGTATAAGAGAGATTAATAAACAAAATATCTCTATGTTAGGACGTGATGCCCATATAATTAGTAACTTGTCATGAAACCTTTTTGTTGCAGTCTCATATGTCAATTCTAGTGTTCCATTGTCTACCACTTTATTAAAGAGAGAGTGCATTTGTGAAACATGAACCCCGGTCCATTTTTAATCATAAGAAACACCTTTCCAACAACTTTTATCCACTTTACATTTTCTGCCATTTAAAAATCCGAAAATACAAAAACACTTTTACATCTTGCATTCACAATACAAAACCCAAAAAAATTATCCATCATTGTTTCCACCATCCTTGCATATTTATTTATCATCATTGCATATTTATTTATTGTTTTGCATTCATTTTATTTATATCATTCTCACACCTTGTGCTTGACAACCACTTGGTGAGGTTGAGGGCCAAAACAATTTAGTTTGTTTTGTAGGTTTTCAAGAGAAGGATAAGAAGATAAATATTTCACTACTGATTCCCCGAGAGTTAGATATTAAACTCTCGAGTCACCCCTCGTGGGGAAAACCGTCTTTCCTATACTATACACTCTGCACTTGGAGTCTCAACCTAACCCATATTCTTTTGACGCAGGTAACTACGTCAAGGGCCATCACCCGGCCACGGAAAGAGTTAGGGTTCTCAGCACCATCATTACCACGACCAGAACCACATCCCCTTCCTCTTCCACGTCGAGGAGCCAAGAGAAAAGGGCCCCACTCAAGTTTATCTTCATAATGTTCGCATGTACCACATTCCTGATGCCAATGGCCTAGTAATCCGCAAGCATAACAGAAATTCGGTAGTTTCTCGTATTTAACTTGAAAAAACTCAGTCTTACCACTTTTCGTAAAGCTCACAAACCTAGTCAATTTCTTGTTCACGTCGAGCTTCACCCTGACTCTGATGAATTCGCCCACAAAACCACTTGGGAGCGAGATCTGAACTTCTTGGACGTCTCCAATACGTCTTGCCAGATTCTCTACAAAACCCTTGTTCTTCATCACCCCATCTGGCGGCTTGTGGATCTGACTCCATGTTTCGAGTCTATCAAGTTTAATGCTCTCTGGGTTCGAAAATCCATCATATTCAACTAGAATCAAGGCTCCATAGCCACGAAACTCCTAAGGTCCCTAATGCAGTGCTTTATTCCAATCAGCAAGGCAGTTGAATTGTACTGTGAACAGATTTGCGTTAAACCTCCTCCAGGTCACAGATTGCGCCAGGCTCCAGGCAGCCCTCATGTCCGCGATTAGGGCTCCTTGGCTGAAATTTTTATTTGCCAAAACCCTAGCCAGGGCCAACCACTTAGGTTGGGCTTCCGATATGTCTACCTGTTCTTCCCAGATCAAATCGTCCTTCTCATCATCTTCCAGATTAAGGCGATTCAACAAGGTGCTTGGGTCCTCCTTACTCTTCTCCCAATCCGAGCTTCCGCCGCCCGATCCATCCATGGCCGGTCCTAGGCGAAGGGCGGCTGAAACGTGCTCCTCACGAACCGCAAACGAACACCGAGTCGAGTGCGGCAGAAACGCGCCCTCGCAGACCACAAACGAACCACGAATTCTAACGATCCGAACTCACGCCGGCGATCGCCGACGGAGGACTAAGAAACCCTAGCTTTTCTCGCTAGGGGACTAAGAGAGAGTAGTTCTTTACTCATGCACGGTAATAGTTAATTGCCCTTCCCTCAAAAAAAGTTAATTACCCGGGTCTACATATTATAGCGTTTCAACACTAATCGTGTAAATAGGTAATTTTAAAATTATCAAGCACATCAGGCATGATTGTCAAGTTTAATGTCCATGTGGTTGCCATGGTCCATTATATAGGATAGATGGTACTTAGATTTTCAATTCACATGTCGACATCATATGTATATAAAATAAAAGACCTACTCCCTTTGTCCCAGAATAAGTATACTTTCAGCATTTTAGGAGGACCTACTCCCTCCGTCCCAGAATATGTAGGAGGCGTCCTACATATTGTAGCCCGGAGGTCGACCCACAGGAGTTCTCGGGGCTCCACGCCACCATGGAGGAGTCGAGGAACAACCCCCCCTCTCCATGGAGGACACATGCGCGTGGTCGCTTGATACCCACAAGTATAGGGGATCGTTGAAATCTTCAATGTGTAAGTATAGTATCGATCCCACGAGGAGTAGAAGGTATAAGTATTTATCCTCTCAAATAAGAGTGTCACTTCTCTTATTATCTATGCACTAGACAAACTAAAATGATTAAATGATGCAAGCGTTTTTGGGTTTTTGGTGTAGAGTTTGCAATAAAATAAAATGCTGAAAATAAAATATGACAAGTGAAAGCTCTCAAATAGAGAAAGCCCAATCCTCTATGCAGCAAGAGGACAAGCTCAAGTGTGTGTTTCTTATAAGTGGAAAACGTTCCCAAGGGTTACCTAGACTTCATGGCATAAATATTTTTAGAACAACAAGGTAAGCATTTTGTCAAGTTTTAATCTTCTTTTGGACGGAGCCATAATTAGGGAAAGCTAAATAAATAAACTAAAACCCCTTATGATGGTTCTTATGGCCAAGTAAATGACTGCACAAGAGTTATTAAGACATAGAGTCCCACCATAGCCTTAAACTCTAAGATCTCCGATACTAATACCCTCATAATGCAACTTCATGATTCGGTCTCAGGTCTACATGTCCTCCCAAGTCTCCCTCACTCCATTACACTACGGTGTTCTCCTATGAGCCCATATAGGTGAAGTGATGTGCAGTCGACGTTCGCACAACACCATCATAGAATTACATAAAAGATAAAAACTAGACAAAATACCAACACATGTTATATATAAATCATTGCCAATCCATCCTATGCCCCCAGGAACATGAGAGAACTACTCACAACGCAAAGACATGATATGATTCAATGGTATAAGTGATACAACACAATCTGAAAATATAATCTCACCCCCAAACAATGACAAGTAGCCAATCATACACATGTAGAATAGCACTTAAACAATAGCTAGGGTTCGAACAATCTCAAACTATGAGGGGATGAAGTGGATCACAAAGATGGTGATGGAGATGGTGCTGGTCTTGACGGTGGTGTTGATGGAGACTCCGGAGGGGGGATGGAGGAGCCTTCCAAAGTGATTCTGGCGGCGTTCCCCCCTCCAATCTTCTCCAGCGGCAGCCTTCTGTCTCCTGTTTCTTGGTTCTGTGTTTCTCCGCCGCCTCCTCGCGAAACTCCTCGAGGGACTATTTTTATAGTCGGTTTTAGGTCAAGACGAAGCCACAGAGACGAAAACGGATGACATCGGAGCCACGAGGTCCAGGATGGGGGGGTCCCACGCGGCCAAGGAATCTGGCCACGTGGGCCCACCTATCTTGGCCTTCGGGTCTCTGTTTGTTCGCTTCCTTCGTTCCTACGTTTTGTTCCTTCCAAAAACCGACGCCCGTAAAATATTAGGTCATTTGGACGTCGTTTGGGTCACTGAAACATAAAAATATAGAAAATAGGGTTTTCTGCCAGTGCAGGGTTAATTCCAAATAAATGGGGAAATTGTGAATTATCCCCTAAAATCATTATAAAACATAAATATAACCATATATGATGCAAATAAGTTGGAATATCAAGTAATAAAATGTAAAGTTCATGTATGCATTTTACATGCATCATCGCTGCACGTGCCTTGGCGTCGGGCAACGGATTCCTTTTTCTCCAACTCTGCAAAAGGTTAATAATAAGTGTATGTAATTCAACGACCTATTTCATTTTTACATTTCACTAACTGGAGGCATTCTGTGAAGTATTGCAGAAGAAGATAAAAATATAAAGGGTGGAAACGTAATTTAGTGGTGGACGGAATAAAATAAACAATGGCAACCATAGCTTATGCCTCCAAGTGCATCTTCTTTTTCTTGCAAAGATAAATCCATTTTAACAAAAAGAATCCCACTGGGAGAAATCTTGCCAAAATATTGGAATGCAAATCATTAAAAAAGCATTCGTAATGAGAATATTCCTCACCGAATAAGATTTCTCATTTCCTTTTCAGCCCAGGTCTTTACCATTTTCCGAGGATTATGCTTGCAGTAACCATGTCTAAACGATAGTCCCCTTGAACATATCGGTCACTATCCCTGCAATAAGTAAACGATGCAGTTTGTTCACATGCAAACTTTTTTGAATCAAAATAGTTAAGTACAGGAAGGGTACAACAAATTGTCCAGAATCAGTATTCTGCAGTAGCTCACAGTGAGCATCCAGTTGGAAGACACAACAAGCATAAATCAATATCTTACTTAAAAACAAGGACAGAAGTTTTATAGACTTTGATTGCTAACTCGCTGCCATCTTTATTTGTTGCATGGTATACATTTGCCTACATAAGAAAAAGACAAATCATCTGTGGCAGTTAATATTGACTCATGATGAATAAAAAATTGCAATGTAGTTCTGGATGCATTCTCTATGTTCTTCTGTCAACAGCTAAAGTAGCGATGTAGTCCGTAAACCGCAGATGTGATGACACTGGCAAGTAGCAAAAAACATGCAATGCAATATGCACTGCAAACTGAAGGTTACCTCTTTTCCAGTAGAAATACAACCATTTATGTTATAAAAAACACCTCTATTTAACATCCTGAACAAAACCATGCGTGTTCTCGGGTCAATAGCCTGCATATAAAACAAAGATGGATGAAAAAGCGCCCAGCCTATAAGAATTGAAATATAATGAAACCATCAGAACACGTAATCAAATCACATGTCCAATAGAACATTGTTTTAAGACACATAAAGACGAGAAATATTATTCAAACAAACGCAACTGAATAAAAGAATAGATCGGATCATCCACTGCTTATAGCATTAAAGCAATGGTACCTATTCAGTCAAGAGAACTCATAAACCAAAATGCAATAAGCCCCAAGAAGCGCACTGTTCAAGCAAACATATTTCTGCCTCATGAAATTACTACCGCAACAGGCAATGGAAAATGAAGCGGAAGTCAAGCCTGGTGAATGTATACAATGAGATTACAAACAAGATTTAGATGTAGTTTTGTTAAGTAGTCAAAAGTGGACTAATGGGACCAACATATAATCAGGAATGCAAAGGGTTTGGGAATATGTTACAATGGGAGGTACAGCAGAGATGAAATGACTTGGATAAAAATTCTTATCCATGTACATCAAACAAAGTGCTTTACAATCTAGAACTAAACTTTGTTTTCTTGCATACTGTAAGGGAAGAAACAATTGAAACAAGAATATGCAGGTTGATTTCCCAAGCCAAGCAGAGAATGAAATAAGCATCACCCAACAAAAACAACATGTACAAACCTGTTCAACTGTAGCACGATCAGCCTTCCCAGTGTTCCTTGTTTTCCTAATTGTGGAGTTTCTTACATTGTCCCTGATTGCAGTCGTCACGGAATTTGACATCCCCACGCACTAGTAGGAAAAACCCTTTTAGTAGCGCACCAAAATAAATTTCTGTGGCGCATGTGCCGTGCGCCACAGAATTCTCGCCACAAAAATGTGAATTCTGTGGCGCACGGCACATGCGCCACAGAAAAATCCAACTTTTGTGACGCACCTGTCGACCGTGCGCCACAGAATTTGCTTTTCAAATTAAAAAAAAATACAGCCCCACCCCGCAGCCACCGCGACTGGAGGCGGCCGCGCTGCACGGACGCTGCCCTGCCGGCTCCGGCGGTTGCTCGCGCCGGTGGTGGCTCGCCTCCGCTGCTCCCCTGCTGGACCGGAGGGGAGGGAGAGTGGTGGGGGAGGTGGCGGTCGTCGTCCTCAAGCAACGCTGACGACACGCACACCATGGCGTCGAGCTTGCGGGAGTGCAGAGGCAGAGCCCGATGCGCAACTGCAGGAAGCCGTCGCAGGTCGCGACGTGGTCAGGGAAGACAGTCTACGGCAGCAGAACGGTCGGCCTTGAGGTCACGCGCCCTCGCGACGACGTCGGCGAGCAGCGGCGGCCGGGATCGACGACCCGGACGGGGAAGACGGGGAAGACGGTGTCGGCGCTGGCGGGGTCGTCGGTGAGGCAGTGGTGGTCGAGTTAGCGGAGGACGCCGAACACGGCCGTCAACGCCTGGTGCAGCGCGATGCGCCTCCTTGCGCCTCCCAGGTCCCTGAGCGCGCCGGCCCCGCGCCTCCTTGCGCCGCCCTGCTGCGCGTGGTGTGCTGCTGTGTGGCTGCTGGATGACCTGCTGCGAGAGAAGAGAGATGGAGGGGATCGTGCGTGTGTGCTGTTGTGTGTTGCGTGCGTGTGTGGTGCGAGAGAGAAGAGAGATGGAGAGGGAAGAAGAGGATAAGGAGAGAGAGAATAGGAGGTTGGGTGCGTGTGTGGCTGTGGTGTGGGGCCGGTGAGTTTGACCAGATCTGGGATCCAGATCTGAGACGCCACAGAAGTGTGCCTTTCTGTGGCGCACGGGACTGGGTGCGCCACAGAAATCAGCATTTCTGTGGCGCACGGTGTTGGGTGCGCCACAGAATGTGACTTTCTGTGGCGCACGGGGTTTTCGTGCGCCACAGAATTCGAAATTTCTGTGGCGCACCAGTTTAGGTGCGCCACAGAATCTTTTTTAGTGGCGCACGACTCATTGGTGCGCCACAAAATGTCTGTCTATAGAAAGGCATTTTCCTACTAGTGACGTCCATTCTACCTTCCCACTCCTGAGTATTCACGACATAAAAATATTCAGCGAAGTAGCACAACACCCATATGAGTAAATCACGGTCGCTGTTTCATTCTGAGATCCAGTGACTTCACCCTGTAAAGTTACACTGCAACTTTAGGGGTCTAATCTCCATCCAATTTTGATCCAATGGTTCAAATTTAAAACTCAAATTTGAAACTTCTCAGAAAAAATCAAAAAAAATTCCTGTAAGTTCTATTTGTTACGTTGTGTATTGTGGTAAATTTTTGATTTTTTTGGATGACCTGTTTATGATTTAATAGCTTTTTAAGGTCAAAACTTGAAAATCCAGTTAATGGCAAACCATTTATCCAAATGAAACCAAAAAAAATTGTGAACACACAACGGAACATATACAATTTACTGGAATGTTTTGAAATTTTTCTGAAGAGTTTTAATTTTGAGATCTAGTTTCGGACCGTTGGATCTAAATTGGACAGAGATTAGACCCCTAAAGTTGCAACGTGACTTTGTACAGTGAAGTTACTGGATCCTGGTCCGACGAGGACAGCAAACGGAGACATCCCACACCGCCAAAATCTGTACATTTTTTGGATCATTTACGAGCTCAACACTTGGCTTATCCTCGCCTGAGTGGCTGTATACTGTGTGGCGCTGTGAGGTTGAAGAGTAGCCACGGCAGTGTTCTTGTCTTTGGATCAATCCATTTTTGTCACTTCGATCTCATCTGAATATCTAATCGTTTCAATTGTCAAATAAGCCGTGGGGATGGCGGCTGACCCTCACAGCGACAGTTGGACAGTGAAGTGTCCAGCTCGTGGTACATGAATGCTCTATGAATCTTCTGCTAGTTGTCCCCGATCATGATGCGAAGCCGATGTTTTTCTCTTCCATTAGTTTTGCCATGTGACTTACTTGCTGAAGCTTGTATGTGTTCTTTTGGTCACGTGCTAGAGAACATTATTTCTGAAAATAAAAGTAGGGCCGCAGTTTATAAATTAACTCGAAGTGGTCTGATATATGACATACAGTAGTGTTTAAATGGAAACCCCTTTAGTTAAACCCATAAAATGGCCACGATTGCTCTTGTAGTCTTGTTACTATGCCGGTGGGACCGAAGGTTCATACCCGCAACTTCAAAACGGAGGATATTGTCAACAGTGAAGTAATGCAAGTGGTCACCAGTGGAGATTTTTTGATCCCAGGCACCAATGCTTATTCTAGTTAAAAAAATTCAAAAATCATATTCATAAGTTTCAAAAAATTCTGCAAAAAATTCCACGTGTAGCCAATGGTGTGTATCCCACAACCGTTATTTTTTTAGATTGAGATACTTTGTATTATGGGCTACTAAAAAATAACAAATCTGATAAAACTTAGAGATTTGAAAATATACATTCTCAGATCTACAAATTTGTCATTTTTGTGTAGCTCAGAATACAAAGTTTTTGGAGTTGAAATTTTGCACGTTAGTGGGATATATCATTGGCTACCCGTGGATTTTTTTTCAGAATTTTTTTAAACTTATAAATATAATTTTTGAATTTTTTAAACAGGAGGGAGCACTGGTGCTCGGGATCACAAACCACTTTCCGAAGTGTTACACGCTTTCCAAATTATCCACACCATGGTTAAGAGGAAGACATGCAAGATGTGCGGGCACAATGTGATATATATTAGATGATGTCCAAAGGATATAGAGTGAACATGTAAGGACAAGCTAGCGAAAATAGACGCTACAGACACAAATTGAACACTAGAACACCATCATTCATGTGGTTCATACGGATGGACCAAGAAAAACAAAACATCCTAAGTTGTTCGACAATTAAATAGAGCTTCAATGATTATCTTATGTTTTGTTTTGTATAATGGTCACACTTAATCTTTTTTATGGGATTGTAGTTTGTATGAGTTTTATTTCCTATCGGCTCATTGTTGTCTTGTTTCGTAAAAAAAAAGGCCGTCCATTCAAACTTTGAAAAAAAGTGTCCATATGTGTTTTGTGCTATCCGACATTTTCTGAAAAAATTCATGTCAATTTTATATTTTGGAAATCTGAAAATATAATAAGAGAAAGCAAAGCCATGCTACAACTGGAGTTATATTCTCCGTAGTTTTGCTTGTTCGAAATAGCGGTCTCAACCAGATTCTACTATTGTAGAATATTCAACGACCTTCTCCTCGCTTTAATTTTGTTTTGTGTTTTTCGTAGTGACCCAAACCTAGGCCAAAAACTGTAATGATTCATTTTAGATTAATGTGTTAACTTTTAGGTGATTATTTTTCATGTGTTCAAATGTTGGTGAGTTCACAATGAAACAATAGTAAGTTCTTATAGGAAAAGAATAGGTAGAAATGTATCGAAGATGTTATGTTCTCTTAATTCTCCAACACTAACTAGTTCATATGTCTTTGGTGGATCGCACAACATAATATGTCTTGGTGAGATAGTGTATATGTAGCACCACATTTTGTAGCACATACCCAACTTCTATTGGTTGCCGCCTACCTCTTGTGTGGCCTTCTCTAATGGACATTATAAACCCTCCCCTATTTGGTAGTGTAACTGCTATACTGCTATAACACATTTTTTAACTGCTATACGGATTATAAGTTATGTACTCTTATACCACATTTTTAACTGCTATACCGCATTTTAACATCTATACTTATGCTAGATTATTTAAGTTGATGCCTCCTCTAATAAAGTAACTACACCGAGTAAAATATAAAGTTATGTTGATTATAAGTTACGAACTGCATCTTCTAGTTTTGACTACTGGGGATTTATATGTGGTTGTAATCCTAAATTGACTACTAAAATCAGTCGTCCAACTTACATTCATATAAATCTGAGACACCTTGATTTACAGGCCGCCTAAAAACAGTTGGCCCAACTTTGGCCCCTTATATGATTGTGGTGCAACAAGATTACATTGAGTAAAATTGTTCGTGTATAATAACACTAACACAACAACAAACTTGAATCTTATAGGTACAAAGGTAAAAATGGAACATTATGTTGTGTTGGGTTATATGGGAAATCATGGATTTTTTTGCATGAAGGTTGGACTTTATCTACTTTTCATTTTGTGCCTGCGTGCAGTTTAGATTTTTAGACTATATCTACTTTCCTTTTTGTATTTCTAGCATCATTGTGATGCATTTTCCCTATGTAATACAAACCGGAGCTCCTACTATTATCTTAAAAAAGTCTGCTAAACTCCTACTTAAAGTTTATACTTTGTACCTCACCACCCTTAATGAGCAGCTTATTGCCCTTTGTGACCTTCCCGAGTTTAGAAAAAAGTTATGTAGAAGATGCATTCAGGTATAACTCTTTGCCTCACAAGTACATAGTGGTTTCGCTAACGGAGGATTGTCCATACGGCTTTGACAAGTGGATGAAAGGTCATGGTCCGAAGAACTCAGTAGAGAATATATATCACAAATAAACACGATTGGCAAGCTGATCATCTACTACTTAAATTTTTGTAATTGGACACATACGATGTTGCTTTGCGACATACAACAAATTATTTTCCTGAATATATATATATATATATATATATATATCAGTCGATACGTTCATGCACGTGTAAGCTTACTAGTCATTCGAAAGAGTCTATTTATCATCTGTCAATTGTCAAGAAACAATGTACGAGTAGAACAGATCAGAGAACATCGGATTGCGAGGACAGTGAGGATCGTCACCAAATACGTGGTATATCCGTGTTGACTAACTAACTAAGCAAGCGACTTGAATTTCGGAAGGAGACACAGAGGAGCTAGCGGCGGCGTGACTAGCCCCGGAGCCTCGCTCATGTCTAGGCGTGTCTCGGCGGGGAGCTCCCAATCGAAAAAAAAAAAAAGTGCCGGACGAGACTGGCGAGCGCGATCTCCAGCACCGGAAGTGCGAAGCTAATGGCGGGGCAGATCCGCCGGCCGGCACCGAAAGGGAGGAGTTGGTAGTCGTTCCCCCGCAGATCGATGCCCGTCACGCTGCCGCCGTCAAGGAACCGCTCCGGACGGAACTCCTCTGCCGAGTCGCCCCACGCCGCCGGGCCCCTTCCGATCGCCCACGCGTTGATAAAGAGCGCGGTCCTCGCTGGGATCTCGTATCCCTGCACGACGGCAGCAATTGTGGACTCGTGTGGGACGAGAAGCGGCGCGGGCGGGTGGAGCCGGAGCACCTCCTTGAGCACCGCCTTGAGATATTCCATCTTGCTCAAATCGTCTTCCTCAATGGTTGACTTGCCGTTAGCGACTTGTGTTACCTCGTCCTGCAGCTTGGCCATTGCCCGCGGGTTCCGCACGAGCTCCGCCATGGCCCATTCCAGCGTGACCGATGATGTCTCAGATCCCGCAAAAATCATGTCCTGCATATGCAAGAAAAAGGGAATAAAATACAATTTATTTCAAACTTTTTAATAAACCAAAACGAATTCTTGGGCTGATGAGATGATCGATCACCTTGACGATGCTTTTGATGCGATCGTCCGTGAGGTCGAGTCCACCGGTGCCTTCTTCCCTCAGCCGCAGCAAGACGTCCAGAAAATCCTCCTCCCCTGCGACGTCGTCGCACTTATTTTGAAGGTGCTCAGCGGTTATCTCGGAGAGGAAATTGTCCCATGCTTCGACCCGGTGGTCGAGCCTCTTCTCGAGCCCGGTCGCCCACCTAACCACCTTCGCCGCCGCGTCGGGAAGCACGTCCTCCGCCTGGAGCCCCGACATGAGCGCCGCGGTGTCCCCCATGAGTTGCTTCATCTTCTCCGCCGTGGCCCCCGCGGTGCCGGTGGCCGCGCGTGTGACGACGGAGTTGCTGTAGCCGTACAGGAACTCCCTCAGCTCCACGGCCTCACCCGCCTCCGCGGCGCGACGGGCTGCCGCGACAAGGGAAGCTGCCTCGGCGGCGCGCACGGGGCCGAACGAGTCGGCGCGGCGCGGGGACAGGAGGTGGACTACGGCCATCTTCTTGCGGCGGCGCCAGGCGTCGCCGTAGGGCGCAAAGGAGATGTTGTTGTCGGGGCCGAAGGAGAGCTTGTCCACAGCTACGTTGGGCACGCGGGAGGCGAAGGCGAGGTCGTGGTTCCTGTACAGGTCCGCCGCGCCTGCCGCCGTGGACACCACGAGTGTCGGCCGCCGCCCAAGCTGCAAGCTCAGGAGCCCGCCGTCGGTGCCGTACCGGAGGTGCAGGTCGCGGAGGGAACGGTGCGGGAGGTGGCCCAGGAGGTGGAGGTGGCCGAGCAGCGGGAAGGACGGCGGCGAGGGCGGGAGCTTGCTGCTGCGGCCTCGAGCCTTCCTGACAGCGGCATAGCAGAAGGCCAAGAGCACGGCGACGACGGCGTACGGAGACATCTTCCCTCTAACTGGAAAATCCGATTAACTTCAAATCCAGGAATATTGTGCTGTATACCTGAAAATCTTGGCCGGTGAGGTTGAGGAGCAGCCACGGCAGTGTTCTGGTCTTTGGATCCATCATTTTTATCACTTGTTTTCGTGTCAAAATAGCCGTCGGGTGGCGGCTGAGGCTTACAGCGACAGTTGCTGAGTTGCACAGTGAAATGTAGAGCTCGTTCTAGGATCATAGGATGCTAGTTTGGTTTGACTTTGAACCACCGTGAAGTCTGTGATTTTTTTTCCAGATCACGGTGAAGACGGTTTTGGCCAGTACGCTGTAATGCTGTATCCTGACACCCATTTCTGCTTAGTCACACACAGATTTTTCTCTAACGGTTTACATATTTTCAGTCATGTTTAACATTGTTTTTTATGCTTGCTTTATTTTTTATATCGCCACAAACATAACTTTGAATAGTGTAAAAAACTGGAAAATTATGCGCGTATCCACAAGATTCATACGTGATCAAATACTTATGCGGTATTATCAAGCTTAAAAGAATTTTGTACAGTTTCCAATACAGATTCAATGCATAATATTCATATATCACATAAATCCATACATGATTCATACATAATTTTGAATATTCACAAAAGTCACTGAAAATTCTTCCAGCATACAAAGAATATTTGGTATAATACATTTATCAATAGATTCATCCAAGATTCACAGAAATCACTGATAATTCTTCCAAGCTTTGACCTCTGTTTTGTAACTTACCAAGAGAACAATACAAATTCATCGAGGATTCATAACATCGAACAACCAAAATTCGTTCAAGATTCCACACATGTTCATAACCGTGTCAACATATTTCCAGCAAAGACTTATTCATCTGCCTAGAAATTCTTCAATATCCAAAGAAGATTTATGTAAATAAATTCATGAAATTTTCGCCACCCAACAATTACAAAATCGTGCATGTATCCATATCCAAAGTCAGAAAAAACCAACATTTCTTGCATAGTTCATCCACCCATGCATATATGTCCGAACAGAAGAGAGAGACTAAATAGTGTACCCAACCGATCCCCAAACTCGCCCTATATGTATGGCTCCCCTCAAAATCACCCCATATATGGGCTGAGTATGACGTCCGGGCTGTCTGTCTGGCCCACGTTGAACCACCTTTTGTCTTTATTTTCTTTCTTTTTTTCTTATTTGTTCCTCTCTCTCCTTCTCCACTAATTACATGGAAGTGGGAAAAAAAATTGGGGACATGGCTGGAGAACATTTGTTAGGACCAAAGCGGATATGTCCGGACATGTCCGCAGATAATTTAAGAGCCAAATTTATATTTTTCCAGTTGCAGTTGGGGTTGTAACTGAGATTTTCGCAGTTGCAACTGGAGTTGCATCAGATTTTTTCTAGTTGCAAGTGAGGTTGCAACTAAGTTATTTTTTTTCAGTTCCAAGTGGGGCTGCAAATAAGATAACATAAATTTTTCTAACTGGAACTAAGGTTGCAACAGAGCTATTTTTTAACTTGCAAGTGGGGTTGCATTTGAGTTATTTTTCTAGTAGTAAGTGGGGTTGCAAGTGACATATTTTAGAATGAGGTTGTAACTGAGATTTTTCCACTTATAATTGAGGTTGAAACTGAGATTTTCGTAATTGCAAATAAAACGGTAACTGAGTGAACCGTATAAGTAAAAATAGTATTGAAATGAAAACAACAAATAGCATAACACATATAATTCCTGCACGGGCATCGCAGTTACAGCCCCGGACCACACAAAAATTAAGAAACAACTCCGAATGGATAAACAAAAAAAAGAACACAAAAAAGAAACCACACATAAAACTCACAAGAACAAAAGTCAACTCAGCTCATTAAAAAAAAATGGAAAAGGTCTTAGTCTCTAACAGGCACAAAACAGCCGGATAGAAAAGCATCCCAAATAGATGTGGCCCATTCCAACCCGTTTTGCAACCCCTTGCCTAGACCAAAAAGAAATCCAGTCACACGAATCTTCGCACAAGCACATCTGATTGATACAGATAAAATTACATCGTCTTCAAAAAGGTTCTGGTGAATGTTCACATCAGTTTTTGTAGAGTTTCAATCTTATTTGAAAAACTCTTATTCTGGATATCACACACATTCAAACTTGTTTATTTTGATTTTTACCCATGGTTCAATGAATATTTTTTTTAGAGAGAATGAAAAAAAAAACCTTGTTCAGAGAAAGTAGAAGTACGTTTCCAATACTCACTATTGGGCATGAAACACAAAAACCATCACCCGCGGCGGCCTGTGCCCTCTATCAGTAATCGGATACTCCGTACTTGTTTGTTCTCTTCAGCCGCGACGCCTGTACGTCATGTGGATGGAACATCTACAAACAGATACGGAGTACATGACATTGTACAGGTAGGACAAATCACCGAGCTTTGGGCTGCGAGGACAATGATGGAATGACATCGTGCTGATGGAAAATTTGCTTTGACTATCTAAGCAAGTGTCTTGCACTTTGGGATGAGGCGCAGTGGAGCTAGTGGCGGCGTGGTCAGCCCGGGCGCCTCGCTCATGTCTGGACACGTCCCGGTGGGGAGCTCCCAGTCGAAGTGGTGGACGAGACTGGCGAGCGCGATCTCTAACACCGGAAGCGCGAAGTTGATGGCAGGACAGATCCGCCGGCCAGCGCCGAAAGGGAGGAGTTGGTAATCGTTCCCCCGCAGATCGATGCCCGTCACGCTGCCGCTGTCCAGGAACCGCTCCGGACGGAACTCCTCTGCCGAGTCGCCCCACGCCGCCGGGTCCCTTCCGATCGCCCATGCGCTGATGAAGAGCGTGGTCTTTGCCGGGATCTCGTATCCCTGGACAACAGCCGCCGTCGTGGACTGGTGCGGGACGAGGAGCGGTGCCGGCGGGTGGAGCCGGAGCACCTCCTTTAGCACCGCCTTGAGATACTCCATCTTGCTCAGGTCGACTTCCTCGATGGTCGGCTTGCCGATGGCGACTCGTGTTATCTCGTCCTGCAGCTTAATCATTGCCCGTGGATTCCCCACGAGCTCCGCCATGGCCCATTCCAGTGTGACAGATGATGTCTCAGTTCCGGCGAAAATCATGTCCTGCATATAAGAAACAATTCGGTTCGTTTTTTCTTTTGAGAAATAAAAAACGGAATCTTCAGATGATGATCGAAGATCGATCACCTTGACGATGGCTTTGATACGATCGTCGGTGAGGTCAAGTCCAGCGGTGCCTTCTCCCCTAAGCCGCAGCAACACGTCAAAGAAGTCCTCCCCTGCGCCGCCGTCGGACTTCTTCTCAAGATGCTCGGCCATTATCTCGTTCAGGAACTTGTCCCACGCTTCGACCTGGCCGTTGATCCTCTTATCAATCCCAGTCGCCCACCTAACCACCTTCGCTGCCGCGTCAGGAAGCACGTCCTCTGGCTGGAGCCCCGTGATAAGCGCCGCGGAGTTTCCCATAAGCTGCTTAATCTTCTCCGCGGTGGCTCCTGCCGTGCCGGCGGCCGCGCGGGTGACCACGGCGTTGCTGTAGCCGTACAGGAGCTCCCTCAGCTCCACGGCCTCACCCGACTCCGCGGCGCGGCGGGCTGCTGCGACGAGGGCGCCTACCTCGTGGCGCGAACGGGGCCGAACGAGTCGGCGCGGCGCGGAGAAAGGAGGTGGACCACGGCCAACTTCTTTCTGCGGCGCCAGGCGTCGCCGTAGGGCGCGAAGGAGACGTTGGTGGAGCCATTGGAGACCTTATCCACCATGGCGCTGGGCACGCGCGACGCGAAGGCGAGGTCGTGGTTCTTGTACAGGTCAGCCGCTGCCGCCGCCGTGGACACCACCAGACTCCGCCTGCGCCCCAGCTGCAAGCACAGGAGGCCGCCGTCAGTGCCATACCGGAGGTGCAGCTCGCGCAGTGAGCGGTGCGGGAGGCGGCCCAGGAGGTGGAGGTGGCCGAGCAGCGGGAGCGACGGCGGCGAGGGCGGGAGGTTGCTGCTGCGGGCTCGAGCTTTCGTGACAACGGCGTAGCATAAGGCGAGGAGCACGGCGATGATGGCGTACGGAGACATCCTGCCTCAACTGGGAAATTCGGTCAGCTTCGAATCGAAGATAATTGTGCCGAATACTTCACCCTTTGCCTGGATATACATCGTGTTGCGTTGTGTGAGGTTTAGGAGCGGCCACGGCAGTCTTCTTGTGTTTGGATCACTCAATTTTTGTCACTTGCCATCTCGTCCATTATGTGATCGTGTCAATTGTCAATCAAGCCACCAGCACCAGGGTAAGGTGAGCTGAGCTGAGCCTCACATCAACAGTTTCACTGTGCACTGTCGAGCTCATTCTACACATATGCTAGTTGGATGTCCATCAACTGTCACGATCGTCGAACTCCTACTCATTGATATATTGATTGGTTTTTTCGGTTTTTAATTTATTTTGTTAATACATGTCCAGAAATTTCTTGTTAGTACATGAATCTAGATAATAAATTACATAAATTCAAAATTATTGGTGATGCATTGACGCTAAAAATCATTAGTAATCTGTTCACGAATTTTAAAGCAGTTGGACGTTCCAGATAAACAGGGGATATCCAACTAGGTGTGGAGTTGCATTTTCCGAGCCCAGGTGAAGTCTCTTATTCTTCGGAAAATAACCTCGACTCATACGAGCATCTACTCCCACCATACAAAACCGTATTTCGAAATGTCAAAAAAATTTTGGGAAAACAAATTCAATGCAGGCTATTATGTAAGAATGCAAATTTCATAAAACGATTTTTTGTTGCATGTGTATAAAAGACAAAAATGTCTCGTGGAAAGTCATTTTGGAAACCGATTTTTTTTACACAGCCCACAAAAAATATCTTTTGTTGACAAAACTTTTCGTAGGAACATAGAATATCCCAATGTACATCCGAATTTTTTAACATTCTAAAAATATATTTATTTAATGTGAGCATCTGCTCCTACGAGTTGATACATCGCCTCCATTATTTTTTGTAGATAACGATGACAATGACTGTTTTGGTGAGGATGTTGTATCCTTCCGCTCTGCAACGTGGGTGCGGTTGCATTCGCGCGAGATGATGTGCCCTAATTTATTTGGAATCTTACGATCTGTACTTGCTTAGTATGTAATTGATATTTAGTTCCCACTTACTTTAGATTTTCATGATCTGTCATTTATGAAATTTTTACATTAAATTATTTTTCATGAGGATAAACCTAAAAATAGAGGACCAAATTCGTCTCCCCAGCCGCTCAATAGGTAAATGACATAAGGCAATAGAAATGAAAATTAAAAAATCATTAAAATGTATGAGCTCTCAGATTCCTTTGTTGTCTTCAAGGGGAGTGTAGTTTTGTCTACCGAGATCATATAATTTGATTAATAATTTCCAAAAAAAGTAAACACTTCAGAATTTTTTTAAAAAAAGTGGAGGCAAACATATATAACTATTTTACATACATGCAAAGTTTTTATGCTGAGATCACACTTGGGGTGCTCTGTGCGCAAATAAGAAAATCAGTAATAAAAATATTTATACCTCAAATGCCATTTCATCAAAAAAAATTGCATGCACGTAGAAAACTTGGATATGTTGGTCACCACTTTTTTTTGGATTTTTAAGAAAAAACTACCTCTTTTTAAGAGTCCAGTAGCATATGAGCACGTGGTCATTTTGAATTTCCCTAAAAATGGATGATTCGATGAGCAGCTCGATGGGTAAGTGTCAGAAACATTCAAGACAATTTCAAAAACATATAGGAAAACTGTACCAAGTTAACTCCGATAACAGTCATGCTTTTATAAATGTCAAAAACATTCATTAGATTCCCAAATCAAATTAGAAAACTCAACCAAGTTAAGTCCAATTTCAGTCACGATCTATAAATGTCAGAAACACCCACACATGTTTCTATGAATTTCAAAACATTGTTGGCATTTCTAGACAGATACACAAAACAGAACTAACTTACTAAAACGTCAAAGAAAATTTCATACATTAAAAGCATTAGCCAGTCCCACTTGTAAGGTTTAAGTGGGTCCCAAAGGTGTCAGGACTTACAAGTGAGAGTAGTCAAGATATAGGAGCACCAACACATAAAGTGATCATATGGATGCTCTTATCACTAATCCGGTAGGATCAACATCGATATATACAACCAGAATCTAAAGGGTTGCTACAATAATAAGAGGGTTGAAGATAATGATATTACATGAGCTCCATATTTGCAGTTGCATGATTATGACGAAAAAAAATGCATGATTAGACAATTCCCAAAGGATATCGAATGAATCGTGGAGTGTGCGTGCAAGGGAAAGTCGTGAGACATAGGCGCTACATGCTCAAGTGCAGAAAAATAACACCATAAATTCATGTTGTTCATAGGGAAGGACCAACGAAAATAAACTAGTGTAAGTTGTTCAACACTTAGTAGCATGAAATTGTTTTGGACTATTAGCGTCCTTATGATCTTTTTATTGGATTATAGTACATATGAGTTATATTTCCTAACGGCTCATTGATGTCTAGTTTCATAGAAAATGTCTTTGTAAATTAAACTACATTAAAAATTCCATGGGTGTTTGGTCTGATGAAGCATTTGTAGGCAAAAGTTAATTATTTATTTTTATATTTTATATAAGAAAAATAAAAGAGGACATTTCATAGAGAAACTCGCTTATGCAATTTCAAGCTTGAGAAGAAATGTCATGGTCATCGTTCATAAAAGGTGAATCAGTTACAATCAATTTAGACTTAATTAAAAGGCCAAATAGTTAACTCCAATAACATGAACTGTGAGATATGAAAATTTAAAATATTTTGTAACTCATGTAATTTATCTATTTTCAGTCCGAGAATCACAACTATATTTGATCTAATGGAGCTATACATGAGAAGTGACAATTTTACAAGAATTTGGAGTTAGTTTATTACCACACTCGAAATTAGAATTATCGACCCTATGACCTCGGATGATATATATTTGCATCTTAATTTTTCTACTTGTTATTTTTATTTTCTTGTAAACATATTGTTCGTTTAGTATCAACGTAGAATGGAACCATTACATTGTATTTTAGAAAAAAAATGTTAATCTCTATCTGTCAACTTTTTAAATATTGAAGTATAGTTCAAATTTTGCCCAGTTTGAAATAAAACTCTAATACTTTATTTTGGGGAAAACATAACTAAGATGTTATGCCAGGTTGATTATGCAAAACTAACTTACTTGTACATCTTTGGTGGATTGTACAACCAAGTATGTATAGTGACATAGGTATATATGTCTAGCACCAATTTTGTAGCGGATACTTATGGATTTCTATTAGTGGTGCTTTATCTCTAATGTGGCCTTCTCATGGACATACTAACCCTCCGTCCTTATTTCTTGTTTGTAGTGTGACAATTATTCTCATAAAATTTCATTAATTCTTGACACATATAAGACCTTTATTTATAATACGTCTTACTTTACATAATTTTGATACAAATATGTAGGAATGTAGCCCTAAATATTTATTAATATGTAGCCCTAAATATTAATCGTGTTGTTATGATTTATGAAGAGTATTTAAATAATGAATAATCCTTGGTAAAGTTTCAGTATTTATAACCTTCATAATCATACCTTGACACAAGAAGTTATACGTACTCTAAATTCTCTCATGGAAAATATCAGTGTAATTGTGAAATCTCACAAACCTTCTAGGCTTTTACAATGTCCTAAGTATATTTTTCATTGCCGCCGCTTCTATTAGGATCCTGGCTTCAGTGGGGTTTCGTCAAGTCAATGGATACCACGGTCCTGACAGTGGCTCTATTAAGACAATGCGTGCACATATTAGATATTTCCTCCTTGTTAAAAATATTGTGTATGTTTTTTTTGTTAAGTCCAACTTAGCAAACTTTGACCAATTTCTGAGGAAAAATATCGCCATCCATAATATATCAAGTCAATATCATTAGATACATCATGAAATATATATTTTTATGTTATATAAGTGTTAGATCTTATTTTTTTGTAATATTGGTCAAACTTTTAAAAAATACAAGGTAAAACTAATATGCACCATATTTTGACGTGGATGGAGTAGTTGTATTGTCAAGCATCAGCATTTGCCATGTGCAATTTCGGAACAATATTGACAGTCAAAACCCTCTTTAATATAATTGTTTTCAAGATTTCTAGTACAAGAGCACCTTTCATATCAAATGATTCTGTGAAGTGCAAACTTACTTCGTACTGACATTAAATTGCATTGTGCACACCTCCGCGCAAATAAAAAACTTCAAACCCGAAACGAGAACGAACACGGAAGATAAGCCCTCGTTTATTGATAGAGCCCGTGCTCTTCAATCCACTCCTATGAACATGTAGTGCCATCTAAACACAAGCCTACCTGTTTCATCAGTGTCAATATTTTTTGTCTTAAAAAAATAGTGTTATGAGTTTTTGTTAAGTCAAACTTCGCAAGCTTTGACCAAGTTTTGAGAAAAAAAAGTCAAGATCTGTATTTTCAATTCAATATCATTAGATCCAAATTACTATAAGTGTTATTTTTTTAATAATCTTGGTCAATCTTTCAAAAGTCACTTAAGATTAAACTAATATGCACTATGTTTTGATATATGTATTGTCAAGCATGAACATTTGCCTCTGTGCCGTTTCGGAACAATATTGACACCAAAACCCCCCTTTATTATAATTGTTTTCTTAATTTGTTGTACAAGCGTACCTCTCATACCAATGATTCTGTGAAGTGCAAATTTCTTCGCTAATGAAATTAAATTGCACTATGCACACATCCGCGCAAAATACACTTCAATCCCGAAACAAGAAAAGAATTAACACGGCAGATGAGCTCTTGTTTATTAATAGAGCCCGTGCTCTTCAGTCCACTCCTATGAACATGTAGTGCCATCTAAACACAAGCCTACATGTTTCATCAGTGCCTATTAATGTCCAACTTCTGTCACAATGTCCAACTTCTGTCACTCTTCTGTATCTACATGGTAAAATACTGATGCTCAATGCTTGATATGGCCTGGATTTGGGTTGCCAACAAAGTAGGCAAGAACCCCTACCAAGGGAGCGTTGATGTAGGTAGTGGGTTCAGATTTCCTGAAATCGGCACGCTCGTCCTCATAAACATCATCTTCCCCAGGTCCGCCAACGACAGCCCCGACCAACGGGTTAGGGTTTGCGCCAGATGAATCGTAGTAAGGCGAGCCATCTTTGCACGCCATGCGCTCAGGGTGCTCCTTGATCGAAGGCAGAGATGATCCTCGGTGGTGGATCCGCTGAGGATACCGGTCGCCGTATCCGACCATGTACGACATTTTCATCGGGTTGTCTCCTAATAGATAGTCAACCTGAAATACAACATACACAAGTTAGTAATTTCAGAGTTCAACTAAACAATGTCCCTGCATTGGATGTTATACATACAAGTAGACACATAAGGAGATGATTTTCAATACCTGTTTTTTGGCTTGCAGTCGAAGAGTGTCTGGACCAACTGAAATATCCCCACAGTTGACAGTGTGAGAGGACTTGGAGAGGTACTTGGCGTAGGTCAGGAGCAGAAATGAGATGGAGGTGACATGCTGCATATTGCTGCCTCCAGGCTTGTAGATCATGCCGGCAGGCGTGTACTGGATGTGCGGCGACGACGACTCCGGGATGAGCGTGCAGATAAAGCTGTCTGCAGACTCCTTGTAAGACTGCATGGACAGCGCCTCGCCGTCTATGAACTCCTGGAGACCAGTCACTCATGTTGTGTTAAGTAAGGAGCAGAGTTTACATTCAGAAACTGTACATGTCTGATGGAAGCATTTTCAGAACCTTGGAAACAAGGACGTTGAGACCAGCATGTTTGTTGTCCCAGCCAAATTCGTTGCTGTTGTCCTCTGCTCCGAGGGTTTTGCCGTTGTTCTGGATGTACTCCCGGAAGGCATCATCCCGGAGGCCCTCCGTAGCCATGCCGCGCCCCACAACAGCTCGTCCTATCAAGAATGTCAGCTTAGTTAGTCTTGAAACTCTTATTTTTCTGAACATGCTGATTCTAAAATTGTAAAGCAGTACTTTTTATGATGAAACATTTGCTTCTTGACATACAACACTATCAGGAATACATGGGCCTATATGATGTCTGAAAGCTGAAGGTGATCAACCTGAATCAACTATACACTGGAATTCTGAAAGTTCGGAGACAGAAATTCGACTCTGCTGTTTATAGCATAGCAATCAACTACGGTGTACTACTACCTCTTGACATTTGTAATTTTAGTCTTGTGCGAATTGCTAAATGAAATAAGCTGAAGTCTTGTTATTTAGTTTACAAAACCCCCGATGTCTTACTATCAAAAGTTCAGAGAATTCTGAAAGTTCAGTTACAGAAACTTCTGTCTTTTGTAGCTGCTATTCTGATGCTAATTAAGCTTCAACAATTACTACGTATCAAGGCACCGAAGTAGCAATGATGCAATACAAAATATTGTAATGGTGCCTTGTTTCTTTCCTTTAGTCAAATGAAACCTGATATAAGGACTACGTATATGTTAACTTTGTCTTGTCTGCTGTCATTTTTATGTCAGAAAAAAGGCTACACGGCTACACCTGAATCCTAAACAGAACCGAACATAACGTTTTGGTTCTCGAAAAAAAAACATAACATTTTGCACGGCCACACAGCGACACCATGTGCGAACGCTGCAATGTTTCTCGTGATAAAGCAGAGGTCTGGTCATGGGTGTCAGGTCGTCAAAAGGAGCAAGAAGACAATAGAATAGACTGACCTGATACCCGTCGAAGTCACAGTAGAAGGGGCACCCGCCAGCTCTGAGGTCCGGATCGTCGCTGTAGGCGCCCCTGTACGTGTCGGCGAACTCGAACGCCTTCTTGGCGTTCGCCAGCAGCAGCTCCGCGTACTCCCTGTCGCCGCCGTCGCGGAACACTATGGACGCCGCCGCCAGCGCCGCGGCCGTCTCCCCCGCCACCTCCGACCCCGGCCGCCCCGTGCTGACGTTGTACACCGTGCGCTCCGTGTCCATGTCCTCCGGCCTCTCCCAGCACCCGTGGTCCTTCCACGGGTCACCCACCTGCATCATTCACATTGCCGATACCTGTTATACTCTCACGGAGGTTCACTGCGCCTTGGCATGACATGGACATGGAGTTGACGGTGCAATGTGAGTGGTCAGTGTGCGCGCTTGCCTGCATGAAGATGACGCCGGGGTGGGCGACGGTCTTGAGGAGGTAGTCGGTGGCCCAGCGGACGGCTTCGGCCGCGTGGCTGCGCTCCTCGCGCGGCATGTCGTCGCCGAACTCCAGGACGCTCCAGGCCAGCATGGTGGTGGTGAACGCCATGGGGAACCCGAACTTGACATTGTCGCCGGCGTCGTAGTACCCGCCCTCGAGGTCGGCGCCCACGGCCTTGCCATCCGTCACGCCGGAGTCGCCCCGCCACGTCGCGCGCTGCGACGCCGGCAGCCGACCCGACCGCTGCCCCTCGAAGAAGAGGATGCACTTGGACAGCGCGTCGCGGTAATCGTGCCGCCCGCTCGCGCTCATCCGCCTCGGCCACGGCCACGACGGCCACGCCGACGCCGACGCCGAGACGACGCACAGCAGCAGCAGTAGGAGGCGCACGCGCAAGTGGTGGACGGAAGAAGCAGACATTTCGAGCTCACTAACGAGACTGCTGGAGCACGTGAATGGCGACTGATCGATGCGCTCTCCTCGTATTTGTCGCGTATTTATAGACCCCGATCGTAAAGGCATTCCCCAGCGGCGAGCTCGCTCGTGCTGTCTGCGCACTGTCTGCAGTGACGAATTTGAGGCGAGATTTGATTCGAATCCACGGTGGAAACCGCTGGCGATGAATGCTCTCCATAATTCCCAGAGGAATAAATCCATGATACTCCATATATGGATCCATGAATGTGTTGAAGGTATACTCCATATAGGATCATATACAGCCGGTGGAATTAAGTTGGATTTATTGGCGGGAATGGATCGAGAGGGATTAAAGGACAAAGGTGGGGGTCACGGGAGGGGTGGTAACAGAGGTGAGGCCAAAGTTTTTCCAGGGTTCTTCATGGACGACACGGGCGGGCAGAAGCTAGCAAATGGGCTCGGTATCAGTGTGGTCACATGCAGCTGTTCAGCTAAGGGCGTGTAGTGGTAGTAGAGTGTAGGACCGATGGACCATACAGAGGTTCAGCAAGGGCATGTCGTAGTGTAGGACCATTCGGCGGTTGGAGACCTACGTGTGTTATTTTGATGTGTTCCAAATTCATATGAAGATATAAAGTGAGAGGCTAACTTCGGAGCGAAGCGGAGTCCCGTCGCCGGAGGCTAACTGAAGGTACGGTACACGTCGTTTCCGAGTCAGACTGTAGCTGACTTAGGGTTTTATGCCACCATATAACATCTTGTAAGCCGCCGCTTGGGGTAAGCCACACATTGTAAACCCACGGCGTTTGTAACCTCACCCGATATAGTGAAGTATTGCTGGCTGGCGCCCGTGGTTTTTTCCTCTCCTTTGTTTGGAGAGGTTTTCCACGTTAAAATCTCGTGTCCCCTTTGGTTTGATCGTTCCGCTCTTCGTCGTTTCTTTGCTATCGTTTATAACAAGTGGTATCAGAGCCCTGTTTCAGATCTGTTTTCAGATTAGGGTTTTGGATGGCATCGATGAAGTTCGATCTACCGGCGCTGGACTACAAGACGAGATTTTCGCTGTGGCAGGTCAAGATGCGTGCGATCCTCGCACAGTCCAATGATCTTGACGAGGCGCTGGAGAAATTCGGCGACAAGGATGCGGCGGCATGGACCGCCGATGAGAAGCGGAAAGACCGTAAGGCTTTATCGCTTATTCAACTTCATCTATCTAATGATATTCTGCAAGAAGTACTCCAGGAGAAAACCGCAGCGGCACTGTGGGCTAAGCTGGAGTCGATCTGCATGTCCAAAGATCTCACCAGCAAGATGCATGTGAAGATGAAGTTGTTCACGCACAAGTTGCAAGAAGGTGGTTCGGTAATGAATCACTTATCGATCTTTAAGGAGATCGTTTCTGACCTAGTGTCGATGGAGGTAAAGTACGATGATGAAGATCTAGCACTTTTACTTCTATGCTCGCTGCCAAATTCCTTTGCAAATTTTCGTGATACCATACTGTTAAGCCGTGATGAACTAACCACCGCGGAAGTATATGAGGCCCTGCTTGCCAGGGAAAAGATGAAAGGTATGGTACAGAAAGAGGAGACGTCGTCCTCCAAGGGCGATGCTTTGCAGGTCCGAGGGAGGCCTGAGCAGCGAGATAACCACTACAACAACAACAGAGACAAGAGCAAGGGTGACAGAGGTCGCTCAAAGTCTAAAGGCCGTGACAAGTTCTGCAGGTATTGTAAGAAATCTAATCATGTCATTGATGATTGTTGGAAGTTGCAGAACAAGGAGAAAAGAAAAGGTACTTACCAACCGAAAAATAATGAAGGTAATGATACCGGTGAGGCTTCTGTTGTTGATGGTAGTTCTGATGGCGAATGCCTAGCTGTTTTAGCTGCATGTGTTTCTCGTCAGGATGAATGGATTCTAGATACTGCATGTTCTTTTCATATTTGCTGTAACAAAGATTGGTTCAGTTCTTATGAGTTAGTGCAGACTGGAGATTTCGTGCGTGTGGGGAACGACCAGCAATGCAACATTGTTGGCGTTGGTTCCGTTCAGGTCAAGACACATGACGGTATGACACGCACGCTGACGGGAGTGAAACACATACCAACCATGGCAAGAAATTTGATCTCGCTCAGTACCCTTGACTGTGACGGGTACAAGTACAAAGGAGGAAATAAACTCCTAAAGGTATCAAAAGGTTCTCTCATAGTTATGGTTGGTGATATGAATTCTGCTAAGTTATATGTTCTTAGAGGTAGCACGTTATCTGGTACTGTTGCTGCTGTTTCTCATGATGACGCTAGTAAAACTAACCTTTGGCATAAGCGTCTTGGACATATGAGTGAACTTGGTATGGCAGAATTGATCAAGAGAGACTTGCTGCAAGGATGCAGTTTGGGTAAGATGCAGTTCTGTGAACACTGCATTTTCGGTAAGCACACAAGAGTTAAGTTTAATGCTTCTGTCCACACCACCAAAGGTACACTTGATTATGTACATGCTGATGTTTGGGGGCCATCTCGTAAGCCCTCTTATGGTGGTGCTCGTTATATGCTTACCATTATTGATGATTACTCTAGAAGAGTTTGGCCTTATTTCATGAAAAATAAGGATGATACGTTTGCTGCTTTTAAAGAGTGGAAAGCTATGATTGAAAGGCAAACAGAAAGGAAGGTGAAATTACTTCGTACTGACAATGGTGGCGAATTTTGTTCGAATGCCTTTAATGATTATTGCAGGAAAGAAGGCATTGTCAGGCACCTCACCATCCCGTACACGCCTCAGCAGAATGGTGTAGCGGAGCGGATGAACAGGACCATCATCTCCAAGGCTCGCTGCATGATCTCCAACGCTCGCATGAGTAAGCGTTTTTGGGCTGAGGCGGCTGCCACCGCCTGCTACTTGATAAACAGGTCACCATCTATTCCCCTCGACAAGAAAACTCCCATTGAGGTATGGTCAGATTCTCCTGCTGATTATTCACAGCTTAAAGTTTTCGGCTGCACTGCTTATGCTCATGTTGATAATGGAAAGTTAGAGCCGAGAGCTATTAAGTGTGTGTTCATTGGTTATGGTTCGGGTGTAAAAGGATACAAGTTATGGAATCCCGAAACTAGCAAGGCATTTATGAGCAGGAGTGTTGTTTTCAATGAATCTGTTATGTACTTTGATAAGTTGTCCTCAGATGTTTTGCCAGATTTTTCTGAGGAGCAGGTTCGTGTCGAGGTGGAGCACTCTGTTGAAAAGGAAAATGTCACTGTTGACAATGATGGTGCTGCTACTTCAGATGATTCTGATCCTGATTCTGCTGGTTCTGATGATTCTGTTTCTTCTGATTCTGATAATGATAATGTTCAGAACTCACCCCCTGTTTTGCAGCCACAACAGTCTATTGCTGCTCGTAGGAACAGGAGGAATTGTGGTCCTCGACCACGTTTAATTGAAGAGTGTAACATTGTTGATTATGCTCTGAGTTGTGCAGAACAGGTGGAGCACGGACATGAGCCGTCCACTATACTGAAGCTATTGGTTCCGGTGACCGCGAGAAGTGGCTTGCTGCTATGCAAGAAGAGATGCAGTCACTCGATAAGAATGGCACATGGGAAGTTGTGCGCTTGCCTAAGAAAAAGAAGGCAGTCCGCTGTAAGTGGATCTTCAAGAGAAAGGAGGGTTTATCTCCTAGCGAGCCTCCGAGGTTTAAGGCAAGGTTAGTTGCAAAAGGCTTCAGTCAAATTCCAGGTGTTGATTATAATGATGTTTTCTCTCCAGTTGTTAAGCATAGTTCAATTCGTACATTCTTTGGTATTGTTGCTATGCGTGATCTTGAGCTTGAGCAGTTAGATGTAAAGACTGCGTTTCTGCATGGAGAGTTGGAGGAGGAGATATACATGGACCAGCCAGAAGGGTTCATAGTGCCTGGTAAGGAGGATCTTGTGTGTAAGTTGAAAAGGTCCTTATACGGTTTGAAACAATCTCCTCGTCAGTGGTATAAAAGGTTTGATTCTTTTATGTTGTCACATGGCTTTAAGAGGTCTGAATTTGATAGCTGTGTGTACATTAAGTTTGTTAATGGATCACCTATATACCTGTTATTATATGTTGATGATATGTTGATTGCTGCCAAGAGCAAGAAAGATATCGCTGCTCTCAAGTCACAGTTGAGTAGCGAGTTTGAGATGAAGGATCTTGGTGCTGCTAAGAAAATTCTAGGTATGGAGATTACCCGTGACAGAAATTCTGGTTTGTTGTTTCTTAGTCAGCAAAATTACATTAAGAAAGTTCTTCATCGTTTTAACATGCATGATGCAAAGTCTGTTAGTACTCCTATTGCTCCTCACTTTAAATTGTCAGCTGAACAATGTCCTAGTACGGATGAGGATTTTGAGTACATGTCTAGAGTTCCATATTCTAGTGCTGTTGGTTCTTTAATGTATGCCATGGTTTGCTCACGTCCAGATTTATCATATGCTATGAGTTTGGTTAGTAGATATATGGCTAATCCTGGTAAAGAACATTGGAAGGCTGTTCAGTGGATTTTCAGGTACCTTCGTGGCACATCCAATGCTTGCCTCAAGTTCGGCAAGACTGATGAGGGACTCGTAGGCTATGTGGATTCAGATTTTGCTGCCGATTTGGATAAGAGGAGATCCCTCACAGGTTATGTGTTCACGCTTGGTGGTTGTGCCGTGAGTTGGAGGGCAACGTTGCAATCCGTTGTTGCCCAGTCTACCACTGAAGCAGAGTACATGGCTATTGCTGAAGCATGTAAAGAATCGGTTTGGCTGAAAGGTTTGTTTGCTGAGCTTTGTGGAGATGATACTTGCATTAACCTGTTTTGTGATAGTCAGAGTGCTATTTACCTTACTAAGGATCAGATGTTCCATGAGAGAACAAAGCACATTGACGTCAAATACCATTATGTGCGTGATGTTGTTGCAAAAGGTAAACTGAAGGTATGCAAGATAAGTACTCATGATAATCCTGCTGATATGATGACAAAGCCAGTTCCTGTTACTAAGTTCGAGCTTTGCTCGGGCTTAGTTGGTATCACTGTCTAGCCCAAGAGGCTATTTGGCGCCGAAAGTGTTTTCTTTGTTGTTTCAGGGTGAAGTTCTCGTTCATGCTACAAGATGGAATTTGTCTCAAAGTGGAGTGTTATTTTGATGTGTTCCAAATTCATATGAAGATATAAAGTGAGAGGCTAAATTCGGAGCGAAGCGGAGGCCCGTCGCCGGAGGCTTGGGCCGTAGCGGGGGCGGGGGCGGGGGCGGCAGCCCCCGCGGTACGGTACACGTCGTTTCCGAGTCAGACTGCAGCTGACTTAGGGATTTATGCCACCATATAAACATCTTGTAAGCCTCCGCTTGGGGTAAGCCACACATTGTAAACCCACGGCGTTTGTAATCTCACCCGATATAGTGAAGTATTGCTGGCTGGCGCCCGTGGTTTTTTTCCTCTCCTTTGTTTGGAGAGGTTTTCCACGTTAAAATCTCGTGTCCCTTTGGTTTGATCGTTCCGCTCTTCGTCGTTTATTTGCTATCGTTTATAACAATGTGGAGTGTAGTGGTAGTATTCCTTCATTGGTTAGTTGATTTCCTTTTGTTCATAGGTAGAGTAGATTTTGTCAAAAGCAGAAAACACAATAAAAAACCGACATGCAAAAGAAATAAAACACAAGGACATTCATGTTTTCATTGTCGCCGCGGGTTTCAACGGAAATACTTTCGTTTCAGTAAAGGTAGATTCATGATGAAACTAAAGAAACCACCACTCTTGGTGCTGCTTTTGCATCAACTATGCGGGTTTGCGGTAGAAACCATCGAATTTTGGTAAAATCTATTGTGGATAGGTAAAAAATCAGGTTTAACTCGATTAGCAACGCTTGGGATGTTATAGACCATAGGCATTAAACTACGAAGAAGAATAAAATCAACTTAGGGACATAATATTTCAACATGGAAAAACTCTCATAGGAAAAGGCAAAAACGAACGGGCCAGCCAACAAAATTTCAATATATCGGGAGAGATCAAAAACGCCGGATATTTTAATTTGGAAAAACTCTCATAGGAAAGGGGAAACAACAACGGCCGCCAGCCAGCGAAATTTTAGTTATATCGGGATAGTTTACAAACGTCGGAAATTGGCAATAATGAACTTTCCGTGCTGTGGCTTACAAAAGGTATATATAACAGGCGTCGATACTACGGGCCTCTGCTACAATCCGACAAAAGTTAGTCATTTGTCCGCATAGAATTTATATGAATTTGGATCACAACTCAACATAAAACTCGTGGGGCTCGTAGTAAGTGTGTGCTAATATGGCAATTAGCGTGTTGCCCCGTCCAGTGTGTCATATGGCCAATGAAACTTTTCAAAACAGTCAAAAGAAATCTAGTAAATTAAAGATGATTGATCAAGAAATTTAAGATACTTTTACAAACTATTTAAACAAATATCATTATTTGATAGATCCACCCTAATTTAATTCAATATAACAAATTTATGTTGGCAGCTATATCAATGTTCATTAATTAGTATAGGTAATTTTGGGACAAAGTTTACCTATCAATTTAGTAGTCATTTTTGTTAGATCCAGAACAATTTTGGTCAACATTCAATTCAACTTTTTTAAAATTATTTTAATATTAAATACCTCCAGTTGAGCTGGTAAAATTTGTGAAAAAAATTAAAAATTGTTTTAATGTTTGATTAGTTCTTGTTAGATTCAAGCAAAATTTAGCAAAAAGTTCAGAACAAATCAAAAATTCTGCACAGATTCTCTTAATTGAAGCAATGGTCAATTAATATAGGAAAGCTTGAGACAAATTTACTAGATACTGTAGAAGCCTAGCACTGCACGAAACGCAAAGACTCCCTTGCATTTTCCCCTGATCGGCCTTGCATGTATATTCCGATTCCATCCGTTGCATGGTGCCGTACATATCTCGCAAAGATCGGCAGTCCACCTCGGACACCCCTCGCTTCCACTCAACCGCAGCAACGCCGTCTTCATGCATGCCGAGGTTCGTACGTCGGTCCCGATCCAGCAAGAGGACAAGCGAGGAAATCCGGCGATCCGCGAGAGGGCGGCAGCCTGGCCGGAAAGGCGCGAGACATCTTTGCTTCTCGCCGGAGATACGGTCCGGTCGGCGAATGTCGTCGTTGATCGGGACCGACCGGACGGATCGACGAGGCGTGCTCGCTGCGTCTTCCGGCCGGGAAAGTAAGTTGTTGGGATGGCGTGGAGCTGGCCGGGGCGGCGCGTCCGTCCTCCGATGATGACGATGATGAGCTGGGGACGTTGCCGAGGTTGGTATAAACAGTTACGGGATCGGCGAATTCGGGGAGGATTGCTGCCGACGGGGACCTCTGCCCTGCTCCGTTCGGGAACGCCGGCATGCAGCACGCGCCAAATGCAACTGGGTTTGCTTGCTTGCACCACATCCCCATGCAGTTTATGTTACTACTGAGCAGTCCTTGTCTAGCTACAGTTAGCGCCGCTGCTGTGGCTAGAAACATTCGCTTTGCTCCCCGTGGAAGCTAGCTATAGCAAGCAGGCAAAGGGATCACATGAACGTATCAGTAGCTCCAAGGTCCCTGTTTCTCGTCTGACCGTCTCATCGTACTCCATTTCGAGACAACAGCAAAAGATAAAAGGGTAAAAGAGAGAGAGAGAGAGAGAGAGAGAGAGAGAGAGCATCTGTTTTCTGCTTCACGCATACGTTTTTCCCGATGAAATGTTACGTGTGCCTAGCTTGTGTCTAAAATCGACTACGCAATGGAGGTTTCCATTGATCTTCTTTTCTTGTCTGACAATGTGCAGTGCTGCTAAATGGGGACGAGCACATGCTTTAGGTTTCCCGCCGAGCTGCTAGCACTGGAGTGTCTTGGTGACACTTGGTGCACTGCGAAAAGGCTTAATAGATGTATGTATAGATCGGTGCACTTTCTCAAGGAAAGCGGAAAAGAGATCGAGATCAACCTGAATTCGGCTGCTCAGTTTTACGAGACATGGCGCGTGGCGCCGGTCGTCTTTGCGTGCGAGGGTCCAAAGCTTAAGATACTGGCAAGAGAGGTCGAGGACGGAACAACGAAGACATTGAAAAGAACGTCCGCATGCATGCGGCATGAGTCCATCGGTCACGGACTCTCATGCATAGTACTCCATTTTTAATATAAGATGTTTTAGGTGTTCTATATGTTGTCTACATGCATACTAAAATGAGTGAACATGTATATCAAAATGTGTCTAAATACATTTGTATGCATGTGCATGTGGACAAATGGTAAAACATTTTATATTAAAAAACGGAGGGAGTATATGGTAAGGGCAACTCTAAGGGCACACCGCGTTTCGGACACAAAATGTGTCCACTTTGATCTATTTGGCGGTGTCGCGGATAGACGTCCGGCCATGTCGATCGGCAGCTAACGACGTCCCCCATTTGGTTCGACAACTTTGTTTGAGCACACATTCGTGCGAAATTTAAACATGGTTCATAATTAAGATAAAACATAGGTGATTTTTTTAAATGGCCAGGGGACGACGAGCTCAACTCTAGGGGGCAGAGTTCACTAGTAGAAATGGGCCTATGGTCCCGGTTCGGTTGGGCCTTCAGTCCCGGTTGCCCAACCGGGACTGGCCAATCGGGACCAATGCTGGTCCCGGTTGGGCCACGAACCGGGACCAATGGTTGTCCACGTGGCCTGGTCTGGCTGCTCGTGGGGGGAGACTCATTGGTCCCGGTTCTTAATACGAACCGGGACCAATGAGTGCTTTTTTTTTGGTATTTAGGGTTTAGGATTCGATCTCGCCGGTGCCCCCTCTCGCCGGTGCCCCATCTCCCTCTCGCCGGTGCCCCCTCTCCTTCTCGCCGGTGCCCCCTCTCGCCGGTGCCCCCTCTCCTTCTCGCCGGTGCCTCCTCTCCCTCTCGCCGGTGCCCCCTCTCCCTCTCGCCGGTGCCCCCCTCCCTCTCGCCGGTGCCCCCTCTCGCCGGTGCCCCCTCTCCTTCTCGCCGGTGCCCCCTCTCGCCGGTGCCCCTCTCCTTCTCGCCGGTGCCTCCTCTCCCTCTCGCCGGTGCCTCCTCTCCCTCTCGCCGGTGCCCCCTCTCCCTCTCGCCGGTGCCTCCGTCGTCTCCCCTTCTTCGCATCGCCGACGTGCTCTCCATCGTTTCCGTACGCATATTATACGCTCTACTATATACACAGTACATGTTGATGCATATATAATTAATATTCGATCTCTTGCGAGAATACAACTATTTAATTACATGGAGATAGATCAAGCCATCAAGGCATATGTAGTTCATCGTCCGAAGCATAATGTTCTCCCCTTTCATCGATGACCTCCCTAAGCAGAAATCCCGCCAATTCCTCTTGAATTGCTCCTACGCGCAGTTTGGGTCGATCTTCTCCCGCATTTTGCTGAAAGCAGTTGTTCTCCGCTCAGTGGTCAACTCGCGAATGAACTCGCAAACGTAGAATCCACATAAATTACTCCCCGGTGGCTGCTGCGGACTTTCACCGTTTTATAAGTTAGCTCATCTTTGAATGGACCTTCTACCTTCTGTTTGAAAATTGTCCAACACCTGCTTTGGCAAAGAAAATGAACAAAGGAGTTATTAATTACTTGACATCAGGGAACGAACGAAAGAGGGCGATATAATGCGATAATGATTGAAATTACTTGTTGAGCATTTCTTTCATGTCGGACCACAACGCTTGGTCCCAACTTAATGAGTCGTGGACTTCAACTGTGGACTTGTCAGGTTGAATGCTTAGCAGAATCCAGTGGAACCTGCGGACGTTTACATAAAGCAGACATGCATAGCTCATCAATTACACTTAACATCGAGAAAGCCAAATAAAAATATGTACAAGACAGAAACACTCACCTGAAGTTGTAAGGAAATAGTATTTCCGTACAGAAATGTTGCATGGTTAAAAAGGTGGTCAGGTCATGCTCCACGTCTTTGGGGTGATTGACTAACGTATGTGAATTCACGATATATGGGTCAACGAACCCAACCTCAAAAACTTTAGATCTTTTGCATTCCAGCATCTTCATTCTGCATAATAGCGTACAAAAGGATATATATAGGCAGGATAATATAATACAGGCAATGAACGAGCTGAGCTAGAGACTTAATTACGAAAATAAATCACTTACAGACAATAGCAAGAGAGGATAGATTTGTCGAGGGCGCGCTTTTGGAATAACTGGAACAGTTCAGTCAGTTGAACCTGTATAGTGTAACGTTTGAAGAAATGCTCCACTCTAACGTCCAGCGGAAACCACTCTTTCGCGTCCTTCTTTGATGTGTGCACCAGGTACCAGGTATGCAGATTTCGCATATGTGTTGATAGACCCGTCATCTCCTCATTACTGACCATAGGCTCCCCTTGGACATATTTCCGTGCCATCTCTAACATTGGCGCATGTTCATAGCCTAAAAGTTGACCAAGGCTCATACCCAAGGCGGTAGCCTGTTCCTTGGCCTGAGATACAGTGACACCAAGTTCTTTAGCAGCAGCTATGGCTCTGGGGTCCAATAATTCCAGGTCTTTATCCATAGCGACTCTGAAGTCCTTGTCGACATCGGAACACACTATGAGCGGGGGGACCGATTGATTTTTCTGCTGTCCGAGCTGGGCAATTTGTTTCCCGCTTTTTGCACTTCTTCCCTTGTTCTGCTCAGACTGGGCACGTGCTAGCTTAGTAAGTTCACGACCATAGTCAGATGGCAGATTCATCGATATCTGGGATGGCTGCTCAAGGAAGGACTTTCTCCACTTTTTGGATTTTTCATCGTATACCGGCTTCTGCTCGGGCTTTTTTGGTGCAAAAAAAGCCTTATTGTAGGCAGCCACCTCCGCGGCGTTTTCCGCTACAGTCCTGTCATAAGGTCTAATGGGAAGATTCTTATGAGGTACTGTTGGGAGGGGCGACCTTTTACGTTTCGGTGATCGCTTACCCCTCATAGTACGAGCGGTGGGCGGAAACGGCTGACGCGGCGGCGGAGACGGCTGCGCTGGAGACTGGTGAGGCGGTGAAGAGGACTGTTGCGCTGGAGAATGCTGAGGCGGTGAAGAGGACTGTTGCGCTGGAGACTGGTGAGGAGTCGATGGCCTTGGCTGCCAGTTCGGAAGCACGATGAATTCCTTTGGCCATAGAATGGTCGCTTTCTTGGCTTCTCCAAGTTCAAGCACCTCCCCATCTTCACCTGCAGGGTGTTGCAGCTTCAGCTCCTCATAATCTTTCATCACTTCATCCACCGCGACAACAGCGTAGCCATTTGGAACCGGAGAGAAATGGTAAGTTGGATTAGGTCCAATTGGTACGACATAGCCGACCGCCACCTTCACGGTTAAGTTAAAAACTTTCACATGCATCTCACAAGGTGTGCTCTCCGTGATATCATCCACTGGGTAGCGACGAAGTGGAGCCACTGCATCATCATTACCATCCTGGAGCTCCGTGGAAGCCACGCTGCTTTTCCGATTCGATGGGCCACCGGTACCATCGCATGCAGCTTCTACCATGTGCCGTTGAGATTGGCCGCTAGTACCTTGCTGGCTAAGCACGGCAATTTGTTCCTTCTGCGCTTTAATTCTTCTTCTATATTAGCAGCCGGTCTGCAGCAGCGCGTGCTTCCATTGCCTCCCTTTCCTTTCTCCTCTGATGGCTTCTATCAGGAAATTTCTTCCTGTGCTCGGGAATCGCAATTGTCTTGGGCTTGGAGCCAGGTACGCCTCGTAACCGTCCGTCGTGTTCCTTATTCCCAAGGGCGCGTGTGAGCTCGTCATCCTCTCTATCGGGAATGAACCGTCCCTCTTCAACATCCTTTACTGCTTTTCTAATTTCTTGGATGGGTAGTAGGGGATTATCTTTGTGTCTTCTGTTATATATGCACTTCCCTTCTGCGTCCAACGTGCCCCCATGCCCGTAAAACCAATTTCTTGCCCGTTCGATCCACTTGAGTGGCTCTGGAGTGATCCCATTAGCCAGCAGGTCCGCCTCAAGTTTCTCCCACTTAGGCATGCTACCAGCGTAGCCACCAGGCCCCATAGTATGGTGGTACATCTTTAGAGCAGCATTTGCCGCATTTTTTGCAGACTTTTCCAGAGCTTCCTCTGATTTCTTGTACGCCACAAATTCTTCCCAGTAGTCCTTTATCTTCTCATACCCTTTATCGAAGTCTGGAGTCTTATTTTTCTTGACAAACAGTTTGTTCAATCTTTTCTTCCAGTTCTTGAATAGCTCGGCCATCTTCTTAAGTGCCCAGTCCTTGACTTTTTGCTCCATGATTTTCCGGGCAATCTTTTCTGCCTCATCTGGATCCTCCTCATCTGAATCCACCTCTGGCGCCGGCAGGGTGAAATTAACCATGAGCTTTCTCCAAAGTCTTTCTTTGCCCTCATCGCTGACATATAGCTGTCCTTTCTCGTTTGGCCGATGCCATTCTCGAACGGTGATCGGGATGAAGTCCCTAACAAGAACTCCGCATTGCTTTACCATTTTATTTTTAACACCAGGGGGAGCAGTCGGTGTGCCGTCTTCAGCGACTCTTTCGATCGTGTACCTTTCTTGGTCGCCCAACTTTTTGGCTGGGCCTCGTTTTGTCCTTACAGAAGATTTGCTCGATCCGGAGGGCTAAAAGAAGAAAGAGCGTTAATATATGTATATAGACATCAGAGACTTAATTAATACAATCTTCGGCTTCATTAATATATGTATATGCACCTCGCCGGAGTTTAATGTTCCACCGGAGCCTTCGGCTTCTCCCTCGTCGGCTTCTCCCTCGCTGACTTCTCCCTCACCCCGGCCGTCGGGTTCTACCTCACCGGAGCCGTCTCTTCGGTTGAGAGACTCATCTCCCTCACCGGAGTTGTTCAAAAACTCCGTGGTGACATCGACAATATCTTCCGGCCCGCGGATTATATCCTGGAGGATATTTTCCTGATCTTCGTCTCGTTCCATAGTTTCTGCAAATTAAGAACAATGCACAAAACTTTAGTTGGGTAACTTGTTCCATATGTCAAGATACATCTACAATATCATAAACCCGTAAACTCGTATCGTAAACCCGTAAACTCGTATCGTAAACTCGTAAACTCGTATCGTAAACCCGTAAACTCGTATCGTAAACCCGTAAACTCGTAAACTCGTATCGTAAACCCGTAAACTCGTATCGTAAACCCGTAAACTCGTAAACTCGTATCATATACATGGCATTGATGCAATGCGCAATATGTATGCATGATCAATTTAATGCATTGTTATGGAACTCTAAATCATGTTTGAAATGTTATTGAATTAGGACAAGCACAAATTAGGACTAACAAAATTTTCCTATACAAAAAAATCCTAACACTAACAAAATTTTCCTATACAAAAAATCCTAACACTAACAAAATTTTCCTATACACTAACAAAATTTTCCTATACAAAAAATCCTAACACTAACCTAAAATGCTATTTCCTATACAATAAAATTCTAACACTAACCTAAAATGCTATTTCTACCAAAAAAATCCTAACACTAACATTTTCCTAAAAATTTTTTTCCTAACACTAACATTTTCCTATACAAAATAAAAAAATCCTAACACTAACATTTCCTATACAAAAAAAATCCTAAAATTCTAACAATTCTAGAAAAATAGGGATAACTAACATTTTATATTACTAAGCTAACAAAATTGACATCAAGTCATTTGAAGTTCTAGAGCATCCAGGAAATTATTGGATTGGCCCGATGACGTCAAGATGACATCATCAATGGAGCTATGCTCCTGGCCGAACTCGAATTCGACGAATTCGAACGAATTGAGACACATTGGAAGGTGCACGAGATAGAGCAAGTCTAGGCGAACCAAACGGTGGTGGAGCCGCTCCGGAAAGGTCGCCGGAGTAGCTCCGGCTACTCACAACCGCGGCGGCCGGAGTTGGCGTTCGGCGAACTTCAACCTCAGCGCAAATTGGACAAAGTGAAGTACATGAGGAGGAGCGTATGCTCACCACGAGCACGGCGGAGGCGAGTGCGGTGGATGGCGGAGCGTTGGCGGCGAGTCCCCCGACGTGCACGGGCGCGTGTGGAGGCCGGCGTACGTGCGGCCGGGCTCCTCTCCCTCTCTGCAGCACGGGCGGCGCGGCGTGGGCGTCGAGGGCACCGGCATCGAGGGAGCGTCGAGGGGCGAGGTCGGGCAGCCTGACGGCGTAGTGTCGCTCCGCGTCGCCTCCGGTCTTCCTTCGTCAGTTTTGCGTGAATGAGGAAGAAGAAGGGGCCGGGGCAGAGTTATAGCAGGGGTCATTGGTCCCGGTTGCTGGCAAGAACCGGGACCAATGCCTCTTTGGTCCCGGTTCTTGCCAGCAACCGGGACCAATGAGTGGGCAGTTAATGCCAGATCAAGCGCGGGATCCACGGACTCATTGGTCCCGGTTCTTGGTAGAAACCGGGACCAAAGAGTCATTTTTCAAAATTATTTCGAACTTTTCAGTTCTGAAATTTTGTTCCCGCCTTTTTTTTCTTATTTAGGTGTTTGGATATGAATTTCAAATGGTTTTGAATCTGAAAAGACTTTCAACATGAAAAGTTATTAAATTTGAATAAATAATCCAAAACCATTTTCTGTTTTCTAAAATAATTATTCTAACTATACAAACTATTAACCATTTTGCCATTTTCAATTAAAAATGCATTAACTTTATTGCATATTTTGAATTGACAAAACTTTCAACATGAAAAGTGTTTGAATTTGTATAAATAATCCAAAATCAATTATACATTATTATTGTCATTTTCAATTTAATATGGATAAATTCATATCTTTAAATCCGTAAGTCGAAACTCGACTAATAATACGTATAAATCGATAAAAATTGATTAAGTAAGAATTATGATTAAGTAATAATAATTATTAATTCAGTTAATTCTATTTTTGGTGTTGTAAAATCCCATGGCAAGCAGAAGTAAATGCAGAACAATTTCAGAAAACCTATATTTGTAAGATGAATGTTTGGTGTTGTAAAATGCAGAAGAAAGCAGATAAAAATTATTAATTCATTTATCTTAATGCATTACATAAAAGGTTTAATACATTATTACACATGATACAACGTCTCACAAGCGCTTGAAAGAAACACACCCCTGATCCAACATCACCAACATTATTCTACATAAACGGACTTGCTGGCTCGAAGGCCGTAGGATTAGGGGGAACGGCGGGAGGAGCCAGCCCCGTGGGCGGCCGCCCGGTTCTCGCGCGCACGTTTGCGGCGGAGGGCAAGATCCATGGAGGATGAGTCTTTCAGCGCCCAATCCAGATCGGAAGCCTCCTTCGCCTTGAGCTGGTAGGAAGTCTTGGCTCGCTGGACAGGGTAGTCGCGGACAGACTGGAAGGAGGCTTCCATGGCCTCCTGTATCTGCAACCCACAACCTTCTTCCCCGTCGTCGCTCCAGTCGAAGTCGTCGTCCTCCTCCTCCTCCGCGGGAGGAGCGGCGGCGCCTGGTGGAGGTGCAGCGGCGCCAGTGGAGGTGCGGCGGCACCTGGTGGAGCAGGAGGCCGGTAGCTGGGCATTCCTCTCCACGCCGGGCTCGTGGGCATACGGCGGGATAGACTCCCGCGGTTGCGCCCAAGCGCGCTCTGCCGAGCACGCTCGACCTCGTCCAGAAGGCGCTGCGGCGGGCGTGGCGGATCCATCTCGTGGAGACGATGCGTTCGTGGCTAGGAATGGTGGATTAGGGTTTACCCCGTCGGCGACAATATATAAAGACCTCCAGGGCAGCGCTGGGGGAGGACAGGTGCCCAGGAAAGCGCTGGGGGAGGACACGTGTCGTGACCGCAAAGCCCGTCTTTAGTCCCGGTTGGTGTTACCAACCGGGACTAAAGAAGCACACAGATCGTGTGTTTCTTTCAATCGCTTGTGAGCCGTTGGATCAGGGGTGTGTTTCTTTTGAGGGATTGTGAGCTGTTGGATCAGCAGTATCACGACCACTTCGTGAGCCACATGACCCGGTTGGTGTTACCAACCGGGACTAAAGAAGCACACGGATCGTGTGTTTCTTTCAAGCGCTTGTGAGACGTTGGATCAGGGGTGTGTTTCTTTTGAGGGATTGTGAGCTGTTGGATCAGCAGTATCACGACCACTTCGTGAGCCACATGACCCGGTTGGTGTTACCAACCGGGACTAAAGAAGCACACGTACCCTATATATAGCCGCCCTCCTCAGACAGGTTACTCACTCACACAAAACATTCCAGCGTCACTCGGAGAGGCATCTTTGGGCAACCAGCGGCAAGACGTCTCTGATGACCTGCGACCGTTCCAAACGGTTGCAGATCATCAGAGATGTGTTGCCGGACGGTTGTAGATCATCAGAGACGTCTTGCCGCTGCTTGGATCGAAGTGGCGCTCAAACACAAAACATTCCAGCGTCACTCGGAGAGGCATCTTTGGGCAACCAGTGGCAAGACGTCTCTGATGACCTGCGACCGTTCCAAACGGTTGCAGATCATCAGAGACGTCTTGCCGGACGGTTGTAGATCATCAGAGACGTCTTACCGCTGCTTGGATCGAAGTGGCGCTCAAACTCACGAGCCACCGTCGGGCTGTATGCAGGGGGAACTGTGTTTGGACGGTCGAAGCTGAGGTTTGAGAGGTTCCCACGGGAGGTGTGGGAGCCGACAACCACCTACCACGCGTGTTTCACCGGTCGTCATGCAATTAATTAACAGAAAACAAAAAAGAAAACTCACTCGTGTATTATGGTTTTCACCACATAAAGGTTTAATACATTACTACACATCACATAAAGGTTTAATACATTACATTGATTTACATCGCTTCAGCCGTAACCATGGAGCATCTTCATTATTTAACGGGATGCTTGGGTCAGTTCTCACTGTGAAGGGCGGAATTTCATCAAACTTATCATAATCTGCTGACATGTCTGTCTTGCCCTCGACTCCCACGATGTTTCTTTTCCCTGAAAGAACTACGTGACGCTTTGGCTCATTGTCTGATGTATTCGTTTGCTTGTTTTTTCTTTTTTTCGGTCTGGAGGACATGTCCTTCACATAGAAAACCTGAGCCACATCATTGGCTAGGACGAATGGTTCGTTCTTGTAACAACCAAGATTCTTGAGATTCACTGTTGTCATCCCGTACAGCTGGTCTACCTTTATCCCTTCTCCATTCATGTTGACCCAACTGCACCGAAACAAAGGGACCTTAAAAGTAGGTCCATAGTCAAGTTCCCATATCTCCTCTATGCGACCATAGTATGTGTCCTTTTGCCCATCGTCGTTTGTTGCATCAAAGCGGACACCACTGTTCTGGTTGGTGCTCTTTTTATCTTGGGCGATCGTGTAAAATGTATTCCCATTTATCTCGTACCCTTGGAAATTCAATACAGTCGAAGATGGTGACGCGGCCAACAAGTAGAGCTGATCTCCGACAGTGGTGTCATTCATGAGCTGTAATCGCAACCAACTGCCGAAGGTCTCCATGTGTTTTTCTTTAATCCAGGAGTCATCCTTCCCCGGGTTCTTGGAGCGTACATAATTCTTGTGTTCCTCGATATACGGAGCCACGAAGGTGGAACTTTGTAGAACTGTGTAGTGTGCTTGAGTTAAAGAATGCCCGTCCCTACATATCAGTGCTTTCTTTCCTAGCGTGCCTTTTCCACTCAGTCTCCCCTCATGTCGCGATTCAGGAACACCAATCGGCTTAAGGTCAGGAATAAAGTCAACACAGAACTCAATGACCTCTTCTGTTCCATAGCCCCTTGAGATGCTTCCTTCTGGCCTAGCACGGTTATGAACATATTTCTTCAAGACTCCCATGAACCTCTCGAAGGGGAACATATTGTGTAGAAATACAGGACCGAGAATGGCAATCTCGTCGCGTAGGTGAACCAGGAGATGCGTCATAATATTGAAGAATGATGGGGGGAACACCAACTCGAAGCTGACAAGACATTGGACCACAGCCTTCTGTAAACTTGGTAGAGTTACTGGATCGATGACCTTCTGAGATATTGCATTGAGGAATGCACATAGCTTCACAATGGGTACTCGAACATTTTCCGGTAGAAGCCCCCTCAATGCAACCGGAAGCAACTGCGTCATAATCACGTGGCAATCATGAGACTTCAGGTTCTGGAATTTTTTCTTTGCCATATTTATTATTCCCTTTATATTTGACGAGAAGCCAGCCGGGACCTTGATACTGCTCAGGCATTCAAAAAAGATTTCCTTCTCTGCTTTGGTAAGAGCGTAGCTGCTTAAGTATTGACGCCCTTTATCCGTCTGCTTGTTGTATGGGTCTTTCATACGTTGCTGGTCTGCCCGTGCTTCCGGTGTATCTTTTGTCTTCCCATACACGCCCAGGAAGCCTAGCAGGTTCACGCAAAGATTCTTCGTCACGTGCATCACGTCGATTGAAGACCGGACCTCTAGGACTTTCCAATAGGGTAGCTCCCAGAATATAGAGCACTTTTTCCACAAGGGTACGCGCTTGTTAGCGTCATTCGGAACAGATAGACTGCCAGGACCCTTTCCAAAGATTACTTCTAAATCCTTGACCTTGTCATATATAACATCACCATCAGGGAGGTTAGGCTTCTTCCGGCCATCTGCCTCACCGTTGAAATGCTTGCCGGGCTTTCTTACGGCATGACCGTTCGGAAGAAATCGACGATGCCCCAGGTACACATTCTTGTTTCCCAAATGTATACTTTCAGTCTTATCTAAACAGTGCGTGCATGCATTGTATCCCTTGTTTGACTGTCCTGAAATGTTACTAAGAGCAGGCCAATCATTGATGGTTACGAACAGCAACGCTCGTAGGTCAAATTCCTGTTGTTTGTGCTCATCCCACACACGTACACCTGGTTCGGACCACAACTGCAAAAGTTCATCAACTAATGGCCGTAGGTACACATCAATGTCGTTGCCGGGTTGCTTCGGGCCTTGGATGAGCACTGGCATCATAATGAACTTCCGCTTCATGCACAACCAAGGAGGAAGGTTGTAGATACATAGAGTCACGGGCCAAGTGCTATGACTGGAGCTCTGCTCCCCAAAAGGATTAAAGCCATCTGTACTTAGACCAAATCTTAAGTTCCTTGCGTCATCTGAAAATGTCGGGAACTCTCTGTCGATTTTTCTCCACTGGGACCCATCGGCGGGGTGTCTCAACTTCCCGTCTTTCTTACGCTCTTCTTTGTGCCATCGCAACAACCTGGCATGCTCTTTGTTTCTGAACAGACGTTTCAACCGTGGTATTATAGGAGCATACCACATCACCTTAGCAGGAACCCTCTTCCGGGGGGGCTCGTCATCGCCCTCAACATCACCAGGGTCATCTTGTCTTATCTTGTACCGCAGTGCATTGCATACCGGGCATTTATCCATGTTCTCGTACTCACCGCGGTACAGGATGCAGTCATTAATGCATGCATGTATCTTTGCACATCTAATCCTAGAGGGCAGATAGCCTTCTTTGCTTCGTATGTAGTCTCGGGCAATTCGTTATCCTTTGGAAGCTTCGGCTTCATTATTTTCAGTAACTTCTCAAATCCCTTGTCAGAACAACCAGTCTCTGCCTTCCATTTCAGCAGTTCCAGTGTGGTACCGAGCTTTGTGCTGCCATCTTCGCAGTTTGGGTACAACAACTTTTTGTGATCCTCAAGCATGGCCTCCAACTTTAGCTTCTCCTTTTCTGTATCGCATTCTCGCTTTGCATCAGAAATGACCCCACCAAGACCATCAGCGGGCTCATCTGATGCCCGATGTTCACCTCTTTCTTCTTCAACGTCTTCCATAACAGTATCACCGCATTCCTCAGGGAACATAGGATAGTTGTCATCATCCTCCTCTTCTTCATTGTCTTCCATCGTAACCCTCTTTCTCCGTGCTTGGTCCAACAATTATAGCTGGGCATGAAACCTTTCCGAATCACGTGGTCTTGAATGGTTCTCGGGTCAGGGTACTCCCTGACGTTCCGACACTTCTCACATGGACAAGGCATAAAATTATTCACTTTGTTTGCCTCAGCCACATCGAGAAATTTATGCAGGCCTGCAATAAACTCGGAACTGCGTCGTTCGCCGTACATCCATCGCATCCGTGCATCCATCTGCATCATATATATAATTAAGTTTATCAAATACCATTACAATAACATCTTGAATAGTGAAATGACCACGGTGCGGGTCGGGCATAGTTGCTAACCACGGTGCGGGTCGGGAATAGAGAAATTTATGCAGGCCTGCAATATTTCTGTATCTATTACAGATGAAAAGGATATAGTTGCTAACCTCGGTGCGGGTCGGGCATTTCATCGAACACATCTTGTGCGTGGCAAAGAGAAAAAAAACTAGCACCTCCACTTCCCACCAATCCAGGAAAAAAAACAGAGGAGAGAGGGGGGGGGGGCAACAATATATAGGCAGGGGAGGGGTATTGGTCCCGGTTCTTGGCACGAACCGGGACCAAAGCTCCGCGGCATGCCACGTGGTCCGGCTCTGGAGCTTTGGTCCCGGTTCTTGGCATGAACCGGGACCAATGCCCCCAACCGAACCGGGACCAATGCCCCACGGGGCCATGGCAGCTCGAACCGGGACCAGTGCCAGGCACTGGTCCCGGTTTTTGCCTGAACCGGGGCTAATGGAAAACATTACTCCGGACGAAAAGTCCTTTTTCTACTAGTGGTTATGCCGGAGAGGGCCGCCCCCTTCACCGGGAGCTGTCGAAGCTAGGGCGCTGCCACGGTCTGCAGTGACTCTCGGGATGCTTCCACCACCTCGCATTGCTCCTTCACCTTGAAGTTGTGTTCATTTTAGTTTATTTTCTTTCTCTGCTCGGGCCTCACAGAGTAAGCAAGCAAACAAGGAAGCAAGAGTAGTGATTCCTCAGTAGGAAGCACTACTCGATCAGAGCCCGGGCACGCTGTAGGCGCCTCCGGCTTCTTCTTTAAAAAAAGTTGGAACCCCTTGGTAGGGGTTGGGGGTAGATATCCTTAACTTTGGAAAGGAGGAGAGGGAGGCCGATAGGACGATCCTCGTGGGGAAAACCTTTCCTCGGCAAGAAGTATATCAGGAAAAAGACAAAAGTAAAGGGGCTTTGTCCCGGCTTTTGGCATTTCCAGATTAGGAAAAGGGATTGCTATTTTAGAAATGGGCTCTTAAACAGGACTTGGGATAGGTGTACGATGGATCGTACACGAGGTCTGTTCCACAATCGAAATCGGGACTATTTCATTAGTGGAGCACCCATCTCCCTCATGTCAAGCATGACATCGGATGAAACTAGTGCCTCATAGTTCACAATCCCTGAGGAAATAGTGAACATGCCAATTAATCGTTGGGGTTACCCAACCCTGGAATCCATTCATTTCTGAATGAAATGTTCCTTTTATTTCCGATGTCTTAAGCAAGGACGATCTACTTCCTTGAAGTAGATGTACTTCTTCCAAAAATAAAATGAAACAAGTTAATGGATCGAATGGAATAAATTTCATAGGAATTTACCCGTTCTATTTAACTAACACTAACTGAAGCTAACCGGAAGCTTTCTTCTCATGCGACTCTTGGATCGAAAAGAGGCTGCTGGACTGGACCACGGCTGAAACTGCCAGGCATGGACTAAAAGCTAGGCTCAGGGATTCCCGCGATTGTCACGCGGTGGAGCTCCTCCTCCTCCCCCTCGAAATTCTTTCTGGAGTAGCGATTGGCCTTAGTCAGCTCCGGGTCGTCGGCCTCCTGGCCGCATTCCTCCTCCTGCGAGCAGGCGGGGGCACGTCAGAGTCAGGATGGTGACGCTGGAGTAGTCCTCCTCCATCGTCCTCCTCACTTGCTCTGGTAGCCCGCGTGGAGGTGGAGCGGACGACCGAATGCCTTGCCAGGGCTCGAGCGATTGTGAAACAGGCGACCGCTAGCTCGTGCTAGGCAGCTCTGGCGCGCCTCCTCGATCTGGTCGAGGATGTGCTGGGGAAGGTCCATTACGGAGCAAGGAGAGGGGGCGGGAGAGTGATAGGAAGCGGGGATTGTCGGAGTGGGAGAGGGAGCAGCGCGGTGGTTAGTGTTTGGCACAACGGCGGATTTAAAAGAACTAGCCGCCGCCGTGTCGCATTTAAGACGATGGTTGGCGGATGAGATGCTGACAGACGAGCGAGGGGAGGAGGACAAGAGGCAGAGACGTCCGCTGTCCGTTGAACCAAATTTCTATACCAATTTTGGGGCGGAAATGGGTTGAACTGTACCGCGTTGATCCGTTTGCGGTACCGTGTTGGGCTGTGCGTGTTGTCCACTGGAAAGGAATGGAAGCGGCGGACCAAATGCAGCCTCGGACTTAAAACATGAATGTACTGTTCCACCGTGGCAAGATTAAGCTCAATATACTCACAACGCATGTCACGCTTTTTTTCTACAGGCCGGAAATTATATACACTATTTACGTCGCCTGTAAATCATGGGACTGGTGTTGGCTCAGCGAGAGAATGAGCCGAGCCAGTGCTCGAGACCATACTCTGTTGCAACTTGCAAGACCCACACACACACACCTTAACGAGAAGCTGATCCTTTTTTTTTTAACGTACGACAAGCTGATGCTGCTATTCGCTATCGGACCTGAGTCTCGTGGGCCGTGGCGCTATCTCTGCCTTCTGCGGCCGATCGAGCTGCAGTCAGTGGTGGGCTGGTCCACGCGAGCCCTCTGAGCAGAATTAAGCGAGCAACGCGTTCTCACCCCCATTTTGCCACTATTCATCGCCTGTTAGGGCTCATTTGGTAGCAGGGCTAGTAAAACCCAGGGTAGCGAGGCCCCCAGGGGATTTTCTCGTGCGCACATGGGCCAATCCCCCCCCCCCCCCCCCCCCCCCCCCCCCCCCAGCGTTGTGCTTGTTTGGTTGCACGGGGGAAGGACGGGGGACAGGAAAGCACGGGAGCCAATGCTAATATAAGATATATAGCTAGTAGAATTTGTACCAGAATAATTTTAAAAAAGAATTCGAACTAAAATGCAGAAAATAAATTATGTAATCAAACAGAAAATAAAATGCAGAAAATTCGAATTAAGATGTGACTCCACATCAGATCATTGGATCACATATTTACACGTAATAACAATAAATCACAGATTTAATTCTTGAACAAAAATAAGAAGTGAAAACATCCTCATACATTAATCCAATTCCAGATTCGATGGAGCATATAACAATTATTGCATGTTCAAAAGTACAAGCTTTCAAACTCCCACACATTAATCCAATTCCATAAACTCCCATACATTAATCCAATTCCATAAACTCCCATACACCAACATCCATTGTCAGCTTCTCTTGTTCCATAAACTATTTCTTAACAACGCATGTTCATAATATAACAAATATAGCACTACAATATTTACTACCGTCACAAATAAAGCAAATGACCGTCGAATCATACCCTTGAAGCGTGAGAGGCAACGCCGTCCGGCAGTCTCGAATCAACGGCGCACCAACACGAGCAGAACCACCACAATGCAGGCCTCCAGCACCACCACCACCACCACCATGCAGCCCTCCACGACCACCATCACCACCATTGTCAGCTTCTCTTGTTCCATTTTCCATAAACTCCCATACACGCATGTTAGAAGACGGCAATGCAATTTGCTGACCGAATACAACATGGCAAGAGAAGCAGCCAGATTTCTTATCCTCTGTGTGAATCTTCTGCTAATTCAGCTTAAACAACACACGGAGCTTCCTAAAGTTTATCAGATCTTTTAAAGCCACCAAAACAGCATAGCATTGGTACTTTCTTTTTTATGTTTGAGAAGGCGTGGTGTTATAGAGATGCAGCACATAATTTCTGACTAGAGCATATCAGTTGCCTAGAACAGATTGAAAACATCAAATTAGATATGAGCATATTAAGTAGGTACACTTATACTGAATGTGTTAGGCACGTTTGGATGGCAGACGGGAGCTGCCCTACCTAAATTTTGGCGTTGACTACTAGCCTGGACCTTCGTTTGGATTGATGCCACGATTCCCAGCCGATGCCAAAATTTTGGTAGCGCAGTTCACATTTTGCGCCCGCATGCTGGCGAGCCAGCGGCGGCCAATTCCCTCGCCAATAATTTGGCACGCCCACGTTTTGGTCAGGCTGGCCTGGGCGAAATCCAAACAGACCCTTAGTCTACAGAATGTGCTTAGGTGTGTGGTAGCAATATGATATTATAATTTTCTTTTTAACTACGGGTGGAACTACAAGAAACATTGAAGCTATCTGTTAATTGGCAAACCAAAAGATAGCTCCGTGCAAACTACAAGAACAGCAATAGTTCACCCCTAGTAGCAATCTAATGACAACAGCAAGCAAGCAATCAAGTGGCTGTGGCAGAGCAAAGGGAGAGAGGATTAATCAAGGACATGAGACTGCAAGCAAGCAAGTGATAATGAGTAAACAATGCTTGCCACTGTTATTGCCCATTTGAAAGTTCAGACTGTAATAAGAAAACACATTGCCTCTGTAGAATAATGTCAGGAAACTGCAGCAGCTCCCAAGAGCAGAGAGGATTCACATACCTCCAATCACCTGAGAACAAAGAGACAACATAACAATTGCAAGCAGCGATTTACAAACACAAACTAAACATATACACCTTTGACAGTACATATCCAGAACTTGCATCATGTTACAATCAGCATGCAAACGCTTAGAATTACAAGAGAGCACAACCCAGCTTTGGATTATTACAAATATGAAAAGAAAACCATTGAGACAACAGTTTCAAGCCTAGCATACGAGGTAACAATTTATTCTGGCAATGTTATCTAGCGGCAGCACCCACAACATTTAATTTGATGAGCACATGAATTATGTTCTGACTAACAAGATAATGCTATGATGAAAGTTACTGACACTCCATGAACATGCTACAAAACAATCAGATAGATAAATATATCAAATTCAGGAGACAATCAAATTATGGACAGATTCTGAACTGCCTGCTAGATATTACTAACATACAGTACTTCATACATTTGGAATTACACAAGAGCATCATCCAGCTACCAATAATGATTAAAGGCCAAAGTGCAAGAACAGATAATATAGCAAGTGCACAATTCACGGAGACCATTATTCAGGCTCAACAACATACTGGAACACAAGCCGCTCACTTGTTCACACACAAACAACATGCTTCACAATTATAGCGAATATCACATGTGAATCTTGCAGAGCTAGTAGAAATCACGCTCCAAGATGTGAATCTCGTCGGCGTCGGCAGATGCAAGATCTGGAGATAAGCCCATCGCTTCTAGGTCGGATAAGCCTGAGATGACAAGAAAAGGAGGTGGGGAGAAGGACTGGGATACTAACCTTCGTCCAAGCCTGAGCTCGTGACCGCTGGACCGTCGCCGTCGCCGGAGTACAACGTCGAGCTGTAGCAGATCTCGGGATGGAGGACACGTCCGGAGAGGCAGCGGTCGGGAGGACGCGCTCGCTCCTGGTCGCCGGAGGAAGGCGTCGAATAGCCGGAGGAAGGAGAGAGCGAGCGAGAGGAGCGCCACCGCGCGAGCGAGAGCAAGCGAACAGGCGGAATCTCTCCCCGACCTCCTGACCAGGGGAATCCTCACCCGGGGAGAGGCCGCGGAAGGGCCGGATTTCCCCCTACTCGCGGAGCACCAAATAGGCATGTAGGGCTACCCGGGCCAGATTCACCCGTGGTTTTTTCGCCCGGGGAAAAGGCCGGGATCCCGGGCTTTTGCCTGGCTACCAAATGAGCCCTTAGCGGCGGTTCGAAGATGCGCCGCCAACACGTGTCTTAATTGGGTTCAGCCCAGTTTCTTGCGCGTGTGAAACGTTCTGTTAGTTCTCAACAAAATAGTACGTTCTGTTAATTTGAGAAAACGAAATAAAAAATAGAACATGTTTTTAAATCTGAACATTTCTCAATTCTAAAACTTTTTAAATTTGATAATTTTAAATATGACCCTTTTTAATTTGAAAAATTGTATATGAACAATTTCCAAATAAAAAAATCAAATTTGAACAATTTTTAAATTATGAACAAATTTCGAATTCGAACAAATTTTCAAATCTAGCCAATTTTAAAATTTGTATTTGAACAATTTTCAAATTTGAACCATTTTTAAATCTGAACAATTTTAAAAATTTGTATCTGAACAATTTTTCAGAGTTGAACAAATTTCAAATCTGGACATTTTTTAGATTATGAATTTTTTTAAATTTGAATAATTTCAAATCTGAACAAATTTTTATATTAAAACATTTTTAAAACGGAACAATTTTCAAAATAATAAAAAGTGAAAAATAAAAAGAAAAAAGAAAGAAAAATGGAAAAGGAAAAGGAAAAAAAAGAAAGATAGAAGAAATAGAAAAGGAAATCCGCCCAGATGGGCCGTGCGCTCCATCAGGCGGCTGTAGCCTTTCGCGCCGCTAATGGGTGATGTATAGGAATTGGCGTGTTTCCTATCCGACGCTCGTAGCTGAGCCGACGCCCACGTGGTCCGACTTGTGGGCCGGCCAAGGTATGCTACTTTTTTTTTCTCCTGGTATCATTTTTATTTAGTCCCTTCGAATAATATTAATCGTCGATGAATCGGATATATATGGATCAGAGAGATTAGTTTTTTTGCTTTACTTTTTTCCTTTTTTGTATTCGTTATTTCATCATTTTCCATTTTGTGTTTCCCTTTTCTCTCTTTTGTTTTGTTTTGAACTGATAAGAATCTTATATTATTTTTATGGTATAGAAGGAGGTGACATTAGCCTTCACTTCATTTCGTTTTGTTGTAACAACGAGATTTCAGCGCTGATGTAGTCTTTATGAACCAGAGAAATATTTTTTGTCTATAGAAAATTAATCATAAAGTCATGTTGTTGTGGCTAAACCGATTACTCATTGGTTACATATGTGGTCTTTGTTACGGACAAGGAGAAGACTATTGCGGGAACAAAGCTGATCGAGACAGTGACAAATGAAGTCTTCAAGGTAATAAGTGGTTGGACACCAAAATCTGACATCATGATGTGTTGCATGAGTAACATAGATCTATGTTTAATTATGTTCTGTTTTGAGGCAGACGTTGATTTGTCGAATTAGTTTCTTTCGCATAGGAGCATTCAATGTGATGCAACATATGTTGTTCAAACGTCGCTCATAAATTTCAGTTCTAAACAAGAGACGAACAATACGAAATATAGACTTTGTACTGATTATTCTCAATATAATTTATATTGAACTTTTATACTTATTTCTAGCATGCCACAATCTTAATGAGTATCATTTTCTATTGGAATCTTAACCACATAAAAATATCTAAATGTTAGTTATAACATTATTTTTGTATAATCATAATTTATTTAGTTGAAAAATACATTTGCACTGTGCTATATTTAAACTATATTGTGTAGCATAGTTTTCGTCCTTAATTAATTATGCATAAGTGCATAAACTATAAATTGTTCATATTTACGCTAGATATATCTAAGAATATAGTTTAATAAATATCTTAAAAGTGAGTTTTAGTGTAGATTAGCTAAGCGTATTTATAGAAACTTTGAGAATACAAATTGAACTTTTATACGATTTTCCCTAAAAAAATCTTTTATATGATTATTACCCCTATTTCTATGGTCAAATATTTATTGCAATAATAATGGAGTGACCATGTGTGCATGATACATACTTGTATTCAAATAGTATCATCTATAGTCATCACCATAGAAAAAATTACATAACATTTTTTCAATTGCTTTTGTGTAAATAAAGGTACGACTGTCCACAATCTGCTTGGTGCCATCTTCTCTGTACAAGCGCACATGCCTGTTTCGAAAATAAAAAATCATACACAAAATTAGACGTGAAAATGTAGTTGACATATATTTTAGTTTGTAGTACTAACTGTATGACTTCTTTAGACAAAATTAAACATGAAAATGTAGTTGGGTAGCACTCCTAGTGGTCAGTTGTGTCATCATAAAGACAGTGCATTTTCCAATCCCTCAGTCGAACACCACTGTTGGACTTCGTAGATGGAATGCCTCTTATCGCCTTGATAACCTTGAAGATGTATGTTGTCCATTCACCTCTATGGTACCCGGACCGCTCGCTTTAGACATTCTTGTCTCATCAGAACCGGGTGTGAAAAATGGAGGGAGGACTATAAAGGACAGTCAGTGGCTAGCTTATTTAGCAATGTTGTCAAATCACACAACATGAGCACCCATGACCATGATCCACGTCCAATCTTGCAATAGTAACGGTGGCTCTAAGCCCACGCATTGAATCAGCATATTGATCAGATACTTAACCTAGCCAAAAAGCGTCTCGGCCGCCTGCCAAGAGCTAAGTGGGCGATACACCCACCAGAACTCCTGTGGTACGACATGCGACTGATCAACAAATACAAACATGTTTAGATTTGATGTTGAGATATTGTTATAACTTTGTACTAAATCAGCGACAATTAATATGAAACTAAGATTTCAAGTCACGTGTAATGTTCACCATATGTTGTTCAAACGACAATCATAAAGTTAGGTTCTTAACCAGGGCCGATCAAGACAAAATTTAACCGGGTGCGACTTAATCGTAATATAATTTATATTGTACTTCTATACTTATTTGTAGCATGCTACAATCTTAACGAGTATTATTTTGGTTGGCATTCTTAAGCACATACAAATGGCTAAATGTTACTTATAACGTGTATAGTCGTAATTCATTTAGTTGAAAAATACATTTGCATATGCTAGATTTAAACTATATTTTATAGCATAGTATTCTTCTTTAATTAATTTTACGTAAGTGCATAAACTATATAGTGTTCCTATTATGCTAGAGATATCTAGCAATATAGTTTAATAGCTGTCTTGAAAGTGAGTTTTAGTGTAGATTAGCAAATCGTATTTATAGAAACTTCCAGAATAGAAATTGAACTTCTCTATGATTATTACCCATATTTCTGTGATCAAATATGTATTGCAACAATAATGGAGTGACAACGGAGTACTTGTATTAAAAAATTATCATTTATAGTAATCATCAAAGAAAAATAAATTAAATAGACTGTATTGCTTTTGCATAAATAAAATTTGATTGTTTGATGTGGCCATCTGCAATCTGCTCGGTGCCATATTCTCTAGACAAGCGCTGACGCATGTTTGGAAAATAAAGAATCATACACAAAATTAAACATGAAAATGTAGTTGACATATATTTTAGTTTGTAGTACCAACGTATGACTTCTTCGGAGCGCCATTGTCAAGCTAACTAAACTCGTTTCCATTGATTAGGTTTGTTTGTTCTTCTGTATATGATACACACTATTTGGTCGGTTGTGTGAACTTTCTCCTGCAAATTTAGATTTTAATAGATATTTATTAGTTTATTGGACACAATTATAGATAACAATACAATGGTTTGTTTGGCTGGCCGCCCTATTCAAAACCGTGAACAACGAGTATTTCTTTTTTTTAACGGCAGCTCTAATAGGCACGTTTGGTGTCTCTGATCGAGGACGTGACCAAGCCAGCTGGCCGGTCAAACACATTCTCCGTTCTTCCTCCCCGGAAAAAAGGAGTCAAACGCCGTCTCATGAAAAAGCTCTTCGATGTCTTCTAGAGCTCTGGTCTTCTCTTAAAACCATGGCGCCTATGCACGCACTTTCGCCTCGCCCGAGAACCAGTTCAATCCCCCCCCTTCCGCCCACAATTCCCTGCACGGTGTCGTCCTCCCAAGTACATCTCGGGGAGGAAACCCATGGCCGCCCTGGCATCCTGCACACAGGAATGATGACCGGCGTCCGGCGGGCAGCCGCCACCTCCGGCATGTGCCCCAGGCAGGACGCACAATCCCCATCCCTCCAATCTGCCCAGCCAGCCACAGAGCAACAGAGCCACGCCCACTCGTGCGCGCGCGCGTGCGTCGGCCCTAGTTTAACCCCCGGCACCGCGGAGCACGAAGCTCGTGTCCCGTGCCATGGCATCGTAGGTAGATCGCCTTTCCCGGACACGGCCATGGCGATGTCCCCGCGCTGTCCGGCCGGAGCCCGGCAACCGGCGATCTGTGGCGCGCGCTACGAGTTGATTTATGAAACATAGGCAGCCCGCGCGCCGGCGCATGCACGGCCGGACGAATGTTTTTACTGCTGCGTGTCACTTGTGCCAGATGATGCAGTGCATATGTACAGAGTTTTTTTTTTTTTGACAAGTGCATATGTACAGAGTTGCTGGTGATAGGGTTTGAATCTTTTATCATCTTTACGGCGCGGGAGCGAGTTCAATTTAACATGCATGCATGCATGCACGTGCCTACTTGCGGGATACTTGTCCCGTTGTCCCCTCACCGGTCACCGGAGTCCGGCAGGATCAGCTGCGCATGCATGGTGGTGGTGGCCGGGCGGTTTGGCTCGCCGGCCGGCTACGTGCTGGATGGAGTTGGAGTGTTGGACTTGAGTTTTATCTTTGGCCGGCTTGGATGGTTTAATTAACATCACTACGGAGTACTTGCGTGATGCTTGCTAGATTCTATTACGTACTTTCGCGTACAAAGGTTTTAGACTAAACACCGTCGGTACCATGATGAACGAACGTACGTGTTGAATATTTCAAGATGCCTGTGGAAAAAATTAGGGATACAAGCTGAGATGCGTGCAAGTTGGGGCGGCGTACGTCGTTGTCTTAGTGCGAGTTGCTATAAACATGTGCAGTTGTTTAACACCGAAGAATCTAGTAGCTAGACATTATGTGATGCTAGCTAGATTGTACTTTCCCGTACGGTACAAATAATATTTATGCGATTTTAGTACCACGGACAGTCATCTATGCTCAATAAAAAGATTTTTTTGCGAAAGGCAAACCAATCTTTATTATTGATATAAGGAATGTTATTTTCATACTGATCTTGGCCAATACATACTGTATGATATTGCGTGGTCGTAATAGATTAATCATTCTAATTTTAACTCCGCATTCTGATTTATTTGTTGAGTTTATATGTAAATCATAGAATTGCACTGCATACAAAAACTTTTCATGAGTTTATCTATATGTGAACAACATATGGAGTAGTACATGCAAATATATTTGCTAGGTTTTATTTTAGCATGCATGCAATATAGTTGTATTTCTTACCTCCTCATAGTTTTATTTACCATGACTTCTTATAATCAGATGCATTTCTATACACATAATATTTACTTTCCTACATTTGGCACCTTATACGAGTTAGCTGATTTGGATATATGATTTTCACAATTTAACTAAGATGACGAGATTCTTAAAAAAGAAATAAAGTTGACGAGAAGAGAATAAGCTAGATTTATTATCCCATGACATCAGCAATGATGTCATCACGTCGAAGCAACTACATTGTTTTTTAGTGTATTTGTACCTCATTCTCCGGAAGTAGGATACCATCTTACTAATTATTTCATCTTCAGTTTGTTGGACACTGATGGCTTATCAGTTGTAAAATTCTGAAAAAAATACACAAACATATTAACTTACCCCTTTTAGTTACAGCTTCGTCGGGGAACTTGCGAGTTTGGTGTCCTCCATCTCCACCTAGCCGGAGCTGGGATTATCTCCCGGCGTATCTCGGTACTAGCTTCTTCGGGACAGCGATCTCTTGAGATCGTGGTCGCCGGCATCTTCTGATCTACGTAGACGACTTCCTGACCGCTGCTTCTAAGGGCGTATGGGTTTTTTCAAACTTTCTCCGACACAAGTTTTGCTGCGCCGGAGGCCCAGATGCAGCATCGAGGTTTTCTTAGGACGCGCGGTCGAGGTAATTATAAAAAAGACGGTGCTGATCTTTTCAAGAACTTGTGTGTATTTTTTTTATTGTAAGGATGTTCTTGTAAGGGTTGGTCTCAGATAATATATGGACTTTTCCGCAAAAAATAACTTACCCCTTTTAGTTTTCGTAAAATAATATGCACATTTACTAAATTTTGTTGATTTAAAAATATTGGAGCGTAAATTTCCAAATTAAGTGGTCCAATAGCTCAGATTGTGAACATAGGTTGCGAAAAAATACCACATGGTGTGTGCGATGACGGATAAACATCGACTTGTCTTTGTGTACTGAAGCCAGTCAGAGCTGAGATATTTAATTCCCAACCGGGAAAGCCACGGAGGCAGGAAACCAGGCCGTCGACGTGGCAAACGTCCGGTCGGGTCCCACGGCGACAGCGGTGGCAGGGTTCGTTGCCGGGCCGCACCCAAGCCGACCGCCGATGCTACGTCCCGCCAGGCCGCCAGGCTCCGCAGCCCCCTGTCCCCGCCCCCGCCGCCCCCCACACCGGATCCTCTCTGCGCGCACACCATATCTCAACGATCGCCTCGCTGGCCGGCACGATGCGATGCCACCCGGCCTGCTCCCGCTCCCCTGCCACAGAGGATCAGAGATGCAGATCGTGGGCGCACTGCACCACCGGCCGGTGTATATATACGCCCGCCAACGCTCGCCATTGACGACACCTAGTAAGCCTCTCACAAACTTCCCGGTTTCTAAACCGATCGTTCATACACATTTTGATCTGATGGGGAGCTATGGAGATGATGGTGGTGTGGAGCTGACCGAGCTGACGCTGGGTCCGCCGGGCGCCAGGGCACGGAGGGCGAGGCGGGCGAGGAAAAATGGCGGCGGCGAGGCGGCGGCGTTCGTGAAGGTGAGCATGGACGGGACGCCTTACCTGCGCAAGGTGGACGTCGCGGCGTACGATGACTATCTGGAGCTCGTCCAAGAGCTCAACGCCATGTTCTTCTGCTGCTCCATCGGTAAGCAAGCCTGCCAGCCTCGAATACTGCATGGACGTCGACCGTGTGTTGACTTTCTGACAATGCTAGAACTGTGTACTGATGCGCGTGCATGTTTGTATGTGTGCAGGGCTGATGGACGGGTACGGCGATTGGGAGCACGCCGTGGTGTACGAGGACGGCGACGGCGACTGGATGCTCGTCGGCGACGTGCCCTGGGAGTAAGCAAATTTCAAAGCGACCCCTAAATTCACTGTTGCACTCGCGCATCTTATGGCCGGTCCCCAATGCGAATTTGCTAGTAATCTCACATCGACCCTCTCTCTGAAACTTTGCAGGATGTTCGTGTGCTCGTGCAAGAGGATGAGGGTGATGCGAGCGTGCGAGGCGAGAGGGCTGAGCTCCAACGCGTGACAGGCGGCCGTGAGACGGCCGGACTAATTGCCGCAGGTGCGGATTCGATCACATTAAGCTACAGTAGTAACAGAACTACATAAATATTGCTTCAAGCTTGACCTGACATTGAACTAATTAATTAAAACATTTGTTTTGTTTTCAGATTTTCAGTACGTGTAGATATGATCGCTCGAGTAGTCGAATGGGTGACAGCGATGAGAAAGGAAGAGGATGACGCGATTCTGACGCATATACAAGCGCCTACAACCCTACACCATGCGATTCTGATCGACCGCCTGTCATTTAGTTGGGAATAAAATGAGGCTGATGATACGGTCTGACTTGCGAGATCCCAATATTTTAGTAGTGCCTCATCCTTTTTAGTTCCTTCCATCTAGTTGCTTCGGCTGTATGTCACATGTACATGGATCAAGAGTTGGTGTACCTCCCCAAATTTTGATGAAATATGCTAGCTTTGCCTCGGATTTGCAGGATCTGTTTCCTTTGGTGAATCTTTAATTGAACTTTGCTGACTGCATTGTTGAATGATCATGACAGATCAATGTCAGTTAGGTTCGCCTGTTCATGTTGTTTTAGCAGCGTAAACCAGTTCACCTGTCGGAGCAGTGTATGACAAAGATCTTCGTTGGAGGTATGCATGTATATGTAGCTAGCTAGGCAGAGTTGCCAGCGTAAACTCAAACTTCCAGAGATTGGAATAAATCTTGGTTCAAGATGCTTCACTGGTAGAGATGCAAAATTGCCACAGCTAGCCGAGCAACGGAGGAAGTGGCCATGTAGACAGTAGGCCAGGTGAAGGATTATGATTTATGCCGGTTGCATTGGTTAATTACTTGAAACGATCCGGGTCTTGAAGCTTCTTAAAGAGGCGTTCTGTCACTGCAGACTTCGGCGCTGGATTGCTGCCAACGAAAAAAAAATCGATTTCAGAACTACGGTATTGCAGAAACTGGAAAAATAACTGTACACAAATTCCCTGGGCAATAGGAAATCTTTATATATCAAACGAAACGAGCATCCAGAGTAGAGGCAGTGCCAAATTTTTGCATTGTATATTTTGTCAGCAAGCCAAAGAGGCGCACAGTTTGCTGAACGGCATCCTTTCGCACATTGGCTCCGTTACGTCTCGGTCTGGATGTGCATTGCTCTTAGCCTTAACACCAGCAATATGGTATAAGACCAGGAATTCTCAAAAAAAAAAAAAAAAAAAAAACACCAGCAAACCCATTTTTTAGAGGAATTCTTGCAACATCCTAATTCTGAAAACTCTGAACAGTGTGGATACATAGTGGTTAGTACCATGGAAAAAAAATAGCGCGCTATAGCATATCTGGAGGGTCCACGCTATATTTTATCACTTTTTCACGCTACATCGCTATTTACGAAATAACACGAAATACCACGCTATATCGCGCTAAAATGTCATAATTTTAGCACGCTATTTTCTTTTTCTAGCCTAATGGTGAAAAGCATCAAGTCTTCCAACTTACGAAATAGCTGAAATTTCTTTATGTCTATCTTGATGATGAACTACGGTAATGCTGAATTGAAAGATGACATCAGTAATGTTGATGATCTGAATATGTTATGTTGTTGCTCCCTCGGATGTTGATTTTAAGCTTTTAGATAATTGTAAAATACTTTTTATACGTGGTTATGCATATATTGTTCTTCTTTTTTTTACTCTATTGTTTATTCTTGTTAAAATTCTTCAATTTTAAGGTATATATGGTATTTTTTTTCATAGCGCTATATTGAAACATAGCACGCTATTAGCACGCTATAACATGTATACCATCTGGAGGAGGCCCACGCTATTTCTTGTAGCATGCTATTTTTTACCTTGGTTAGTACACAAAATGAGAGATTTATTATTTCTTTGTACAGTTCCTGATAGCATACAACAAAAACCCACAACATAGCGTCTAGTACATGCTGTGCGTTGTTAGCTTCAGCTCTATTAGGAAATAACACAAATTCTAAGGTCCCTGCAATAATACATTCAGCCCGGCCATAAAGGCTAAAGCTAATTCAAGCTCCCGGTGTGGAAGAGATGTTTATAACAACAACCGAAAGGAATTTACACTCCGATATTCGGATGTTCACTTGTCGGCGGCTCGTTCGAAATTGCAGGTTGGCACCACTCCTGAAGAGTCATGGTTGTTGAGACTAAGATCCGCTCCCTGAGTCTGGATTGTCATCAACAAGAAAAATGGAGACTGTAAGTGCTTACTCAACTTGAAGTGCTTAGGAAATAACACATGACATAAATTGTTTATGTTTTGATAAAAATAGGACAGACCTGGGAGCTCGAACCTTGCCTATGATTACGAGCTGGTTTCATATTGAGATCAAACATTTTTGAATCAATGTTACCCTGACCGTTGCTATTGCCATTTGAAGCCGCCGGATCAGCAGAGGCATTGCCATTAACCATTTGCCCCTTTGCTACCAAATGAGCCTTATTTTGGTCCCTCGGGTTTTCAGAGTCCATCTGTTGCATAGCCACATCTTCCATATGCCCTGGTTTATCTCCTGGAAACTAATCAAAATTTCAAACTTCAAGCAATAATATGAAGCGATGCATGGGATTTCAACCTTTAATTGATTAATAATTAAAATCATACTTCGACTCGTTGTCTTAGGAGCAAATATCTTCCATGGGTTCGTTTCCCACCAACATGAACAGCCATATCGCAACTCAAGCAAAGTGATGTACCATCTATGTCACAGTAGAAGAAAGCTGCATTGACAGGTTGGAAACAGATGAAATTAAACTTAACAGGTAAGTGCTAAAATAATTGTTTGTAGGTCAAAATGCATACCAGAAGAATTTTCACATATATCACAGCGTACTAATTTATTAGGGTCTGCAAGCCCAACCCTGACATGCCGACTAGCAAGCTTGTTACACATATGTACCTGCAGCACAACATAGAAAGAAATATCAGACACATCAGCTTGAAGATTATGTCTTGGCAATCAAGTTGCAATTTATCCGAAGCGACGAAAACTGGAATGTACATCTTTGTCATTCTTGATGTTAATGGTATTGCATGAAGGATTTGTGCACGCACCAGAGATGCACTACTTTTGACAACTAGAGATGTAAGTGGGATCTCGCCAATATCCCACTTCTATTTCATTTGGGGATTTTAGTTCAAAATTTCAGACCAAAATTTGAACTAGAAATTCACAAATGAACCAGAAGTGGGACATTGGTGGAATCCCACTTGACACCTTAGGATGTGCGTACATAACTATCATAACTTGCAGATATAAACAACTCAACTGTAGAAACATACTTATCATTTGAGTTCACACAACTGTAGAAACAAACTTATCATTTGACTTGGACAAAAGAAGAACACAATTATTTACTCCAGCCTGACCAAATAAGATCATAACTAAACACTTGAATGCCAGTGCTTGTGATGAATTTACCAAAAAAAGTATTTTCACCTTTATATGTCTTTCATATGTTACCAACACAAATGCTCCTTTAGCTTAAGGTGCATATATTTCACCACAAAACGCAATGTCAGACACATATTTTGGGGGTTCATTAATCACTATTTAGGCTCATTTGTAGCTCTGCACAAGGTACCATAGGCACTGTTCTGTTAACAGAACAAACCACTCCTAAAACATCTGCTACAGCATGCAACATCCCAGCAGTTTGAGAACTCCAGTTGGTTGCAGAAATTGCTACGTGGAGGGATCACTTCTAGTTTCAGAAAATGCATTACTATTCCCAGTAGGTCTTGCTGATTAGCATCACCCCAAAACCCAACGAAGACCATACTTCCACTCATGTACACGTGCCTTGACAAGACAAAAGTTTTGTATACAATAAAATGTTACCATTGACTGGAAATAGAAACAAAGTATGTCACGGTAGCCAATGTGATACCCTCCTTAAGTCCATGAGAATTTTTTTTTTACCAGCAAAACCGTAAAACCGTAGGGGAAACCCCCACGGTTAATTTTCCATTTTCAATATCAACCACCCGGCATCCTAAAGCAGGACCCAGGCCAAGTTCAAACAAGTAGAATACATAAATACAAAAGGGTTGAGAGAATCAACCCTACGAAGGGAAAAAATAAAAAGCTAGAAAAGAAGCTTAGATCAACGAAACCCAATCTAACAGAAGATCCTTTTTGGCGGGCTTAACCCTATGGGAAGTCCATGAGAATATCTAGTTTCTTATGTTGAGCAATCAGCATGCATAAGTTCTATAACAGATGAGCAAATAAAAAAGTGACAATCATTATTCATTAAACATGTATTACTGAACATCAAGAGAAAGAAAGACGAACACACAGTGGTTAAAGGATGATCACAGGCTCCGTAAAAGATTGTCATTGAACATTCTTGAAAAAGCATTTGACGACTCTCAGCAAAGCACAGCAATGCACAGAACGGAAATATCAAGTAATTAATGGGCAAAATAAGATACTTTACAAATATAAAAATTACAGGAATAAAATTGTCCTAAGAACTATGCATTTTGGTTGATCGAAATCCAGATTTCTTGGACGGATGAGGCCACCCAGACCTCAGCCCATCCACATACAACAATGACCTACATATGACATTACATGTTACTTCTAAATTAAGTAGCATCAGGTACTGCAAACAAAGCGGCCCATAACGCAGCTATAGCTTTCTCTGACACCCATCCATCTTGGTACATTTAAATTCATTAATTAAAAATAAGCATTCCCAGTTGGAATGTTCACCTAAAAAAATACTCCCTCTGTTCCTATTTACCTGGCGTAAAAATCTCTCGGAGAAATTCCGAATTATGTGGCACCTTTCCAAATCTGAGTACTAGTTACCTATTTCACCCCTGCCCTCATTAACACGATTTTACACCGACCCTCACGCGTTATCGAGCCGAATTAATTGATCACAGCATGCATGCATACGGGACGAGCGAGAAAAGCGCAGGGAGGGTGATAGTTGCAGCGGGCTGCTTCATCGCTCGTGCCGTCAATTTAATGGATGAGGCTTTGATGACACCAGCAGATAACAAGAAATTCAGTTGGAGTTACGAGAAAAATCCGCCTGTCTGAGATTTAATCGAAGGAGAATATTAACGAGCGAGAGGGGCACGGGAGGGAAATTTCGTCCAAATTCAAACTGTTGCTTAGCGGGACACTTCTCTGGTGTTAGAAAAATCTCAAAGACGCCAGGTAGATGGGAACAGAGAGGGTATGTACTTAGTATATTGATGATTTTGAATAGCACGACGCCAACTCTGTAGTTTCTCAGAAAACAAATAAACCGCGGTCACAGCCTATATAATAAGGTAGTACAATGTATAGGGATATCGTTTGCCTTTTTGAAACTATTTTGAGCCGATAAAGAATGAGAAAATGATACCTCTCATTTTCACAGGCTGGCCATTTAGGATCTGAACTTCAACTAATCTATAAGCATAACTTTCCGAGGATAAGAACCACATTTTGACATATCAGCAACAAAGTTGGGTAAACAATCACCCTTATTTTGGCCTGCGTATGAGAATTTTAAAGTTTCATAAAGTCAACTAAAACCATATTATTTACAGAAGAGCGCTGCTATGCATACGACGGGTTCAGTACGACGTTGCATATGAGCCTTCCATTTATCAGGCCAAATCAAAGGAATCCGCCGGATTGCATTGTGCTGGAATCGGACGGAATGTCATACGAAAAGTACTTCCGTTTACAGAATCATGATCACAACTATTAAGTGGTTACTTGGGTGTGAGCCCATGGTAATCAGCAGAGAGGAAGCACATGAACAACTCGTTTTTATTTGGGGTTTCATTCGACGAGAAAGGAAAGAAATGGAACGTGAGCATTCCACTAAAACCAATTCTCATAGCTACTTCGAGCTAGCTTGTGAGTCATCGTACTCGATTGACCTTAAGCACGCTACACGCACCTCCAGAAGACCTTAAGAGTAGCAGAACCATGTTAGAATACAATAATTTCCTTGGTCTGCGCTGGACACATCCAGGACTAGCATGTAGCCCACGACATACTTGACGTAAAAATTCAGGTAAAGCGAGTATTGGTGTTATTACAAAGTTGTTTTAAAAGACGTGGGGGCTGAGCTCAGGAGGTCTCAGATCCACTATGCGAGCACGAACTTAGTGGAGCGATTCCTTCGATCGCGGTTACAGATCTATGGAACAATCGGGGGTGGGTCGAAGCAGCAAGTAGCCCGATCCGCGTAACTCGGAACTGTAGCGGGACTGCGGGAGTAGGGCAGTGAGGGGTCAAGAGAGAGGGGCGCACCTTCTGGTCGCAGGGACGGCAGAGGGCGGCCTCGTCGGCCGCGCAGAAGAGCACCGCCACCGCGCTCTCGCACACATCGCAGATCGTCCTCATCCCTCCGCAGCGCGCGCGATCATCGCCCACCCTCCATCTTCGCCGCTTCCCTCGCGCTGTGCCCTGCCTCCTCCACGCTCGGATCTCCCTCCGAGGTCCCCGTGTCGTGCTGCGGCTGCGGCGACAGACAGGTCGGCGAGGGCGAGGAGGAGGGGCAGCGGGGTGTGCGGACGAGGAGAGATGTGATGTGGCAGCGACTCGGCGAGGTGGAGGTGGAGGACTCTCGAGGAGCGGGCAGAGCGACACTGGTGCTGGCCCGACTCCAGAAGCCCACGCCTGTGGACCCGGCTCACGCAGCTGCGACTGTAGCGCAGGTGGGCGCCACCGATCTTTCCGCGGCGTGCCGGCCGCCGGTCCATGGACCGGGCTCATGGCGCTGTAAAGTGGAAACATTCAAGGTTGCTTCGGCTACGTGCTGCTAGTCCTCTCGTCCGGCTGACAGTGGGGCCAGCAGGTGTGGCCCGGTGGGTCTCGCCGCGTGGATGGTGAGTGGGTTTTTGGATTTGATATAGAGGTGGTGGGCCCGCGGGAGGCCTCGGCCACAAGTTAGGAAAGGGCCGCGGGCATGTGTGTGTGGCTCAGAATCAACTGCTTCCTTGTTCTGCCCGCGGCCAGTGGGTGCGGCGCTGTCGCTAGAAAAGACTGACGAATTTGGCAACTGCCCGCTTATCCATTTTGGGATTACCTGAAATATGCATATACTAGTATATCGGATAAAAAAGTGTGCTGCGACTGAAGCACACCTGTTCTATTTTTTGCTCCTATCCTCGTGCGAATAAATGGCTCCGCGCAATTTTGCAGGGTTTTATATCAAGCCGGCAATTCCGCCGCCCATGGGCACGTTCGCCCATGAGCACCCGACCTGACCATAATGGGTAGGGTATGAGTCGCTATGTTCGTCCATGGGTCTCGCCCATGGACGACCCGATTAGTCGTGGGCAGGATATGGACAGACATGTGTACCCATGGACAACCCGATGGGTCACCCGATTAATATTATTAATTAAATATATTATCATTTATATGTGATATTTAGACTTTTTTGTTACGATGAAGCAGTTTTTTAAAAGAAAAACATGCGTGCTAGTACTCTGGCCAGACATGCATCGCATGGGCTATGCTCCGTGGATAGGTTGGGCCTAATAAATGAGCATTGGGTGCGACTAGCTGAAGGGAGCCCTTCCCGAAGGTAACTCGCGCGTTGCGGGAACGACGCGTGTCGCTAGCTGGCGTCGTAGGCTGGTAGCGAAATAGAAATTGTTTACGTCCACGCGAATGCCTGCGTCTAGCGCGTCCGGCAATCCGTCCAGCGCGTACGTCCTAGAAGTGAAGCCCCCGCGCGTGTACGCGTCGGCCGGCCGATGGAAGCTGTCCGCTCGCGTACGTCCTGGGCGAGGCCCCTGTGTGTTAGCTGGTTCGTGTGATGTACAGAAGGCAGAACGTACAGAGGGAAAAATCAAAAGATTTTTTTTTGAGATGTGCAACTATACAGTACAGGTTGTACAACTACCAGATTATACAACTACACAAATTAAGTTGTACAACAAAAAGGGACACATGTTGTACAACTACACGTACAGATACAGGTTGTACACATAACACATGTTGTACAACTAGACAGAGATATGTTGTACAACTACACAACACAGGTTGTACAGACACAGGTTGTACAACTAAACAAACACAAGTTGTACAGACACAGGTTGTACAACTAGACAGACACATGTTGTACAGACACAGGTTGTACAACTAGACAAACACATGTTGTACAGACACAGGTTGTACAGACGCAGGTTGTACAACTAGACAGACATAGGTTGTACAGACGCAGGTTGTACAGACGCAGGTTGTACAACTAGACAGACACAAGTTGTACAACTACACATACACAGTTTGGGTTGTACAACTACAGACACATGTTGTACAACTACACATAACCGGTTGTACAAAAAAAAGTTTGTCGAAACATATCAACATGGGATCTAGTTTTAAAGATCTCGACGCGAGGAGCTCAAAAGTGAAAACGGTTCGTAATTTGGATACACGGTTCTCAAGATATTTCGTTTTTAAAATTCGGATTTGAAAAATAAAAGGCAAAAAGGCAAAATTGTATGCCCACGTACGTGCATGCCTTCCCTTTCTCTCTCATACTCCCCCACTTTCAATCTAATTGTGACACATGGCAGACATGCAGACAACCAAAATTTAATCATGTAAGGAGAAGCCGACACATGTCACGATTAGAACGATTGTGGGGTTCCCTTTGCAAAGGAAACCCTTTTTCTAGTGATTCTCATGAGCATTTAACTATCCTAAATAGAGTTGGCAATCGCTTGTTGGGCCTTCGTAGGCTGAAAGCCTGAAAGCCTGTGTAGTTGTCCCGCGTTGTGTTCACGAGTGGAGAGTCTGCAGACTGGCTACTTAGGCGATCCGATGGGAGGTGGAGCTTTGCCTATAAAAACGACCGAGGGAGTCTCCTGCAGGTTGTTCATCGTTCCCAGACGCGTACAACGACCTGACGTGATGCATAAAATTAAGAAATAAAATTATGCGCTAGACCCGATGTGTGCCTTATCGGGTCGGGTTGCCCATTGGATTGTACTTGTATATTGTTGCTTACAAGTTACACCATGATATTCTCTTATTGGCGCGGCTGGCCACTACCAGAGTACACAATGCCGAGTGAATTTTATCGAGAACTCGTCAAACAGGTGATTTCTAATTGTTTATCAAATGCATTTTGTCGGGCACTTCATACACCATGATCGACATGCCCGCAACCACCAAAGTCTTATATTTAGTAACGGAGAGCCCGCAACCACCAAAGTCTTATATTTAGTAACGGAGAGAGTATTAGATATTTATAATTTGTTTTCTATATGACTTTCTGAAATAGTTACGGTAAGTTCCCCAATAAAGAAAACTGTAACAATTCAAACAAATGATTGAAGACCGAGATTAGACTATATACATCCCCATTAATTAATTAGTCCACTATGGAAGACAAACCGACAACATGATAACAATGGATTAATAAATTACATGCTAGTCAGGTTGCCGCTTGTTGAGAGCATCTCCACTGCAACCACCAAAGGTCTAATGGAGGTTCAGACACAAAATTTGGCCGCTCCTATCGGTCTATAAGGCCCATAAATGTGTTTGGCATCCCCTTATCTGCCCCCAACTTTCAGGCCGACTCGAGTGTGCTAGACAATTCCTTACACGCCCACCAGGTATACTTTGACAGACTGGCCCACCTTGTCGTCCGCAGGCAGTCACATCGGTTTAAATGGCTCCGCTCATCATGAGATTATCACTTGGTAACATTGTTTCTTGCTAATCAATAAAGTCTTAATGTTTAAGAGCAAGTATTATTGGGAGCTATAAGCTCGCTTACATGACACTTTTACTAATGTGGAGTAGAGAAACAAAGAAAAAGGTAAGAAACAGCTCCCATGTAAGAGCAAACCCCTTCACACAACCGCTAGGTAAATATAATAAATGGGAGGAAACTAAAAGAGAGAAATGGAAAAAAAAACTAACCATATAGCCGGTCTAATAGTAACCCTATTATATGAGAGGTTGATAATGGCGACTCTTATAACATGACGGTATTATTATTATAGGTATTATATAGACAGCTGATGGCTTTTTTATTAGCCTTACTCTGATAATACTAATGAAGTACCTACATAAAGCAACAGCCACATCATGATAGCATAAATGTATAACATTAAATTAGTTGGCACAATGCTTTTAATCTCCACTCTAGAAAACTCTTTGTTAAGTTGTACATAACCTAGATGCTCGAACAATTTAGAACCATCTTTTTGAGATACCTATGATATATAAACACACACGGAGAAATGTATACTATTCACAATGAGAGTATAATTAAAGTCCAAAATAAACAAAAAAAGAGCGATTAATTTCCTTTTAAAGTCCAAAATTTCCACCTATCTTACTATATAGCAAACATACCACATATGGCCCTTCATATATGCGCAATGTTTAAATTTTGTGTTGCTCCAATTTACATTGGTAAAACCATGTGACTCTAGAACAAAGTACAAACTTTTTTAACCGGATTTAAGATCTGTAACAAAATGTTTCATTTTTAACATGGATGTAATGGGAAGCTTGTAGTTTTCACCAATGTAATCAATAATGCATTATGTACGCGCGGCAAATCAACTACTAACGACTAGTGACGGACAATATAAGGAAAAAACAATTTTTACGGTGTGAAGAAGTAACTTTTTTGTACGGAAGATAATAATTGAAAGGATAAGGATGTCGCCTGGGGGGTGAATAGGCGATTAAAAGTTTTCCGGTTTAGGCTTGATAAATGCGGAATAAAACTAGGTGTTTTAATTTAACAAGCATAAAACCTAAATATACTAGGTTCACCTATGTGCACCAACAACTTATGCTAACCAAGACAAGCAACAAGGTGATAGTAAGATAAAGGACTTCAAGCACGAAAGCTATCACAATATAAAGTGTATAAGTAAAGAACTCGGGTATAGAAATAACCGAGACACGCAGAGACGATAATGTATTCCCGAGTTCCTCCTTTTTAGGGGAGTACGTCTCGTTGGAGGGGTGTGATTTTCAAACTCAAACGCCACAAATGGCCTCACCCTGTTCTCCGATGAACCTTACCCAAAAGTTCGGTTCACCTTCAACTATCGGAATCCTTCAAGACGGAATCCGGAGCCTTTACAACAATCTTGAGGCACAACCCACAAAAGGATTGGGAGCTCTCAAGTCACCAACAACCGTCTAGGGTCCAACGACCCAAGAGTAACAAGCTCACAAATTTCACTTCCACGAATCCTCGTGGAGAGAGCAAATCGATGCACAAAAGCAAAGGCAAGAACACAAGAAGTGCTCAAGTCCTTCACTCCCAAATCCCACCAAAAGGAACTAATGCTTGTGGGGGGAGAAGAGAGGAAGAACAAAGAAAAACTCAACAAATGGAACTCCAAGGTCTAGATCCAAAGGGTTCCCCTCACTTAGAGGAGAGATGGATTGGTGGAAATGTGGATCTAGATCTCCTCTCTCTTTTCCCTCAAAGATATGCAAGAATCATGGGAGGGATTGAGAGATGGGCAAGCTTTCCAAGGTCAACAATGGCAAGAGAGAGAGGGAAAACGAGCCCAGCAACCATCAGTTCATTTGGGGAAGAAGGGGGCCTTTTATAGGACCCCATGAAAAATAGCCGTTGCAGAAAAAGTCACACCGAGACTCCGGTCAGAGTGACCGGAGACTCCGGCCTACACCGGAGACTCCGGTAACATTCCGGTAAGTTTCCGGACTGAGGACAGTGGGTGTCACCACTTGACGCTCGAGTGCGCAGGGCCGGAAACTTGAGTCTGGGACTGGAGACTTTGCTCCCGGAGTCCGGAGACTCCGGTCCTGGCAGAGACTCCGACCACTCTCCGGACAGAGTCCAGTGGGTGGCACCACCTCGAGCTCTTCGACAAGAAACCCTGAGTCGGAGACTCCGGTTGGGGCACACCGGAGACTCCGGCCTGGTAAACCAGCAAAACTGCAAACCCAATAACTTTCACGTACGAAATCCAAATGAGGTCAAACCAGTTTTGTTGGAAAGATGAAAGCAAGAGCTACCTTAGAAAAAGTGGAAATATTAAGGATCATCTATAGAGAGAGGATGTCACTCATGGGAAGGTGTGGAACCTTTCTCAACGATGAACCGGTAATATTTCCAACACGAAAGCGCAAAAGGTTTTCACACAAATATGATTTCGGTGAACTTGGGCTTGTCATGGAGATCACGACAAGCACCAAAATCCAACAAGGAGAAGAACCAAATAAGAACCAAGAAAGATGATATGCCAAATATGCAAATGTTTGAGTTCTCCACAAAGATACGATCAAGTTAATCATTTGAGCCTCTCTTGATAGTACGGTGTCTATCCTATAACCCGGTCTCTTACTAACATCATGAGACCGGTAAAATAGAAACCCTATAAGATCATACCTTTGGCTTGCGCAATCCACTTGAGCTAGATGATAACGATCTTGATCTCTTCAAGTGGAACAGCTTTCTTGATTGCTTTGCTTGGTGAAGACTCACATATCGCTCCCCAATACACTAAGATGGGAGTGCCTCTCTTAGGAACATCTTCACTTGACCATTATCTCCAAATGGGTTGCAAGCTTCAAGCATATGATATCTTCTAGATGCCCATCTTGAACTTGCACATCTCAACCTTGATGACGATCACCACTTGACGTCATCCTCCATGAGCTATAAGAAATCTTTCTTTTGATGCTAGCCCATGGAGAGATACCTAACCCCAACAAAGGAATGCCACACACACATAATGGGTTAATTCACAAAGCTATATGGATAATTTCTTATCATACCATTGGATCACATGATCTCACATGGTATATCATTTAGCTTTGTGTGTTGATCAACTTGAATCCACTCTTTGCACTTAGTCTTGATCAACCTTGTATCTTTTCTTATTCTTGATCATATCAAATATGTCCATTATAATCAATGATCTTAATGGCATACAACCTTAAATCCAACACATGGAGTTCAAGCGATGCTATGGACAAACCTATAAGAATATCTCAATACAAACATTAGTCCATAAGGATTGTCATTAATTACCAAAACCACGCATGGGGTAACATGCACTTTCAATAATGTCAACAGTTCGTGCAATGAAACAGAAATCCTAGTTTTGGCCAAAATCGCTATTTTCAGTTAGTTAGAATTAAAGAATTTTTCAAAATAAAAAATCATTTCTAATAAGGCACCTCCACAAATTTTGGATTAATAAGCTAAACTTTAGATCGTGCTTTTACATATTTTTTTAAGCTAATGGGTGAAACTCGGCCATTATTAGGGAAAATGACCTCATTTTTATTTTAGAATTATTAAAATATTGACTAAATCTATTGTGCATTTTGTACCGAAACTATTCTGTCACTCATTAATAAAGTATTGATTTTGACCCATACATGAGAAAATAGTCAATTCAACTATGCATCCCATAGAAAAAATTGATTGAAATGGACAATGGACGAAAAATACGGCACTGAGCATATCCTAGTTACCCTAGCTATGTTAGTTGGATGAAAAAAACAAGTCCTTCCACAATGAGAAAGGATGACGGGAAATAATAGAAAAGGAAATGGACATAGCTCACACGCTCACGGTAGGCCTGGCAAGGATAATGCTTTGGTACTCGTCCTGAAGATGAAGATGGGTTAGAGGAAGACGGTGACGACAAATTCTGTAGCGTGTGCGTCGGTGCCGTTGAGGGTCTGTTGTACCGGTTGTGGCCCCTTGCTTGCTAACGGGTAGCTTGGTGTGGCCTTCGGTCTTTTGATAATGCGCGTTGGTGTGTTGTCAGGGCACACGACCCTGTTCTTGGCCACCCCCATCATCAGTTTTGTCGCTAAGTTGGTGGCTTTTTTGGGTTGATCTTTGTATTACTCTTGTAAGGTTTTGTTGAATAATCTAATAAAAACAGATGTATGCATCCATTGTATGCAGAGGCTGGGGTACACCCTCCATTTCGGAAAAAAAGGCTAAAGGGAGACAACATTATGTTCGCATAACCATCATAATTCTTGGATTCGCGGGGCTGACTCTAGGGCAGCACAATAAGTGGGGGCATTGTGGGGACCTGGTCGCCATTATACATACACAACGATCGCCTGATTAGTGTGTCGCTGAGCATAATTAAACTGACATCACAAAGTATGCAAGATCGAATAACTTAAAATATATGGGTTTTGGAGAAAACATCTGAGCATAATCGAACTGGCATCACAACCATTATGCATCCTTTTTCTTTGGATGAAATATTTGATTTTGTTGTTTAATTAACCAATGTATATCAGATCGAATAACGTGTAAGACACAAGTGAAAAATAAAGATTTATGATAAAACAAAACTAAAACCTACATCTAATATCTTCAAAGTCGTCGCCTCTAGTTTCTCATTTTACATCTTGACATCCCTCCAAGCCCGAGGTGAACAAATCGAAAAACACGAAACGTGAACATACGACTAGAGCCGCTAGTTCCCATACTCTCCAGCATGGTGTTCTTGTTTGCCTCCGTGGTTTTCACTGAAAATTGATTTTCACCGGATACTTTCTCTTGTTATAATATAGTTAGTAACCACAAATCGCACCAAATGTTTTTTGGTAGTTCGGCCCACCAAATCCGATCAAGACATGCATCAAGGTCAACACTGCCATGATGTGATGTACATGGATGAGTTCGTCAAGACTAGTGAGAAGGGCATAACTGTCGAAGAAGCTAGGCTTGACAATAGATGGGTCAATGGGATTCGAGGCACGCTCTCCGTCCAGGCGGTGGTGGACTATTTGGGCCTGTGGGAGGCCGTGCATGATCAGGTGATCTCCATGGAGGATGATGTGGTGAGATGGCGGCTGACAACCTCTGGTCGGTACACGGCGAGGTAGGTGTATGCTGCCTTCTTCCTTGGCAGAACGACGGCGCCGTGCGTCGTGGACCTCTGGTCGGTAGGTGCCCCCCTGACCCACAAGATACACATGTGGATGGCCCTTAAGCATCGGCTGTGGATGGCAGATAGGTTGGCGCGGCGTGGTTTACAATATCCTCCCAATTGCCCGCTTTGCTGCCAAGAACCCGAGGATGGCAATCACCTCCTGGTGCGGTGCGAGTTCGCGAGAGAAGTCTAGTTCAACATCCTCCGACAGATTGGTTTGTACAGGTTCACGCTGATGGCGGATTTGGAACCACTAGCGTGGTGGAGAGCGGTTGCTGCGGCGATGCCAAGGAGGGATAGGAAGAAGATCGATGCTCTGATCATTCTCACCGCACATGCGATCTGGCTAGAGCGAAACAACAGGGTTTTCGACAAAATTGCCTGACTTCCGGCGGTTGTCTGTGATCGCATCAAGCGGGAATTTAGGCTGTGGCGATTAGCAGGTTGAGAGAGTGAGAGATTGAGTAACCCTCGATGAGCCATGCCGCTTGTGGCAGAGGCTCGGATTGAAACTGTTGTATACAAAGACACGCGATACTCGTGAGTGTTATTGAAAAAAAAGAGGTGCTCATACCCGTAATAAAATCTCCCAAGGACATGAACAGCGGGAGCTGTGGCAGGCAGCCACGGGAACCGGAACGCAGAGCATTAATTAAAGATAAAGAGGTGCTCTCGCCATTGCTAGCTCGTACTGTAGTCGCCATTGCTATCTCCCGATCGTACCTTGGAGCACGAGCAGCTCGCCGGGAGCCATTTCTTTGCCTGGCACGGACATGAGGGAGACTGCCGCTAGCTGCTCGTCAATGCATGGCGCGGTTATATTTAGCCGGGCTTTTAGTTTCTCTCTCCGATCGACATGGGATCGTCGGATCGATAGATATCGCCGCCGTACGTACGTACGTTCGTTTAGCCACCGCAGCTTCGATCACATGGCAGACAACCGGGTCCCCCGTGGAATGACCCCCACACCCACAACGGTTGGCCGGTCTGTCTCTGTTACAGGTCGAAGGTGAAAAAACACAAGAGCTCCGAAATCACCTCCTCCTGTTTCTGCCCACGTCCCGTCCGTCCCCTCTCCTCCTCCATTCCCTTTCCTCTCCCGGAAGAGGGGGAGGAGGAAGCTCCACCCATCTCCGTCGTGCGTGAACGAGAAGATAATCGCTCGCCGGCGGCCGGCATTGCCGTTTTCCCTTTCGCATTCCCGTCAGCGGCGGCTCGGCCTTCCTTCCTCCCGCAGGTAACAAATTAACCGACTCGCCGGCCTGTTCGCTCCCTTCTCCGTGCTTGATGCTTCGATCGTGTCTACAGCCGCTAATTGCATTTGGCATTTTAGTGGATCGATCGACGGTAATTGCATTTTGTTTCTTTTAACGCATTGTACATAGTTTCATATCGCTGAAAACGATAGCAAAGCCGCGCATGCAGTTTATCTCGTCGACGGCGTTAATAGCCAGAAGAAGAAAGCGATAGCCGCAAATGAAGCCATGAATGAAAGAGGAAGGAAAGCAACAAATTAAGTTGGAAAAAACATACCTACCGCCGGTTGGATGGAGCAGCGCTTTCGGTACGTTTGTACGTACGCAGCCCGCCTGCCCGGAGGTAGAGGACAGGGGGAGGCCAACACCGACCGCGCGCCGAACTTCCCGGGGGCCTTGCCGCTCGGCGTTACGTACCATTGCTGACATGACTAGCTGCCTGTTTCTTCAGGGAGAGGAGCTAGCAGATAACTGGTCGATAGGAGGCGAAGAAGACGATGGCGGGCGCGGAGGAGCGGATCGTGGTGTCGGTGCGGCTGCGGCCGGTGAACGCCCGGGAGGCGGAGCGCGGCGACGGCGCCGAGTGGGACTGCTCCGGCCCGACCACGCTCAGGTTCCTCGGCACCGTCCCAGAGCGCGCCATGGTACCCACCACCTACACCTACGGTACGTGCACGAATCTTGCTTCTGCTTCCATCATGGCCACTGCGAATGCTGATGAAGCTCTCCACGTACGTACCTGCTGTTCGTTCGACAGACAGGGTGTTCAGCCCGGAGTGCAGCACGAGGCAGGTGTACGAGGAAGGGGCCAAAGAGGTGGCCCTCTCCGTGCTCACCGGAATCAACTGTACGCACCCACCATCCTCAAGAGTTTTTATCTGTTGCATATGACCTGACATTCTCTTTGTGGCATTGGTGGCCGGTGTCTTCGGCGTGCTTTGCAGCGAGCATCTTCGCCTACGGGCAGACCAGCAGCGGCAAGACGTACACCATGGTCGGCATCACGGAGCACAGCATGGCCGAGATCTACGGATACATAGACAAGGTGCCTGACTCTGCTGCAACGTTGCGGCTAATCAATGCTGTTAATCTGTTCCTCTTTCAGTTTGCATAGCCATGTGACATTCTGTACTTAAATCGGCTTCTGTTTCGGTTCAGCATCCCGAGAGGGAGTTCATCTTGAGGTTCTCGGCCATGGAGATATACAACGAGGCCGTCCGGGATCTCCTGAGCTCCGACGCCGCGCCTCTCAGGCTCCTCGATGACCCGGAGGTGAACTGTTAGCTAATTATTCTCCTGAGAGCAGCAAAAATGTGGACTCATGTTGTTTTTATATCTCTGTTTGAATACTTCCTGCAGAAAGGAACAGTGGTGGAGAAACTCACGGAGGAGACTCTGAGGGACAAAGGCCATCTCCTGGAGCTCCTTGCTGTGTGTGAAGGTGTGAGCCTGAATCTTTTTCCTTCCAGTACTGAAATCAATGAAAGATGATAATAGGTTTACTACTGCTTTCTCGCCCATTCGTGTTGTGCCACAGCTCAAAGACAGATTGGGGAGACTGCCTTGAATGAAACGAGTTCTAGGTCTCACCAAATACTCAGGCTGGTAGGTGCCACCATCTAACTGAACGATGCTCCACACTCATCTTCTGCGAGAAAATGCATCTATTCTTAACCTCCCGTGTAAACCACAGACGGTCGAGAGCTCGACAAGGCAGTTCTTGGGGAGAGGCAACTCCAGCACCCTTCTGGCTTGTGTGGTATGTATCTCATATACGTCTCCTACTTCTTTCATAGATCTTGTTAAATGCATGTCCCACTCAGTTTTTCCTCCTGGGCAGAATTTTGTTGATCTAGCAGGAAGTGAGCGTGCATCACAAACAGCGCGAGCGGTATGAGGCTAAAGGAGGGAAGTCATATAAACAAGAGCCTTCTTACATTGGGAAAGGTCATTCGTCAGCTCAGGTTTGTTGAATCTGAAGCCGTCCTTGTTGAAGTACAAGTTCAAGCTCTCGGACAAACTTGTCTGATGTGTCAAACTCGATAATTACTCATTTGCTGTGGATGCTTGTTAACTATGAACGTTTGTTTTGATGCAGCGGGAGCAGAAGCGGCGGCCATATTCCCTACAGAGACTCGAAGCTCACTCGCATATTGCAGTCTTCTTTGGGAGGCAACGCGAGGACAGCCATCATCTGCACGATGAGCCCGGCGCACTGCCACATCGAGCAGTCCAGGAACACACTCTTGTTTGCAAACTGTGCGAAGAATGTAGTCACAAATGCACAAGTCAATGTTGTAATGTCAGACAAGGCATTAGTGAAGCATCTTCAGAGGGAGCTTAAGAAGTTGGAGAATGAGCTCAAGTTCCCTGGATCAGTCTCTTGCTCTTCTCATGCTGAGGTTCTGAAAGAGAAGGATGAACAGATCAAAAAGGTGTGGTTACTCTTTGTAAACCATCTTACTTTATAATGATAAATTGATACTAATACTCAAATAATCCGTTTTGTCTCTAACACAATACCATTATGATTTGCAGCTGGAAGAGCAGCTGAAGGAATTAATGGAAGAAAAAGTTACTGTCCAATCTCAACTTGATAATTTCCGCAAAGTTGCAAGTGATGATCATCTCAATGCTCATAAAGCAAGGCGATGGGTACTTGCCCTCCCCTATAGCACTTTCCTATTTTGTTAATCAGTTGTAGTAGTGCCTGGAATACCTAGCTAATTAAAACACCTCTGACAGGAAGCACATAGTCAGTCTTCAGATTGCCTTCCACGTAATATGTCAGAAGATGCATTTTCATTTTCTGATAATCATGATCTATCGTATCAAGATGAAGCAATGGATGAACCGTCAGCACCGCTACCACGACGCCCCAGTAACTCTGTTTTCGACAGGATAAATGAATACCAAGAAAAGAGTGTGGCGTCCCAGTCTGCATCTGAGGTCTCTGAGGAGCATTGCAAAGAAGTCCAGTGCATTGAAATAAATGAGCTAAGAAGGAGAATCCAAGAATCCTTTCATGCATACAAACTTGAAACAGCGGACGAGGAGAGACGAGCTTGCACCGACGAAGAGAAGCATGATGAAAGCGTCAGTAAAGCAGCAGAAATGCCATCGAGCTATATGCATGTGATTCTGACCCGTCTTTGGACATTAAACAACCTAACACTGACGACGAACCATTGGCCCTGAAGAGGTGTGTGGTAAGCTCCAGAGATATAGCACTAGCTAGGAGCAGTAGCTGCAAAGCAAGCTTCATGGTAATACCAAACAGCTGGTTTGATGATTCAATGAGTATGAACATGACACCACCACCAAGTGAACATTTCAAGTATCCTCCGAGAAGGCCAGAAAGGGTCAGGAGGAGCGTATTTCCTGAAAAAGTTGCCCCTGATGCCGTCACCAAAAATGGCACAAGCAACGCTGAAGAAGAAAGTGCCGCGAATGACACGAGCTGCGTAACAGAAGTGAAGCAGCAAACTGAGAAGAACGATGCATCCCAACAAGAGGAAAATCAGGTGCAAGTCAGCACCGATTCATCACTGAGCACATTCGAGTCTCCTTCACGGTGGCCCTTCGATTTCAGCAAGAAGCAACAGGAGATCGTTGAGTTGTGGCATGACTGTCATATCTCCATAGTGCACCGGACTTACTTCTTCCTCCTCTTTCATGGAGACCACACAGATCACATCTACATGGAAGTAGAGCACAGGCGACTATCCTTCATCAAGAATTCATTCATCGCAGATGGTGAGCCGAATGCTACTGTTGCGTCAAGGTACTAATGAAACGATGCTGATGAACACAATTTCAGCTTATATATAAAGACGAACACAATTGTTGTTGCTGTTTTTATCAAAATATTATTATTGTCATTGTTGTTGCAGTTTGAAGAGTCTTAGGTATGAGAGGGACATGCTGTACAGGCAGATGGTGAGGAGGCTCAACCACACAGAGAAGGAGAGCCTCTACAGCAAGTGGGGGATCGACAAGAGCTCCAAGCAGCGGAGGCTGCAGCTGTCACGCCGCATATGGACACAGACAGATATGGAGCATGTGAGGGAGAGTGCTGCGCTTGTTTCGAAGATGATCCAGCATCTAGAGCGGGGGCAGGCCATCAAGGAGATGTTTGGTTTGAGCTTCTCTCTGAATCTGCGGTCTGGGAAATCTTTCAGCTGGGCTGGAGGATACTCCTGAGTCTTGAGACAAGTTGATGTTCTGAAAATTATGACATGGAGGTAGATGGAGTACATAGCACAGCAAGCTGCTTGTCGGGAAATAGTTCACATCGGCTCCGGATTCGGTTGAGTAATGTTGATGGGCTTGCCTATGTTTTACTGATTTATGCAGGTGACTGATTTTTCTGAGCGGGGCTTATGGAAGTTGAACAACCAAACAAGGGATGCATGCTAACTATTTTGCACTTAACTGCATGATGTATTTCCTATTCATTGTATGCATCTACAACAGAAGGCCTGCATGGGCTTGCAATTTCACTGTAATTCTTCAGTATTCTTGCCACTAATATGACCACTTCATGCTGCGAGGCCTACTTGAACCGCAAATGGGCTGTGATGTGTAGTGCGCTTGGTTGGTCATTATCCAGTTGAAGGATTACAATGGTTGGTGTTCCTGTTGTCAGCTGTAACAGTTGGTAAGAGCAGGCTAATTGGTGATGCTGTATTCCATCAAAAATTGCTGAAAGCCAATTTGGTGGTAGTTTCTACTGTCTGATCCCTACATTGCTTTCAATGATAAATTTTCAACACCCCCATTTCTGTCATGAATCAAGATACAAATTAAGTTTAAAACCACTTTTCAGTCTTCATCCTCACCCCATTTGAACTGAAAGTTCAGGAGAAGAAAAAAAAGGTTGAAACTTCAAACATGTTTCAATTTTTCAGTCGGATGAATCTAAGCCCATCAAATATTCAGAAACTTCCAGATCGTAAACATTCCACTAAAGAAGGAAGTTCATAGCCGGAAATTAGGTCTAGGGTTCTGACAAACCTCCGGCTGCGGGCGGCGACGCGGCGTGTAGAAGGTGCGGCGAATTAGACGCTCTCGCGCCGTTCGGGCGGCGGAGAGGCCTCGCCCACGCGGACGACGTACGCCGGGTGGCCGGCGGCGGCGCTGTTTCCCGGTGCCCGAACGACGACGCAGCCTGTCTGGTTCGTGTGGGCTTCCTTTGCAAGCCCATTGGGCCTAGAGAAAACACAGTGGGCTCTGAAACCCTTGCTCTCACTTCGCTAGTCTCTTCTTCTCTTCTCCTCTCGGCGGACGGTTCAAGCGGGCGATCCAGAGGCGGCGGCGGCGGCTCTACGCGGCGGTTTGCATCGAGCTCGGCGGCGGCATGGCGCTGCGTTTGGCGGCGGCGGCTTTCGTGCGACGCCTGGCGCCGGCGCGCCCTCCGGCGCTCCTGGCGAGGCGGAGGCCGTGACGTGCGGGCGCGGTGACAAGAAGACCAAGCGCGGGAAGCGGTTCAAGGGCTCTTACGGCAACTCTCGGCCGAAGAGGGAGAAGAAGATCGAGCGCATCAAGGACCGCGTCGAGGTGCCCCGCTCCACCCCGTGGCCACTCCCCTTCAAGCTCATCTGAGCTCAGCGAGAGCTCCACCTCGGTTCGTCAGGCTACCTAGGGTTTTACTTTGACCCTCCTTCGATTACTGCTACTCTCGGCTGTTTTCCATTAGCTCCACTTCCATGCCTACGCCTGCGCAGGCATGTGTTTTACTTTAGTTTGTTTCCCATATTAGGTTGTGTCAGATATATGTACTATCGGATCGAATTGCCTTGTTGCAACTTTGGTCAATGCAGTCACTCGGGATGAAATGGATCATGTTTCTGTTGTTCTCTTGTCATTGTGTTATTTGAATAATGATTAAATAAATCATTGCAAATGAAATTTTCTAGTTACAGACTGTTTATTTGTATAAGTGTTAATCTACGCACGTCTGTTACTTAGAAGTGATGCACAAATGACGGGCAACGAGTGCCTTAGCTTTGATTTCCTTCTAAGATTGTTGATGAGTACATATTTACTGAATGCTTGTTTTCTTTAATAATGCTGGGTTTCCTTTGACCAATTTGTGTTGTACATGAAAGATACCCCCAAGTAGTGGCCACTTAAATCTTCAGAAGTAAGTTCTGTTCTTATTATTGTCGATGTATCGTACTCTGTCATGGTTGAATCAAGAATTCCCGTGCATTGATCTTTGTTGATGACTGGGTGCCATTAGAGTACAGTTTGGGATTTTGGTTCACAGCTTGACATTTCAAATGCTGTGCTTGTAGCATACACCTGAAACTTAGAGTGTATTGAAATGAATATATGATGGCTCGATTTCGCAACATGGAAATTTTGCAAATGTTCTTAAGACATTATTTTTTAACTCATGGGCATTCCCTGCTACCTGCAGAAATGCTGACTGTTTACTCTGACTTTCATGCTAAAGATGCAAATTTGCTGTGATTAATATCAGCATGTGGACTATTTGATAGCAGTTATATGTGATCTCTATTTCCTGACACCTACTTAGAGGTAGGCCTGGCAATTCGTTCCAGTTTGGATGTCATGCTTGAATATACAATGTTATTGGAAGATAACTATTCATGTCATTGCTCGGCTATCCAAACGACTTGAGTCATTCTGGCACAAAAGGGGGTTTCAAAATTGCATATTTCATCTTAGAGTTAAGTTATGCCACTGCCATTGTTGTTACGAAATGAGCAAAGTACATGTAATGTAATGTCTTCTGTCCAACTAGTTCACTAACATGTTGATTTGTCAACAATCGGAAGTTAAAACCACACAATTATTGTTAACTGCAATTTTTTTCTGAGATCAAATTTGCCTTGCTTGGTCTCCCCAAATCCCCATTCGTCGAGTCTGTAGGCGACACCGTATTTTGTTGCTATTGTTCCAAAAGGACAATTTTGTGTCACTGTGTTTGGATTAACCAACTTCGGTACTATTTATTATGAACAGATGATAATGCTTTTGTTTTTTTTTCATTTAATTCACATTCTTGGTATCATCATACAGTGGTAGTGACATCTACTCATCTTGAAGTGGAAATACAGTGATAGGAGCATAGATACGTACTTGTCCATTTCTTACCTTCTTTCCATTTTTGTTTCTGATTTAAACTAATTTTTCCTTATCATGAACACATTGTAGTTCTCTTCATGCAACAAGTATAAAATCTTATGTAGATATGGACATATCGGCAAGCATAATGCAGAACTGCTACATATACTGATGTATATGCGACAGTAAGTACAAGTAGATTCCGAAGAGAGTGTTTGTTGCATATGTTCATTTCAATAACAATTCCTAATGTCAGGAGGGTAAGATCCTTTCTATCTCCCAACGTTAACTTGATTATGACTTTGTGATCAAAATTCTGTTAGAGATATATTTTTGTATCTTCGTCATTAGGTGAGACGAACCATAGCTAAATTTTCTGGTCAGTTGTCCGAGATATACCTTTTTTCATGGGGATACATGAATTGAACCATAGGTCAGCTCAATGCTACTTTAACAAATGTAGGTTAACGAAGTCGGTGCAAAAAATGGTAAACGCTCTTGCTGATCTGAAAGCCTAAGGTGGCATGGCAGTGACAGTTGGTATTATTATCCTTACTTCTATTTTACCCTTTCCAGTAGTCCAGGTTGTTTGGCATCTACGACGATGTAGTTGACGAGCAGCCAGCTCGGGATAGCAGCGAGTATGACAATCTTCTTCATGGGTGTATCTTGAACACAACTGCAACTGTCTAAACATATGTTGATGGTATAGGTACTTCTCATGCAGTTATATTCGTGAATTTTGCTAGTTGTGCTTTACGGAAGTATTTCTTGCAGTTGTGCAAGTCATTTATTTACTCTTTACCGGATTTGCTGCACCGTTTTTTATTCCCTTTTGGCACGCAGCCAGCCACTGCATGTCGCTGTTCTGGTCAGGCCAAGTTGCCGTCAGGTAATGGATCACAGATCGATGAGCAGTTGCCTGATCACGATACGTGAGCGACCAGAAGGATCTCTACTTCAACCACATCTGTAGAACAATTTCTAACCTATACGATGTTCTGACGGACTCCTCAGTATTGTGTAATCCGTGGTGAAAGTATCTTCTTCAGTCACCCAACTGTATGGCTTGGCCAGTTTCTGAGAGCTCTATGTCTTGGTCGATCCGTCCGGTTGGAGGGGAGCCCGCGCCGACTGTTGCCGCTTCATTGCCAGGCTTGTCCTGGTCGACCAAACCGCCCATTCCTGGGTCCTCTGTCCGGAAGGATCAGGACGCTCAGCAGTGCTGATCCTGTTGCCAAATTCACCTGTTGCTGTTACTGATGAGGATGGATTGCCAGGTATCAAGTTTATCCGTATCTGATCTATATTTTTTCGGCAAGCAGACATGTGGGATTAGAGCTCTGCCATTGCAGTAATGCACACTGCAAGAAGTACTAGTTAGTAGTGCCTCGTTCTCTAAGAATGAAGAAGGCGAAACCTTATCATGTTGGCTTAATTAGAAGGAAACCCGAGTGAGACAATAACAATGATGGGCTCACTAGTCTAAAGCACCACAAAATAAGATCACACATACGCGGCAACAAGCCGACCAAACGAAACACGCAGAAACCTTCCGGTGACCTCGGCATCACCATCGTCGCCATCAAGCCGTGGCAACTGGGCGATTTTGACTTCCCCATAAGTAACCATCATAGTTGAATGGCAGCTCCCACATTACTAGGTTTTGATCTCTAAGATCAGTCCGACATGCTTTGTTTAGTCTGAGTTAAGCCCGCACATTCGTTACCAGCGGAGTGTCTCATTTTCAATACGTTTAGAAATGGTGATTCCTGAGTCGACGTTCAAAGAAGTCCGACAAAGAATCAACACGGGGTAGTTCTTAGTGCCGATTTAGAGATAGTTCAATCGTACATGAATTAGCAAAAACGTTGAAATAGATTTGCCTTTCTCCTCACCTCGTCCTCTCACGAGAGGCTACCTAGGATTCAACAATAGCCACCACCGCCGCAATCTCCCCCTCTCTGATGTTTTAGACCGTGAATCGATGGCCGGGTTGTAACAGCCCAAAGTTCGAAAACCTAAAACCCGAGTAAAATTTCCGCTTTTGTGTTGCATTGCATCATGGCATCCATGCATAATCATGTCTCTCTCGAGTTAACACAACATTGGTATCCAAATGATATGGAGTTGCTAAAACAAAATGCCAAAGTGCTTTAACAAAACTTCCACACAATGATGGCACTCAAAGTTGCAAAACAAAGTTACTTTGACATGCTATATTTGTCAAGGAGGTTCCAAGATTTCAAAACAAAATTGTGCACTTGCTTTTAATTTACCAAAAGAGCAACCTTTTTGAATTGAGCAAAATGCCATAAACGAACCCTATGGACAAATGTTGTCAACAACATTTTATTTTGCCACACCAAAATTTGTGGTGCTTCTAAATAATATGGGGAGCCTCCCCAAATTTCCTCGGAATTTTTGGAAGTGTTCAAATACCTGAATTAATTCAAATTTAGCTGCTGTTTTAATTTAAAAAGGAAAAATGACCTATTTGTAAATCCAGAGGGACCTGCCCGTGATGGAAGAATTTCTGCCAGGGACCTCTTTGCAAAACGTGCATCCCCTTCCTCTGTAGCGACCGCAAGAGCACCACGCTCGGGCCGCACCATGTCGCGAAGCTCGAGCTCGAGCTCGACTCGCCTGGCCCTCCTCCTCTCCCCTGCACTGCAAGGAGCACGCACCGCGAGGCCCCACTGCTCCCCTCCCGCACTCGCACGCCCACCTGCTCCCCTTTCTTCTCCTCTCCCCGAGCCGCCATGGCCGCGACGCTCCGCCGCCGTGCCGCCGCCGCCTAAAGCTCTCCCGTCCAAATCCAGCCCCACAGCGAGGTCCGCCGCGTCCTCCTCCACCGCCTGGCCGAAGGAATCGACGTGGAACGTCGCGAATCGCCGTCGCCGTCGCCGTCTTCCCCGCGGCCGTCCGCCGCTCCGCCGCTTGATTCCGGCGCCGTCGAGCCACCTCCGGCCTCGCCGAGCCTCCGTACGCGCTCGTGGCGAGTCCCTGCACCACCCCGTGCCTTTCCCCTCGCACCTCCCTCGCCGTGGTCGCCGCGCCGTCGCAAATGGTGCCGTCGCCGTAGTCCTCGCGACGCGTTGACGCGTCCGGTGAAACATCCGGTTTGCTCCGGGTTCTACTCCGGTTTAGCGAAACGCTACTGGACCGTGAAGTTTTAGCCCGGTCTATAACCGGAAATGAACCGGAAATATTTCCGGGAAATATTTCAGCCGGTGTAAAATCCGGAAATTTCCGGGCTGGCAACCGGAGTTTCAATACTGATGTTTAAATTGTGGTTCTCTTGTCACCCCTTCATTTCTAAATGTAGAAATATTGTAGTGTTGCTAATAAAATCACCCGATGGTCATTTCAAAAAGGAAATTGATAAAAATGATAACTTTTATCGGTGTATCCGAAAAATGCGTGTAATATACCAAAATTTCCAGAAAATTGTGATTAAACCTTAAATTAAATATTAGGCATATTTGATCACAATTGAATTACGGTGCTCCTAGTAAGATTAAAATCATAAATTTAAAAGAGAAACTTATAAATATAATAACTTTTTATAGGGACCTCCGAAAAATGTGTTCCTTATACCAAAATGTTCAGAAAAATATGAATCACCCAGAATCATCATCATCATCATGCATATTTGATCACAATTACAATAATGTGCTCTAGTAGTAATTATAATCACTAAGTTTAAATATGGGGTTTATTCCAAATAATGCTACAAATATAATGGGGACCCCATTTAACTTGTTGATCATGTTCAAAGCTTCTAGGGTGCATTTAAAATGTCATATCATCATTTTGTATGCATTGCACAATTGCCATGTGTTGATTGTTGTTCTTGCTTTCCGGTGTTGTTTGCTCTCCGGTAGATCACGAGTTCGGAGTTGAGCATCATCACTCCGACGAGCAGTTTGACTACCTCGCTCAACAAGGCAAGCGTAACCCCCCATCTGAGCATATATTATCCTATTTCCGCAAATATTTTCTCCACTATAATATTGCATGCGGTTCCAAATGTCAATTTATCTGGATTAGAGTATCCTATAGTTGCATTAAGTTTCCGATGCCATTACCTGTTTCCCCTCCTATTATCCATAGGATTGTATTGTTGACCTGAGATACTTAACTATGCAATGTTGATGCTTAGCCATGCTTAGTTAAATTTTTATTCGTCCGATGGATATGTCATGTTGGAGACAGGTGCTGAAATGAGGAAGATGGTGGAGAATTTGTGGTGACGGATAATAAAATGCTTAAAGGTGGGGATGAGAGGCCACTGTGGTTGTGGTGTTTTGTCTCGTTCTCGTCGCCTAGGTGCGAGTTCTGTACCTCTTGTACCAAGACTGAGCGTGCAACCATGCGTGAGGCCTATGCAATTGCAGGAACCCTCATAGACTAAATAACTCGAGCGGGGCTAGCCAGGGTCCTCTAGTTCGGGCTTCCATTTGCGCGTGCGTGATGATGGTGGGATGAACTGAGATGAGGATTGTGGTGTCAGGAAAATAAGTGGCCGTGGGGCGGATGTTGTAGGCACTGGCAGTCCTGCCGCCACTGATGATCCTGGAAAGTCCTTAACGAGGGAGAAGTCGACACCGCTCCCACCCAACCGGCTTTCCAAGGAAGAGAGCTAATTGTACAGGTAATGGGCCGGACGGTACGCTTGGCGAAGGAGCTGGAGCCCCTCGGGACTCCGGGGACTTCCACTTTGTACACCCCTGCAGGGATAAATCTTTTCGAAAAGCCGTGTCCGCGGTTATGGACGACTTGGGAATGGACGATGATCATAGAATAACTTTAACGGAATGATTAAAAACTGAGTACTAAAGGTACTACTAATAACCAAAGGTTGTTTTCCTCGAGGGTGATTCGGAGAGGTGCCTAGTAGATAGGTGATGAGAATGGTGATGGTTATGATGGAAATGGTTACCGAAAAGAGTTACTTCTTACCTCTTTTACGAATATTCTGATTAGTCGATGCCTGGAGTCATGTCTTTTTAAAATAAAATCAGCTTTATGCAAAACAGCCATAAAACCTTGAAAGCCAATCATCGAGCATATATTAGCTCTTAATCTTGCGAGTTCGTCGAACTCAACGTTGTTTGCTTATTTTCAGGAGAGGACTTCACCGACCTCGAAGGTGGGTTCTTTGTGGACGTCGACGAGTAGTCTGGGGTTCCCAGGTGGCAGCTTGGGACATCCCGGAACAGCTGGCGCTGGATGTTTATTTGCAGGCCTCTTAGGCCATAATTTGGTTCTTGTTGTTTAGAACAACACACTTCGCTTCCGCATGTTGTAATGTTGGGTCTGTGACCTCTGGTTGTCATTTGCTATCTTTCTCTATTATAAGAGTTGAACTATATGATTTTTGTGTCGTAGAGTCTGTGATGTGCCAGTTGTTCCACAAGTCTTGATCTCTCTATTATGCTATGATAGTGTGCCTGCTGGTATCGGATAACCGGAGACACAATATCACTGTATAGCAGTCAGGTCGGGCGCCACACGGGTCCTTGCCTTCTCTGTTTGCCGCTCTACCGGTGGAAGGGGGTGGGAACCTCGGACCTGCCTCGGCGTTGTTGATGGGTCATTAAAGTTAGAGTTTGGTTTTGGTCTCCGTAGCGACATCGACGAGGGGTGGTGATGATGACGCATTGGAATGAGGTCTCTCCGGTCTCTTCCTACCCGTCAACATTTCCGACATCAGCGAAAGGATAGTTGAGGGTTGTGTTGGTAGATCTATAGGATTCATTTGGATCTTGGTAGTTGGTCTCTCGTCTATGGGAAACTGTTTGTTCATTGTGGTGTGGCATTTTCGATCTATTGGTTTGTTTGGGTCTATTGCAAGACCCTATGAATTGGTGGTAAAGAATTGCAAACATGAGCTGCTTGGGGTGTGTCCCCAGCCGATGTTCGTTTAGCGATTATTCGGTCTCGTTGTTCGTGGGGGAGTGGCTATTGCCGTTTTCAAATCTTTTGTTGTTTGCTCAGTGCGTGTACAAGTTGCAACAATTGTCGAACAATCGAAAGAGGAAGACGAACAAAATATTTTTCCAGTGTAATACTACTGACTATGTTCCGTCGAGTTGTATCTTCTTTGTACTAACTGTTGTTTTTCTTTATATATAAGTATCTACCTCTGCTGTCTTTTCTACTTAAAAAAAATTGCCCAGTGCCGTCACTGCACGCAAAGATGTGGCGTATACTGACGGTGGTGGATTAGTGCGCGCCCGCATCTCTACTGTTTATATATAAAAAAAATCCGGCGCAACAGTAGCCAGCATGCAAGAAAGGAACGGTGGTTCCACTCCACTGGGCCGGAGTGGTCGGCACCACGGTACGGCGCCGGAGATGCGTAAGGGCACCTCCAATGGCCCAGCGCATCCGGACAGCCAAAGCGGACCGATTCAGTTCGCTTTGGGCGGACCGCGGACAGATTTTGGGCCTCTGTCCCTTTTGGGGTGGAGGTGCCCCCAACGGCCGGCCGCATCTGTCCTGGGACAGCACATTTGCACACATTTGAAACAAATATGGATACAAACATTCAAATATTAATATGGATACAAACATTCAAACATTCAAACATTCAAATAGACATAGTTCAAATGAGCCAAAGTTCAAAATACACATAAATAGCAAACGATAGAAATTAGTTTGACAAATAAACAAGATGCAAATCAAATATCACCACGCTCACGAATGATCTTTTGCTTCTTGAGCACCCATGCTCTTGTCTCCGGGTCCATGGTGGTCAAGTCGGCCATCATGATCCGGTTCTCCTCGGCCATCACCGCGAGCTTGTTGCGCTCCGCCTCGTTCTTGATTCGGTTGGCTTCTATCTCAAGCTTCTTATTTTGCATTGCAACATAGCATGCCATGGCCTCCTCCTTATCTTTGCGTTTCTCGACATTCCTTGCGGTGATGGAGGACTCCTTGTTTTCGAGCAATCCCTTCAACGTTGCCTCCAATTTGGCCGCGGCTTCCTCGCGCTTGGCAGCTTGGGCCGTGGCCTTGTGTCCTCTCGGCCGCACCGCCCGGCCATTTTCATCTTGGCCGAGTTGAACATCTTCATCATCTTCATTCGCCCTTTTCTTCGACCCTTTCTTCAAAGAGTTGTATAGCTCGATCCACTTGGGGCATCCCTTGATCATCTCCCAACAATGCACCAAGTTGAACTTGGTCTTGTACACCTTCTTGAAGAAGTCCATTGCTTGAAACCCAAGGACATCAATGCCAACCCCACTCACCTTCCGGGCCTTCATACGATCATAGGAGGCTTGAAATTTGCTACATTCGGTTTGAATGTGTGACCATCTCTTGCTAAGAGACCCCTCATTCCGATCACTCTCAATTTGGTAGGGACGCAACTTTCTTGTCTCATGGAAGTGCTTGTGAACCCGAATCCAAAACGTCGAGCCCTTTTGTTGAGCACCAACGGTGGCATTTTGGCTCACCGTCATCCACGTCTCACAAAGGACTTTATCCTCCATGTCCGTGTACGACGCCGTGCGGGCATTCCTCTTCTTGAGGTTGGCGACGAGGTTGGCGTGCTCCTCATCAAAGTCGAGAGGCTCATCGTCAATTGAGACACGCTCGGCTTGTGTCTCACCTTCGGGTAGTGTCTCACCATGGCCGGTTGGGTCTTGTGTCTCGGCGTCTTCGGTGTTGATGAAGTTTGGGCCGGTGAACATCATGTCGTCCATGAAACATTCGTCATTGCCGACCTCGTCGAAGAAGGCCGGGTTGGACGGTGTCATGGGTGTCTCCTCAAAATCGAGCACCCGAGGGTCGGGTATGCTGCCCGCCTTCAACATTGACCGGCTCTTCGGCTTGCCGCTGGCGGCCGGCGTGACGTTGAGGTCGATGGGGGGGCGCCGCAGGGCCTGCGGGGACATGTGTGCCCATCTCCGGTGACGCTTCGCCGGACCCGAGCCGCGATACGCCAGCCGCGGGGACAGCCGCGGGCGAGGCCGTAGAGAGAACGGGGGACGCTGACCTTGGCGGCTTCCCTTTGGCGGACGAGGCCGAACTCGCCGCCGAGGCCACGACAGCGGGGACAGCGGCGGGAATGAGGCCGCCGAGGAGAAGCAACGCCCGGGCCGCGGCCTGAGTGGCTATGACGTCGGCCGCAGCGCGGGCCTCGATGGCGGCCATCCGCTCCTTCTCGGCGGCGGCCAAGACGGCCGCGGCGTCCTTCGCCCGCTTCTTCTCCCTCCGCTCTGCCCTCTTGTCGGACGTCGGCAACCGCTCCTTCTTCACCGTCAACAGGGCGGCGCCGGCTGCGGCCGTGGCCGCCGAGAGTCCGTCCTCCCTCGTGGCCGGCGGCGGTAGCTAGATCGGCGGCGGAGGGTGGGAGAGGGAGAGGGTTTGTGTGGGAAGGGGGAATCTGTGGCTGGCCACTGGGCCAGGCGCGGACAAGGGAGGACAAGGGCAGACCGTCTGGCTGTCCGTTTTCTCCCCCAAACCTGGACCAAACTTGGGCCAGGTTTGGGGCCGAAAACCTGTCCGCGCAGACAGTTGTCCCTTTGCGCCGGGCTGTTGGAGGGGCTACTCTGTCCGGAAGGACAGATTAGGACAACGCATGTCCATATACGCTGGGCCGTTGGAGGTGGCCTAATGGCGGGGCGGGGTGGCCTCGCACGCCACCGCGTTCACTGTTCACAAGATCCCGCTGTAGCTGTAGCACAGTGGCGGCATCCATCGACGGAAAGAGATAAATACTCCGGGAAGAAAGATTAAGCAGCACGGACCGAGCGCGAGCGAAGCAGCAAAGCACTGTAGCGGCAGCATGGACGGACGCTCGACGGCGGTGCGCCATGGCCAATGCCCAATGGGAAGGCGAAAGCTGGATATAAATAAATACTAAAAGTATAATGAAATTGGTATATAAAAGGAGGATTAAAAGCGATGCCAAATCCGGACACTGTTGGAGCTCTGATGGGAGACGGATGGCGCCACAGTGCCGGAGGGGCCTCCCCTGTGTGGATTCCGGCCGGATCGTGCACTGGCCGTGCACGGCGTGCTGCTGGCCGGCTCCTCGCCTCTCGTTCGACGGCCTGCCCCGCCATGCTGCGGCCGGTCGATCGGTGCGCGCTGGCTGGCCCGCGTCTGCAGTTCTTGCGACGTCGATGCATGGGTCCGTGAACAGTTCTCGTGTTGTTTTCTCTGAGGCTCTTCTGAGGTTCGGTCCGGTCAGAAGGATTTTGAATTAAGTTCCTGGATATCTGTACATGCCGTGAGTCCTTGGTTTACGTACGTGCCTCGCTGAAAAATTCCTCTGTTTAATGAAAGACTGAACATTCTGTTTATGCTGGAATCACATCGAAATGCTGATGTCTGTTCTACCCTGCTGCTACGGTCCAAAACACCATCTTCAGGCTCAAGGCTAAGCTGAGACATCTTTGTCTTCGTTGCCGCCCAAAATGACAGGACACTCGAGTACTAGCAGGGCATTTTCATCTCAGGGAAAGATACTCTACGCAGCGATCAGTAGCAGTAGACATGGAAAGAAGGGCGGGAGCTTAATTATCCGGTCAACGACGATAAGTTAAGTACAGTAACTTGGGAGGACACGGAAACCGTGAAGGATAGATACGTGTGTGAGTGTGTGATGGATAATAAGTGACAAGACAGTAACCGGAAAGGAATCAAACGGGAAGGAACAATCAGCGATAGTCAGTGGACCTGCGAAGGCGTCAAACTTTGCTGCTGGCTGGGCGATCACTCACCACCCAAGCAGAACTCGCCAGCGGCACAGGGCACACCTGGATTTACATGTGCGCGCGAGTCCACTCCACGAGGCCCATTTTAAAACATCGACGATGGAAAGCAGCTAGGATGATTCACCTTTGTTTATCTACCATCCGCTCCGCGCGTGTCATTTCTTCCGGTTACTACGTTGCTACGTACTACCGATCGATCGTACAGTAAGGATTTCCGGCTCTTTGTGCATACACGCAGAGACAGGTTGTATGATGTATACATACAAACTAGGGAGTACGGTGAAAATGAAATTAATGCCGATTGCTCGGACATTCTCAGGGAACTAGGGGTGGACCAGCAGGGCCATGGCTCCCCTTATAGTTAACTTTTTTCTTTCTTTTGAAAGCACCTCTAAGTATTTCTTTTTTTTTTTGAAAGGGAGGAGTACAATCCTGCTTACACTTGGAAGAAAGAAACATGAAGAACAGAAGCAGAATCAAACAACAGGAGCTCAGCAGAAGGAGCTACAGCTACAAACAGCTGAACCACCGGAGTTCTTCCACGCCGACGAGCACCGGAGAAGAAGAAACCAAACCTCAAACCAGCTGGACGAAGGAGGACCTCCAACATTGTAGAAGACCGCATCAGCCACTCGGCGCAGGCACCGAGATCTTGACGATGAACAGGCACGGCCAAGCCACCCCAACCTCCAGCACCAGCACCACCTGCCGCCGGGGCGGCCAGACCGTGCCAGCAGCACCACCACCGCGCCCACCTTCCCAGGTCCACCGCCGAGCACCCAACCTCCCCGGTCCGGACCTGCACCTTCAAAAAACACCACCCCTCGCCTCCACGGCCGGCCAGAGGAGCCCCGAAGGAACAGAGAGCAGAACCACCATCAAAAGCAGGCGCCGCACCCCCGCAGCTCCACCCCTCGCCACCACGGCCGGCCAGGGGAGCCAGAGGTACTAACCTGCAGCAGCAACTCCTGTACAAGGCCCATAGCTCCACAGTGACGCCGGAGAGCTCGTCACTGCGACGGCGGAGCCAAGGCACAAAAGCCACGTCGAGGTCGGCACCGCCGCCACAACCACCTCGACTGGCCACCAGGCTCACAGATCGAACCACACCGGCCGCCGCAGAAGCCACCAGCCGTCGATCCGGAGCACCTTATTCGCCGCCGCCGCCACCCACGACACCGGCGGGAAAACCTAGCTACCTAGCCTACCCTAGACTACGAGCACACAGATCCGTCCGGCGATTCGACCCCCCACCCCCTTCCGACGGCACCAAGGCCGGCGGGGAGGAGGTGGGCGGCGAAATCGCCGGCGGAAAAAGAATCGCCCCCCGGTCGCCTTTCTACAGTAGAGAGAAGAGGGGAACGGGGACGAAGAGCCACCCGTTGTTCCACCTCTAAGTATTTCGCTCGAAATGCTCAAGATTATAGATTGAACCCTGAACTTAGAGCATTTCGGCACGCTCGGCTGAAATTTTAAGATTATAAGGCACCTCTAATTTTAAGCCTTGAACTCGTGGAGTTAGATCATAAATTGAACCCTCAACTTGAAATCCCGGTCTTTAGCACACTAAAATTATGAATCCCGGTGCAAATAGAAGCCTAAACATGTTATTGAACAGAGACTGCTATGACCCTGACTGGAATTACGTGCTACTTTCACTGGCATGTGGACCCTACTTGTAAGACCGTTCATCCACAAAACTTCATCCTCCCTCCCCTCACACTTGATCCGGATTGCAGATTACTTTCACTGACATGTCATATTTATTGACTAGGGGTCCAATGTTATATGTGGCATGGCATCGGCGTGGCCACTACGATGTCCTTCACGTCGGGCACGCTCGTTGGTGCCGCACAACCTGGATTCACCTTCAGCCTGGAGCACCTCCTATCGTAGTCTCGAGCGAGGCGACCCATGGCTGAAGGTGGACGACAATGACGATGATGGGATTTGCCTTTGTACCCGTGCCATTCTAAATGTTTTGTGGACCCGAGGCACATTAAACAAATATAGTTACACTGATTTTTATACTTTTTAGTTTTCATCATATTATGATTTTAACAAATATATGTTGTATACTTAGTTCTTAAGCAACAATATTTTTAAATTGTTGCCATTATATAGTAATTTTTATCATTGAAAATATTTTTGTGTTACGTAAAATGTTTTTCCTTTGTGAGATATTGTTCTTAACAAGATACAAAATCATCTTAAATGTGAAAACAAACAAAAAAAGGGAAAAGACACGACTACTTGATATTCTTAAAAGGATTACAACATATATTTATATTATTGTTTGGATGTTCTTTTCTATTTTTAGTATTATGGTAGAGATTGCAATGCATAAAGCTTATAAAATATCTTTACTTAAGAGAGTTGTATAGTGTATGGTTATGTAGCAAATATATAGATACTTCTGAAATGTAAATTGAATAGTTGACATGATCATCTTTTACTTGAAGAAACATATCTTACAATTTACCTTGGATTTATTAATAAGTTGATAATATGATGGTGATCTATACTTGTTGTTGAAATAACATCGCTTATAGTAATCACCGATGAACATAGAATATTACATTTATTATATGTGCTAAGTGTAATGTGAAAGTGCATGTCTCTCCTATTTAGGTTTTGGCGATAATGATAACACAATTAGAGGTCTAACCATCTGTGGCTTGTTTTTAGATACCTCAGGTCATCTGAAGATTGATGGTTGTTGTTTCCCCAAAAAGCGAAAAGATCAATGTATGCAAGGAGTTGTGGTTGGTCTGGACCGGAAGTTCCACCCGGGCTTTCCATGCCTCGAATTTCGGCTAAGTCATTTTGGGAAGTTCTTACATCACTCGACCGGAAGTTCCACCGAAGTTCATGTCACCTGCACCGGAAGTTCTTGTCCAAGCTGACTGCAACGGCTACATTTCTGGGAGGGGTATTTATACCCCTCCCTTTCTTCAACCTCAAGTAGCTTGACCAGACCAAGAAAGAACACCATTGTTGCAAGCTCAAAACTCATAGATCTCCCAATCCCTCCACCCAAACTCGTTGATCTTTGGAGGATTGAACGAGAAGGCCAAGATCTACATCTTCACCAAGACGATTTACATTTCCCCCTCATTCACTTGAGGATTCGAGCCTAGGGTTTCCATTGGGAAAACCTAGGCATCTGTTAATCTTACCTCTTGTCTATTGTGACAGACTGTAGCTATTCGGGAGCCCCCAATTCAGTTGTGGGTGTGTGCCCCGGATTTTGTTGTAAAGGCTCCGGATTCGCCTCGAAGGATTCCGATAGTTGAAGGTGAACCAATCTTTTGTGGTGTGGTTCATCGAGAATAGAGTGAGCCTGTTGTGTCGTTGAGCAAGCCTGTGGTGGCGAGCTCACACCCCTCCAACGAGACGTACTCCCCTAAAAAGGATAAACTCGGGATTACATCCTTGTCTCCGCGTGCTTCACTTTCGATTACCTCTTTACCTTGCTTTTACTTGTATCTCATAGCCTGCTTAGAGTTAACTTCTCATATAGGTAAATTTACCGTAGTTGCATATCTAGAGAATTTACTTTGGGTCAAGCCTAAACTGAATAAGAACTAAAAAATGGGTAGCACCTATTCACCCCCCCCCCTCTAGGTGTCATACGATCCTTTCAATTGGTATCAGAGCCATGTTTCTTAATTCGGGCTTAACAGACTAAGAGAAGTATGACACTTAATGACGATGGGACTACGGTTACCGACGAAACTATGGTTTCCATTGAGAACTTCAATAACATGAAGGAATCTATGGAAACCCAAATGCGTGAGATGTGTGATATGATGATGAAACTCATGACAGTCAATGGCACCGCAGCCTCGTCTACTTCTCCCCAGGGGAAGGAGGATATAGAGGATAAAGGGGATAAAGGGGCTGATGGAACTAAAATTGATAACCCCATTAAACCAACGAACAATGGTGGGAAGCCTGAGTACCATGCGGTTCCCTTTCCATACTCTCCCGACCTACCCATCCCTAATCCTCCTATTTATCTAAGAGGAGATCCACCTAAGCTAAATGCATCTTTGTTTACTAACTGGCAATCTTCTATGAGATCTCATGTAAACAGTGGCTCTATTGAGCTTTGGAGGATCATTGAAGAGGATACAAGCCCGTGGATCCAACCAACTTGACAATAAGAGAGAAAGTGGATTGTAAACTAAATGTCACTGCTCTTAACATGATCCATCTTGCCGTGGGAGATAAGGACTTGTCCCACATTGAGCACTTCACCACCGTCAAAGAAGCTTGGGATGGTCTATCCGGTGCATTTGTGGGAAATGAGAGCATGAAGAGGAACAAATTTGATGCCTTGAACAATGATGTTGAAGGTTTCTACATGCACGAGGGTGAAGATCATCAAGACATGTACCTTAGACTCAAAGCCCTTGCAAATGCTTTTCATAGCCTTGGTGCAACGTATGTTGATGATGCTTGGATCAAGAGAAAGTATGTGAATGCTCTCATGCCCTTTGGCCAAGGTGGTGTACCAAGAGCAAGAAGAAGAATTTGTTCTAGCCAAAAACAACTTGCAACCCGAAGAACTCAAACAAGCTCTCCATGAGCATTTGTCACTTGCTTCAAGAGTCTTTTGGGATGATCCATCTAAGCAAAGGCTCAAGCTGATCAAAAGAACAAGTCAAGTGGTAAGAAGGACTACGCATCAAGATCAAGGACTTGCTACAATTGCCATGAAGCTCATCACTTTGTTAGAGATTGTCCCTATGAGAATATAGAAGAATATGTGGAAAGCTTATTCCCAAGGACAAATCAAAGATGGTTCAAAAGAAGCCACTTATCAAGAAGAGGCCTTTCGCCAAGAAGCCCTCAAGAATTGTGTTGTTGACTCAAGGAGAAGCTAAGAAGCATGTTGGTGCTCTCGTGAACCAACTTAGTTCAACCAAAGATCTCCTTGTAGACAAATGTCGTGTTGAGAGAGAAGACTCTATCACTATAGCTTCTCTAAATGCTTCTCTTGAAGAAGAACATGATTATAGGGTTTCTCTTGAAGAGAAAATTGAGTCTCTTGATCAGCAAAATGATCTTATTATTGCCAAAATCATTAAACAAAGAGATCATGCTATTGCAAAATATAAAGTGCTTAAAAAGGAGAAAGGACCGGGTTAGAATGATGATATACATGAGAGAGTTGGGGTAGCACCAATTGAAGAGAAGGTTGTCTAACACCATCTAAGATGGTTTGGTCATATAGAACGTAGGCCTCCGGAAGCGCCATTGCATACCGGACGGATAAAGCGGGATGAGAATGTTAAGAGGGGTCGTGGTAGGCCAAACTTGACATGGGAGGAGTCTGTTAAGAGAGATCTGAAGGATTGGAATGTCACCAAAGAACTAGCCATGGATAGGGCTGCGTGGAAGTTAGCTATCCATGTGCCAAAACCATGACCTGGTTTCGAGATCTTATGGGTTTCAACTCTAGCCTACCGCAACTTGTTTAGGAAAAAAGGCTTTGTTGTTGTTTTTGTTGTTTGTTGTTTAAAAAGGAGAAAGCTGAATTTGTGGCTATTAATGCTAGACTTTTAGAGGACATAGCAAAGATTGACAAGGCTCACAAGGCCTTGGAGAGTGTTCACTCTACCCTAGTCAAGTCTCATGAACAGCTACAAACTCAACCTTCTAAAAATGACTCACCTAGTACCTCTACTCCTTGTGATCATGCAAATGTTATTGAGGAAAATGCTAGGTTGAAGGATGAGCTTACCAAGGTCACTAGTGCCAAGACCTCAATTCTCAAAGTTAAAGAAAAGGTTGTTGCTCAAGTGATTGAGCAAAAGCTACACAAAGGGAAGGAGGGTCTTGGTTATGTTGCCAAGGCAAAGAAGAAGAGCAACAACAAGAAGAACAAGGCCAAGCCCACACAAGCCAAGACTCCCATTGCTAGTGGTAATGCCACTAGGGCAAGACCACTAGTAATGATTTTGCGGTAATTGCTAACCCTCACTACATTTTATATGTTGATTATTATGGTGATGTTTATGCAAAATATGTTGGCCCCTATGATGGTTATGTTGCTCATGCTATTTGGGTTCCTAAGACCCTTGTTGCTAACCAAAGAGGACCCATTGCAAGATGGGTACCTAAAATCAAACAATGATTTCTTGTAGGACTAGGCTTCCGGAGGGTCAAAATGGTGCTTGATAGTGGATGCACAAGTCTTATGACCGGAAGCAAGGAGCTCATGACGGAGTTGAGACCAAATACAAATCATTTAACCGTCACTTATGGTGATAAATCAAAAGCTGAGGTAAAGGGCCTCAGCAAGGTGGTAGTTGCAAGGGATATCACCCTTGTGAATGTCATGCTTGTCGAGTCCCTCGGTTATAATTTAATGTCAGTTTGTGCACTTAACAAGATGGGCTTTGCCGTCCATTTTGATATTGATATTGTGGTACTCATGTGGAGCAAGACTCTAAAGGTCGCTTTTGTTGGGTACGTTGAACATGAGTTGTTGTGGTGGACTTTTCGGAGTCAACCAACTCTCAAGCAATGTGCCTATTCGGAAAGGCCGACGTGGGGTGGTTGTGGCATCGCCGCTTGTCCCATGTCAATATGAGAACTTTGCAAAGTCTTCACAAGGGTGGCCACATTCTTGGACAAAAAGAGAATGTTTCCTTTTATAGAGATCGTCTGTGTAGGGCTTGTGTTGAAGGAAAGATGCATGATTCTCCCCATTCAAGCAAGACCATCATTTCATCAAAGAAGATATTGGAACTTTTTATGTTGATCTCTTTGGTGTCGTGGCTCAACCGAGTCTTGGTGGGAGGAAGTATTGTTTGGTGATTGTTGATGACTATTCAAGATTTACATGCTGCGTATATGATGACGTGGAAACACACGTTCGTTGGGAGACCCCAAGAGGAAGGTATGAAGTAGTGCAGCAGCAATTTTTCCTTGAAATCTACCAAGATTATCGAACCAGTAGGAATTGGAAGAGCTTCAACACGGTGTCAGCGACGCCGTTACGATCACTGACGTGGACCTGCACACACACAATCAAAGTACTTTGCCCCAACGAAACAGGAAGGTTTTCAATCTCCCCGGCTTGCTGAATACAAAGGATTAAACGTATGGTGTGGAAAGTAATGATGAGTGCAAAAAGGAACAGCGAGGAAATAAATGCAGAGCGTGGTGGAAACGGTGTTTTTATCATGTGGAATAAAGGATCGGGGTCCACAGTTCACTAGTGGTGTCTCTCCATAAAACAATAAATATGTTGGGTAAACAAATTACAGCTGGAAAATTGACAAAGTGCAAATGCATGACAATGCAAGATATGATAAGAACATGTTCATTGTTAGATCTATTGGGCATTACATCAATATACATAGACCGCTTACTAGCTGCATCTATGACTAATAATCCACCCCCGGGATAGCTTCCGTGTCTCCGTGAGTATTAAGTTGCAAGCAACAGATAAAAACATTAAGCAAAGTGTGTAATGTAAACAATGCATATGACATATAGACATAGCAAAGTTGTTTTCTCCCTAGTGGCAACATACATCTACAGCCTTAGTCGTTTCTGTCATCTCGAGCCCAGGCTTCTAGAGGCATGAACCCACTATCTAGCATAAATACCCCCTCTTGCAGTCATTAGCATCTACTTGGCCAAAGCATCTACTAACAACGGAGAGCATGCAGGAACATAGATAAAACATGGATATAAATAGATGAACAAACTTGATCATAACTTCACAATTCATCGGATCCCAGCAAACACAACATATAGCATTACATAAAGATGATCTTGATCATGTTAGGCAGCTCACAAGATCTAAACATGATAGCACAAGGTGGAGAGAACCAACTAGCTACTGCTATGGACCCGTAGTCCCGTGAAGAACTACTCACGCATCACTCCGGAGGCAGGCATGGTGATGAAGAGCCCTCCGGTGATGATTTCCCCTGGCGGGGTGCCGGGAAGAACTCCAGAACCCTCCCGAACTAGGGTTGACGACGACGGCGGCGACAGAACTTTTCGTGGATTTCTGATCGGGTATTTAGTGTTTCCCGAATAGATGTAATTTATAGGCGAAAGAGGGGCGCCAGGGGGCACCAGGTGGGCCAGGCGGCGCGGGGCCACCCTGGCCGCGCCGTGGGCCCGCCTCCTCTTCTGGGCTTCTCCTTCGGACTGGTGCTTCGTTCCCGTGCAGAAATAAATCAGGTAAATTGGCGTGCCTTTTGGAGAATATTTCCAGAAGAGAATTTCTGAAACAAAAAGACAGCAGGAACTGGCACTGTGGCATCTTTTAATAGGTTAGTCCCAGAAAATGCATAAAAATGATATAAAGTGTAAATAAAACATGTGGTATTTAATATATAACAGGCATGGAACATAAAAATTATAGATACGTTTTGGACGTATCAAGCATCCCCAAGCTTAGTTCCTGCTCGTCCTCGAGTAGGTAAACGATAACAAAAAGATAATTTTTGAAGTGACATGCTACCAACATAATCTTGATCAAATAGTAATGTAAAGCATGTGAACTGAGATCAAATCATTCAAAGTAAATGTCTATATTGATATTAAACAAACTGATGATAAAGCAAGACAGTTAAACAAGTCAAAATCTTTCATGGATGATGCTCTAAAGACATGAAACCGTACAAAGTTCATTATAGATGATTTAAGTATTCAGTGTAGAAGTTCTATCCTTCTACTCAAGCATCAAGCAATTTTTCACAACACAGAAAGGATCCAGTCAAGTAAAAGCAAACATGAACGTCATGAATCAACTGTTTCGAAGTTTTACTCAACCGGTGAGCGTAAGCATTTGGTTTTGGCACCAGGATGTTATGGCAAAGAGAATAATAATGGGGGTTTGGAAGGCCAATGGAAGAAAGTCTCACAAAGCTGTAAGTGATCATTAGACAAGAGGAAGTCTTATAATCGAAGCTATGCAAGGAGTAGTGATTGCCATGCAACGGATGCACATAGAGCTATATGTGTATGAAAGCTCTCCAATGGAACTAGTGGGGGTGCATCCAACTCGGTTGCTCACGAAGACCTAGAGCACTTTTGAGGAGGCTCATCATTGGAATATACAACCCAAGTTCTATAATGAAAATTCCCCACATAGTTATACTAGTAAAACATGAAAACTCTCTCTCATGGAGTATAGGTGCTAAACATGAGCACAAATGATGACTATGAAACTGCAGGTGCTAAACATGAGCACAAGTGTGGATAAAGGATAGTAATGTTGCCCCTCTCTCTTTATTTCTTTCTTTCTCTTTTTCTATTTTTTTTCTTTTTCTGTTTCTCTTTTCGATGGCCTCCATGGCTCTTTTCACTTTTCTCTCCCTCACTGTAGGGGCAACATCCTAATATGATAACACAATTTTTGGTACAAATAACTCATAATGAACAAAACATGATGTATGGAACTGAGTGCCTCTGCCAGTGTAGCAGGATGTGCAATGATCTAGCGTAACATGGGTAAAACCACACATCAGCTGTATAGAATCATGCAAAGCAATATATAACAATGATGAATGACAACAAGTCATGTAATGTAAGATGGAAGTTGCATGGCAATATATCTCGGAACAGCTATGGAAATGCTGTGATAGGTAGTTATGGTGGCTGTTTTGAGGAAGATGTTTGGCTTATGTGTAGGAGAACAAGAGGAAGTTCTCCCACAGTTTGGATGTACTGGCGAAGTATGCACAACTCTCAATGTGAGCAGAAGGCAATGCACAACACCGAAGAGGCTAGCAAAATTTGGATGGTGGAAGTGCCAAAAACCGTAGCTCAACATTAGTCAAAAAAGAACTCACAAGCTTATTGCAAACAACTAGCAGGTTCAACATTAAGAGCATGATTAAATTTACTCCAAGGAGGGCCGTTCACGGCGGCACAAGTACCCGTTAGATCCCTCGACCTTAGCACGCAACTATGTTATTACGAATTACTTTTCAGACATGAACAACTATCAAGACCAACTACACCTTCAACAATTTTAGTAGAGTTTGTAGTACGGTACAAGCTTTAATAACACAACCACTAATAAATTTTAACTTAAGTAACCAGCAAGCATTAACATCTAATTTCTTAATATCTCAAAACATTTGCAAGGAATCAAGTTATCAAAGTTCAATGATCTACAAGACTATGCAAATTTTTCCGTTATACAACTACCACACTTAGCATTTTCTGTTCCAACCAGACGCCAATCAACTTATTTAAACAACTCTCCAAACAAATATAAGTGAAGCAAGAGAGTACTTTCTACAAAAGAACTAATAGCTCTGAACAAGAGGTACATGAAAAAAGAGAGCTAGAAGCTAACAAAACATAAACACAATACTCAACAGATATAAGTGAAGAACAAGAGTATTCTAAGAAAAAGCGGAGCGTGTCTCTCTCCCACACAAGAATGCTAGGATCCAACTTAGTTATGATCAGAAAACAAAACAAAAAAAAACAAAACAGAAAATAAAAACACACAGACGCTCCAAGAACAGCACACAACATGTGAAGCAATAAAAATATAGTCTCACTAGAGATGACCTGATAATTTGTTGATGAAGAAGGGGATGCCTTGGGCATCCCCAAGCTTAGACGCTTGAGTCTTCTTGATATATGCAGGGGAGATCCATGGGAGCTTCCCCAAGCTTAAGCTTTTCTCTCTTCTTGATCTTCTTTATCATCCTCCTCTCTTGATACTTGAAAACTTCTTCACACAAAGACAACTCGTAGACTTCATTAGAGGGGTTAGTACATCAAAACATAAGCTCACTTGGTTCTGTAAAGACACATTGCATAATTTATTTTAAACATTAGCTACTGTTACTAAGCAAGATCCTGGTCTCCCCCCGAAGAACGTAAATCAATACTTGCAAAGAGACAATGCAAAACAAAAACAGAATCTGTTAAAACCAGAACAGTCCGTAAAACACAAATCGAGGTACTTCCGTTGCTCAAATCAGAAAACGGTTAACTAAAAAAGATAGATATAAATCTCAGGCTTTGATAAAAAATGTGCAGATTTTGATCATGATCTGTGATTTTTTGGATTTTCGTACAGTAAAGAACAGAAATCTGTTTCTGGACAGCAAACCAAACTTTAACACTTTCTTGCATTAGAGGCTTTTCTTGGCACAAAACAAAACAAAAAGGATACAAAGGAGTTGTCACAGAAGTAAGCAACATCCTTGACTCAAGAAAACGAAAAATAACAGAAAATAAAATTGGGTTATCTCCCAAAAGCGCTTTTCTTTAACGCCTTTTAGCTAGGCAAAAAGCAAGAATCAAATATTTTCAAGAGTAGAAGTATCAAAAGCATAAGGGACTTCTTCAAAAGTGCAACCATGTGTATCTAAAGGATATGAACATGATTCAAGAGCAAATTTCCTGAAAGCTTTCTCAGACTCCCATATGTCAAATTGTAAATGTCCAGATTTAGAACCTTTTGGTACATAAGGTCCCTTTTCTGCTGGAATCTCTTGTTTTGAGTTTAGAGAAGAAAAGGTGTTACCCAAGGTATCAATTACTTCCTCGAGTTTTTCAATTCTCAGAGTTTGATCATCCTTACTTTTATTAGTTTCCAACATATTATTTTTTCTATTCGTATTCCTCAAAGAAACATTAAACTTGGTAGTGTTGTCAAGGATTTTTTTATCAATTTCACTTACCTTATCAATTTTTGGCAAATTTTTAATTATGCAATCCAATTTTTCCATGACATTTTCTAGAGTAATTTCAGTTTTAGTAACACTAACAGATGGGGTTCCAACAAGCCTTTCAATAACGTTGCATGCTTCTCCCGCGGGAGTGCCTACAAAGTTTCCTCCTGTTAAATTATCCAAAACATAGAAATTTCTAAGCAAGATAACATTTGAGTACTTTTTAGTGGATCTATAGTGAGCATCACTAATTCTATACCAAGCATCTTTTAAACTTTCTCCACCTCTTTGTTTAAAAGAACGAACTTCAACCTCAGGTGTCATAATATAAGGAGTAGAGCCAGACATGATGTCAAAACAGGAGATAAAAACTAGATAAACCGAAATAGGATAAAAGCTGAATTTTTTTTGTTGTGGTTTTTGATTTTTAATGCAAGCAAGATAAAATAAAAATTAACTAAGCAAGACAAAAACAAAGTAAAGAGAATGGTGGTGTGTAACTCCCCTTGCTGTAGCTTCCAACTCCCCGGCAACGGCGCCAGAAAATATGCTTGATGACGTGGAAATACACGTTCGTTGGGAGACCCCAAGAGGAAGGTATGAAGTAGTGCAGCATCAATTTCCCTTGAAATCTACCAAGATTATCGAACCAGTAGGAATTGGAAGAGCTTTAACACGGTGTCAGCGACACCGTTATGATCATTGACGTGGACCTGCACACAACACAATCGAAGTACTTTGCCCCAACGAAACAAGAAGGTTTTCAATCTCCCCGGCTTGCTGAATACAAAGGATTAAACGTATGGTGTGGAACCCGACGTGGACCTGCACACAACACAATCAAAGTACTTTGCCCCAACAAAGGATTAAACGTATGGTGTGGAAAGTAATGACGAGTGCAAAAAGGAACAGCGAGGAAATAAATGCAGAGCGTGGTGGAAACGGTGTTTTTATCATTGTGGAATAAAGGACCGGGGTCCACAGTTCACTAGTGGTGTCCCTCCATAAAATAGATAAATATGTTGGGTAAACAAATTACAGCTGGAAAATTGACAAAGTGCAAATGCATGACAATGCAAGATATGATAAGAACATGTTCATTGTTAGATCTATTGAGCATTACATCAATATACATAGACCGCTTACTAGCTGCATCTATGACTAATAATCCACCCCCAGGATAGCTTCCGTGTCTCCCGTGAGTATTAAGTTGTAAGCAACAGATAAAAACATTAAGCAAAGTGTGTAATGTAAACAATGCATATGACATATAGACATAGCAAAGTTGTTTTCTCCCTAGTGGCAACAGTACATCTACAGCCTTAGTCGTTTCTGTCATCTCGAGCCCAGACTTCTAGAGGCATGAACCCACTATCTAGCATAAATACCCCCTCTTGCAGTCATTAGCATCTACTTGGCCAAAGCATCTACTAACAACAGAGAGCATGCAGGAACATAGATAAAACATGGATATAAATAGATGAACAAACTTGATCATAACTTCACAATTCATCGGATCCCAGCAAACACAACATATAGCATTACATAAAGATGATCTTGATCATGTTAGGCAGCTCACACGATCTAAACATGATAGCACAAGATGGAGAGAATCCCAACTAGCTACTGCTATGGACCTGTAGTCCCGTGAAGAACTACTCACGCATCACTCCGGAGGCAGGCATGGTGATGAAGAGCCCTCCGGTGATGATTTCTCCTCCTGTGGGGTGCCGGGAAGAACTCCAGAACCCTCCCGAACTAGGGTTGACGATGACGGTGGCGACGGAACTTTTCGTGGATTTATGATCGGGTATTTAGGGTTTCCCGAATAGATGTAATTTATAGGCGAAGGAGGGGCGCCAGGGGGGCGCCAGGGGGGCACCAGGTGGGCCAGGCGGGGTGGCGGCGCGGGGCCACCCCTGGCCGCGCCGTGGGCCTGCCTCCTCTCCTGGTCTGCCTCCTGGGCTTCTCCTTCGGACTGGTGCTTCGTTCCCGTGCAGAAATAAATCTGGTAAATTGGCGTGCCTTTTGGAGAATATTTCCAGAAGAGAATTTCTGAAACAAAAAGACAGCAGAAAACAGGAACTGACACTGTGACATCTTGTTAATAGGTTAGTCCCAGAAAATGCATAAAATGATATAAAGTGTAAATAAAATATGTGGTATTTAATATATAACAAGCATGGAACATCAAAAATTATAGATACATTTTGGACGTATCAGTATACCCCTCAACAAAATGGTGTAGCTGAGAGGAAGAACCGGACTCTCATGGATATGGCAAGGTCTATATTGGCGGAGTTTTAGTCTCCGCTCTTCTTGTGGGCTGAGGCCATCTCCACGGCATGTCATTCATCAAACCGGCTCGTCTTCCGTAAAGGAAGAAAGGAAACTCCATATGAGATGCTTACCGGCAACAAGCCCAATATTTCCTACTACCGAGTATTTGGTTGTAAGTGTTTCTATAAGATCAAAGGTGTTCGTTTATCTAAATTTGAATCTAAAGCTTTTGAGGGAACTTTTGTTGGTTACGGTGCCGAATCCCACACTTATAGAGTCTACAACAAGGCCTCCGGGATTCTTGTGGAATCTTGTAGTGTGGAATTCGATGAAAATGATGGCTCCCAAGTGGCGCAGTTTCATGTTTGTGATGTTGATAATGAGCAGCCTCATGAAGCAATTCAAAGGATGGGGGTTGGATTCTACCGCCCCATTGAGATCCACCAAGAGGCAAGCCATGAAGAAACAAGTTCTACACAAGCGGAGCCTCCTACCTCACATCATGAACCTGCACCTGATGCTGGAGCAAATGAAGCACCAACCCAAGAACAAGAACAAAACCCTCAGTCAAATGATCAGGGAACATCCGCAAGACCGGATATTCCGGTCCCTCTGAAGCCATAGTTCGACCTGCTGTTGCTGTCAGCCCTGATCAAGGTGAAGATCAACCTTGTACTTCAAGCAATGAAGAAATTCGTCATGATGATCAAGGTCAGCATACCGGTCAAGACGGGGACACAAATGATCAAGATGATCAAGAGATACCTCCTTGCTCTAATGAGGATATCGAAGCCCGTCGTCAAGCAAGAGTTGCAAGATCCCTGGAATTAAAGAGTCATAAGCTTGAAGCGATTATTGGTGACTTGAAAAGGAATGTTACCACAAGGGGTCAATTGGCAAGCTTTAGTGAGCATCAAGCACATATATCCATGGTGGAACCAAAGAAAGTCTTTGAAGCTCTTGAAGATCCGGATTGGTTGGAAGCCATGCATGAAGAACTCAATAACTTCAAGCGCAACAAGGTGTGGAAGTTAGTTGAGAAGCCCAAAGAGTGCCGCAATGTTATAGGCACTAAATGGATATTCAAGAACAAACAAGATGAACATGGAATGGTTATAAGGAACAAAGCAAGATTGGTTGCACAAGGGTACTCTCAAGTTGAAGGCATTGATTTTGGAGAGACTTATGCAGTCGTGGCTCGCCTTGAGTCCATCCGTATCCTTCTTGCATATGCATCACATCATAACTTTAAATTACAACAAATGGATGTGAAAAGTGCTTTTCTTAATGGTCCCTTAAAGGAGTTGGTATATGTTAAGAAACCACCGGTATTTGAGGACCTAAACTTTCCAAACCATGTCTACGAGCTTGATAAGGCGCTCTATGGATTTAAACAAGCACCACGTGCGTGGTATGTGCACCTTAGAGAGTTATTGTTAGACCGTGGATTTGAAGTGGGTCAAATCGATAAAGAGGGTTAAAGGGGAGCTTTTCATATGCCAACTATATGTGGATGATATTATCTTTGGCTCAACTAACAAAGCTTTTAATGCTAAATTTTCAAAGCTTATTGTTGCGCTCAAAACGCATCACACGAACACGTCCTCGTGTACCCGCGGCGCCGGGGGAGATACTCCACAACTCGCCCCGCGGGAGGCCTGCTTCCAGCGCGATACGCAAGACAGCAAGCAGGCTCTTTTTAGACCAGACGCCCCAGCCCCTCGGGAAGCCCCGTTTGAGGAAGCCGGCGACGATTGGCTGAACTAAGCCAGACTTGGCCGCTCTCAGCTCAGTTTTCGATATCCGGTGAAATCTACGCGAAGTCACCGAACAACGGAAGCATGAATAAGGGTCTGAGGGAAAAAGTAGGTTGTATTGATAGGTTCGATTGTTTGCTTAATTCCAATCGGCCATCACCTCTCACATATATATTAGGCGGCTGTACTTCCCGTACAAGTATTGGACTTCTACAAGGTTTACAAATCATAATCTAAGTCGAATCCATCTCTAAACTAGGCAAATCTTGGCCGGCTACGTTGGCGTCAAACTTGCTGGCTACTTTGGAAAGTTGCCTTTTGCCTTCCGTATTGGCTTCCAACTTGCTGGCTACTTGGAAAGTTGCATTTTTCCTTCCGTATTGGCTTCAAACTTGCCTTTCTTTAGAGATAAGATATCTTGATCGGCTTCGTATTGGACCCGGACTTCAGCATCCGTCCGGCTTCTTTGTAAAGTTGCCTTCCATCTTCCCGCCTTGATATTGGAATGTTGTCTTCACCTTTTCCGCCTTGATCTTTACTTTGAAAGTTGTCTTTTTCCACCTTTATTTGACTTGAAAAAGTTGTCTTCTTTTGCTGCCTTGATCGGTGAAAAGTTGACTTCTTTCTTGCCGGCTTGTTTTGATAAAATTGGTTTTTCTTCTGCTGGCTTGCCTTGACAAAGTTGGCTTTTCCGCCTTGTCTTGACAAAGTTGACTTCTTTTCTGGCACCTTTATTGCCTTCCTTTGACTTAGCTTGTTAGGTCTTTTTGGCAACTTTGCACTCCCGAATCCGGCTTCCGCCTTGTTTCAGTTGCTGGATTATTGGATGCCTTCTTCTGGCCGTCTTTTCCTGAGAATTTTCCCAGATCATCATTTTAGCCTTCTTTGCTGCCTTCTTCGAGCCGCCAAGTCTTCCTTGAACCCGAAACTGGCAATCTGCCAAAAACGGGTGCTAACACATGCCCCCTGTTTTCTAGTAGAGCTTGCGTACTAGAAAATATTCAATGTGAAAGTTTTTTGTCTTAGGGCGATGCTTAAGCTCATCGGCCATATGCTATGGGCGATATACGTATAACGGCCATACGACTCATGCAGTCTGCCACACGCTCGGGTGGAACTTCTTCAGGTATTTTCCATTGATAGCTCTAGGCAGCATGCCGCCTTCCAATGTCTCCCCCAGATAAGAATTGCCAGGTACTATTCTCACGACTCGCAGTGGTCCTTCTCAGTTTGGGGACCATTTGCAAAATTTCCGGCTTCTGGAACCAACTGGCAATATAACTTTCGAGACCAAGTCGCCAATTTGAAAGTCTTTAAGCCGGACCTTCTTATTGTAAGTTTTTGCCACCCGCAACTTTTCCTTCTCAATCTCTCTCAAAGCAATAACACGCTTGTCAGCTACTTCATCAACATTGTCCATCATCAAGCTGTAGTAGTCTTCAGCCGACAAATCATCCTGCTTAGCAAACCTCAAGGCAACCAGATTCACTTCCACTGGCAAAACGGCTTCTTGCCCATACACCAACTCAAAAGGAGTTGCCTAGTTGCTCCATGCCTCGAGATTCTGTGAGCCCACAATGCTTCGGACAATACTTCATGCCACCTTCTTGGATGGTCCTGTACTTTCTTTTTGATCAGCTTGATCAAGATTTTATTGCTTGACTCAGCTTGTCCATAGGCTTGCGCATAATAGGGAGATGAACTGAGCATCTTGACTCCAAGTGATTCGGCAATTTGCTTTACCTCCTTAGCCATGAAGGAAGTACCTTGATCTGTGGTAAGAGTATGCAGAATGCCGAATCGATGGATAATATGTTCTGTAATAAACTGAATCACCTCCTTGTGGGTCATGTTCCTGAGAGGTACTGCTTCATACCACTTGGTAAAATAATCAGTGGCAACCGATACGAACCGATGCCCCTTGGATGAAGGCAGATGGATCATGCCGACAAAGTCAAGCGCCCAACCTCGGAAAGGCCATGGTTTTATAATTGGATTAAGAGGTGAAGCCGGCACCAACTGAATATCTCCAAACTTCTGACAAGCTTCGCATCCCTTGTAGTATCTGAAGCAATCATTGATCATTGTCGGCCAATAAAATCCTGCTCGCCTGAGCATCCACTTCATTTTGTGGGCCGACTGATGTGTTCCACATAAACCATCATGTACCTCTCCCATGGCAACTTTAGCTTCGTCTTCATTCAAGCATTTTAGAAGAAGACCATCACAAGTCTGGCGATATAAGGTGGCATCCACCAATGTATACTTGAGAGATAAGCGCCGAACGGCTCTGTCTGTTTTTTGACTTGGATCTTGTAAATAATCAATATAAGGTTGTCTCCAGTCGTTTGCCAAATTGTCATTTTCCTCCTTCTTAGCCGGATCTAACAAGCCGGCCTCTTGTTTGGCTTCCTCCAAGTTGGCAACATTTGACTCATCTTTAGCCGGCTCCAACAAGCCGGCTTCTTGTTTGGCTTTCTCCAAGTTGGCAACATGAATCGTCAACTGTTCCCTGATGAAAAACATTCCACGACTGACGTGATAGCCGGATGCTTGTTGCGCTAACTCATTGGCAAGCCAATTGTCTTGCCTAGGAACATGGGATATATGGAAATAATCTAACATTGAAATCATGTCCAGGGATCTGTCAAGGTACATGCTGAGAGATCCGCTGTTGCACTGACAAATCTTGGCCACTTGATGGACAATAGGCAACAAATCTCCATATGCCTCGACATGAGTTACCCCTGCGTCAACTAAGATTTCTAGCCCGAATAGAAGTGCTTCGTATTCGGCTTCATTGTTAGTGCACAAATAGTCAAGACGACAAGAGTCTTAAAAAACGGTACCGTGTGGGGAGATATACACAATGCTGACTCCTTGTCCGCTGCTACAAACCGAGCCATCAAAATAAAACTTCCACGGTACAGCCGACACAATGTTTAAGTCGGCTTCTTGCTCCAGATCAATCCGATGTTCAACAATAAAGTCAGCCACAATCTGTCCTTTCATAGATTTTAGGGATTCATAAGCCAAATCATATTCAATCAACCCATATGCCCATTTACCGATTCATCCGCTAAGAATCGGCCTTTGTATCATGTGTTCGAGAACATCGGTCTGACCAAAGACTTTGCATTCACTGGACAGCAGATAATGGCGCAATTTGGTGAAGGCAAAATAAAGAGACAAACACAACCTCTCTACAAAGTTGTACCTTGACTCGGCATATAGCAAACGTCGGCTCAGATATGTGACGACGTATTCTTGTCCTTCGGCTTCCTAGGTTAAGGCGGCTCCAATTACTTTTTCCTCAGCAGCAATATAAACCCGGAATGGCTGACCACGAGCTGACTTCCTGAGGACTGGAGGAGTAGACATGCAACTTTTTATCTTATCAAACGCCTCTTGCTGCCTTGCCCCCCAGGTGAATTCATCGTCGTTTTTTAGCCGAAGGATCTGTGTAAACGCATCAACTTTTCCAGACAAGTTAGTAATGAATCTTCTCAAATAGTTTACCCTGCCCAGAAACTTCTGCATGTCCTGTTTGCAAACCGACGCCTGTATTTTCTGGATGGGTTCAATCTTTGCCGGATCAATTTCTATGCCATGTTCATGTATGATAAAACCAAGAAATCTCCCAGCCGACACGCCAAAGGCACACTTCAAAGGATTCATCTTGAGCCCATACTTCCTCATTCTTTCAAACGCAAGCCGCAAGTTGGCCAAATGATTTGACCCTCCGTCCGACTTAACCACCACATCGTCAATATATACCTCCAATACGACTCCCAGAAGATCATGAAATATTAGGTTCATCGCTCTTTGATAGGTGGCTCCGGCATTTTTCAATCCAAAGGTCATCACAGTCCACTCGAACAAGCCAACAAAGCCTGGGCAGCGAAAAGCTGTTTTAGCCGAATCTTCTTCGGCCATAAATATCTGATTGTAACCTGCGTTGCCATCCAAAAAGCTGATAACTTTGTGACCTGAAGCTTTGTTGATAAGCATGTCGGCTATTGGCATCGGATACTCATCTTTGGGCGTGGCTCGATTTACATCCCTGAAGTCTATGCACGTCCGTATCTTGGTGGATCCTTTCTTCTCAACCGGCACAATGTTGGAGATCCACTCAACATATTTGTAAGGCCGAATAAATTTGGCTTTCAGAAGTCTGCCAATTTCTTCTTTGATTCGGTCATAGATCATCGGGTTAAATTTATGAGTTGGCTGCTTGTGTGGCCTGAATCCGGCTTTAATAGGCAGCCGATGTTCAACAAACTCTCGGCTTAACCCAGGCATCTCGTGGTATTCCCATGCAAAGCAATCCACATACTCTTTGACTAGCTCGATTAACTTAGACTTATAATCGGCCGCCAACTTCTGCTTCACAAATGTCGGCCTAGGGACAGTGCCATCCCCAATGTCTACTTCTTCAAGTAAGTCAGCCGATGTAAAACCTTGTCCCAACTTGTCCATATCGTCTGGTTCTTCAATTGCTTCATACATATCGTTCCTTTTGGCCCGATACTTTTCCAGACGCTTCTGCAGCCACTCGTCGTTTTGATCCATTTACTTGAGCTGCAGCCGATTGCCAACAATCTGCTTTAGAGACCGGAAGTTCCGGTCCCTCGGACCAGAAGTTCCGCCCGGGCTTTCCAGGCCTCGAATTTTGGCTAAGTCATTTTGGGAAGATCTTACTGCACTCGACCGGAAGTTCCACCGGAAGTTCCTGTCGCCTGCTACCCCTCCCCTTCTTCAACCTCAAGTAGCTCGACCAGACCAAGATAGAATACCATTGTTGCAAGCCCAAACTCGTTGATCTCCCAATCCCTCTACCCAAACTTGTTGATCTTTAGAGGATTAAAGGAGAAGGCCGAGATCTACATCTTCACCAAGGTGATTTACATTTCCCCCTCATTCACTTGAGGGATTCGAGCCTAGGGTTTCCATTGGGAAAACCTAGGCATATTGTTAATCTTACCTCTTGTCTATTGTGACAGATTGCAGTTGTTCGGGAGCCCCCAATTCAGTTGTGGGTGTGTGCCCCGGATTGTTGTTGTAAAGGCTTCGGATTCCGCCTCGAAGGATTCCGATAGTTGAAGGTGAACCAAACCTTTGTGGTGCGGTTCATCGGAGAATAGGGTGAGCCTGTTGTGGCGTTGAGCAAGCCTGTGGTGGCGAGCTCACACCCCTCCAACGAGACGTACTCCCCTAAAAAGGAGAAACTCGGGATTACATCCTTGTCTCCGCGTGCTTCACTTTCGGTTACCTCTTTACCTTGCTTTTACTTGTATCTCGTAGCCTGCTTAGAGTTAACTTGTCATATAGGTAAATTCACCGTAGTTGGATATCTAGAGAATTTACCTTTGTGTCAAGCCCTAAACTGAAAAAGAACTAAAAATTGGGTAGCACCTATTCACCCCCCCCCCCCTCTAGGTGTCATACGATCCTTTCATAATGTGTCTATGTATTAATGTATACAACTGTTTTTGTCAGTTTTTCAAATAAGAAGACTAGTATTCAAGTTAAACTTACCACGGCTGATTTAATAGGTTTGTTTTAGTATATTGTACATTCGTATGGTACCTCGTTTGTAATTGTTAATGTAAATTGAGGTTGGCTTTCTACTATTTATAAATGGCCAATGGTCTATGCGTGATAGAGAGATAATAATATAGAAGTTACACAAAATATGTTAGTATCTAAGGCTCTTTTCCTATCGAGCCCCAGGGCGGTCGCCCTATTTGCCTGACCTATGGATCAGCCCTGTTCGGTACCGAGAAACGGGGGCGCGACAATGTGCATTGAGAAGCTTGCTTTCCCGGCTGTGTGCAATGCGGGGGATGGCGGAGAGCTTGGCCCTTGATGTTGTGTGCTCGGTTTTTTTTTTTTAGAAATGGGGAAGCCCCGGCCTCTGGATCGAGTGATGCACACAACCATTTATTAGAAATTATCGTAGCATCATCTCATTACAACTCAAGGGTCACTGAGACGTGTATCAACCAACAAAAGAGCAACATAATAACAGCTACCGAAGTCGACTAATATGCTGCCACATATGTCGGGAGAAAAACTCCTGTGCCACCAACAGGAGCCGCGCGCATCCAGAAACCATAAGCTCCTGCTGGTCCGAAGGAAGCAGTGCAGCCCATAACTGGATCCAGTATGTAGCCATATTGATAACCTGTAAGACATGAAAATTGGTTTTCCTGTTAAACACAATATCATTCCTGCAATTCCATATGGACCAACAAATAGCTGAAACGCCGATACGAATTCTAGCCTTGGTCTTTTTATCTACCCGTTCAATCAATTCTCAAACATATTGGAAACATTCGAAGGTGGAGGTATATTGTAGGTGCAAAAAACTACCCGCCATATTAGTCTAGCAAACGGACATGTGATAAACAAGTGCTCTATAGACTCCTCACATCCACAAAAAGAACACTTTGTACATCCATGCCAATTTCTTCTGACTAGATTATCCTTTGTGAGCAAGACCTTTCTATTTAGGAACCACATAAATAGCTTGCTAATCGACGGAGAAAGGGTGAATACTTAAGCGTATTTTAGCTAATACGGAGGTGAAAAATTACAGACCTGTCTAGCCCACGCTGAAGATCCGGCGCGACGGGGGTGGAAAATTCCCCTCCTTTTTTTCCACTGCGAATCCAAGCGGGCCCTTAGAAGAGAGAGTGATCAACCTGGAGCAGTAGCAGGATCGTCTTGTGAGGAGGTCGCGGTCAAGAGGAGCATGGCACAGCCCACACGACACGTCCTCCCACCCCGCGGCGCGATGTGATTCCTTCCCCGAACCAACAAACCAGCCAGCCAACCAATCCAAACCTCGCAGCACGCAACTCAAACAACACGCGACACGCGCACCGCGCGACGACAATCACTGGACTAGACTACCTCCCGCGCTGGCTGGCGCCGCGATATACGTGGCCGCCAGCTCGCTCCTAGACGCACAGTAGAATCGCGTAAGCAGCTAAGCTAGAGCTCCCGAGTCTCTCTCGGCCCCGCGACAGCGACGCCGGCGGGGCCGCGAGCGCTAGCCATCCGCACCTACAGCTACAGCTATAGCTATAGAGAGAGAGAGGGAGGAAGAGAAGAGACCCGAGGAACGGGGGAGCGAGCGATAGAGAGAGGCCACGCATGCACGCCACCGCGCTCCATTGGCCGCCCCGTTCCCATCACCTCCTCCCCGATCCGATTAAACAACTATCCTTCCAGACCAGAACACTGATCGATCGCCGCAAGCTAGCCTAGGAAGAGAGGGTGAGCTGCTGAAAGGCCGGGCGTACGTCATGGACGGGGAGGAGGACGGGGACTGGATGATGGAGCCGGTGCCGGGGGGCGGCAAGAAGGGCGCCGGGATGATGAAGAAGCGCTTCAGCGAGGAGCAGATCAAGTCGCTCGAGTCCATGTTCGCCACGCAGACCAAGCTGGAGCCCCGCCAGAAGCTGCAGCTGGCCCGGGACCTCTCCCTGCAGCCGCGCCAGGTGGCCATCTGGTTCCAGAACAAGCGCGCGCGCTGGAAGTCCAAGCAGCTCGAGCGGCAGTACGCCGCGCTGCGGGACGACTACGACGCGCTCCTCGCCAGCTACGACCAGCTCAAGAAGGACAAGCTCGCGCTACTCAACCAGGTATCGTAAAACGCCTCGGCTCAGGCCGTACGCCGTCGACCATGGCGCGTTTGCCCTTACGCCGTAATGATCTTTGGATTCTTGCTTGATTGCGTGCAGCTGGAGAAGCTGGCGGAGATGCTGCAGGAGCCGCGCCCGCGCGGGGGAGAGAATGCCGGCGCCGGCGAGGACGTGCGCGCGGCCGTGGCCGGCATGAGCATGAAGGAGGAGTTCGTCGGCGACGCCGGGGCACCAAAGCTCTACTCGGCCTCCGATGGCGGAGGAGTAGGAAGCAGGCTCTCGCTTTTCGGCGAGGAGGACGACGACGCGGGGCTCTTCCTCCGCCCGTCGGCGCACCTGCCAGCCTCGCACGACGACGGCGGTGGCTTCACGACCTCGGGCCCGGCGGATTACCAGCAGCATCAGCAGCAGTCGTCTTTCCCTTTCCACTCCAGCTGGCCGTCCTCGTCCACGGAGCAGACCTGCAGCAGCTCCCAATGGTGGGAATTCGAGTCCCTCAGCGAGTGATCGATCGAGCATATGTGAAAGCAAACGACATGATCGATCATTCAACCATGCTACTCATGCCACTTGGTGAGATCAGATCAGAATCCAGAACACGGGTCACTGCCTGCCGATCGAATCCCGTGGAGAAGATGCATGCAATCGATCGATCATGGAACCGACGGTGGTGTGTGTACATAGCTCGAAACCTACCCAGGTCTGTCCATTACGTCCAGAGGCAGTTTCTTCTCGATCAGCATGATTTTTTTACCTCTTCATCTTTATTTGTTGCTGTTAATTACGACACCGTGTAATCTTCCAGGAGCACCTAGACAAAAACCAAACTTATAGAGATCGATCTTCACATGCAACCACAGATATAGCCATGCATCCGCTTAATTATTGTTCTGCTGGTTTCTTCGAATGCAACATATATAATGATTGCAAGAAGAAAAGATGGAAACGGAAGTGGAGAGAGGGGAAAGCAAGTGGATCGATCAAGATTCTTTCACGAGCAGAGAGTAGAAAAGAATCGAACAACACACTGATCACTAGCTATAGTGTCTAGTGTACAGCGGTACGGGACAGTACAGGCCAGGGTGGCACAGATCGCAGAACATGCATGCCGCCATTGTTAATTTCAAGCAATTGGCGGGAGGCGCGTCGTATGTAGGTCGCTTAAAAAGAAGCATATATCATCTAAAAAGTATATCTAGAGAAAAAAAAACTTAATTTTAGTTCCATTAGGAGGGCTACATATATTAGCAATGTTCAAAAATAATGGGACTACATTAGCAAATACAGTCAAACAGATAACTTTGGAAATTGACACCTGCCAACTTTACTAACAGTTTGCTTATCCTAGCTAGGTCCAAGTGACGAAATTTTACTCATATCCTAAGAACAAAGTTATGTGGTAAGACATCCATTTTAGTTGACAAACTCGCTTCCATCAAATGATAGTTAACTTTTCTTCCGAAAAGGAGGAAATACCATACACACAGCTATATATATTATTCATCATTCAGAAATTAGTCGAAACTAGACATCGAAACCGAACAAGTCGAAAAAACAAGAAAAAAGTTGGCTCGTGATTGTAACTCCACCGGCCTAACCAATAACCATATGGCAAACTAACATTATACAACTCCTAGGCTAAAACTTTGAGCAGGGATCGCCACACGTGTACTGATGATGACCCGTACAACCGTAGGTTGATCTTGGGACTTTCATCCCCAAAGCTGAGTTTCAAGCCAGAACCTGCAACAGGGGTACAATGCATGCATCTGTAGCATTGTATGACCAGGAATGTTCTGTTTCCACCAAAGTGGGCATACACTTTGTCAAAGACACTCTGCCATCATATTTTAACCGACTAACGACACATCGCTAGACGAATATTGCTGGATGAGATATTGGAAGCCGAGATTGTCCCATGCCACCACACCTCCAGTCACCGTTGCAACACCTTTGATCTCACAACAACATGCATAACTTGATGCCTCTGTATGATACCATGCGTAGCACCCGTCGGAACATGCATGACTTGGCGCCTCCACACGAGACGATGTGCGTAGCACCTGTGGCAACATACATGACTTGACGCCTCTGCAAGAGACGCGGGTTGTAGCACCTGCCGAGCCGGATCGAACCCGATTTCGAGGTGGAGGGGTTATCCCATCCCGTGTCCAAGAAGAAGGCTTCCTATACGGCCATCGACCTCGACAACACGGTGTTGAAGATCAACACCATCTCAAGATCTGGTCGTCACACCATCCACACGACCTCAACCCCATAAGACATGTCTGGCATGTAGCTGTCGTCACCTTGACGCCTTAGCGAGAATATCACGGTGTGCCGCTCGATGCAGGACCCATGCCGCCGGAGCACTAGAGCCACCACACGCACCTCCGACGTGCGCAACAGAGTCCCGCCGCCACCGACCACGCGAGGTTTGCCCAACGGCGCACCACATCGGTGAGGGAAGGGAACGAAGCAAAGGCCGACGATGGGGGCGACTGCTGGAGGAGCCACACGAGTTGCCCTAGAGTAATGCGGGCGCCAAAAAAGTTACTTGTAGTCAATTAAATTACGCAATGGCTCCTTGGACACGTATGTACAAGTTCGGTTGCTTTACACCACGTCTCTTTCCTTCTTTCGTCCTCGTACTGTTTTGTGGGCCTTTCTAGACAAAAGAAAGATTGTTGCTGCATAATGACATGTCACTGTGCGGCACTGTGATGATTATAAATTCAGCATCCTAAAATACCAATTCTAGGGTTGTTTGGCTCCATTCCTGTTATTAAGAGCTAAAGTGTGCCCTACTTAACTGTGGCAACTTCAATGAATTTTTGGCTACCCTTCAGGGTTTGATGCCAAAATTAGTTCTGATAATAAGTGTTTCACGGATTTTTAGTTACTTCACAATTTTGGTTGTTTATCCTATGCTACATTTGGTCACAATACGAAACAAAAGCCTTTTCCCCACGCTCTCATGATCCAGAGAAATTCGGGTCGAGGTGGTTAGCAGTGCTCCATCCAACCGATACGGGTTCCACTCAAATGTGACAACTCATTGGTCATGGCCCGGAGATATTATAAACCAATGCGTTACTGTCAAGAGCGGAGACCCATCAGTGAATGGAAAGGGCAACGACGCCAACATATATCTAATCGACAACTAGTATAAAATGATCCCTCGCCTGGTGACAAAGGGAGCCACTTGTGCAGCGGGCTGTGGATGCCAAAAGATTTGTGTTTCATCAGCAGATGCATGCTCCACGTGGCTTGCTTATCTCATGTGCGGTGTTATATATAGGTATGGCCCTTTCGAATAAAACATCAACAATCGGAACTTAAGTTCCGATTGTTGTTTCTTAAATTTTGGTTGTAGTTTCTTAAGTTTCGATTGGAATTGTACTTTTCCGTTAATTGAGCAATATGTCTATTTTACCTGGGTCTAGAACCTGTAATTATGGAAATTGACTGGGCTTGAAATTGCTTTTCGTTCTCATAGTTATGAAACGGTAAGAAAGATAAAATACGAGCCACCTTGTACAGATTAGAATATGGGTTCAGTGGATGCTTGCAGAGCTTAAAAGAGATTAAGTTGACTCCCCAGTTGGTGATGCAATTTGAGGGTAAGCTCCAACACATTATATAAGCACGTAGCTAGAGGGGTGTGAACCATGATCCAACAATTCAAGGCATGTTTGGAACTGTGCGAGTTGTATATATGATAAGTAATTCTTATGAATTACCATGTTTTGGGGAATTTCAACCAGATCCTCAAAACGCTTGCATTTAGACCTAAGAGAAGTTTTGGGGAATTTCTTCCCATGTTTAAGCCCTATGTTATATACCCATGAAGGAGTGAGATACCCGTGGTACATGTTCTGAGTTCAGACACATGATACACTTTGTAGATCATTATCAAACTTCCACATACATGAGTAACAAATAAATCATTCTATAGTAATTTATTTAAATTGTTTGCTCATTCATATCACTTTCTTAGTTTATGAAACAAAACAAGTCATGAATTCTAGAAAAATAAAGTGAATGTATGGTTTTGTTCTACCGGTTATACTATTTCAACAACATAGGCAACATTTTTAAATTTGTACCGGGGCCCCCAATTTCTCGAGACGTCCCTGCCCACATCAACCCATCTGTACTTGGGTAGGAATCTCTAAGGTGCTTCTAACAAACTCGAGGTGATAGCTTGAGTCCATAGAGCACCTTTGGGAATTTATATACATGGTTGGGGCCATGAGGATTCTTGAAATCCAGGGTATCTACCCTCGTAACCTCACTAGTGTTCGAGTAGGGATTTCTTTCACCCGATCTTGAGTGCTCCACTACTTTCTTTTTAGAAGTTCCAAAAAAATTATGAAAACAATCATGCATGTTCTCGATGATGTATCGTATAGACGAGCAAAATCATGATGCGAAATACTTTGTATACCGGCGTACACAAAAATGACAAATTTACAGATCTGATTATAGTTAACAATGCATAGTTTCAAATCTCTAAATTTGTCATTGTATAGACTATATAATAAATATTTTGGCATTGAGCTTTTGCACACTTATAGTGTATACATCATTGAGAACATGCGTGATTTTTTCAGATTTTTTAAAACTATTAAATATAAGTTTTGAATTTTTAAAATTAGAGGGATCACTGGAGCTCATTAGTAAAAACCACTTTCCGGTAGAGTTCTTGTTATTACTTTTGTTTTTGTGCTAATTGGTACTTATTTCTAGTTAATCATTGAAAGTTAAAGAAAACCTAAAAAAAGTTAGTAGTATAGCAAATAAAAACTTCTGGGTGTTTGCTACTCTCAATGTTAACATGTAGGTTTTTCAAGTTTGGACACGCAATGTGGAGGCACAAATAGCTAAGATAGCCTAGAATCAAAATCTCATCCTTGTGAACGTAAATCGAAACTCAATCTGGTAGAGAATGTTAAAATTATGAGGAACAATGATGAAGATATGACTGAATAACTTGATTATAGCCCTCGTACACACGGATACACCAAGGAGGACTTTGTTAAAATGTCAATCTATGCTTAGTTTCCATGCAATTGAAATGTTGGTACAATTTGCCACACATTATTTATGATCTCAACATGATTACTAGGGGTCAAAGCTGGAAAAAATGTTGCGCGATCAGGTCAAACAAAATGGAGAAAATGAAAACACAAGTCTCATTAGATCTCTTCCTTACTTTTTTCGTTGAAGACTACGAGGCAGAGAAATGGAAACTTTGGACTAACAATTTGAAATTTTGGTCTATTATGTAAATTTTCTTCCATAAGTCGTCGAATTGTAATAGACGCGGTTAGTATAGTTGTAACAGTAATAATTTGCTCTAGTATTTTTTGTTTGATATAAATCCTGTCACATAAATGGTCTAATTCTAATATCCACACAATTGAACGAATTGTTTTATCCCAATATTTTTATTTTAATAATTATATTTTGATTTACTAAGAAAATTAAAGTACAAACGTTCTCACTTATTTGTACTGAACTTTTTTACTTTTTTCATAACTCTTTATCAACATAATATTTTATACAACAGTTTTCTATTGTATTATCTAAAGTTGTTTAATATTGTTATTACAATTTAAATGTTTTTCACTAGAAGTTCATTTGCACTAAATTGAAATCGCGCATTGTAGCCGTAGCCGCACTAGTTGTTTAGGCAAGTTTAAGTCACGATAGTCATTTTTGTTACGATTTAGCTTTTGAGACATGGCCTTCAAGAAAACCTTTCGTTCAATGGATTCTCCCGTCGATATAAGAACAAACAAAGTTGTGATCCATCACGTATTTATTTGAGAAACTCTAATAATAATAGTATATTTTTATATGTAAGATGACATGTTTAGTTTTTAAAATATATTTGTAATGAATTCAAGAGCGTGTACATTCCTAGCAAATATCCTGACAAGATTTTTCTGAAATGTGTAACTGTATATCTTAGATATAGCTAGACAGAAAAACTCTAGACTACGGTGTCGAAGTTGTTTATTTTCGAACGATTGTCATTGCTCGTTTCGTAGTTTTCTCATTGTGATGTACACACTCTCAACATCTCAAATGGAATCGTTTGGAACATCGCGAACTAGGACTTGGAGCACATATTTGCGTTAAGAGTACTATGCGTCAGGGTTTTATCTCGGTGTCTTGAAATAGTAATACATTGAAGAGTAGTAACAACCATGGCAAGAGCTGAATTGGTGTAATGTAAATATGGAATACCAAATGAATACACAATGATGTGCCGAGGTGCACATATAGAGAGAACACCAATTGAGCATAGTTCGAACCATTCTCAGTTAAAAATAACCAAATAGGTTATCTATCTAATGTTACTACATCATCAGATTAATCTAGGATAACAGTGAACCGGCTCAGTATTTGAACGAAGTACACATCAGTAGCTAGTAGGCCCCAGCTGAGGAATGACTATCAACCAAATAAACGATGATGAGCTCATGAGCAGATTATTAACAAGATTACTATTCTATTGCAAGTTGCATGGGCACCCAGTTTCCAATTCTGGATGCCGGTACCACAGACAAAAAAAAAACGATGGCAAATCTAACTGCGTAGCTAGTTTCATGAACACAGGTATGACAAACGATGATACAGCATGAGATAATTCGCTTCCACAAATGGGTAAGTAGAACAATATGGTATGAGAAAATATACAAACGGGTAAGTAGAACATATGATATGATATAATATACAGATGTGCTGCAAACTTTTATATATGAAGTGGTCAGTGCATACAAGGATATATCAGTTGTTAGTTCACAAAGCCTTCCTCAAAACAAGTATAGGAAAGATACAGAGCTTGCTCTTCGCAGTTGGGTCCTTCTGTCAGTGTTCAGGTTTCACTTTGGAATCTCCATTAGGCAAAACACTCTGGGACTGAGCCAACCGTTTCGATTCCTGGATAAAAACGAGTTGGTAAACTAATGCAGTAAAATACAAATGAGCAGTTAAATAAACATTTACGTTCAGCTGACAGTCCGATCTCGAAGCTAAAAACTAGTAGGACAAAGCCATGGCTGGTGTAGATTTACAAACAAGGCACTGCCGATGCTGAAGAAATTTATGTCCTCAGCTAACTTAAGTTTTAACACCAAAATCACAGTTTAAATGGCAGGTTCTAATCGAACACATATATATTGCAGAAGGGTGAAAGATGCACTCATTGTGATAACTGGACCATGAAAGCACTGATGGATACTTGTTTGATCTGATCACATTGTTCTTGTCCCATTGGCAGGTTTGTATTAAACAAATAAACATATATCTTACAAATGCAGGCGTCTTCCTACTTACAGCAGCAGAAGTAGCACGTATCTGCCTGTATGCTTCAACGTCTTCAGGAAAAGCTTCTTCAAGCTCCTCAAGAAGATGCTTCCTCAGACTCTGAAACAAACATGTTCAGAATATTATTGTCATTGCAATTTAGAGCTTACTCCTCTTGAAGTTCTTATACAAGACAACAACAACAACAACAACAACAACAACAACAACAACAACAACAACAACAACAACAACAACAACAACAAAGCCTTTTATTCCCAAACAAGTTGGGGTAGGCTAGAGTTGAAACCCATAAGATCTCGAAACCAAGTCATGGTTCTGGCATATGGATAGCTAACTTCCACGCAGCCCTATCCATGGCTAATTCTTTGCTGATATTCCAATCCTCCATGTCTCTTTTAACCGACTCCTCCCATGTCAAGTTTGGCCTACCACGACCCCTCTTAACATTCTCATCCCGCTTTATCCGTCCGGTATGCAAAGGCGCTTCCGGAGGCCTACGTTCTATATGACCAAACCATCTTAGACGGTGTTGGACAACCTTCTCTTCAATCGGTGCTATCCCAACTCTCTCACGTATATCATCGTTCCTAACCCGTCCTTTCTTGTGTGGCCACACATCCATCTCAACATGCGCATCTCCGCTACACCTAACTGTTGGATATGTCGTCTCTTGGTCGGCCAACATTCTGCGCCATATAACATGGCAGTCGAATCGCCGTCCTATAGAATTTGCCTTTTAGCTTCTGTGGCACTCTCCTATCACAGAGGACGCCAGAATAAGAATAGTAGAGGAAACGAATAAGAATAGTAGAGGAAACGATTAAAAAACACTCTTGTATCAATTTCTGTCAGGAGTTCCGGACAAATATCAGCGCGCAAAGTCATAAGAACTCAATACATGGGAGTTAGGACCAAAACACCATGCAAGGAAAATGGCAGGAAATTTTTGGCAAAATAAAGCCATGGCTTAAATAATAGTCAGAAAGGAAATCAGGAGTTGAAATAAATACTCTCCTGAATCCTAAATTCCTAATCACGTCCAAGATGGTCTTTGTCACTGAATTCACTACTATTTGGGACACAGGACACTGATAAATCATGACAACCATAATAATAGGCGGGGCTTACAGCTATACATCCATTCAATAAATGTCATGCAGATACAGATACTATACATCCATTCTTATACATACAGCTAGATAATACAGAGACATGGATCTGCATGGGCAGTACAACAAACACAGGTCCCACATTAACCTAAATTTAATTAGGGCTGGCCGTCAATGGGAGTAAACAGGGAAAGCTTCAAAAATGAATTCACAACTTTGGGACACTGATAAATCATAAAGAACCGTAAACAAAGGTGGCCTTACAGGGTTTGTTTCATGGTTGGTGTCTAAACCAACCTTACTAATTTTTGGCAATAGCCAACATGTTTTTTGTTGGCTCATTCATGCAACATTCAGAGTTGACAAGGTCCTGGACACTACCAGGGAGGCAGGGATACAATGCAATAGCAAAATAGTTGGTCCTTGTTTGCATGGTTGCAATAATTTAGCACATCTATGCCAACTTGCCAGCTCTAGTTCATTTTTCTTGCCAACATTGGTCGAGTCATTGGCAAGAAAAACCTTGGCCAAATTTTTGCCTAGCCAAATTTTTGGAAGGGTGAACTTGAGCTCAAACATCCATTCAATAAATGCTATACAGATACTGGATAGTGGATACAAAATTGCTATCTGCCCATCCTTATATATACAGAGACAGGAGTCCGCATGGGCACTCTAGCCCCATATTTCAGTTAAATTTTCCTAGGGCTGGCAATCAATGGGTGTAAGACCAGTGAAAGCTTTGAAAATGAGAAGTATCCTTAACACTTGATGGGCAGGCCAGGGGAAGCTTAAAAAATGAAAAGTATCCTTAACAACTGATGGGCTGTAGTCTATTTACCATAACCGATTTAAGTGGATGGAGAGGGAATGATTTCACTCTTCTTGAGAATAAGTTGCTACAGTGCGACTAAATCGAGTAGAGGAAGCTCAACTCATGAAAGACGACATGTATTTCCTACATTCATGGTTTGGAATTTTGGATGACACTACATGGAACATATGGAATGGGATAAAGAAAGCTCTATGTTGGTTCCTTTTCACAGGGCATACAAAAATGTAACCCCTTGAAATTAACCAAAATATTATATTATATCAAAAGCAGCATTTTGTGCTACACGAACAGCATTGCCAATTGTTTTCATCAAAAAGTTTCCCTAAAATAGATCAGCAAGTTTTCTCACTGGTTTTGATCCACTGAACTCTATACAGCCAGAAATGGTTTCAAACATATCTATGGGCGCATGTTTGGTTCGTGGCTGAATTTTATCACATTTCTATCAACAATTTGAACCACAATTTTAGCCATCAGTACCTTGAAAGCATCGGTCTTCCCCTTGGTGATCTGGTTCTTGGCGATGCAGCTGTTGAGCACGTCCCTGGTGAACTCGTCGGGGTTCTTCCCGTCGTCAATCAAACTAACAAAACAAGCAGCAACGGTCAGCACACAGTTCAGGCCAGGATCAACAACAGCAATGAGCAGCCGAGTAAGAGACGAGGCTGAAGGGTCTCACTTGACGACCTCCATGGGCACCTGGATGTTGCACCCGTCGGCGAGCTTCTGCATGGTGTCGAGCTCCGCCACGAGCGCGTTCCTGCAGCCGTGACGACGAAACCCTAAGAATTTCCGCACACGCAAAGAACAGGAGACGAAACGGGGTCGCGGAGGAAGGTACGGTGGGAAAGGAGGGGGAACTCACAGGCGCTGGAGGAGGGGGAGCTGGGACGCGGAGCTGAAGGATGAGACGTTGAGGTTGAGCTGGTGGAGCAGGCCCAGGGTCTTCTGGATCGAGCCCGTCACCTGCGCCAGGTTCTGCTTCGAGGCGTCCTCGGGGCGGTCGGCTCCTGCGCCACCTTGTACGCTGTTACCCGAAGCGGCGGCCGCGGCCGCGATGGCGGCGGCTGCGCCGGAGGAGGAGGAGTTCGGGGCGGAGCTGTCCATGGCGAAGTCGGAGGGGGAGAAGAGAGACAAAGGGTAAAGGCCTTCACGGTTTCGCGGTTGGCTCGCGCGGAACGGCCCAGATGCCCATCGAATGTAACGGTATATCCGTCGTCTTAGCTCTTGGGCTTTGAGAAAACATAGCAGGCCGCTCGGTACGCACTAAGCGAACATGGATGCGGCTTTTGGGCCGTGTATACTTTTTTCTCTGATAGCGTTTAAACAGGGCTCCAAGGTTTCACTCAAAAGAAGAAAAAAACAGGGCTCCAAGGTAGTCTGGTCACTTCTCTCTCAAAAAAAAAGTAGTCTGGTCAGAATGGTCGTTTTTTCCATCCTTCCCATTTTCACACCACGGTTTGGGGTGTTTGTAAATCCAGTTATTGCTATCTTACAATTCGTTTGGTGCCCTTATTTCATTTCATTTGGTAAACGATGAAAAGACACTTATGCCATCATTTCATTTTAAATTCCAAGCTAAAAAAGATTTGGCTGCCATAGGAATTTATGAAATTAAATTATTTTCATAAAATGGTAGACACAAGAATTTAATTAACACACTATACACATTCTATGGAATTTTCAACTGATATGGATAATCCAATTTCATGACAGCCAAACATATTGGGTATGAAATCTTAACTGAATTTGAGAACCAGGCGCTGGCCTGGTGGCTGATGCTCCAGGTGTGGAGCCAGCCCGCCCGGGTTCGAGTCCCAGCTGTGGCATAATCGAAAAATCGAATCCCGGCTGAGACATACTCGAATAAACCGGTGTCTCATCTACCTACCAACGTATGACCAAGGGAGGGATAATTCCCCCATTGGCAACGTTTTTTTTAAATCTTAACTGAATTTCACGATTTTGTCATGAAATGATGTCTTCCAAACGAGCTTAGTGCATTATTCTTAATAAAACAACTACAATTTCGTGTTCAAGAAAAAAAAATCCAAATTCCAGCTATCGAATACTCGATTAAGCATGAAGTGAGTTTGTGGGCATTGATAGGGGCCAAGAACTTTGGGTTGTTGCTATCTGGGGAGTAGGCTTTGGTATTGTGCAAAGTAATTTCAGAAGGTCGAGTTCATACAAGAAAATATCGCTTTCGTTGTGTGCTGGTCGGCATTTGTGCGCTGTTGGAACCACCTGAGCTTGTACCGTTAAACAACACTCCGACCGTGCGCACTCCTCGATCGCGCAGCCGGTGGCCCGGTGCAATGGTTCTTCGTCCTCCAGATCGTCCTCCACGACGCGACGTCTCTAGCTGGGCTCGTCCCATTTTCGCCGGAAAGCGACCGCCGCGCGCAAGTGGGATCGTGTTCCGGTGGGCGCGCGTGGCATCGGTCGACCTCCGCTCCGCGACGTCTCTGCCCTATCTGTGGCCGAGAGCGCGGCGGCGATCGACGTCAAGCCTTTGCACGCCGCACCACCGCTTTACCATATTCGCCGCCGCCCGGCACCGATAGAGCGAGGTCGACCTGATCTGACCCACGGCGGCGTGGCGTCGAACAGCGGCCAATCGCCTGCGTCTTTCCCGCTCTCTACCGGTACAATGATTGGTACCATAAACCATATGCCAAATGCGTATCTTCCATCCATCCACCGACCGACCTGCCGTCGCGTCACCGGCCTGGTCGATCGCCCTGCATGCCACTGCCACCGGCAGTGCGTCGATGGAGCCCGAGGCAGAGCCGGCCGGCCGACTGTTCCGATAGCTACTACTGGTTAGATGCCTAGATGGCTAGATCGTCGGTCCCCTGCTGCTGCTAGGCTGCTAGCTAGCTTTTCCTTGGAATCGATCGACCGATGGCAATGGCGCGGGCCGTCGCGGTCATGCGTGCGTGCGTTCGCGTCCGGCGAACGCTTCGCTGATCGACCATGGTACGCCGCGACGTCGATCGCCCAGTGCCAGCTGCCTGCGCGCGCGACGGCCACTGCGTCGTCGCGAGCTCAACAAACCCAGTGACCAACGGTGACACTCACTTGGAAAAACATGGTGGGCTGTCAGCTGGTGTGACTGCATTGTAAATTTGTAATTGTAAGTGCTTATAGTTATACTAGTTAATTGCCCGTGCATTGCAACGGAGGACACAAACTTTTCTCCATCACATATGTAACCAAAAACATTCTAATATTTCAATGTTACTATGTATAATCCAGCCTAGAAGACAATACCTTTTAGCTAAATGCCCATGCGTATATCATGTTCCTTGTGTTTTTTCTCCAGTAATAAATGTAAATATACACACTATTATACTCATCCCTGGCAATATCATCCGGCCGAGAGGAAGGACATAGTTTGGGCTACATATTATCTCTATTTAGAGCTCATCCCTGGCAATCATATACAAACGCGCACAGAAAACAAAATAATCGTAAAGGCATGACAATGATGCATTTGTCACCCCTTCTTCCTCACCAGCCCATCAGCTTCACTACTTTCACCATTGTGCCGCCATTGTGCCTCTTGATCGGCGCACTCAACAGCGCCACATTGTACTTTGTAGTCACCCCACTACAACAATGCTCAGAGTCTTCCTTTTGAGTATACCCACACCATATAGGATAAACTGTATCAACAAATAAATAAAAATACAAATAATTCCCAAGAAAACTTCTGCACTCCCTAGTCTTTAAACAACAACGTAGTTTACAACCCAGAAGCTTACACATTTGACTATTTATGGTACAAAAAAAGGACTTAACTTGGACATCACGAGATGCACCATCTAACAATAACTGAAGGACACATCTTCACAATCATACATGCAGTGCAAATGGAAACCGAAGAGTAGAAAAGTAAAAAAAAACTGTCCCAAAAAAGATAATATCCAACAGAACATTTTTTTTCTTGAGAGGCACATGGGAATACTCATCTTATGAAATACAGAGTTACTGAGAATAAGTCATGTGTATCCATCTGTAAAGAGCAATTCCGAACAGAAGTGGATACTGAAGTCCCAAGACATGGAATGAAACGTGAACACTTCACATCACCTTTTGTTTGCACAAATGAGAGATTTCCATGCTTTTAAATATCCTATATCAACTTTTATTTTTAAGGACTGAGCACCATTAAAAATAATTTTGTATCAACTTTGATACAGCTACTCTTTTCAAGACCTTAAAGTACAACCTTTTGAAGGTCTAATTTGGCTACTATTAAGTGGGTTCTCATTCACTTTCATGGTTCCAGATAATATGTATTCTAACTACTGTGCAAAACCATTTTTGAGAGAACATATTCAAATTAACAATATGTAAAGATGCATAGATCAGATAAGGTGAAATTTAAGAGGCTAACAAAGTAATAGGTACCATCTAGCGCGTTCACTGCTAACAACCCAAACTTATAGCCAAAAGGCGCTCGTTGGAGCAATAGATGGACATACTTCAAGAAAGTGATGGCACCTGGATAGTTCAATTATATATGTACTCATACCAAAAAAATATACTAAATATATTTGAATTTGCTTAGAAGTTATTACAGTGATAAGTTGTTGAAATGTCAATTAAGATAGGCATGCTGGAATATGCTACTCTTAATCATCTTTCAAACAGATCACATTTGACATGCATATACAATTATAAACTAAAGAAATGGAAGAAAAAGAATAGCTGGACATTGTAGAAAATAGGATGCCAGAGTTTAGTATTGAAGTATACGAGAACTTGAAGAAATAATTGGGGTACCTTCTCTTCAATTTCATATCTGCACATCAATCCTTGATCTCGAGATTATTCCAGGCATATGATAGAATTCTATAAGCAACTAACCTCTGTCCCAGCAATATTAGTCATGCATACTTTCTCTATAAAGTCATTTTCAAACAAAAAAGGGTATAGTCCCAGGAAATGCTATAAAATGTGAGCACTTCCCAGTAGGTATCAGTGAAATAAACAGACACAAAGAGAGAGACATACATGCCAAAGAGATGCAAAAAGAGAAGAACTTATTGCAGAGGACATTGCCTGCCAACCTTGCCAACAGTGCTGCCCATGCAAGCCTTCACCAGATATATCGTAGAGCTCTTCACCTGTTCTGCAATTGAATCAGGATGACCACTTCGAATACACTGAATACAGAACAACAGGTTGCGAAGAAACAAGAAATTAGCAAGGGCAGTGCGTCGAACATATAGAGAGCGAACGTGCCACCTCATAGAAAATGTAGTAGTTCATATGTCAGTAAGCCGTGTCGCGGCGGTGGCAGCTACTGTTTCCTCTCTTTGCTCCACAGTACAAGGTAGCGCTACATGATATCAAGCGCGGACCCAGCAAGCTGCAAGAACAAGCCATCACCAAATCAACACTGACCGAGCTTATTTCTACATCTGGATTTGAAAAGAGAACATATGCGGTTAGATAATATCACACAAGAAAAGATGAAAGCGAAGGTTCACATTGAATTAATGTACATCTTTCCATATAGTGATCTACCAACTTAGCTGTTGAGGACAAGTGTTAACTTGGCAGATGCCAATCAGACAAAGAGTTAACCTGTCCATGCTTCAACTGGACTGAAGCTCCTGACTGAAGGACGTCCAAGCCTTCCGAATACACTTGACAAGTAATGTACTGCTTGTAATGAATTGAAGGCAAGTTAAAATAGCGACTTCATCTTCGGTCCTTGGTCACCACACATACAAATGGTGTTTTTTGTTGATTTTATCCACATTGTGTATCCTGTGAAATAATTATTGTGGAGTTAGACTAACACTGTAACACATACAACATTCGGTGTGTGAATGGCACTGGCTATTGTGGTCATGTCGAACACAGCTCTAGTATTCCAGCCATTTATTTTATTTTGAATTTTTTTCGAGTATGTCCTGGTAGCTTATTTTAAGATGCCGCATTAGCTTCCAAGTTGTCATAGTTACATAACAAGGATGTCACAATGAAATCATGGTACTCATCTGGTGGATGCAAGGGAAGTGACATTAAGAAGTAAGGGTTGGTTTTGTTGAGATGTTCATAAACTTAAGACGATAACTTGCAAGAATGATGAATCTTGAAACAGTGAAACTGTAGAAGGCTTGAAGGGAGCCAACCACCAATTGTATAGAGAGAGTACCTTGCACTGTAGACTTGTACATCTGCCCTTCGTAGTAATTTCCCCCTCCATATTCTCAAGCCTTTCAATTGTCTGAAAACAAATCACGATTGCAGAAACTGGTGAGGAACAGATCGAGCTCCTCGAGCCATCATGCGTGCGACTGGAGGAGGATGTCAGATCGTATGACACTTACATAATTATGATTTATGATGTCGACGGATCTGGGCAGCTCCTCCGTCCCAGCTGTCCCCTGACCTGTAATCTCTAGAACATGTGGAATGACAAAATTAGATGGAGCAACCCACGATTTCTTGTTCTCGATGAGGTGACCATCCTAGATTCCCACTCCAGACACAACTGTAATCACGGTTCGGTGGCAGCAAAGGTCATCTTGAGGTAGAAATAGGAGGAGGTGAAGCGAGGCTGTGGTATCCGGTGGCGGCTAGAGAAGGAGGAAAATGGATCGAGCACATACCAGGTCGACGGCGACGTCCACCCCTTGATGCTGCTTCTTGGGAGGGGCTGGGGTCGACGGCGAGATCGATCTGATGGGGGTAGAAAGGATAGGGTGAGCGGCGAGTCTGAGGTTTCCGTTGGCGGCGAGAGAGGGAAGAAAGTTGATCGAGCACATACGAGAGCAACGGCGGCATGGCGGTAGCAGATGAGGTCGACGGCGGCTTCCTGGGCAACGGCCTGCGTCCCCCTCCTTGGTCCGCGGCTCGAGGGGGCGGCGGCGGCAGTCGATCCGGTGAGCGGCGTGCCGGCGTAGAAGGGGGGTCGATCCGAGGGAACTGGGTGGGTTGGTTTCGGTCGCGATCGACCGAAACTTCCTCGCGGCACCACGACCTCCCCCGGACCCCCGCTCGGCCGTCTCCGCCATAGGCCGCCCCACCGGACGGCCACCCACTCAACTCGGCAGTGGATGTGACGGACTGGCGGCGAATCTTGGATGTGGTCACTGCATCTTCCATCGCGAAGAGAGAGGAGGGAAGGGATCACGCCGGCGGCCACTGCGTGTTCATCGCGAGGAGAGAGGAAGGAGGGATCTGGCGGTGGAGGTTTCGGTCGTTGCGTTTCCTGGACCACGGGTTGGTTTCATACTTTCTGAGGGACTAAATTGCAAAACGACGACGGACGACGGACGACGGCCAAGGCAGAAGACAGGACACTGCATATTTTTGTAGTAGAGATATTGCTCGCTGACATTGGACCGCTCGGCGCTAGCTTGAGCACCCTCCCCCTACGCTACACTAACGGATGGAAGGAGACGACCGGAGGCGGGCTAAACTCAGGTCGTCGTCCTACTTGTGGTTATCAATGGAATTAATTCAGTTTGTCGTCTCTGTCGGTGTATCCTACACATCCCTTGTTTTCTGCAACTATGTCGTGTGCACTTACTTCTTTGGTTTTAAGCTGGAGTTGGAGTTGGAGTGTTGGACATGCTTCAAGATCAGACAGTGAAAGAGAAGATATTGCCAGTACTCACTTGATTTTGTTATGCTTACAAAATTAGTCGGAAGTTTCCACCGTAATGTGATTGTTTTGTCGTCTTTTCTTTGTTTCGTTATTAATTACTCCCTCCGTTCCAAATTTGATGTCATCCATTTACCCAAAAGTGGATGTCACTACACCACGACACCACATTGCCTACCCTAAAATCGGTAGGGAAAACGGCTTCTGCCGACAGAAAGTCGGTCGGGGATCAGTATTGCCGACCGACCTTGTCGGTCACCGTAAGTCCAGTCGGGAAAACCCTTTCCCGACCGACAAATATTTGCCGACCGACAGTTGGATGGCGTTCCAAACAGATTCCCGACCGACGTTTTCTTCCCCGACCGACTTTTCTATGCCGACCGACATTTTATGCCGACCGACCGTTGGACAGGATTTACTTTTCCCGACCGACGTTTCGTCAGCCTAGCCACCCACGTTTCCCGACCGACTGGTGGACGTGCTTGTTTTGCCGACCAACAGTCAGTCGACATCTTGTTTTCCAGGATTAAATATTATTTAGCATCCACCTTAATTAACATATGGCAATAAAATGACATCCAACGCATATAAATTCAATAATTAGTTGCAACATAGATTCAGCAAGTTGCAATAACATGACATCCAACAATATAGATTCAACAAGTTTAGCATCCACAAGTACATAACATGGTTGCCATTACAACATCAGATAGGTTTTGACAAAGACATGTCCAAGTGCATGCCATGATGGTTTACAAAATGATAGCTACAAAACACTAAATAGCAAGTTGCAAGTCGCCAGCTTCAGGTTCTTCCTCCTCTAGAGTGTCTCTCCTACAAAGGGAAGCAAGTATACATTACTATTAAGTTAGACTAACAACTGGAAAAACTGTCAAATGAGGCATGCATCGCAGCATCTTTATGTAACTTGTAATAAGCTTAACTTTCTTTGTTCTAGCCTATTTTTTATTGCCTTTTTGTTTGGATCTCTCAAACATTCTTTATTCTAATTAGTTGGATGTATGCGTGTTGCCATGGTCCTTTAAGTTTTTTCTTGCCACAAATTAATAGTTAATACACAAGTCATGTATCCAACAGAAAATTAGGATTATATTTTTCTTAATTGTAATTCGGTCAAATTATTGTTCCGTGATGACAAACTCGATATTTTTTCCTCGTTCTCCCCCACCCCCTCCTCTCCCCCTACTCTGTCTCATTTTTAGTTTTTCTATCACAGATCAGTGTAAAAATGAATTCTACATCTATGTCCTGAATTAGTAATTAAAACCTATATAAAATTAAACAAAATACATCGTAATAACCCATAGAGGTAAAGACATGAATGGATAATAGATACTTCATTGAAGGAATTATCTATTAAGTATGCTAATCTGAAATAGTTTCTGGACGGTATCATGGTGGCATGTTTGTGATGACACAATAAATAAGGAAAGCTTGTAGATTACTAGCATAACAGATTTGTAGCATCTCAGTGAGTAGAACTTTCATGCAGAAGCATCATTATTTGGTATTATCATGAAGAAGCAATGAAGTACCTGTAGTTAGTGGTACAAACTACCTCAGGGTCATCTCAGTGGCGGTTTGAGGAAGTTGTCCCTGGTCTGTAGGGCTTCATCTAGCAAAATGACCAGGAGTCATCATCTCACATCAAATTAACAAGTATAAGCTACATGGACAGAACACACATTCTTGGTGCTTACCTTGGTGGATGGCCATGCAATGGACATTTTGACAGCATCACTCATATAGCGTAAACCATCATACTGATAAGGCAGTACAGCATCCTTTTTGAGTGAAACATTGACAATAACCTCATAGGTTTGTGGTCCAAGGGGATCCCTTCCCACAATAGTGTCAGGATCAACTGAGATAATTGTTGCCTTCGCAACCGGAGTTTCAGGACCAGTCCATGCATAGAGCAACACATCCGTACCAAGCTGAAAATGGGAACAACAGTTGCAACATTATTTTAGAAACATGGAAACAACAGTGGCAAGAAGCAGTTTGCATTGCAAGATGTAAGGGATGAAAATATTACGAGGCTTTCATCTAGGTGTGTTGTTGAGGAGCTTCTTGCAGGAGCAGTTAAAGGAGCAGTTGTAAGAACTCTTCTCTGAATGTAGACACCATCACCATCTTCTTCTTCGAGATCGTCGTCTTCATCACTGTTGTGCTCATTGTTGGTGTCCTGACGAGAATTAGAACCATGATGCGAGCTAGGAGCTTCCAGATTATGCCCCTCATGTCTACCTGTCATCATTTCTTTCATTTTCTTTATTTCTTCCTGCATCTGTTGCATCTGCACCTCCATCATGTTCATACGAGTTTCAGCCTGTCGACGTCCCTCCATTTCAACTAGAACCCTTGTGCTCACTTTACCACGTGTACCTGGTGTGTGGAGATCTTGAGGTGATACACTTTGACCTAGCACACGGACACAACCCCTGGGCTCCTTCATTCCACAGACATGAGCAAATAGATCACCCTCCTGGATGCTTTTTTCCTTCAGCTCAGGGTGTTTTTCAGCTTTGTCTATGAGATTTTTCTGCAAAACGTATTGAAGATAGTTGTTATGTGAATTCCAGTGACAAAAAAATAACCGGAGCTAGAAAAGACATGACAAAAAATACTTACAATTGTTGCCGCTGCCTGCGGCACATAATCCCCTTCCGACTTAGTATGTGTTTTGATATAAACTTCATCTCTTCGAGGCTTGCGCCCAAGCTCCTCAGCCTACAATCATTTTGACGTTTTACAATCAGTCCTTGCATGATAATGGATATATGAGGCACTGCATTGGCACAATCCTAATATTTTTACCATTTCATCGGCTACAATGGCATGACTCTTGCTACCGGATGTATGAGGCACTGCATTCATACGATTCTTTTTGGCGATAGCACTGCGAGCCTGCAAAAGAAAGGAAAAGTCAAACAGTGGAACAAAGCCAACCAGACAGATCAATGTGCATGAATATAGATATTGCAAGAATGACTTACTTCAAATAGCGGAGATCTCCAATGACTAATAAGGGTCTGCCAGTCAGTTATACTAATTCTGTCGTCACGTCTTGTCATAAGTTCTTCATCAGTCAATTGAGGATCAAATTTTGACTTCTTCAAATCTCCCTTCCACTCTTTCCATTTTGTGTGTGAAGTGTTCATAACAAATCTCAAAGCGGCTGTGTCCACCTCGTAAAATGCCTATTAAAATGAGAACAAATCTCAGTTAGTGAGATGGCATTAAACAAGAGCATGTAAGTTATCTAGCTGTCCATGTATACCTTTAAATTCTTCCACACTAACAACTTCTTCTCTTCCTCAACATCTCTCCAATCTAGCTGTCCAGGTGGTATATGCTTCCTCACCAAAGTACCAATGAAATTGGCAAATTCAGTAGCCTTTGGCCCAATCGGTTGGCCATGTTCGTTAAGTGGAATATGGATTTTGGGTTGATTCAGCCTTGCATATACGTCAGCCTTTTGAGTAATTGTTCTTCCACCTTTCTTCTTATTAAGCTCAGGAGTAATCTCTACACACAAGGAAAGAAGCAAAGTACTGACATAAGAACATAGTTTTTAACACTTCTAAGTACTGACATGAAAGAAGCTATAATCAGAACAAATATACCATTTGAAGGCTCGGGATCTACATGTTCACCATCCTTTTGGGCAGCAGTCCTTGACCTCAAAACACGATTACTAATTGCAAGTGCATCCGAGGATCCCTAATGCGCATAGGTTAGTGCTAGATGTGCTAAATAAATAGTAAGTGCTGCACAGGGATAAAATAGGTTAGTGCTGGGAGCTGTGTACCTTTTGTTTTTTCTTTCTGGGAGGTTTGTTTGCTTCTGCCAGCTGTTTCTCTTTTTCAATATGCTCCTGCAAAGCAGCACTTTTTTGGCGTATCACTGCCATCCGTTTTTCATTTTCTTCAACAATCTTGTTTCTCTTAAGTTCATACTCTACTTCCTTTAGTTGCTCCATGGTGACAGCACCATCATTATCCTTTCCGCTTGCGCTTGCCATTCAACCTGTTGCAAAAAACACACTATATGAGTACATCGCTGAAAAATTGCTGCAAAATACACACTATATGAGTACATCACACAATCATGCACACACTTACTTTTTTTTAACCTCACTTTTTTTAAGTACAAATCCATCTATATCTGTCCTAGCAGAACCAATGCCTCCATCGGCAACACTCACAGGTACGGTAGTACATGGATCAGTCAATATTACACGTGATGTGTCATCTTGAGCTTCACTTAAGTCACACCGTGATGGTATAACTACACTAGACCACTCAGCATTAGTGGGATCTTCAACATAGTACACTTGAGATGCTTGTGTGGCTAAAATGAAGGGCTCATCTGATATTTTTTCACCACTATTGAATAGATGCTTGAAATTCACAGAGGTGATCCCAAACTGATCAGTCCTTACCCATTTATCTTCTACACGATTATCAACCCAGTCACACTTGAACAACACTACTTTTCCTTCATGTTGATAGTTTAGCTCAAGAATTTCCTTTATAATGCCATAATATGCCTTGTTTTTTACACTAACATTGCCACTTCCTTTTTGGATGGTTGTGGTTTGTGCAACAAGAGCAACTCCACTGCTCTGAACCGGGCGACCCACATCATATGATTGTGTATGATAATCTATCCCATTAAAATTGTAGCTACTATAATGCACAGCAACCATGTTTGGCTCTTTAGCTAATATTTTTATCTCATGTGGTGCATCATCACCCATTGCTGCCACGTGCAATTTAAACCACTCATGAAAGGTCTCATAATGCGCACGCTTGACTTGACGATGCCCTTGAATACCAATAGAGGAAAGGTATTCCATATGCATGCTGCATAGATTATATTTTAATAAGTATGGTTCTAAGACAAGGAACAGATAAATATCTTAATAACACTAAGATAGGGATATGATATCTTACTGTAAGTATGGTTCTATGTGTTCATAGTTGAATAAAACATATCGGTGGGCTTGCAACCATGATTTGTTATCTAGCATCACAATGCGCTTGCCAGCCAGCCCTCTACCACTGTTGCGGAAGAATGAAGGTGCATCATCATCCAAACCTCCATCATTCTTAGCTATGTTCAACCCACCATCTAAATAGCGTGAACAAAAGGTCAAGCTCTCGTCAAACATATATCCCTCCGCAATTGATCCTTCCACGTGACTTCTAGTGTGGACATGTCCCTTAAGCTTTCCTATATACCTCTCTGTACCCCACATGCTACGAAAACGTACAGGACCACTATCTTTGCTTGGGCAGGAAGATGAACCATCAAGTGCACCATAATATCGAAAAAAGATGGAAGGAATATAGCCTCAAGAAGGCTCAAGGTCTCAGCTATTTCAGCGCCTAATTTTTCCATGTCACTTGTGCGAATAACTGGTGAGTACAATTGCTTGAAAAATCTACTCACACGAATCAGTACTGCACTCACTCTTTCTGGTAATGTTTGTCTAACAGCAAGTGGCAGCAAGTCTTGCATAATAATATGGCAGTCATGGCTCTTTAACCCAGTTATCTTTCTGTCCTTGACATGCACATTGCGGCGTATGTCAGATGCATAACCAGTAGGAAAGATGGCACTTTTTAGTACTTTGCAAAATGTCCTCTGCTCACCAAGTTCCATTGCATAAGGTGCCGGAGGAAAATAAACTTCATCATCATTAAGGTCAATAGGTTGAAGGTCATCTCTAATATTGAGGTCCTCAAGGTCATACCGAGAATTAATATTATCCTTGGTTTTTCCAGTGACAGACAACAATGTGCAAACTATGTTATCATACACGTTTTTCTCTATGTGCATGATATCAAGGTTATGATGCATTTTCAAACCCTTCCAATACGGTAGCTTGAACCATATAGACTGCCTTTTCCATATGATCGATGGATCCCCCTTCTTGCGTTTTTTAGTTCTAGACTTCTTTGTTTTAGGATCCTTCCCAAACTTGGTTTGTATATCTTTTGTCAGCTCGAAGATTTGCCTACCAGAAAGTCTAACGGGTGCCTTCCCACGCTCTATGTTACCAAATGTGCGTGTATCAAACCTCAAGTGGTGATCTGCACTTAAGAACCTACGATGTCCCATATAGCAAGTTTTACTGCCATTTTTCAGCCTAACAGAATGTATGTCAAAGTGGCATTCAGGGCACCCTACTTCTCCAGAGGTAGCACATGCATGAACACATCCAAGACCTGGAAAATCTGCTATTACGCATATGATGGCAGCTTTCAAATAAAAAAAATCCCCCGTCATAGCATCATAGGTCCTAACACCATTATCAAACATATCTAGCATGTCCTCAACTAGGGGCTCAAAGTAGACATCAATATCACTACCAGGAGCATTTCTGCCCGGAATCAACAATGATAGGATGAAATTTGCTTGCTTCATAATCATCTCGGGTGGGAAGTTATAAGGAATCAATAAAACTGGCCAAATGCTATAGCTGAGATTCATTGATCTAAACGGGTTAAAACCGTCTGTAGATAGTGCAAGCCTAATATTTCTACTGTCTTTTCCAAAATCTGGGTTTTTTTCATCAAAGTCTATCCAAAGTTCAGAATCTGCAGGATGCCTAAGCAAACCATCATCTACGCGCTCTTCTGCATGCCATCTTGTGAGACCCGCAGTTCTGGAGCACAAAAACAACCTTTGAAGCCTTCTTTTTATAGGGAAGTAGCGAAGAACCTTTTTTGGAACCTTGTTGACACGTTTCCCGTCGGCACTCTTCTTTTCAGATTTCCATCGTGAAGAGTTACATTCTGGGCATGAATTGGCATTGGCATTGTCCTTCCTAAACAGAATGCAGTCATTTTCACATGCATGGATATTAACATACCCAAGCCCTAGGCACTTGACTAGTTTTTTGGCTTCATTGAAGTTCTTGGGTATTTTAGATGTAGGGTAAGCATCATTGAGTAGATCTAATAGCAGGTTAAAACTCTTATCAGACCACCCTCCGAGCAATTTGGTGTGAAGAAGTCTCACTAGGAAACGAAGTGTGGAGTAATTCTTGCAACCGGGATATAGCTCTTCTTTAGAATCAGCTTCCAGCTTGCCAAGTGATTCTAACAAGACATCATCCTCATGTGAACCACAATCATCTTCTAGATCTCCCCTTTTATCTAAACCGGCGGCTAGGTCTCTAAGCAAGTCAGATATATCGTCGCCCTCCTCATCCCTATCGTTGCCCTCCTCAAGATCTGAAGGAATTGCTGAAGAAGCATCCCCCTCTCCATGAAAGATCCACTGTTTATAGCCTTCTGTAAATCCCTCACATACTAGGTGCTCACGGACTTTAGATTCTTCTCTCCAGTACGAGTTCACACAGTTTTTGCAGGGGCATAAGATTTTGTTCTCAACTGATGATTTACTAAACGCATAGCCTAGAAATCTGGCAAGCCCTTCTAAGTAATCGTCCGTATGCCTACATGCAAATTTACATATGCAGCATGTTATATATTGTTTAAGCAAGTACTAATTGACTTCTAAAAAGTAAAAATTGTTGCATTATACCTAGGCACATCCATCCAACTCTTATCCATGATAATAGTTCACCAATTGATGGTCAACAAAACAGCAATCTGGGAGAACAGCAAACTGAAACCTGAAAAACTGTTGTGTGTGCGGATTACTAATTAGCTGTAGCTTAGGTTCACCAATGTTCACCAAGCAACACGAAGGACACACATCAAGCAACACGCAATCAACAGGGAAATATAAATTCCAAGATCGACGGAAGGACTCACTGTTGGCGAAGGAGCAGAGAAGTCGTCGCTTGATCGGTGCTGCTTCTGCGAGGGCGCGGCCGCCGCAGAGATGGAGAAGCGACGCCGGGAAGAGAGAGCCGCCGCCGGCCGATGTGGGTGCTGTCGATGTGGGTGGAGCACACCGCAGCCGAGCACACCGCAGCCGAGCACTGCGTCGCCGAGGATGGAGGATCTCCTCGCCGGAGCTCCGCCACTGGCCGGAGAGCCGCCACTGGCCGGAGAGCCGCCACCGGGCGGAGAGAATCTGGGCAGCGGAGGAAGCTAGGGTTAGCATGAGTGGGGAATTTTTCAGTCAGAGAGAGTGGGGTGGGGGTTATTTCGCGGGGTGGGTCGAAATAAGTGGCGCTAGTTTTTTCGGCAGCGCGTGCAATTCCCGCCAGCCCAATTACTAACTCGTGGTGGGTCGGCAATACTTGCCGACCGATAATTAGATGGGCTTTGCCGAATTCCCGACCGATGTTTAGACAGAAATGTATTCAGCAACGCCGACCGATAGTCTGTCGTCAAACAAGACGTTTCCCGACCAACAGTCTGACATGAGATTTCCCGACCGACAGTCCGTCGGCGCTCTTGACCTTTCCCGACCCACGTCGGTAGGGAATGTGGTGTCGTGGTGTAGTGTGTATCTATACTTGTAACATGTCTAGATACATCTATTTTTGGGCAAATAGATGACATCTAATTTGGAACGGAGGGAGTATTATTATACAATCACGTGCCATTTCGTTCACAAGGTCAAATCGAAGACAAGGCTCGTTTGTGTATAAGAGTGTGCAAGAGCGAGCGCGCGCGGGACAGTGCGAGGAGATCATGTGGGAGAGATTTGGCGTCAATTACTTGGGAAACTTCCTTTCTTGGAATCAGCCGGACCATAGGTCATAAAGGACAATTTCTAGCTAATATACAAGGCAATGTGATCATTATAAGTTCACAAAATAGTGATGACTCCATGTGACATCAGACACAAACTAACCACCGCCTGAAGTCACTTAGCTTAATTTGTTTTTCTTTTAAACGAGGCAGATAAAGTACTCACATACTATCTAGCTGTATATGCTTTCAAAAATCAAGAGTCGTTTTCTTTCCCGGAAGTTCTCAAGAGTCGTTCTCATTTGGAGTATTTCTTCCAAAAGAAAATATATATTGACTAGCCAAGAACATCATTCCACCCGTTCACCACTAGAATTCAGATGATACTGAAAACTAGTGCTGAACTGCTGATATATAGAATGCAACCGAGTATCTTTAACTGGTTGCAATAAACCACTCACAGCTCACTGTCATTGGTGCAATAATGGAACCTAGTTAATATGTTGGTTGGTCACCTGACTTTTTAAGGTAGTAGCGATGTTCTCCAACAACAGAAGCAAAGCAACATGGAGTAGAACAAAACCCACTAGAACGGAAAGAGCATATCCACCGCAGAATCTTAATCTAGTCACTCATACTCCATATTCGGACTTAGAATATATAATGGATTTTTTCCTCCAATCCATAGACAAAAGCACCGGAAAATACAAGTATATTTGATCTCTTCTTGCCCCTCTTGACAACGGCCCTCTGCTTGCTTCAGCACGAATTGAAATAGAACAAAAAATAGTGTATTGCTAGTACATTCTTTTAGTACCCGATTGTGTAGGCGCTGAAGCAATACACGCAGAGTCACCAAGTTGACTTGCCTCAAGTCATTCTGCCAATTTGAGTAACTAAATTAGCACTGTGGTTTTGTTGAGAAGGCCGGTGGTTAGTTAACCAGTCAATGAGATTATGAGAAGCAGCCTTTTGGCGCTCACAAGAGCTGACGAAGACAGCAACAGATCAGGTTCTCTGAACATCGTCAGCTGCTGATCACACGGATCTGTCCGGAATTGTGCTAGAATGGATAGAAACGGCATGCGAGTATAGAGAAAACATAAACTAATTATCAGGTACTTAGCACCTGCTGTTTTCAAATTTAGAATGAACAGTTAACAAATCACCGCAGGAGGCAAGGACTAGCTCAAACCCGAGTGGATCGAGGGAGCAGATGCTGCTGCTAGCCAACGGCTGCCAAGTAAACGCATCACTTGTTCCTGATTGGCACAAGCAATTTCGTCTGAAGCTGGCACAAGCAATGGCACAATCGATGGTGACATTGCTGATTCTTCTTCTTGCTCTTCATCATCTTCAGCAGAAGAGGCAACTCAAGAGGGCCTTGTGATTTGAACTGGAATCGTCAAGACATCAACGCCGTTTCCACTCGCTGCGTACGAGCTATCCCCAGTTGGATCGAACGGCTGACATCGCCTGTCCGGTCGGTCTCCCATCCTTTTCCGGCCGGTTTTGTATTCCAGTCGCTTGGCAACGGCAACAGAGCCAGCTGCTTGACTTGGCCAGCTTTTCGGTCCTTTCGCGCAAACAAAAGAAAGCAAAACATACGGAGATCCTCCACGATCGAAAGACTATTCCAATTGATCCCAGCTGTTTTGGGTACTAGCTTGCAGATGAAATTCTGTGGTTGCTTCGAATCTACCAGTGACCCACAAGGCCCACCACACATCACATCAGGAAAAGTAAACCACAGTGCGAGCAACAGCCGGTGGATCCACTTGGCATCTCTTCATGTTGCATCCGAACTTAGGACATGTCCATCGGAGCTTCGAAATTTTGTCCGATACTTCCTAAAATATTTCCGTTCTGGAGGCGTCGAAGTCGAATACATGTCCAGAAGAATGGGGTGATGCCCCCAGCCCCCAAACAAAAAATATTGAGATTGCATAAAAGGTTATCATTTCATTCTAATTTCTTGATAGTTTAAAGAGAAGTCTCTCAGGAAGATGAGTAAGAAGCTTGGCGTTGCAAGGAAAGGTTCCACTTCTACTTGATTGTTGAGACCATTTGAGGTAGTGTGTTGTCTGTTCGTGGTTGTGATAGGTTGGCGAGTTTGTTAGCGGTCAGGTTGCTTCTGGATGTTGCCTGCTATAGGTGTTGCTCTATGCGTTTGTGTGGGCACCTTACTATGGTTTGATGTTCGTTGTATGGTTTTCGTCCGGTTTCTTTCACTAATAAACCGACACTTCTTCTTAATAAATATAAGGCAAAGTTTTTGCCTTCGTTTAAAAAAAATAGCTCGAACGAAATTTAAACCTACGCTAAACCCCAGCCTCCTAATTCTAGGCGGCACCTCATCGATTCGGGATCGGATGCAATATCGATGATGCCGGCTTCCGAAGCGTCACGACAGGACGCTTATGCCCGTGCAAGCTCGAGAATGCCTGAACGTGTGGCCGAGCACTGAACAGAACTACGTCTTCTCGGCGACATTGTTCTCCGAAGGTCGTTGATACTCGCCGGTGAAGCGGTTGAGCACCATCTTTCGCATCTCGTGGAAGAAAGTGGGATGTCGGTATAGTACAGCGGGTCCAACCACATATGGAACTCCTGCTTGCGGCTGTGGATCTCATACTCGGCGTTGAATCCTAGACTGGCCGCAGTAGCACCCCGCCCAAGCTGATGGCAAAGTCTTTCTGCAACATCGCCTGGGTGCTTGCTAGACGTCACCGTCGAAACAGTACCCATGTTGTACGCACACACACTTGCTGGAACAGATTCCATCATTGTATAACTCCTTGGCGCCCAAGTTAATTACCTCACTGCCTCATCACCCTTACGCGACCACAAAGCTAGCCCGAGAGCAGTGCAACAACAAACACGTCGACGGTCGACCTCAAGGATTCGATCTCGAGCGCAAATTACAGAGACACGACGGCGAGGGAACCACAAATATTAAAGCAGAGAGTTCAATCTCGCCACTCGGGACGGGACGGCGACCGCCGCCGTAAGCACCGGCATGATAGCTGCACACACTTGACTTAGGTTAATAAATGAGATTTACTTATGGAGCACTGTCCGGACTAAGTACTGACATCTCCTTTTATCTATAGTTTTGGAACAATCACCGGGGCCACAGGCTCGATCTCCACCGGATCTCATTGCTTTCAAGGCGCCGCGAGAGTTCTAACACGATCGTGGATATATTGTCACGCCACACACCGGAGCGGTGGCTATCTTTTAGTTACTCCGGTGACCTGAACCGGCAAGACTATAACTTTTGCTCTCAACTTGTATATGTTCATGTCGCTCCCTGACCTAGCCGCCAGGGAGGCGATTTCTTTTTCCGGCCGATCTTCACCGGTGTTCCAGCTGGTCCCCTCTCCCTCCGCCTGCTGCTCCGGCAGCGGGAGGGAGGGGGATCCGGTTATTCCGCTCTGTAGTTAGGGTTTGGTTTTGCAGGTCGTGGTGTGCCGTTGGGGTGGTGGGAGCGGCGCCCGGACGAATAAATCTGTCTCAACTCTACTCCCACACCGGCGCTGTCCTTCAAGGCGGCGTCTCGGAGTTGGTGGCATCGTGTGCTTGCCGATCTTTCAGGTCGGTGGCTTTAGGATTCTTGGATGGTGTCGGTGAGGCGGCGGCGGCGACTTCATCAGATGAGTCTTTCCTCCTGCTCTGTCCCCGTTGTTGCGGCGTTGTCTCCGGCGCCATGGTGGAGCAGAGAGGATTTGTCCAGGAGTACGTGCAGACGGTTGTCTGTGCTGGTGACAGATGAAGATGGTGCACCTTGTGCTGGGTTTGTGGTTGGAGGTTGACGGTTCTGGTTCCCTACTCGACGTCGTCGTGCGGGGGTGCCGGTTCTGAAGTTCAATGGCGTGTCCGGGGTCGTGTTGCCCCAGTCTGTTTCTTTCAACGACAATGGTTTGTCCTATGACAAACTAATTTGGAGGTCCGAAAAGCTGCTGATCAGCGATGGAGCCGTGTCGAGCTCGGGTGAAGAGGTGATCTGTCTCGCTTCTCTTTGGTGGCTGCTACGGTGGTGCCGAAGGAGAGAGATAGGCGCTGGTTTGTCACATAGATTTATCCTATATTTTAGATCTGTAAGTTCGGTGTGTGCGTGCTTTGTATCTTGTGTTTTACTTATAAATGAGAAACGTACGTATTACCTTGCAAAAAACTTGTATATGTTCATTACTTTCAAAGGACATGAGTTTAACAGGATCGTGGATTTCATGAGGATGAGTAGAGATTATCACGCCACAAACCGGTGGATCTTTTATTCAAGTGACTTGAACCAGCACACCACAAAACGGTGGATAAGATATTATGTTAGCTAAAGTTTGGCCAACGTTCCGAAAGTCTTGGGCATGTGGCGTTGCACACATTCAAATATTTCGACAAGATAAAGAAATATAACAAATGGTAACACAACTGCATGCGCAAATCTCGGAAAACCGAGTTGACATAGAGTGGTCGCATGAAAATTCCAAACTGAAACAACACGACTGCATCCAAAGAAAAGGTGATCTGATCTTCAATTGGGTAGCCGCACCTAGGGGGTCATTTGGCAAAATTTAGTATGTAGACAGATTTATTGTTCATCCTGTCATGCTTTAGCAGCCAACCGGATTTTTATTCACTTTGTTCAGGATATTTGAGACTGTTAAACGTGCTAGACGATGGCGTCGACAGTTTAGTCCGATAGTGTGCTTACAACCCGGTCCCTCCCTTCCCCACGAAAGTAACCGTAAACCATCGGAAAGGTGTCTAACATCCTTACAAGTAGAAGTACACACGTGGCCACGAATGAACATGCACAAGTTTGTCGGCCGCAACAACTGTAGCCCGGCCATCATGTAAAATTTCTAAAACAAGAGTGCTTTCTCTTTAGTGGTACGAGTACAAAGCGAGAGGGGGGGGGGGGGGGTGACAATATATATTGATCATGCCATCAGAGCACATAACCCAAACAAGAGTCGACCGACAATATGAACCAAGCCAACACCGTAGAATATACATTGGTTGATTTAAATGAGTTTTTTCTTATTTATTCCACATTATCTACCAAAGACGAGTGATAGTATGCAACGGATATATCTTACGTTATCCCCACCAATTATTTCTGTTTGGTCCTAAAATAAGTTGTTAAAATTAGGGTGTTTTTATGGTATATCATACTGCATAATTTAGTGTGTAGTATTAATCAGATCGAACGATTAATATGATTTGGTCCAAAGTTAGGCCCAAGGACAACATGATCAATTTCTTTTAATCCCAATTAATCTGTAACTAATTAAGATAATCAACGGTTGAAGGAATGGTTGTTAATATGATTTGAGATACTCCATCATGCTTACGTTGTGCCCTATATGTCGGGCGAATGGGGCAACCGCCTCGTGGCCCAAGAGTATGAGGGCTCCCAAATATTAAAGTATTTTCATAGCCATTATGATTATTTACCATGTCCAAGAAAGTATTAATGCATAAATCAATATTTATTTGTTTTGTAGGATAAGTTCTCACCACAAATCGTGTATCGCATAGGAAAAAACCAACATGTGTGTCTCGTTAAACAAACATAAATTGGCCTGCGGTGGCGAGTGATATTAGGTTGTTAGCCTCTCCGGTGGAAGCCCTACTGGTTCTAATGAAAGTTATGATAACTTAGTTTTCAATTTTAATATCGTGGATAACTTTTCTATTTGAGAAACTGGCATGAGAAGTTGTGTATCCAGATGATAGCAAACGCATTTTGATGAGGCTAATCGATCAAATCGTATATGTATACGACAATTATAGAATCTATAATATAGTTTATGTTTGTTGGTTGTTAGTTTAAGTACTTATACTTGAATATAAGGTACATATAATGCATGTGTTGTTTGATTATTATTTAACACAATTAAGTTGTAATACACACTTGACTACGAAAAAGTTAGACGGTCAAGGTTACGATTCAATTTATATTCTAGAAGTTTCTACAAATTTGTAGATCTTATGATTCAATCGAAACCACTCTTTAGATATTTGTTAGACTATACTCAATAGATATGTTCCAAAATTTTAAAGATAAAAAATCTCAGTGTAACTGCAAAAATAATCAGGCCTACAACTTTATCATTTTTAGCCTATGTCGACATCGCAAACATATATCACAGTTTTTGTTAAAAATATATTTAAATTCAAAAAAGTAAGTGTATTTTTAACGTAGATTACGATATAAACAAGGATACACTTAATATTTCTAAAAGTTTTCATCTGCTAAACTATACCAACTGCATATTTGAAAGATACGCTTATTAAGGTTATAATATAATAAAATAAATATATGGAAGTATAAGAGTTCAATATAAATTATATTGGTTTAACTCGTCCCGGATATAAAATTTGTTAGGATCGGCCTGGTCGTCCTCCTCGGTGGTCGGCTTGCCATTGGAGAGTCGTGCTACCTCGTTATAAATCTTGGCCATGGATTGTCAGTTTCCGATCAGCTCAGACATGGCCCATTCCAGTGTGACATATGATGTCTCAGCTCCGGAGAATACCGTGTCCTGCATATACAAGAAATAACCACCATAGAGACCACATGATATAAACAAAAATTAGTTCAAATATACTGAAAAAGTAAAAAACAATTCTTCGGCTGACAATCGATCATCTTGACGATGCTTTTGATCCGATCATCGCTGAGGTCGATTCTGGCGATGCCTTCTTCCCTCTGCCGCTACAAGATGTCCAAGATATTCTCGCCTCGTGCAATGTCGTGTCAGTTTTTCACAAGATGCTCGATAATTATCTTGGATAAGATTTTGTCCAATGCTTCGACCAGGGTTTTCGACTGAGCGTCACAGGACATTTGGATAGTGAAGTGTTGAGCTTGTGCTACATTCTACATGCCACATGGGCCCCACAGCCCAGGCGCGGCCACCTCCTATACCCCTCGAGTCGCCCCTTCGGTTATATTTGACCTAAAACTTCGATATCAAGAGTCATTTCGAATTTTTTGATACGGAGCCGCCATAGTCGCGAAGACGAATCTAGAACCCTGTTCCGGTACTCTGCCGCATGGGGAATCACCGTAGGCCACTACATTATCATCGACGCATCCACTATGATGCATAAGTAGTCCACCCTTGAATCTAAAATTAAGCAAGAAAATGTAAGCGAGATAAACCATATATGACACAATGGAGAAAATGTATTGATTTTCTTTGTAAGATTAGATCATTTCTTAGCTACGAGAAAGCAAAACATCTTTTTTTTTCCTCTCTCTATTCTAACTCACTAATCATTTGTGTGACTTTGCTAAGATAATAACATGTTAAAATTCCCTAATAAGCATTTGCATGATTTGTCTCCTCTCTTCAACTAGCCGAGCCATGGAACATAGAATTGACACCGTCATGGCGTCGATCTAAAACGAAGATTGATGCCCGCGCTCCGTTAATTCCTTCCTTTTGTAACAACATCCACGAAACAAGGCCGGCCGGCCGTTGTGACGGGTACGTGTACCAACATCGTTGACGCAACTCTGAAGCGCCGTCGTGGTTAGCCTACTAATTTAATGGGTGGGACAATTATACTATTACGGGCAGTGTGATAGCGTGAGTCATCCGGGATTTGGGGGACCCTTTCCTCTTTCGGACGAATTTGCTTGCACCTAATCCGTAATCAGGGCGAGGTTAATCGCCGCCATGCACGCGGACGAATTTGCTCGCAGGGTGCCGATTGATCGCGTACAGTAGGCCTGCAGCAGTGCAGCACACAGCACTTAGCTAATTAAGGTTAGATGATTCCGTGCATGCATGGATGAACAGAGCTTTCCCCATGGCCATGGATGATGGATCGGTTGGTGAGCGGCGTGATGCGTCCCGTGCCGTCACCTGCATCTCCGGTGGCTCACGCCGCACGAGGCCGGCGTGACGACGTGCCGCTGCATTCCGCGCTGTCCACGCCGATAGATCCATGGAGCTACTGAACTGAACCCAACCGATCTCACACGAGTCATGTGCCTAACTGCCCGACCGTTGCGCACCGAGCATGAGCGCATGGCCGTCACGTGCCCCAGTAGTGCCCGCCCACACCTCCGGCCGCCGCCACGCAGCTGGTCCCGCTCCACCGCCGTAGCTAGCCGCCGTTACTCCAGATCGATCGTTTCGCGTGCCAGACACCTGCGCCCCACACCTTGCAGCACTACGAACAAACGACGATCAGTGGCGGAGGACCCCTTAGGGCGAGGTGGGGCATCCGCCCGACCTTGATTTTTGGCAAAAAACTACATATATATAGGCATTTTCGTTTGTACATTCAAGTTTCTCAAATTTCTGCACGTTCACGAAAAAAACAAAGGAAAACAGGCATATTGGGCCAATTCTGACTGGCTCAGACTAGCTGGGCCTTAGTGGCCTGGTGCGGGGAGCCTGATGGGCCTCCTGGCCTCATGCGTTGTTTAGAGTTTTGTTGCAACATTTTTCTTTGTTTAGAGTTCGCCCGACCTAAAAAAAATTTCGTCCTCCGCCACTGACGACGATCCAGCATCTCAACGAAAGAAAAAGATCAAGCATACGCTTGATCGCCTTCAACCGATCGATCGCCCACGATCCATCGACATTAAAATCGCAATTATCTCCACCAAATTCCCGGCCGAAACGGCTTCCTCCCAGCGTAAAACCTCTCTTCGGTTACTGCTTACCAGCACTAATGCGCGGGATCATGGCGATCTGCCATAATTTAATCGCCGTCGTCTTTGCCCATGTCAGGACCCTGATGAATCTGGCAAGAAGAGGATCACGAAGAACTGGAATTTGAGAGTAATTAAAGCTAAAACATGATAAATTGCTGGATAAAAAGGAGAGATAAATTGCAGGAAATAGAGATAACAAATTAGGGTTTTATTTCTTGGTTGTTTTCAACACGATACAAGGGAGCCTCTTATAAAGAGTGGCCAGCTACAAATGACATCTTAGATGAAATACCCATTATGCCCTCCAACTACTAAACCACTAATAACCCCATATTACCACTCATCCTAGTCCCTGGCATTCCTTTCCCCTTCAGACCATTGTCCAACAATGGATAAACAAGTTTCTTCGGAAACTTTTCGCCTTTAACTCATTAACCAAGGAGTAATTCCATAGAATCGGATGTCTTGGTGCCAACAAGGCTGAGAAGTGTTTGCATGGAATTTCTGGCATTAGTGCATAGCATTGTCCCAGGGAGATTGAAAGTATTCTCCATAATTAATTCAGCCTTGTCAAGGAGGATGAAAATGAATCAGCCAAAGAGCAACTCCATAGCACTTGATTTCTGTGAGCCAATTGATCTTTTCTTCTGTGTATAGTAAGCATCATTTGCATTTGTAACAGAGTAACATAGTACCAGGATCACATACAAAAGAACCACTAGTCACATGACTTTGCCATTTTGTTAGTTCTGGAATTGGTAACCAAGACAAAGGTTTTTTAGTTGTAATCCTTGCATTCAAACCTTGCAGCCTGAGATAGACAGAAGAGGGTGTTCCAATCCCCGGATTCCACCGTATTTTGGCCATTTCAAATGAAGGGAACCAGAAAGACAAAACAGTGACTGTATGCCTTTCAAATTCAGGAGAGTGAATACTTGTACCCTGAGACATGTACTCTAGATGTCCATATGTGAACTCACTGCAATCCGGCAACATCTCAGCTATTGAAAGGAAATTCAAATATTTCTTCTTTGTTCTCACTTGTACTGTTGTTGCTTGCCATAGGAATTGCATGAACAGCTTGATATAGCAAATATTTATCCTGCTATTGCCACCATTTGCAAGGAACAGAGAATGCTTGCATGTAGACCATGGAACTGGTAGAGCCAGGAACTCTGCTGCATTCACTTCTGCCATCTCCAATTAAAAGCAAAGTAACGCATGGTAGCAGAAGCAAAAATGGGTTGCTTCAGACGAGTGAAAATTCCAGCATTCAATTGCATACGTTTCATGCAGCTGACTGAGATTTCCCACAAACACCTCATCGGGCGAGATTCAGTTTTCAGCATATTATTGCAGTACAAGGAATAGAGGTAATTATCCTGAGATAAATATGCAGACCTTTGCAGTATGAATGACGCAACGCGGAGTACAGACCTAATGCCCTTGGGAGCAATATACTGTATGCAAACTGTCAAGCTAAGAAGTGAGAGTTCTGATGTCTGCTGGACGAAGTGGACTTGATGGGGCACTGCATATTTATCTAGCATGATATCGTCTATGATATAGACAACACCAGGATCCCATATGAATTGAATTTCATGACTTGATGGTACTCTGCAATAGCAGCTCTGCTGTGGTACATGAGTTGGCACTGAAGCTCCTGGATCCCATTCTCTTCTTCTCTCATGAATTACCAGTACAGTCAATTGTGGATCTCTCAGCTGCTGCACATTTGCTGACGCCTTTTCATCACTTTGTTGCTGCAGCTCAAGCGTGAAATCCCGCACATCTGAGATAGTGTTCACACAAGTACTAGTGTGTTCAGTTTCTAGTGCCTTGCTTAAACACTTGAGAAGTGGTTCACCTCTTGTGGCTCTTCTTCATATATTTGCTGCGCAGGTGTGTCAGCGAATACATCAACATACATACTTGAGTAGCACTCTGTATCATCAGCATAGACATCGAACACCGGCACCGGACAGCTTGCTCTAATGGATAATTTTCTGGTAGCGCATAGAAGCTATGCTCACTACCGTATGCCAGGAACACACTTCCGCGCTTGAGATTATCGAAGCCATAAGATTGGGGCATTTCAAGATTTTGCTCACTGAGATTGCTCACACATGAGCTCTGAATCTGATTATGATGCCCAGCACGATAGTTAGGAGCTGCCCCGTGTGTTCCCTGCCACGAGCTTGGTGTTTGGCATTTCATCGAACTCCTGCGGGCGACATAAGCAGCAGTTGATGCATCAGAAGGCGAGCTCGCTGACGAGCTTGCTGCTGCACAGAACATCAAGGGGCAGATGCAGTAGGTGTAGGCGGTAAGGCTTGTGGTGGAAATTCTGGGTGAGGTAAGCGCGTCGGAGCAAGATTTCCAAAGTGGATGGCTTGTTGCTGCTGTGGTGTGCTCTGTGACGGTCTCAATTGAGATGTGGGAGTAGGATTAGGCATCGTTCCTTCCATGATTGGCTCAGCTGTGTTGCATGAGGTGCGGGGGTGGAGAAAGGAGACGAATTTTGGTTGGTCACCATCGGTTCCTGCTCTGAAGAATCCGGTCTGCGCACCACTGCTAAGCTGATGTGAGAGACCATATCAGTGAGTTTGGAGATGTTACCCTGGAGTAGATCCACTGAGGACTGCTGTTGCTCGAGGCGGCGCTGAATGTTTAGGACCTCGCGAGGAAGTCTAGCGCTGATGGCTTCTTCCTCCATGGCCTGCGCGTGAGCAGCTTCCAAGAGGGCGATGGCGTCCTCCCTATGGCGCTGGATTTGTTCCAGACTGGGGATGGCAGCGGCAGCGGAGGTCGACCCCAGGGCGGCCGTGACAGTGGAGGTGATGCCGAAGAGGCTCGGGGTAGTGGCTGCCGATGCAATTGGCCCTGGCTGTAACTTGGAGGCAGAGGTGTGGAAGGCGGGCTGGGGTTGGGGTCTCTCTCAAATTGGAGAGGGTGGGACGACGGTAGAGGGAGTCGCAGCGGATGGGGAAGTTGGGTAGAGCGCAGGCGGCGGCGGTGGCCAAATTGGGGAGAGCGCAGGCGGCGGCGGTGGCCAAATTGGGGAGAAGCCTGACGCGGCCGTGTACGCTGAGGCGGGCGGCGGGTCGGGGTTGGTGGTGGCGGAGGTGGAGGGAAGAAGCCAAATCGTTGCGGTGTGGGAGGAAGACGGATGCGAAGGTGGGTAAGGGGACGGTCGCGGTCGCCATGGGTGCGACTTGGAGCGGATTTGGGATCGATGCGTATCGATCGGAAAGAGGAGGATGGAATCGCTGCCTTGATCTGCTTCGCGAAGCTCGATCCAGGATGGAGACGGGGAAGAAAGGATTTTAAGACTGCAGACGAGATATGCAACAACCTTCGGTTTTGGGTGGAGAGGGTGGGATCGAAGCTCGGGAAAGACTGGGCTCCGATCGATCGAGGAAGAGGAAGAAGAAGCCGCCGGGAAAAATTTCGGTCCAGGAATCGACCGCTCTGATACCAATTGTCAGGACCCTGATGAATCTGGCAAGAAGAGGATCACGAAGAACTGGAATTTGAGAGTAATTGAAGCTAAAACATGATAAATTGCTGGATAAAAAGGAGAGATAAATTGCAGGAAATAGAGATAACAAATTAGGGTTTTATTTCTTGGTTGTTTTCAACACGATATAAGGGAGCCTCTTATAAAGAGTGGCCAGCTACAAATGACATCTTAGATGAAATACCCATTATGCCCTCCAACTACTAAACCACTAATAACCCCATATTACCACTCATCCTAGTCCCTGACAGCCCAGACCCTGCTTTGCCGCCTTTCCTGCGGCTATAAAAGGAATAAGTCCATTTTAAACCTTAAACTTGTATGGGTTAGATAAATTGAACCTCCGACTCTCAATCCCTAAAATTAGAACCCTAAACTAACCATTCCCGTCAAATCGAACCTGACAGCCAAACCCAAACAGAGGGATTGTGTAGGAGGCAAGGGAGAGTGGGATCGCTGTTTTTTTTTCTTTTGAGACAAGGTATCGCTGGTGGGAGTGCAGTGCGCATGTGTGCAAAGTGCATGGGCCGGCCCAGAGCGGCCCTCCAGTGCACGTCCTCTCCAACCATCGCTCCCCTGATTTCTCGTCATGTTTGGCGACTGCAATGGCGACGGGCGAGTGAACACCGCACCGGTGCTGATCGTGGAGAGGCGAGGATGGAAGAAGGCGAGGAAGGAAGAAGGTGCAGATATCGTCAATGGGGACGGAGAGCATAGCACGCCTCGTGGCCCGGGAGTTCAGGCCGGAGACCTCCCGGCGCGTAGAGAGTGAGACGCGCGAGGTCGAGGCTTGCGACATGCGCCGGGAAGGGGATGCGGAGCGTGGCCAGGGCGCGCGGGCTCCTTCCTCTTCGCCTCCACGTCCGTCGGCCGCCTCCGCCTGGGCCAAGGCGGGCTCCTTCCTCTTGGCCTCCGCATCGTCGGCCACCGCCGCCACGGCCAAGGCAGGCGGGATCCTTCCTCTTCTCCTGCGCATCCGTCGACCGCCTGGGCCAAGGCGTGCCCGCTCCTTCCTCTTCTCATGCGCATCCGTCGACCGCCGCCGCCTGTGACTGAGCGGGCGCGCTACTTCCTCTTTGCCAGGGCGGTCAGGCTCCTAGGGCGAAGATGCACACCCGCCTCCGCCGCCTTCGCTCCCCAATCGACTCCACCGTCGTCCACACCCGCCTCCGCTGCCAAATCGCCTCCGCTGCCTAATTTCGTTCCCCAATTTCTGACTCTCGCCTAGTGTTTGAAGCAGATGTGCATAACCCACCGTTTCGCTGGCCCAACACTGACAAGAATCCCGGCTAACCACTGCCATGTCAGCGTTTTTTTTTTGCGTCAAACGACTGTCAGGTTCGATTTAGACCGGGAATGGTTAGTTCATGGTTTAAATTTCAGGGATTGAGAGTTGGAGGTTCAATTTATCTGACGCCTACAAGTTTAAGGTTTAAAATAGACTTCTTCCGCTATAAAACCGGAGCCACGCCCCGACCATGACTCCCCAACTTTCAACGCCAAATCCCGTCCCCAACAAAGCCCCTCACCAACACAACACACAACACAGACCGAACAAGAATCCATGGCAACTCCTGAAGACGGCGGCGCCAGCTGGCTGCTGTACCTCTCGCTGGCCGCCAAATGCGGCGGCGACCACCCGCTCCGCCTCGCCGGCCTCATCTTCGTCTGCGCCGCCGCGTGCCTCGTCACGTTCCTGCTGCACTGGTGTGTCCCCGGCGGTCCGGCCTGGGGCAGGTGGTGGTGGACGCGCCGCTCCACCGGCCTGCTGAAGGCCCCGTCCGGGCCGAGGGGCCTGCCGGTGATCGGCAGCATGTGGCTCATGACCGGCCTCGCGCACCGTAATCTCGCCGCCGCGGCCGGCCGCCTCGGGGCGCGCAGGCGGCTCATGGCGTTCTCCCTCGCGAGACGCGCATGATCGTGGCCGCGCACCCGGACGTGGCCAGGGAGATCCTCAACAGCCCGGCCTTCGCTGACCGCCCCATCAAGGAGTCGGCTTACGGGCTCTTGTTCCACCGCGCCATCGGCTTCGCGCCCCACGGCGCATACTGGCGCGCGCTCCGCCGCGTCGCCTCCACCCACCTCTTCTCGCCGTGGCAGGTCGCCGCCTCCGCGCCCCAGCGCGCCATCATCGCGAGCCAGATGGTCGCGGCAATCACGGACGCCGGCGCGGGCGGTGTCGAGGTCCGGCGCGTGCTGCGCCGCGCGTCGCTGCACAACGTGATGTGGTCCGTGTTCGGCCGCCGGTACGACCTCGACGGCGTCAAGGAGAGCGAGGAGGTGCGCGAGCTGAGCAGCCTCGTGGACGAAGGCTACGACCTCCTCGGCCAGCTCAACTGGTCCGACCACCTCCCCTGGCTCGCCCGCTTCGACCTGCAGAACACCCGGGCTCGGTGCTCCCGCCTGTGCCCCGCGTCAACCGCTTCGTCGGCCGCATCATCGACGACCACCGCAGTTCCTCGCCGTCCGCTGTCAAGGACTTCACCGACGTGCTCCTCTCCCTCGACGGCGCCGACAGCCTCGCCGACTCGACATGACCGCGGTGCTCTGGGTGTGTGCAACCGAACCCAAACTAACTACAACAACCATGCACGCACGTTTCGTTTCTCAAGTCTCTGATCGATACGTGCAGGCTAACTGACTGACTGAATATTTCTGTTTGTCTTCAGGAGATGGTGTTCCGCGGGACGGACACGGTGGCGGTGCTGATGGAGTGGGTGCTGGCCCGGCTGGTGATGCACCGGGACGTGCAGGCACTGGTGCACGACGAGCTGGACCGGGTCGTCGGCGGCGACCGTGCCGTCGCCGAGTCCGACGCGGCGTCGCTCGTCTACCTCCACGCCGTCATCAAGGAGGTCCTGCGTCTGCACCCGCCGGGCCCGCTGCTCTCGTGGGCCCGCCTCGCCACGTCGGACGTGCATGTGGACGGGTTCCTCATCCCCGCTGGCACGACGGCCATGGTGAACATGTGGGCCATAACCCATGACCCCGACGTGTGGGCGGAGCCGGCCGAGTTCCGGCCGGAGCGGTTCGTCGGCACCGGACCGGCAGCGGAGCTCTCCATCATGGGATCAGACCTCCGGCTCGCGCCGTTCGGAGCCGGCCGGAGGAGCTGCCCGGGGAAGAGCCTCGCCATGGCCACCGTCGCGTTCTGGCTCGCCACCCTGCTGCACGAGCTGGAGTTCCTCCCCTCCGCCGACGGCGTCCACCTGGACGAGAAGCTGAGGCTGTCGTGCGAGATGGCCGCGCCGCTCGCCGTGACGACGAGGCCTCGACGCCAGCGTGATGACGTCTCTTGATCACGTAAGCCGTTGCTTGGTGCCTAGCTAGGCTAGAGACGTTGGTTGTCCCCTACCGGTCGGCCTGCTTGCTCGCCACCACGCACGCTCGCCTGCGCGCGTTGGCTTATCCTGAGGAGCAGCCATAGGACCATAGCAAATGAATTACCACTACTCACTAGTAGACTTCTTTTTAATATATATCGACGTGCCAGGTGAAGACGGTGATGTTTTGCCATTTTGTTCCGGTTATTTATTTTCTTGTCTTTTTCGTTGGCTAAGTGTGGTCTCTGTAAAATATAGCTAATGTACATTTATATCAGTCAGAATCAATGTCGTCATCGACCTTGTCAAATTGCGCTAATATGCATGTATGGTGCCTACACACAAACGGGTCGAAGTCAGAGTTAAACCATGGCGTTTGCATGATATCATCAAACAAATATGGTACTTAAGTAGTACAGTATTGCTTAAGTAGTGTAGTGCCACACAAGCATATCCACAACAGTTGGTAGATTTTATTCCTTGATTAGCTGCATACTAAAGCAGCCACTTGGAAATGTTGGCTCTTTCCCTGGATTCACTTCTGGAAAATAACCGATGTATGTATTCTACCACTACCAGTAACAATCAATGTCACCATCTCATCTATTACCAGTGGATTATCAATGTCGCCACCTCATGTATATATGCATCATACGTCTTCGGGTGACTAATTGTTCACTAAGATGTCCCCTTGATAGGACGGTGAACCGTGGATCTTTTTTACTAGAAGAACACATATTTTCCTACAAATTAAGATCAACATGATGAATGCCACCACACCGATTTATGTACCATATAATCGATGCAACAACGACGAATTGTAAGCGTGGGTGCCACGATCATTAGGAAGAAATAAAAAGAGATCGACGTCAATAGAAAAACTTACAGTTATTTGCTTTGTTGTCTTTTGTTCGTTTTCAGGTGTGGACGTGTGGTCTATGTAATATATAGCTAGTGTACATATATATCAGTCAGAATCAATTGCGTCATGGACCAGTCAAATTATGCTAATATGCATGTTGCCTACCCACAAATGGGTAGAAATCAGAGTGGTAACTATTGCTTAAGTAGTAGTATTGCTTAAGTAGTATAGTTAGTATCACACAAGCATATCCATAACAGTAGGTAGATTTTATTCCTTGATTAGGTGCATAAGAAAGCAGCCACTTGGAAATATTGGCTTTTCCCCTGGATTCAGTTCTGGAAAATAACCGATATATGTATTCAACCACTACTGGTAACGATCAACGTCGCCATCTCATCTATTATCAGTGTATTATTAGAACGATAAAAAAAGAACGCTCGATACTCAACACTACTAAGATATGGTATCATCATATCGATGACTGATGCCACCCATCTGTATATGCACCATATCGTCGGGTGACTAATTGTTCACTAAGATGTCAAATGTCAAGTTCTTCGTGACTACTTATCTGCATGTCTTCTTGATAGGATGGTGAGCGGTGCATCTTTTTTATTAGAAGAACACTATTTTCCTACAAATTATGGTCAACATGATCAATGCCACCACACCGTTTTATCCCTCATATAAATCGATGCAACAACGACTAATTTGTGAGATCCATGATGATCAGGAACAAAAAAAAAGATCGACATGAGTAGAACAAACTTACAGTTATTTAATTTCTTGTCTTTTTCGTCTGCAACGGTAGTGTCTTTAAAATATAGCAAATGTACATATATATCAGTCAGAATCAACATCGTTTTCAATCTTCTCAAATTATGCTAATATATGCATGTATGGTACCTTCACACATATGTGTCGAAGTCAGAATTAAACCATATTGTTTGCATGACATGATCAAGCATATGTGGTACCTAACTATTGCTTAAGTAGTGTAGTTAGTACCACACAAGCATATCCACAACAGTAAGTACTCCCTCCCCACTTTATTAGCTGCATACTAAAGCAGCCACTTGGAAATGTTGGTTCTTTTCCTGGATTCAGCTCTGGATAATTCAAATGAAAGAGTGTTGATATGTTAATAGGTGTCAATATTATGCTCTGAAGGTGACAAAAATTGTCAATGCCTATAAAATCTAGCCGAACAGATGTTCGGGTCACACCTTGCAATTTATCAGTACACTGATATGATCACAATACTCCCCGGTCTGCACAAAAAGCAAAGATGGACAGAATTCAAGCTTGGTTAGTAAAAGCATTTGCATGATATGATCAAAGTCCAACAAGCTGGTACGGCATTTAAGTACCTACTATCAGACATACCACCATGCAAGCATATCCAGAACAGTACTAGATTCTTATGCCGGCTTTGATCGGCTGCAAACACGCGGCCAATTACAAATTTACAAATGCAAGCAGACCCTGAATACTATCTGTTTTTCCTGAGGATGGCATGAGCTACCAACCGGTGATTGATCTCTCCTTCCTGCTGCGCTTTGGCGCCAAAGCGGAAAACAACTCCGCCGCCGTTTCTACCCACACACATCCCCAAAAGTTTCCAAAGCCTCGCCCCAAGTTGCGCGCTACGCTACAAGCTCTCGGGCGCAAAGATTGCTCCATGGCGAACCCCCGACGCATGCAGCCGATCTTTCTGCAACAGCGAACGTTGCTGTCCATCTCTAAAAATCTACTCTAGCTAGTACTGTTTTAGTAGTAGACTAGATGGCGAGGCTGTTACAGGAGGGAAAAATGTGGAGCACGTACGCCAGTTGCAACAGCTGGGTTGTTCATGTACAGCTTGCTCGATCGAAAGCGGAACTATAAAAAAAAAACTCGTGGATGAGGTGCGAAATTTTGACAAAAAAGACCACTTCGCGAATGAATTGTCAAAAAGACCACCTTCCGAATGAATTGTCAAAAATGACCACCTGCACCGTGGCGGCATGCTGGCCAAGCGACATGTGGCAAAGGCCGCCACGGCTGACGGCGGCCCTCTCCATGCATGCTGATCAATGAACAGTGCATCGTTTTGTAGTGCATAGAGTTAGCTACGAAATTTTGTTGAATTTATCTTTTTTGCTGAGCCCAAAATATGAATTTTTTGCAGTGAACTTTTGCACGATCTTAGTGCATAGAGTTAGCTACGTCTAGATTTTTTTTCGAATTTTTTGAGATGTTTTTAAAAAATTCAAAACGGACTACTTAGACGGTTCATGCGCCCCGGACAGTGGCGGAGGCAGCAATTTGGCAAGGCTTGGCCTCCGCCACACCACAATTTTTTCAACTTCAGCCTATACATATGTTGGCAGTGACAAAAGCTTCAGATCGGTGGTGTTGTTTACATGACTCCTTGCGTCCGCCATACCTCAAAATAATTGCTGCCTCCGCTACTGGCCCCGGAAGCAGATGTCTGCATGCATGCACGTCTCGTCAGCGTGCCGCCGTGGCCTGTGGCGGCCTCTGACGCCGCCGTCCGCCGTGGCGGCCTTTGCCACGTATATCTTGGCCAGCATGCCGCCATGGTGCAGGTGGTCATTTTTGACAATTCGTTCAAGAGATGGTCTTTTTTGACAATTCATTCGTCGAAGTGTTTTTTTTGTCAAAATTTCATGAGGTGCTACATCATGAAGACAAGAGGCTTCTGAAAAGGATGGCTCACATCGATCGTCTCGTGCATGCATATATGGTACGAACCACAGTTGCTAGACACTCTCCAGAAACCACCGTTTACGCGGCTATTCTCCAGCTGATCAAAAGGTGACCTGACGTACTGATGGAGTACCATCGGCAGCAAGTTGGAGAAATAAATTCAGTTGACGCCCAAACATGTGCAACCGTCTTGTCAAAGAGAACTTTGGTGCTGATCCAAGCACTCACAACTCACAAGTTAATTCTTCCTTAAAAAACCGACTGTTAGTAAGTCAAGCAAAATCTCTCCCTATCTGAATTCCGTTTCAATAGCTGCAGCTGCAGCACACACATCTCCCTTGTGTGTGCTCTGTTCCCTGATTTTTTCCGATCTGTTCAGTGCACTTCTTCCACTGTAGGGAGGTCAAGCACGCCCCTCATTCCCTGAATTCGTTCCAACATATTGCTGCATCACACACATGTACCTGTTGCCCTGCGTCTTCTGTCAGTAGCGCCACCGTATGATCTCAGATGCATGTCCCTGTCACATGAGCTCACCTGGAGAAATGCTCTCCCCCGTAGCCAAATATGCTCTCTTGGGCGTATCCCAGCAATTATCCACATATATATATGGGTACTTGGTACCAGATGCATGCCCCCCGTGAAATCGGATGGGTGCACAAGTAGTACTTAAGTGACTGTGTTCTATTAATGGAGCAGTATCATGTCGCTAGTAGCTTTGATGTGACGTGTTGATTGTCAATTTAGCAGCCAGATCATGGTTGTCAGTTTTTGTTTAAGGTAATAGAACATGGTCGCCGGAGACGTTGTATGAATAGCATTATCCATTTCGCTAGTTGCGAAAGGTTTGAATTAGTCTGACAATCAGTGCACCGAAAATTTAAGGTTAAATTGTTAGAGAAAGATGGATATACAGATCGATACATGTTATTTCGATAAACGCCCTCACCCCCCCCCCCCCCCCCCCCCCCCCCCCCCCCCCCCCCCCCCTCGCGTCTAACGACTTTCAGAGTTCAGACGTTAGATCGCTCGAAAGAAGATGCAACTTATTTACTTCTCAGTAAAAACCGGGCAGCAACCTCCCTTGACGTTGACGTCTCATAGTTTTGAACTTCTGATAGGTAAGCTACAGTCAGTAACTTCTAGTTCTTCAAAAAGCTCAAACTAGTCGAGAAAGGTGAATAAAACGATCAGTCTAGTCGCACAAGTGTAAGTATAAAGGTGATCAGCATAAGGCAGACGTGCGCAACAATGTAGGGAACAAAATAAAAGCATTAGTGACTATTATGTGACTGTGTGTGATAGAGATAGCTCTATTCAGGGAGGCAGGGACTGTGGTATGCATGACAAGTTGACAATGATTTGAAAATGATTACCTACCAACTCCATCATGTCAGTTAGACTTAATTTCCTCGATATCTAAGATAAGTGATAAGTGAGTGCTAATATTACTTTTGCAAGTGCATATGGATGGGGATTGTGAGATCTCGCGTCACTGCTAGCTTAAATTGCCCGGTTCTATCCGAAAACAGACGATGGTATGGTAATATTACCTTGCAGGTTCGCACACTACACAGTATTTCAATTTGAGTTGCTTGAAACACTGTATTACTTCTTGTCTGATATATAAGAGTTTTTTTTCAAACAGAGGCAAAAGCTTTATGTCATCTTATTCAATAAATCACGGGCCTGATACAGGTGCTCTGAAGTTGGGAAGAAAACAAAGGACACCAAGCTGCATTGGGGATGGATGCCTGGCCATCGGCAGATTCTGCTCTCTCAAAGATCTGGGTAGCACATGCAGTGTACTTTGGCCGGTGCACTGAATCATGGGGTGCCCGTACTGGCCGTACCGGCCAACTTGGTACGAGGGTGCTGCACGGTTGCATACAACATCAGTATCACTGGCCACCACTGCATAAGGAAGAAAGGACTGACGGCGGACTGGTGATATTCCTCCACTAGTCTCCTGGATTTTCAGGACAAAGAACCCGAAATGGGCTCATAAGTCATAAGACAGATCGATAGCATAGCACCAATACTATATGGCCTTCTTTAACAGGATTGGTGATGTTTGCTGACTAAGATTTTTCTAATGTCCCAATCAAAGCTTGCTTAGCAACCAGATCAGGCTTGGGGTTTAGGTTTTTTGCTTTTACCCTAGGTCTAAATTTGTTTTTGCTTTTTTCCCATGTGATAGAAATCCAACACCTCTCCCGTCAACCCTTGTCAAGAAGGAGAGATTTTTTTGGAAGGCATGTCAGGGTTCATAGAAGAAGGGCCATGAATACATCGCGGACTGGCACAGGCGCGGGACGCGCACCCACGCTGACAAGCAGCTACAACTCAAGTCACTACTCGCCAAATCTCCACCACTCCGCCTCTAGAAGGCATCCTCTAAAAAAGGAGAGAGATTTACCGTGAGCGTTTGGATAAGTTGAAAACCCCGACTTTCGCCAAGCAGACAATTCAATTCAGGCGTGCAGATTACTCTCAAGACCAAGTTCTACAAGACTCTCTAAGCCGGATGTCCGCAAGGACCAGCCCGGCTACCTCAACATATATTTGTCGCCTTGTCGGACTGCGGTTGCGCTCCTTCCAAACATTCCAGTATATCAAGTGTCCAGCCGCCAAAAGTTAACACTCTAGGTACCATGAAAGGATCACACTGGATCACCCTTCCCATCGTGGGTGTGCCTTTAGGTTCACTCATTCATCTCTGAGCGTCCTCCCAGAAACCACGAACTGATGAAGACTCCCCAAAACAGGCTTTCGCCCCGCTTTATAAATAAAACAACAACCGTACAAGAGTTTAAGAACAAATAAAAACGCTGGGGCAACAACACAAACACGCCCGACAAGAAAGAAAAGCGATACAGCTCGAAGAGCGCTAGGAAGAGAACGATCCAACGGCTAAGCGAGATGGCAACCATCCACCAATCCGTCCTCCAAGCTCAAACCACCGGCCACGCTTCATGAACCAAGGACCCCGAGTGCCAAGGCAGCACCTTCAAGAAGGGATGCGACGTAAACACGACGCTGCTGCCCAGACTAGCAAGCCAGCCCTAGGGTTTCCCCCGGCACTCGGATGGGAGTGGAGAGGGGGTAAGCACGACACCCTCCAAGGAGGACTGGCGACGCCCGCGAGCGCCACGCGTCGGCGCTGAGCAATTCAGCAGGGATTTCTCCCAAACACCCCTCACACTACCCAACCGATCCTGGCCAAGAAGCCCCGAGAATGCCACCGGATCCAGGCCAAAAGCCAGGTTCCAGCTCGTGCGCGCACGGCCAGGGAGGATGCATCAACAGTAGAACGACCAGGACGTCGGGGACGGGGCACAAAGAGCTCGGGCCCAAATGGGCCCGCAAAGCAGCCACCAGACCTAGGCCCGCCTGGCTCTGGTCTGGCCCGCACACTCGTGGCCACCGCCGCCAGACCTAGGCCCGCCTGGCCCTGGTCTGACCGCTGCCGGCGTAGTGTCGCCTGACTGCCTCCACACCCTCACGGTACCATGTGCGCCCGACGACGCACGGGCCGACCAGAACTGGCCACCCGCAGCCGAGCACGTCACTCCAGCCTAGCATCCACCGACCACCGCTAGATCCACATCGACGCTGGCAAGAGCACCAGCATCTCCCTCGGTCACCATCCCCTCGGGTAGGATCGTCGCCGCCGCCGTCAGATCCGGGCCCGCCTGGCCCAGATCCGACGCGCCCAGCGCCGCCCCACCATAGCCCTCGACGCATGGGAGCCGCCGCCGCGCAAGAGCCGCCAGATCTGGTCCCGCCTGGTCCGGATCCGGCCAGCAGCGCATGCTGCAGCTCCAGCCACGGGAAGCTTTCCCGCCGTGGTTCTCCGCGCAGACTGGCCACCGCCATGACCTCCCTTCCCTCCGAGCACCACCGGCGAACCACGGAGTCGACAACTAGCGCCACCGGCCGCCATGAAACCCGTCGCTCCGCCGCAGAATCTCAAGCCACGAACCTAGGAAACGGACGCAGAGGCCACGCCGCCACCGTCGGCCGCACGGGCTGCACCCGGCGACGTCCTCCGACGACGGCGGGGAAGGGGGAAGGGGGTGGCGGCGCTGCGCTGGTTAGGGTTTCAGACGCCACCCGAGTCGCCCTCGCGAGAGCGACGCGGGGGCCGAACCGTTTTCGCCCTTCTGTTTGCCTCTTGATTTTCCTTCTCTGACGGCGCTGGAACTGATGAAGACTCGCCCCACAAAAACAAGGTATCATCAACACTTTCTAGTTGCTACAGGCTAGAGCATGTAGCCAGCCAAAATAGCCATCAGATGAGGATTCTCTGTCATACACTTAACCTGCAAGAGGATCCAGCCACTCGGACGGACGCGGTGCACGGTGGCTTGTCGGCTATCTCGCGTTGTCGTCTTCTCCTTCTTCCCGCCGGCGTCGTACTCGTAAGTCGTAACCTCCGAGCTGACCTCGAAATGTGTACCCTTTCCTAGTACTCCCTACTGAGTTCCTAGTACCAGCATAGTGCTTGCAAATTGCAATCAGCGTCACTTGCAAGTTGCAGCAACTTCTTCCGTTGATGCGACCGACACGGCTGGCGGCTTTGGCCCTGTGACAAAACATGTATTCTCCCTTCTTCAAATTTGGAGCAGAAAACTTAAAGTTCAGCCAAATATTTGGTCAGCCAAACATGTTCAAATGTGAAGCACAAAACCAAGTGCTTATTTACTAATTAACGAAGTATGGACTCTAGACTGAAATCTTCTTCTTCTTTTTTGTTAAAACAGGTGAAATGATGAATCAAGTGGCGTTTTCATTCCACCAATGACAAGGAAAAGTTGAAACACGATCTGGACAAATCGAAGCTACGCTACGCCCTGTCGCAGCTAGCCGCAATCGTAACTTGCACGGGCGAAGATCACATCCAGGTCCGCTTCATCGTACCATCTGATTGATGGATGTGCGTTGCTCGCCACATGCCATGCCCGCCGCAGCCAAGTGCACATCAAACATCCATCCACCGTCCTTGAGTAGCTTTACTGTACATCACATCTGCTTTCTTTCTCTGAGAAAGATGTACATTCATGTGGTTCTCCAGACTGCAAAAAAAAATTGAAGGGGAAATGTGGTTTGGTTTCAAGGTTAGTTTGTTTTAAAAGTTTGGTTGCATGTTTACTGAGGTGAAACAATCGCGGTCGGGGTCCTCGGGGATCAAGAACCACCTCTCGGTGGAGCGATGCAGAGGTAGTACAGCAACACCAGACCTGGTTTAAATCTTAGGGCTGCTTGGTTCCCGGCCACAACTTGACACGCCTAACCTTAGGCGAGCCACAATTTCTTTGGTACGGGTTTGATTTTTATTACAGTTGTGACTTGCCAAACTTTAGTATCCAACCTTTGCCACATGTGTGGCTTCCATTTTGTTACCCAGACATTGCATACGGTTAGGTGTGGCGAACTTAGCTTCAGCCAAACATGACGTTGGCGCCTTACCTTCAACGCGAATGCCGCCTCGGTGAAGGTTTGTTGGTATATTTGTAGGTTACAAGTGTTCCACTTGGCCCCATGCTACAACTAACTAACTACAAAAGCTACCCATCAGTTGGTATGAAATGAACCCTCCAGCATGTAGGACTTACCCTACACCCAGGCGTGGGCAGTACAAAATACCTAATAAACAGAAGATAAGACATCTCCAATCATGAACTTCCAGGTCCTTGCATTTGACAGTGTACTACAAACACATACACCTCTGTGCTGGTTATTACTACATACCTTCAGCATGGATGATGCTGCCATCCCTGAAAAATCTGTTCTTTCTTCCCCTATAACAGGTTAAACAATGAATAGTAGTCGTGTTTCGGTGCCTCCACGGCACGAAACAGCAGTGTTTCATCTTCTTCTCCTTATGCGAGGGCAAGCTTGGCCCTCGCTCACTCTAGATTACAACATTCTCTATAGCTACAAGTGGGTTCGTGTGCCGATAACAGATAACATTACGCTATCAGTGCGAGCAGCGAAGATACCTCCAAAATTCAACGAGGCCTACTTCTGTTCTACCACGAGAACCAGGGAGAGCAGGGCCTGAGTCGGATCATATCTTGTCATGGAGGTTAACTACCAGGTCATGGGCGTCATCCAGTAGCCTCCAGACGTCTAGCTGCCCAGCCATGCTGTTGCACTCCCGCAGTATCTCGTCCATGCTGCTATACTTCTCGATTATGAGCTTTCTCCTCTGGAGGACGCAGGCCGCAATGGCGAAGAGCAGTAGGTCGTCGGTCGGCGGAGCGTGCAGCCTTATTCTTCCCCAGGTGGACCTCCCGATCCCAGCTCGTATGGCTGCCTGATCGGCCCACATGACCTCCCAAAGGCACACAGTCTGCTCGAAGGTGAGCTCCCTCCTGAAGAGAACCACCACCATTCTGTACACGAAGAAGCAGTCCTCGGCCTGCAGCTTCTGCAGGTGCTTATACAGGTGCGAGTCCTTGCGCTTGATGATCTGCGAGACAGTCTTCAGCTGCCTCCTTATTCCAACCTCGTCAAGCCTGAAGTTATGCCTGGCTTTCTTCATGAAACCAACAAAGCACCAAAACGCTGCACAATCTTCCTCCATGACTGCAATTATTGGTGACAAGAGATCACTCATACCTTGGCAGTAACCAATTTCCGGATCATAGACTGCATATGCTTCGAGAAGTCCAACCAACCGAGCAGCATGATATCATATGGGGCTCTAAATGCTCATAATCTTTCAACCCAACAGATGCTGCAGACTGTAAAGCTTTCTCTTCAGGGACTTCAGCCTGGTTACGGGAGAATGAAATCCATTCTGTGTTTGCCCGGATAGCATCTAGCCTTATAATGCGTTGCCATGTGGCGAAGTCCTCAGAGGTTCTGCTAGACCTGAAAATATCTGCCTTGAATGAAGTGCTCCTAGCATATTTAGGATCCGGATCACAGTTCTCCTCGCCACAAACGGATACCCTACCAGACTCCTCTTCATCCGATGATTCGGAATCGGAAGATTCTGACTCTGCTGTGCATGGATATGCATCAATTAACTCAATTGTGTCTTCTTCCATAGATTCTATAACGTCATCACATACAGTGATTTCCGGTTGCTCAGACTCGCCGTGTTCAGGCTTCAGTTCCTCGAGTGACCCACAGTTATTGGAGACATTGACATCTTCGAAACAAGGTGATTCTGAACCTTCAGCACTACTTCCAAGACCAGAACCCTCAGCACTACTTCCTAGACCAGAACCCTCCTCGTTACTGACTTCATTTATTGATTAATTGATTTCAGCCCACTTCCTTTGTACCCATTCAGAATGTGCTGGCACTGCCGTCTCAGTTTTTCATACTCTTTCCTGGAACAAAAGCTATGTCAATCCAATAATTCTTGACAGATTAGACAGGATATTAATAACACTAGAATAGCATAGTGTTACTCGGTCATTCGCTTTAGGAAGTTACAAATTCACATCACTATCCTAGTGTGAACTAATCAGGAGAGTAAGAGTTAGCCAAATGTTTATGGCTAATGCAGTATCACATCTTTTTAGTGCTTTCTGGAATGATGGCGTACTGAGGGAAATGTTTATGATTAATTATTTTAGCTTGACGTTTATGATTAATTCAAACTAGGCATTCATCCGAACCAATAAACAAGTAGCCGGTTTAAGGTAAAAACTTATCTTTACAGTAATGAGCATATTACCTTTTCTTAATCTTGATGGTATTCCGCTCCTCTTCAGAACTATTTAAATCATAGCTGCACACAAAAACCGACAAGGTAAATCTCTCGGGATTTGAGATGGCAAAGCATATTAAATAATATGTCGGGGATGTGATCCCCGGATACCCCAAAGTTGCGTGGTGGTCGTGTCTTTAAAAGAGAGAGACCAGAGTTAAATATGTGAAGAATAAAAGAGAAGGGAGAAAAACCATACTGGGCCGAATCTGAAAGTGCACAGACCAAATCTCCCAGGCTAGACCGAACAGAGCATCTCGGACTGGACCGAATCAATCATCAGTTTCGGATAACAGTGCACGTTCAGCAGCTTCGGTTGGGCAGCGGCTCGTCTCGCTTTCCACAGCGATCAACCGAGGCATCGCACCACAGCGATGCTGGACCGAATCTTCACTGTAACTCGGGTGGACCGGCTCTTCCTTCGATTCTGGGCAGGCCGAATCAACCGAGATTCGGTTTGGGCCGAGGTCTCGGGCTTGAACAGGCCAGCTGGATCTGCTAACCCGGATTGGGCCGCAACATTTCCACAGACTCGGATAAGCTGAGATCCCCAGCAGGCCGGAATCTCCTCACCCGGGCGGGCTGGCCTTTTCCAGGGCAGCGTGCTCTGCCCCGATGCTGGGCTGGGCTGGTAGTGCATCCTCGATCGAGCTCCACAGCCAGGGCAGGCCAGGCCAGGCCGAGGACATTCTCAGTTTCCCTGTTAACTCGGATAAGCGAGCAGGCCGCACCTCGAACCGAAGCACTAGCAGGCCGGAATTCTCTAATCCGGCTAGGCCGGCCACTCATCTCCAGATTCGGTGGATCAGAGCCCTCCTCCAGATTCGGTTAGGCCATATTGGTTATTTTTTACCGAAGTATCAAAGACAGAAGATCATCGCTGCCCCAGACCACCTCCTCCTTCAGCTTATGTTCCAGCACTAACCGGATCACCCTCCAGATTCGACCCGGAGACATCCTTAATGGGATCACTTTCCGCATACGCAGAACATCCGTATCCGGATCACCATAAATATCTTCGGGAGAGGATAAGAAGAGGACGTGGAGATTCGAAGGACAACAGCTAGAAGACAACGGCATCTCCCGGAGATGCCGGAGACAATAGCTAGAGACAAAGGAGTCAACTGTGCTACAGTGCTTGGAGCCTCCTCATCCACTCATTGTCCCTGGGTTCCCGTGATATAAGGATCACCAGGGGAGAGCTGGAGGGAGAGAGAGGCATACGCACACAGCCCCCTGGGCTCTTTCTTCTTCCTCTTGCTCACTGGAGCCCCCTTCTTCCTCCTGAGCTCTTCCTCCGTGGATGAACTGCACAGCTCAAGGAGCACTTGTAACCCACCATATACAAAGAGGACAATACAACAAGTAGGCTAGTGCTGCAGTAGGGGTTTTACCTCCTCACGAGGGCCCCGAAGCAGGGTACATCGTGTGTGCTTTGTGTTCTTGTTTGTTCGTTCTTGTTCTTGCGGTGTTCTTCGTGTTCCTCCTGTGTTCTTCGTGTGCGATGCCATCGCGCAATCCCTCCCCGAAATCCGCGAGCACCCGTTCGGCCCCAGAATAAGCCACCCCGTGGCATCTGCGTGATTCCCACCACGACAGTTGGCGCCCACCGTGGGGCTGGAAAGGTGCTTGCTGGGCTAATTTCGGATGGGATCTTCATCATCAACGCGGGACTTGACATCGCCATGGTCCTCCGTGATCTAGCTTGCAGCAGCGAGCAGATGTTAGCGCAGTCTACATCAACAAGCATCAACAAAAGGTCCCGGTTAGTTAATCCTAAAAGTTACTCAGGGACTGCCCCTTCCTGCCATGCTTAGTTGTTTCCCCCCGGGAGCAAGGGGTCTTGACCCGGGGACTGCCTAGCCAGTGTTTTGCAGCGTCTTCTAGTTAAGAGAAGTGACTAAGGGATTCGGTTGAGTCCAGTTCTGCCTCCTTGTGCATAGTATAAACTGCTAGATTTACTTTTCGACATGTGCTGCAGTTCTTTGCTTCTGATAGACTTGCTGTTCTCTTTGATTGATCATGATACGTATGCTGGAACTAGTTTACCCCTGCTAGGTAGAATTGTTGTTCCCGTTAAAGTATTCTTTGTGTATATATGTGCTGGACTAACATTGAAGGTGGAATCGGTTTTGCTGAAATTTGGATCATGCTGTTATCTGGATCATGCTGTTATCCGAATCATGCTGTTATCTGGATCATGCTGTTATCCGAATCATACTGTTATCCGGGTTATGCTGTTATCCGAATCATACTGTTATCCGGGTTATGCTGTTATCCGGATCATGCTGACATCTGGATCGTGCTGTTATCTGGACCATGCTGTTATCCGGGTTATGCTGTTATCCGAATCATACTGAAATCCGGTCATCTTACAAATCCGAGTTAAGTTTGGAGATACGGCATATTGGTTAGATCTGGCATACAGGTGATTCAAACTGGGATATTGATGTTCCGGCCGGCATAATTATCTTCCTCAACTTCTCCAACAACATTGCCCCGTGAGTATCATTTATATGTCTGTGTCACTTTTCTTGCATAGTCTCAAACAGTACTCGGGGACTGCCCCCTCGCTTTTTGTCTAAGTGTTCTACCCGGGACAAGATGTCTTGACCCGGGGACTGGGTAGCCAGACTGTTTTACTTTTTCTCCTAGATAATAAAAATAACTCGGGGACTCGGTTGAGACCGAGTCTAGTTCTTGGTGCTTAATATCTGCTGTTAGATTCGTTTTCTATCAAGTGCTATGGCTAGTTTGCATCAATTATTATGGTTGTTTCCGTCAACTATTCTTCATCATATGTATGTTGGACTAACATTGAAAGGTGACATCGGTTTTGTGGAGAATGTTCGTGTACTGTAATCCGAATCACATTGGAAATCTGGATGCTGTTGGTAATCCGAATCACATTGGAATTCTGGATTCTGTGGGTAATCCGAATCACATTGGAATTCTGGATTCGATTGGTAATCCGAATCACATTGGTAATCCGAGGTATCCTTGTAATCCGAAGTATCATGGTTATATTGGTTATCTCAGATTGCCCAAGTTATCAAGGCATTATCGATATTCTCTAGATCGCCGTTTATTTCGGCTTGCCACAGTATCACGGCATCATTCCACATCCCAGATCGCCGTTTATTTCGGTTTATCACAATATCATGACATCATTCCATATCTCACATCGCTGTTTGTTATGTTTGCCAGCGTATCATGGCATCATTTGCATACTAGATCTTTGTTCATGTTTGTTAGTCAGAGGCAACCTATGAGTTATGTTTTTGCAGGTTGTGTGTCAGTCCAGCAGTGGCTGGAGACATCTATGTCGGTATACGCCCAAAGTGGCTAAAACCGGCATTCGAGATATGGTTATGTCAAACCAGCTGAGGCTGGAGACATCTATGTCAGTATACGCCCGAAGTGGCTAAGACAGACATATGAATTATGCCCAAAGAGGCCGAGGTACAGAGACATATGTGATACGCCCAAAGTGGCTAAGACCGACATATGAGTTATGCCCAAAGAGGCCGAGGTACCGAGACATGTGTAATACGCCCGAAGTGGCTAAGAACCGAGACATATGTGATATGCCCAGAGGGGCCGAGATACCGAGACATACGAGATACATACTTGCAGGTTTATGTCGGTACAGTCGACGCTGGCGGCATCCCAGTCGGTAAAAGCCAGGGCTAACCGACGCTGGCGGCATCCCAGTCGGTAAAAGCCAGGAGGGCTAACCGACGCTGGCGGCATCTCAGTTCGGTAAAAGCCAGGAGGGCTAACCGACACTGGCGGCATCCCAGTCGGTAAAAGTAGGCTAGGGCTAACCGACGCTGGCGGCATCCCAGTCGGTAAAAGCCAGGAGGGCTAACCGACGCTGGCGGAATCTCAATTCGGTAAAAGCCAGGAGGGCTAACCGACGCTGGCGGCATCTCAATTCGGTAAAAGCCAGGAGGGCTAACCGACGCTGGCGGCATCTCAATTCGGTAAAAGCCAGGAAGGCTAACCGACGCTGGCGGCATCTCAATTCGGTGAAAACCAGGAGGGCTAAGAACTGGCGTATAATGGGGATCATTCAGGCAACAAACTTCCAGTACAACTTGTCCATCTCGTTGTTGATTCGGGTGAGCTCGGTCAACCGGGTGTCGCTGTTGGCCTGAAAGGCAACGCTGTACGGTACAGGAGGTTTCTGGTACAGTTGTTTATTTTTTGTAAGTCTGTGCGCGACTCTGCGAGTCCCCCACAGCCTCGGGGACTACTGTCGGGGATGTGATCCCCGGATACCCCAAAGTTGCGTGGTGGTCGTGTCTTTAAAAGAGAGAGACCAGAGTTAAATATGTGAAGAATAAAAGAGAAGGGAGAAAAACCATACTGGGCCGAATCTGAAAGTGCACAGACCAAATCTCCCAGGCTAGACCGAACAGAGCATCTCAGACTGGACCGAATCAATCATCAGTTTCGGATAACAGTGCACGTTCAGCAGCTTCGGTTGGGCAGCGGCTCGTCTTGCTTTCCACAGCGATCAACCGAGGCATCGCACCACAGCGATGCTGGACCGAATCTTCACTGTAACTCGGGTGGACCGGCTCTTCCTTCGATTCTGGGCAGGCCGAATCAACCGAGATTCGGTTTGGGCCGAGGTCTCGGGCTTGAACAGGCCAGCTGGATCTGCTAACCCGGATTGGGCCACAACATTTCCACAGACTCGGATAAGCTGAGATCCCCAGCAGGCCGGAATCTCCTCACCCGGGCGGGCTGGCCTTTTCCAGGGCAGCGTGCTCTGCCCCGATGCTGGGCTGGGCTGGTAGTGCATCCTCGATCGAGCTCCACAGCCAGGGCAGGCCAGGCCAGGCCGAGGACATTCTCAGTTTCCCTGTTAACTCGGATAAGCGAGCAGGCCGCACCTCGAACCGAAGCACTAGCAGGCCGGAATTCTCTAATCCGGCTAGGCCGGCCACTCATCTCCAGATTCGGTGGATCAGAGCCCTCCTCCAGATTCGGTTAGGCCATATTGGTTATTTTTTACCGAAGTATCAAAGACAGAAGATCATCGCTGCCCCAGACCACCTCCTCCTTCAGCTTATGTTCCAGCACTAACCGGATCACCCTCCAGATTCGACCCGGAGACATCCTTAATGGGATCACTTTCCGCATACGCAGAACATCCGTATCCGGATCACCATAAATATCTTCGGGAGAGGATAAGAAGAGGACGTGGAGATTCGAAGGACAACAGCTAGAAGACAACGGCATCTCCCGGAGATGCCGGAGACAATAGCTAGAGACAAAGGAGTCAACTGTGCTACAGTGCTTGGAGCCTCCTCATCCACTCATTGTCCCTGGGTTCCCGTGATATAAGGATCACCAGGGGAGAGCTGGAGGGAGAGAGAGGCATACGCACACAGCCCCCTGGGCTCTTTCTTCTTCCTCTTGCTCACTGGAGCCCCCTTCTTCCTCCTGAGCTCTTCCTCCGTGGATGAACTGCACAGCTCAAGGAGCACTTGTAACCCACCATATACAAAGAGGACAATACAACAAGTAGGCTAGTGCTGCAGTAGGGGTTTTACCTCCTCACGAGGGCCCCGAAGCAGGGTACATCGTGTGTGCTTTGTGTTCTTGTTTGTTCGTTCTTGTTCTTGCGGTGTTCTTCGTGTTCCTCCTGTGTTCTTCGTGTGCGATGCCATCGCGCAATCCCTCCCCGAAATCCGCGAGCACCCGTTCGGCCCCAGAATAAGCCACCCCGTGGCATCTGCGTGATTCCCACCACGACATAATAACATACAAACTAACGTTTGGCACGATCTAAACATAACTTATGGCACCATGCTATGCTGATGAGCAAATTATGACTTAATGTGTAGTATGCTATTCATACCATTTAAAACCAACCACAAATTGAGGTTAATATTGCAAAATTACAATCTTATAAGATTGGTCACCCATGTTTACAAGATAAGGCAATAAGACCACACTCGTTGCTACTACAAGATCGATTATTACGAGATTTACTAGCCCTGTACATCCTATATTTTGAGTTCTAGTAAATGATCCATGTTCTAAGAACAGAAAATGCCACCAAAATTTGCATTGACAGTAGTGTTCTTGACAGCAGCAGCTACCAGACATGCATGACATGCCCAAAATGACATCTACTCAAACTCATGTGTGTATGCGCACATACTGTTTTGCAGGTTAACACCTGGTGATAATATTATTATTGTATTACTACAACCTATTTCCTTCCTAAAACATCCGCTAATCATCTCGATTGTGTGAGAGTATACATTTTAGATTTGGTACTACTGAATTAAGGTATTGGCCCAAATAAAAATATTACATGAACAGTGATTTCTTGTAAAACAAAACAGAAACTGCATAGTTCCATGAGCACATTCTGAAACTGAAAACAAATCCCCCACCCGCTTTAAGTAAGCATGCCATCTAATAGAGCTGCCTAGAATTACATTTAATACAAGAAAACTAGAGAAGTTTTAAAAATGCCAATTTTACATTTTTACTGGTTTCCAGAATGAAGTGCCATGAAAACAAGCACCAGTATGGCAACATATGGAATAGGATCAATAGTAAACATTTATCATAAATCGGTACTGTATCGATATTACACGTCAAAATCAGTATGGCAACAGTTTGTCCAGTGAATTACCCAGTGAAGTATCGATACTACACTAGTGAACTATACAATTTACTAAATCTTAAAGGCAAAAAGTCAGCTATAAACCAACGCAAACTGATGCAGCACCATATCATTCAATATTATCCAGAAGATATATCATCCTTTATCCTATACTTAATTGGCTATATTATTAACCAACAAGGTGCTGTGTGTATATGATGTCTCAAATTTGGTCAAAGATGCGCATCTTACAGATTCTACTAAGAATAGAAGAGATCAAGTAACTCACACTCCTAGTAGGAACGGCCAAACTTCAGCCCGAATGCCTGGTTCAATACCCTGGTACAACAAAAAAGTGCCGATTTTCAGTAGGTTGAATTGAGCTGCAAGATGCAGAACATATTTCAGTTGTACTAGATATGCATATATCTTCAACGAACCACACGAGATAGAAGTACAAATGCAGGACATATATGCAAATGAATAACTATACTTACCCCACTACGAACTTTCTTTAGAACCTTCTTTCCTCCATCACGAAGTTTCCCATTGGCCGAAAATTGACTGTCCCACTGTTGACGAGAAAGTACTCTTTTCCTTTTCCTTCGAGACCATGGAGATTTAATTCCACCTCTGACAAAAAGAATTGATATGTTGTTAACAAACAGCTTAAGCAAAGATATTGGTCAGCAAATAAAAATCAATAAACCAACTAACTGGCTATATACTACAGCGCCATGCTCTAGTCCAATGACATGGCATGCATATTTCGTCTACTGTTCACATGCAGATAAATGTGGAATTTAATAGGGAATGCTTCAATTGCTCATTAGTCGTACTGAATTTAAAGCAGCATGCATAAGAAAGAAAGTCATACAAAAGACATTATTGTGAAGAAACTTGAGATGATTAGTTTATGAAATAAGCTTCATATGGAATAACTTCCTCACGGTCACTGTTTTTCCAGAAATTATGGTGTACTATAACTTGCCAACTATTGGGACAGGCTTATTACTAACTGCATAATATTTTAAATCAATAAAAATAGCCAGATCTTATAATAGTTTCTAACATATAAGTTCAAGCTCAAGAATAAACCCGGAGCCAGGACGAGAGAACATCACAGGTCAGCTTAGATGAAATGACTTCATGAGAAGCCATGATCATTTATACTCCGTAAGAAGTATTTTACATCATCACGCTGGTGAAAACAAATGAGGTGTTAAGGCAAAAGCCCACAAGATGACAAGACTAGCCCAGACCATAACTTACATACTTAAAACTAACAAAAGAGGCATCTTGCAACTAATTAATTTCATTGCAAACTTGCAATGGCAAGTGACCGAAGTAACACAGCCACAGGATCCATTAACGGTGGCGCACTAATTCAAACACGAAGGACCAACTAATTCAAGATAGCAGCGAGCAAGCTACTGCACCTATCAATTCAAACACGAATACCTGAACTAATCCTCAAGGCGGACAGGCAATGTGTAATTGAGCACTAACATTATCACTAGACTAGACCAGAAGCATCTTGCAACTAATCCATTCGTTGCAACGGATAGTGACCGAAGACAGGGTCTATTCCCGGAGGCGCACTAAGCCAAGCCGCTCATTCCACCATCTACTCTATCCCAAACTGCAAATGTAAAGGTGGACTAGATCGAAGCACATAAAAACCCTAATCTGAGCATTTAAGTGGCCTCCAGGCCAACAATAGCACCACGGCGAGGTAGACCAGAGTCGACAGCACCAGATCAAAAGCTATGTGAAGACTAAAAAGGTCCCATTTTTACTCCTAACAACGCCGCCAATCCGAAAGGGGGAACACCCACCGATCCGACCGCGGCGAGGAGGACGCCGCGGGCGAGGAAGAAGACGCCGCTGCTGCCGCCGAAGCGGCAGCCAAGGCGGCTACGGAGCCCCCGGCCGCCGCCGCCGCTGCTGCCGCTGAGGATGTGGAGTTGGAGGAGGCGGCGACGAGGAGCGAGCGGATGTGGATCCACGAGGAGGAGGGCGGGGAGGAGGCGGCCGTGGGCGATGAGGAGGAGGACGGCGAGGTGGAGGTGCTGGATCGGCGCAGGGCCTTCATGTCCCTGTCTTCTCACCCACCTGCCCACCCCCCACCAGCAGACCTATACTGCCACCCGCCGCACTACCAGCACCGCCGCCGCCCCCGCCTCCCCGGCGCCATCCCCGCCGCCCCAGGATCTCGCCGGCGAAGCACGCCGTCGCCGCAGGGTTAATCCAGCTTAGTATTTTCTTTAACTCTCTCTGCCTAAGCTTCTGGCAAATGGACACAGAGCTCGCGAGAGAGGGAGGAGCATGTGACGCCAATAAAGCCACACAAGGCGAGCGAGGGGAGTGGGTGGGTGCCGTGCGACGTAAACGGGTCCGACCCTGTCTGCCACGCGGGGCCCGGTGGTCAGTGGGGGCGGAGTAGATGACTAGACCTACCACTCGGACACGTATTGTAGGACACTCAACTGCCCGGCATTCAATACCTCCTCCTCGGTTTCTAGGAATTTGTATATTGTAGGTCAACTTTCAAGGATAAATTTTATTTCCTCTCTTATTGATCAGGCTTCTCCTCTACATACATTTTTAAATTTGGTTGAAACAAAATTTGTCGGCCAAGAGATGCTCTTCCTTCCTTGCGATGCTGAAATTTGAGTCAACCATTTGGAAGAGATCCACACGACCACACGGTTCGACTAGGATGTTCTTTTGGGTTAGACCAAGAAGATGATGTGCAGGTACCGAACGGCATGGCGGGATGGATAGGGGTTTTGACTCTTGGGCTGACAGAGAACTTGCCTGTGGCAAGATGGTTAGGAGGGTGGTTGTATCCCTAACCCATCAGAGTTCAAACCCTAGGTTTGACGCTGATGTTTCTCATTTAAGGCGGAATATTCTTCAGTGAGAGGCGACGTTCCCGTCAACAGCGAGGCGTCCGTGGTGACTTCGTCAATCTCAAGACCCAATCTGCCGGCTCAGTCTCTCGGAGGTGCTCATAGGGGTAGAGTGTGCGTGTGTGCGTTCATAGTGATGAATGTATGCGCGTGTATGTGAGCGTCTACGTTGTACTGTGTTAAAAAAATGACTCTTGGGCCGAAACATTTAGCTCGTGGAATGAAGACGTCGACTTTATTGGGTCAACGGGCCAGATACGTTTTTGCTTCGAAAGAAACGGGGAGATTTTTCGTCTTGTCCTCGTGGACCGATCGACAATTTGAATCGGTCGCGCGCGTTCCCAATCTTTTGGGCGGCAGAAGATGATATAGACATGAATGGACCGTACGTGCACATTCATGATGCGTGCCAAAATACAACGTATACTACGTGCCTCCCCCTCGATATGCATGGTTTGATATTGTGGCTAGCTGCCAGGTTCATGCACGTACATCATTTGAATATTTCCCGCTTGCGTAGTTGAGCATAAACAGTGAGAAAAGGTCAGCAAGTTATTATGTTTTTAGCATGCGGCTAGGGCTCTTGGTTGATTCTCATTTTAGTTTTCAATTACAACTTATATGTAAGAGCATCTTCAGCGGCACTCGCCAAAATTGTGTCCGGCACCCCCAATTGAGAGTCAATTGGGGGTGCCGGACATGTGTCCGGCTCACAGCGGCGCACTCCAAAGGCCCGCCCCCCAAACGGATCGAAAATTTGAGCAATAGATCGAACGTGGGCATAAAATGGAAATCGAAGTTTGGTTCAAACTGATACAAATTGAATTCTAAAATTACAAAATCTCGCGCCTAAATCCTACCGCGCATACGTGGCGGCGCCTCCTCTGTAGCAGGCACGGGCGTCGCCGCGTAGGCACGTGCTGCAGTTTCGGCCGCGGCATTTCTTGCCAGGGCGGCCTCATACACGCCCTTGATGGTCACCGTCAAAACGGTTGAGCACCTTCTGCCGCTCCTCGCAGGAGTACATGATCCAATAGGGGCCGTGGGAGAAGGGGTCGTTGGCCTTGGGGACAGGCGCCACCGGCACCCCACCCGAGCTTAGGGCGAAGCTGTTAGGCAACTTCGCCTTGGGCGGGCACAGGATGCCGTGCTCAGCGAACACTTTGGCCTCATGCCAGTTCAGCCATTTCCTGTTCACGTCCATTTTGGCAAGGCGCGCGAGGGGGAGAGAATGCGGAAGAAAGGCGAGGAGGATGAAGGCTAGCAGCACGGCGGTCGCGTTTCTAGGCACAAGTGTTGGCGCCGGCGTCGTATAAAGCTAGCTACAGGTGGCGCTTGGAAAGCCAAGATCACTGCAACGCTGGGCGCCTCGGACGACTCTGTCGTTTAAAGCTGGTTGTGCTTGGGAAGCCGGGATCGCTGAAACACTGCACGCACGTGCCGTTGTAAATACGACGACATTTTTTTCATTCAAAGTTAAACTAGAACGATACAATATTACGAAACGAAATTTAAAGTACTATTATATCTAAAACCTAAACTAAACGCCGCCGCTCGGGCCAGCCTCATCGTCGTGCGCCTTCTGGCTAAGCGCCAGCGCACACGCCTCTTCTGTTGGAGCGCGCTCGCCGCCCAGCATATGACATCCCATTTTGCCGCTGCCGCCTCCCTCGCCTGCGCCTGCCTCGCCTGGTTCAGCTCCTCGTGGGTCGTTTGCTCGCCGAGCAGCTGGGAGGCCGCATGCTTCAGCCCCTCCGCCTGGGCGATGAGCTGCTGCTGCTCGGCCGTCACCGCCTGGGCGTTGAACTGCTCGTACACCGCCCGCTCGGTGGCCATGAAGGCGCGACCATGCACTTCCCACTCCACGCTCTCGATCGAGGCCTGGATGATGGCTGCCTCCGCGGAGTTGTTCGCCGCCTTGAAGCCGAACCTGACCTGGCGGTACACCTCCTCGTTGCGCTAGCTAGCGAACGAGTTGGCGGCAACCACCTGGTCTGGCCACAGCGGCGGCGCACTTCCTGCTCCTACTCCGTCGGCGGCACCTCATCTAGCTCCGGTGGAGGCTCCTGCCCAGGGTATGGCACCTCCTGTCCCGGCTCCTGCTCCTCCGGCATGCTCATCCACGTCCACGTCGGCCACCTCCGCCCAATCGAAGGCTGGTTCATCGGCTGCTGCCTCCTGCGCCGTGGGGTGAGCACGGCGTGCTGCCTGAGTGAGGGTGGCCCATGATGTGGCGAGGCAACGAGGCATGGTGTTGTTGTGGGCTACGGCGAGCGTCGGTGGTGGTGTGGTGAAATGGCTGTGTAACAGCCCAAAGCTGAGAACCTAAAAACCGGTGTAATTTTTTTTCCACTTTTGTGTGAATTGCATCATGGCATCCATGCATAAACATGTCTCTTTTGAGTTAATACAACCTTGATATCGAAATGATTTGAAGTTGCTAAAAACCAAATCTCCAAAGTGCGACTGGTTTCAAAATTCAAAGGAAAAAGGTCTAGTCCGTGTTGGAAACAAAAGAGCAGGGGCTCTGTGTAAAAAGGGGAAACTAAAGAAAAGGAGAGAAAACCCCCCAACCAGCCCACTCCCTCCATCCTCACTCTCCTCTCTTTTTTTTCTCTCCCCAAAGAGCTCCAAAAGCTAGCTCCCATGGCCGAGCTCGCCGCCGTTGATTGAGGAGCCCCGAGCAAAACCAAGACCACCAATAGCTCCGCCTCGTCGTCCTCTACCACTCCACCGAAGGAATCGAGTTGGGAAGCCCGCAATCGAGCTCACCGTCAAGTTCTCCGCAAACCACCTCCGGAGCTTTCCCGGACGATTCCGGCCGTCTCCGTTCATCTCCGGTCCTCCCAAGCATCCCTACGAGTTCAGGGTGAGCTAACCATCCTAATGCACCGCTACATTCCTTCCCTTTCCCTCTATTTCGTCGAATCACCGTAGCTCTAGTTCGTTCTCGTCGCGTTGACAAATCCGGTGTTAGACCCGGAATTATCCGGAACTGAACCCGGATTCACCCGGTACCAGACCCGGAATTGTCCGGAATCTATACCGGATTAAGAAAAACGGTACTGGACTCGACCATTTTCGCCCGGTTCATACCCGGAAATGACCCGGAATTAAACCCGGTGCCAGACCCGGTATAAAACCCGGAATGACCCGGTACAAAACCCAGAAATTTTCGGAATAAATTCCGGATTTCAATACAGTTTTGAAATTTTTGTTTTCTTTTCACCCCTTAATCTCTAAATGTATAAATATGATATTGTTGATTAAATAAATCATCAAAAAGTAATATCAAAAAGGAAATCTATTAAAATGGTAACTTTTTATCAGTGTATCCGAAAAATGCATGTAATACACCAAAATGCCCAGAAAATTGTGATTAAAACTTTAAAATAAATATTATGCATATTTGATCACATTTGAATTATGGTGCTTCTAGTAATACTAAAATCATAACTTTAAAAGAGAAATTTCGAAAGGTAATAACTTTCACCGGGACCTCCGAAAAATGTGTTCCTTATATCAAAATGCTCAGAAAAACACGAGTGATCCAAAATCTTTATCATCATGCATAATTGATCACAATTACAATAATGTGCTCTAGTAGTAATTATAATCACTAAGTTTAAATATGGGGTTTAGTCCAAATAATGCAATAAATATAATGGGGACCCCATTTAACTTGTTGGTCATGTTCAAAACTTCTAGGGTGCATTTAAAATGTCACATCATCATCCTTGTATGAATTGCACAATTGCCATTGTGTTGATTGTTTTTCCGGTGTTGTTTGTGCATCGGTAGATCAAGGAGGTGAAGTGCCACCCCTGTCTAGTGACGATCCATACTACCAGCCGTGTCAACAAGGCAAGCGTAATCCTCCCTCTGAGCATATCTTATCCTATGTTTCCGCAAATATTTTCTCCACTATAATATTGCATGCGGTTCTAAATGTCAATTTTGTTGGATTAGAGTATCCTATAGTTGCATTAAGTTTCCGATGCCAATACATGTTTTCCCTCCTAATATCCATAGGATTGTTTTGTGGCCTGAGATACTACTATGCTATGTTGATGCTTAGCCATGCTTAGTAATTGCATAGCTATACGATGGATGGTTTGTGGTGGAAACAGGTGATGAGATGAATGGTTGTGGTGGAGGAAATTGTGGTGACGGATAATAAAATGCTTAAAGGTGGGGATGAGAGGCCACTGTGGTTGTGGTGTTTTGTCTCGTTCTCGCCGCCTAGGTGCGAGTTCTATACCTCTTGAACCAAGACTGAGCGTGCAACCATGCGTGAGGCCTATGCATTGCAGGAACCCTCATAGACTAAATAACTCGGCGGGGCTAGCCAGGGTCCTCTAGTTCGGGCTTCCATTTGCGCGTGCGTGAGTGGTGGTGAACTGGATGAGGATGGTGGTGTTAGGAAAATGAGTGGCCGTGGGGCGGGTGTTGTGATCCTGGCAGTCCTACCGCCACTGATGATCCTGGAAAGTCCTTAACGAGGGAGAAGTCGACACCGCTCCCACCCAGCCGGCTTTCCAAGGAAGAGAGCTAATGATCAGGTAATGGGCCGGACGGTACGCGTGGCAAACATTTGTACACCCCTGCAGGGTTAAATCTTTTCGAAAAGCCGTGTCCGCGGTTATGGACGACTTGGGAAGTGAAGGTAAGATCATAGAATAACTTTAACGGAATGATTAAAAACTGGGTACTAGAGGTACCACTCACAAATGCAAGGTGAGCTTCCTCGAGGGTGATTCGGGGAGGTGCCTTTGATGAACAGGTACAGTGGTTGATGATGGTTGATGATGAGTAAGGTGATGAAAGAAAGAGTACTTCTTACCTCTTTTGAAAATACTCTGATTAGTCGATGCCTTTGAGTTATGTTTTCATAAATAAAATCAGCTTTATGCAAAACAGCCATATAACTTTGAAAGCCTCATCGAGCTATATTAGCTCTTAATCTTGCGAGTTCGTCGAACTCAACGTCGTTTGTTTTGTTTCAGAGGAGGACTTCACCGACCTCGAAGGTGGGTTCTTTGTGGACGTCGACGAGTAGTCTGGGGTTCCCAGGTGGCAGCTTGGGACATCCTGGAACAGCTGGCGCTGTGATGTTTATCTGTAGGCCTCTTAGGCCATAATTTGGTTCTTGTTGTTTAGAACAACAATTTGCTTCCGCTTGTTGTAATGTTGGGTCTGTGACCTCTGGTTGTCATTTGCTATCTTTCTCTATTATAAGAGTTGAACTATATGATTTGTGTCGTAGAGTCTGTGATGTGCCAGTTGTTCCACAAGTCTTGATCTCTCTATTATGCTTTGATAGTGTGCTGTGGTATCGGATAACCGGAGACACAGTATCACTGTATAGCAGTCGGGTCGGGGCGCCACAAGTTGGTATCAGAGCAGTACTGCCTGTAGGAAACCCTTCTACTGGTCGATGTTGAGTCTAGTGTTTGTGAAAATATTTTAACCTAAAAATGAGTTGTGAAAACCATCTTAGGATTCTTTTTACTCCTTATCTGGTTACCCTCTAATCTCGGAGCAATCTTACCTCGATTTGAGTTTAAAGGTTTTACTCTCTGTTACTTCAAAATTAGAAACGGGGTGGGTTCGACCTTTAGTGTTATGTGTCAGTTGCTCCCGCTGCGTTGCAATCCCAAATCAACTCAGATGTTTCTACCGAGTTAATCTTTGATCCTTTCTTTGGGTTTTAACCCACGGACTTGAACATAAGGTCCCGGATTGTGTCAACTAGAGTGTGTTAAGTTGTGATTTCTTAACTCTCACTAGTAGCACATGATGCTGATCTTTGACCCAAGTTCTATCTTGTTGTTTTTTCTGCAAGTATTATCGTCCCTAGTCTGTGTACTTGTGTAGACGCTAATGCTATTGTTCGACCATTCGGAGAAAGATACTAACTGTGTCATTGTCAAATCTCCAGAATGGCTCGAGGAGGCCGTGGAGGCCGTGGTGGTCGCGGTAACCACAATGATGATGAGGATGATCTGCCGCCACCACCCTCGATGGCTGAGGTCTTGATGGCCATTGAGGAGAACCGTGGGCGCAATGAGCGCTTGCTTGACAGTTGGTGCAGCAGAATGCACGGAGGAACGAGTGCAACACTCTCACCGAGTTCCTGCGCCCAGCCACCCACTTTGCTGATGCTAAGGAGCCACTGGAAGCTGATGATTGGCTTCGTGCTTTGGAGCGCAAGTTCTCCGCGCTTCATGTCCCATTGGCTGAGCAAGTCAACTTTGCCACCTATCTCTTGGTTGGTGCTGCTGGCTGTTGGTGGGAGAGCCATGTGGCTTTGTTTCCAGCCAACCATGTCTTCACCTGGGCTGATTTCGCACTGCCTTCCGTGCGGAGTACATTCCCCAGCCGATCATGGACTTGAAGAGGAGGGAGTTCCTGGATTTGCAACAGGGACGGATGGACCTCCGCACTTATGGTCGTGAGTTCAACCATCTCTCTCGTTACGCCCCAAGGGACGTGACCAATGATGCTGACAAGCAAGAGCTGTTCCGCAAGGGTCTGACTCCGCAGCTCCGCTATGAGCTATTGCCCTTCAGGTTCCAGACCTATCAGGAGCTGTTCAACCAGGCTTTCACTCTTGAGCAAGGAAGAAAGGAACTTGAAGCTTCCAAGAGGCCCGCACATGGGGACCACCAGAGTTCCTCGGGTTCTGAGAGCAAGAAGCGCAGGGTGTTTGTTCCCTACAGCGCGTACCTCGTGCTCCATTCATGCCGAGAGCGGGATACAGGCCACCTCCTCCGCGCCCACTACTTCGACACTTGGGGTAGGCGGAAGTGGGTACCGTCCTATGCTACCTGCTCCACCTGGAGTCACTTGCTACACCTGTGGCCAGGCTGGTCACTACTCCAGGGAGTGCCCCCAGAAGGCACCTCTCGCGATAACTCCTGCACGAGCCCCTGCCACTCCACTGGCAAGGCTGGACCTATTGTGCGTGGTCGCCTGAACCACATCTCTGCTGAAGAAGCTGAAGAGGACCCCGGCGTTCTTATGGGTGAGTTACGAATCAACGGCAATACAGCTACAGTTTTGTTTGACTCTGGAGCATCGCATTCATTCATATCCATAGCTTTGCAAAAGACCACAAATACCGTTCGAGAAAATGAGCCGTCCTTGGTGATCGCTACTCCTGGTTCCAAATGGCAAACCGATGGGGTTACTCCTGAGGTCCAGATTAATATAGGTTCCTTGTCTTTTCCTTATGCCTTGGTAGCTCTGAAGTCCAAAGGCATTGATGTCATACTGGGCATGAACTGGCTAGCCAAATACCAGGCTAATCTCGACTGTGCTGCCAAGACCATTACTGTGACCGCTCCTTCCGGTGACATTGTGAAGTATTGGCCTGCAACATCAATACCTCCGTCCGCCATCGTACCCAACTCACCTGAGATTCTCCTTTGCTTTATGGAAGGCGAATCCCCTCCTGAAATCCAGGACATACACGTGGTGTGTGACTTCCCGGATGTGTTCCCGGAAGAATTGCCTGGCATGCCTCCTGACCGAAGTGTGGAGTTTGTCATAGAGCTACTTCCCGGTACCGCTCCAATTTCCAAGAAGCCCTACCGTATGCCGGTGGAAGAGTTGGCTCTGTTGAAAGAGCAAATTGATCAGCTGTTAGCTAAGGAGTTCATCCAGCCTAGCAGTTCACCTTGGGGTTGTCCGGTACTCTTTGTCAAGAAGAGGGATTCTACCGTGCCTCGTCTAGTCTCTGACTATCGACCGTTGAATGCGGTGACAATCAAGAACAAGTATCCTATTCCTCGCATCAATGATCTGTTGGATCAGTTAGCTGGTGCAACGGTATTCTCCAAGATGGATCTGAGGTCAGGCTACCATCAGATAAAAATCAGAAAGGAGGATATTCCAAAGACGGCATTTGTTACTCGTTATGGCTCATATGAGTATACCGTCATGTCCTTTGGTCTCACAAATGCCCAGCTACTTTCATGAGGCTCATGAACTCCATCTTCATGGATTATCTTGATAAGTTTGTCGTCATTTACATTGATGACATCCTCATCTATTCCAAAACCAATGAAGAGCATGAGGAACATCTTCGTTTGGTTCTGACAGACTTCGAGAACACCGCCTCTATGCCAAGTTCTCCAAGTGTGAGTTTTGGTTGGATAATCTCGTCTTCCTTGGTCATGTGATATCCGCAATGGTGTGGCTGTCATTCCTGACAAGATTCAGTCCATTCTGGATTGGAAAACTCCAATGTCAGTCAAGGACATTCGAAGCTTTCTCGGATTGGCGGGTTACTACCGCCGATTCATCGAAGGTTTCTCCAAGATAGCCAAGGCCCTGACTGACCTTCTCAAGAAGGATAAAAAGTTTGTATGGTCGGCCGAAGCTGAAGAGAGTTTCAAACACTGAAAGCCAAGCTCACGTCCGCTCCTGTGCTTGTCCTGCCGGACACAAGCAAGGATTTCGTCGTCTTCTGTGACGCCTCTCTACAAGGTTTGGGCTGTGTGCTAATGCAAGATGGCCATGTGGTGGCTATGCTTCTCGCCAACTTAAGCCGCATGAGCTCAATTACCCAACTCATGATCTAGAACTTGCCGCGTGGTCTATGCTTTGAAGCAATGGAGACCATACCTGTTTGGTAACCGTTGCGAGATCTTCTCGGATCACAAGAGTCTGAAGTACCTCTTCACCCAGCCGGATTTAAATCTCAGGCAAAGGCGTTGGTTGGAGTTAATCACGGACTACAATGTGAGTCTGAACTATCAACCCGGCAAAGCAAACGTCGTGGCTGACGCGCTAAGTCGGAAGTCCTATTGCAACAATCTGATGATTGAAGAGGCCCAACCTGCCCTCTATGAAGAGTTCTCCGTTTGAACTGGAAATTGTTCCCTCCGGCTACCTTGCAAATCTGGAGATCAAATCTACTCTTGTAGACCAGATTAAGGATGCTCAAAGCGTGACAAGGGTATTCTAAAAATCAAGGAGAACATTGCTAGCGGGAAGGCCAAATGTTTTTCTGTCAATGAATCCGGAGTTGTTTATTTTGGTGACCGCTTGGTAGTGCCAAAGAAACGAAAATTGAGGGAGTTGATCCTCCAAGAAGCTCATGAATCTCCTCTCTCTATTCATCCCGGTAGTACCAAAATGTACCAAGACCTTCGACCACAATTCTGGTGGACTCGATGAAACGAGAAATTGCCAAGTATGTTGCTGAATGCGACGGCTGAACATCAAAGGCCTGCCGGCACTCTTCACCCTATTGCTATTCCCGAGTGGAAATGGGATGAAATTGGTATGGACTTCATTACTGGTCTGCCGAAGTCTCCAAAGGGACATGATGCCATTTGGGTCATCATTGATCGACTATCAAAAGTGGCTCACTTCCTCCCCGTTCGTGTGGACATTACAGCTGCCAAGTTGGCAGACCTGTATACCTCTCGTATCGTCGTCCTTCACGGCATTCCCAAGAAGATAATTTCTGATCGTGGAAGCCTATTCACCTCCAAGTTTTGGACTAGTTTCCAAACTGCTATGGGAACTCGTCTTAACTTCAGCACCGCGTTCCATCCTCAAACTGATGGTCAGACCGAGAGAGTGAACCAAGTTTTGGAAGACATGCTTAGGGCATGTGTAATCTCTTTGGCAAGGATTGGGAAAAGTATCTCCCTTTCGCGGAATTCTCCTACAACAACAGCTATCAAGCTAGTCTGGGCATGGCTCCATTTGAGGTTCTCTATGGAAGAAAATGCCGCACTCCTCTAAATTGGTCTGAACCGGAGAGAGGGCACTCTTTGGTCCAGATATTATCAATGAAGCTGAGGAGAAGGTTAGAATCATAAGGGAGAATCTGAAGATTGCTCAGTCTAGGCAGAAGAGCTACTATGATAAGCACCATCAGGAAATTCACTATGAAATTGGTGATAAAGCTTATCTCCGCGTCTCTCCCCTCGTGGCGTTCGCCGCTTCGGAATCAAAGGGAAATTGGCACCTCGCTATGTTGGCCCTTCACCGTTCTGGCCAAGCGAGGAGATCTTTCTTATAAGTTGGAGTTACCGGTCATCTTTCCAATGTACATGATGTGTTCCATGTATCCCAACTTCGCCGGTGTTTCAAAGATCCTATCCATGGGGTCAATCATGAAGAGCTAGATCTCCAGGAAGATCTACTTATCGCGAATCCTATCCGTGTCCTGGATGAAGCCGAAAGGAAGACCCGAACAAGACTACCAAGTTCCTCAAATTCAGTGGTCTCATCATTCCGAGGAAGAAGCAACTTGGGAACAAGAGTCTAGTCTTCGTGAGGAGTATCCCGAATTCCTCTCGCAACCTTAGAATCTCGGGACGAGATTCCTGTAAGGAGGGTAGAGTTGTAACAGCCCAAAGCTGAGAACCTAAAAACCGGTGTAATTTTTTTCCACTTTTGTGTGAATTGCATCATGGCATCCATGCATAAACATGTCTCTTTTGAGTTAATACAACCTTGATATCGAAATGATTTGAAGTTGCTAAAAACCAAATCTCCAAAGTGCGACTGGTTTCAAAATTCAAAGGAAAAGGTCTAGTCCGTGTTGGAAACAAAAGAGCAGGGGGCTCTGTGTAAAAAGGGGAAACTAAAGAAAAGGAGAGAAAACCCCCAACCAGCCCACTCCCTCCATCCTCACTCTCCTCTCTTTTTTTTCTCCCCAAAGAGCTCCAAAAGCTAGCTCCCATGGCCGAGCTCGCCGCCGTTGATTGAGGAGCCCCCGAGCAAAACCAAGACCACCAATAGCTCCGCCTCGTCGTCCTCTACCACTCCACCGAAGGAATCGAGTTGGGAAGCCCGCAATCGAGCTCACCGTCAAGTTCTCCGCAAACCACCTCCGGAGCTTTCCCGGACGATTCCGGCCGTCTCCGTTCATCTCCGGTCCTCCCAAGCATCCCTACGAGTTCAGGGTGAGCTAACCATCCTAATGCACCGCTACATTCCATCCCTTTCCCTCTATTTCGTCGAATCACCGTAGCTCTAGTTCGTTCTCGTCGTGTTGACAAATCCGGTGTCAGAACCGGAATTATCCGGAACTGAACCCGGATTCACCCGGTACCAGACCCGGAATTGTCCGGAATCTATACCGGATTAAGAAAAACGGTACTGGACTCGACCATTTTTGCCCGGTTCATACCCGGAAATGACCCGGAATTAAACCCGGTGCCAGACCCGGTATAAAACCCGGAATGACCCGGTACAAAACCCAGAAATTTCCGGAATAAATTCCGGATTTCAATACAGTTTTGAAATTTCTGTTTTCTTTTCACCCCTTAATCTCTAAATGTATAAATATGATATTGTTGATTAAATAAATCATCAAAAAAGTAATATCAAAAAGGAAATCTATTAAAATGGTAACTTTTTATCGGTGTATCCGAAAAATGCATGTAATACACCAAAATGCCCAGAAAATTGTGATTAAAACTTTAAAATAAATATTATGCATATTTGATCACATTTGAATTATGGTGCTTCTAGTAATACTAAAATCATAACTTTAAAAGAGAAATTTAGAAAGGTAATAACTTTCACCGGGACCTCCAAAAAATGTGTTCCTTATATCAAAATGCTCAGAAAAACATGAGTGATCCAAAATCTTTATCATCATGCATAATTGATCACAATTACAATAATGTGCTCTAGTAGTAATTATAATCACTAAGTTTAAATATGGGGTTTAGTCCAAATAATGCAATAAATATAATGGGGACCCCATTTAACTTGTTGGTCATGTTCAAAACTTCTAGGGTGCATTTAAAATGTCACATCATCATCCTTGTATGAATTGCACAATTGCCATTGTGTTGATTGTTTTTCCGGTGTTGTTTGTGCATCGGTAGATCAAGGAGGTGAAGTGCCACCCCTGTCTAGTGACGATCCATACTACCAGCCGTGTCAACAAGGCAAGCGTAATCCCCTCTGAGCATATCTTATCCTATGTTTCCGCAAATATTTTCTCCACTATAATATTGCATGCGGTTCTAAATGTCAATTTTGTTGGATTAGAGTATCCTATAGTTGCATTAAGTTTCCGATGCCAATACCTGTTTTCCCTCCTAATATCCATAGGATTGTTTTGTGGCCTGAGATACCTACTATGCTATGTTGATGCTTAGCCATGCTTAGTAAATTGCATAGCTATACGATGGATGGTTTGTGGTGGAAACAGGTGATGAGATGAATGGTTGTTGGTGGAGGAAATTGTGGTGACGGATAATAAAATGCTTAAAGGTGGGGATGAGAGGCCACTGTGGTTGTGGTGCTTTGTCTCGTTCTCGCCGCCTAGGTGCGAGTTCTATACCTCTTGAACCAAGACTGAGCGTGCAACCATGCGTGAGGCCTATGCATTGCAGGAACCCTCATAGACTAAATAACTCGAGCGGGGCTAGCCAGGGTCCTCTAGTTCGGGCTTCCATTTGCGCGTGCGTGAGTTGGTGGCTGAGAATGGTATGAGGATGGTGGTGTTAGGAAAATGAGTGGCCGTGGGGCGGGGTGTTGTGATCCTGGCAGTCCTACCGCCACTGATGATCCTGGAAAGTCCTTAACGAGGGAGAAGTCGACACCGCTCCCACCCAGCCGGCTTTCCACAGAAGAGAGCTAATGATCAGGTAATGGGCCGGACGGTACGCGTGGCAAACATTTGTACCCCTGCAGGGTTAAATCTTTTCGAAAAGCCGTGTCCGCGGTTATGGACGAACTTGGGAAGTGAAGGTAAGATCATAGAATAACTTCAACGGAATGATTAAAAACTGGGTACTAGAGGTACCACTCACAAATGCAAGGTGAGCTTCCTCGAGGGTGATTCGGGGAGGTGCCTTTGTTGAACAGGTACAGTGGTTGATGATGGTTGATGATGAGTAAGTTGATGAAAGAAAAGAGTACTTCTTACCTCTTTTGAAAATACTCTGATTAGTCGATGCCTTTGAGTTATGTTTTTCATAAATAAAATCAGCTTTATGCAAAACAGCCATATGACTTTGAAAGCCTCATCGAGCATATATTAGCTCTTAATCTTGCGAGTTCGTCGAACTCAACGTCGTTTGTTTTGTTTCAGAGGAGGACTTCACCGACCTCGAAGGTGGGTTCTTTGTGGACGTCGACGAGTAGTCTGGGGTTCCCAGGTGGCAGCTTGGGACATCCTGGAACAGCTGGCGCTGTGATGTTTATCTGTAGGCCTCTTAGGCCATAATTTGGTTCTTGTTGTTTAGAACAACACACTTCGCTTCCGCATGTTGTATGTTGGGTCTGTGACCTCTGGTTGTCATTTGCTATCTTTCTCTATTATAAGAGTTGAACTATATGATTTTGTGTCGTAGAGTCTGTGATGTGCCAGTTGTTCCACAAGTCTTGATCTCTCTATTATGCTTTGATAGTGTGCCTGCTGGTATCGGATAACCGGAGACACAGTATCACTGCATAGCAGTCAGGTCGGGGCGCCACAGGCTACACGACGGGGGCTTATTTGTAGTCGTTGAGGCTCGAGGTGGGAAACGGAGGCGGGAAGTGGATGCGCTGGACGGGAAGCGTAGGGTGGGCGAGCATGCGTCGCGCAGAGTTAATGGCGGCGACACGTCTCCGCCACGGCGACGCTTGGGAAGCCGGGAAAGGCTGGGCGCTTAGTAGGCGCCGCCGTAAATGCGATGCGTGCGACAGACGCATCGCCGTTCCATCCCTTCGTCGCCTGCGGAAACGCGTCTCCATTAACGCGGAACGATCTCTTGCACGCCATTAACTGCCTCTGCGCGCGCTGTGTCTATGACGGGTGGGCCAGACCTATCGGAGGACATGTCCGGGCTGTGTCCGGCCCCTGAGAGGGCCTCCAAACTTGGGGGCCCTTCCGGAGGGTGCCGGACACAAAATTGCTAGGCCTGGACCATTGGGGGTGCCGCTGTGGCCGTTTTTTTGGGGTCCGAGCACCCATTGGGCCTTTGGGGGTCATTTGGATGACGCCGCTGCAGATGCTCTAACTAATAAAAAAACTCAGTTGTAACACATGTGCAACTCCCGGATCACCATGAATCTTGACGCAAATGGAATGGCTGAAAGTCTTCACCGAGCTCTAACTTAATTCTCATATGGATACAAATTAGCAAAACATTTTCTTACAAAGAACTTCTTATGGTCGATATTAGCGAGACAACAAAAGTATACTTTAACCTAATCATAAAAGAAGGTACACCATAAAATTTAAGGTGGGTACTAATAAAGCATCCGACAGGGTTTTATCATGGGAGAGGTTGTATCTAGCAGGACTTTTATAAGCAACGCGGTCACATACAATAGAAAGTGGAACAAGGGTCTGCACGGATACATAAGCACGACTATACGATACTTGGGATGCAAGCGGGCCAGTTTTGCCCAGTGTCTTATCATCGGTAAGGTAATATCATGACTTACAACTTTGCAAGAACCTCATGTCCAACAGGGATAAAACCTCTTGATCCTAGGGTCGAACACTAGGCCCTCAAATCATAAGAGTACGGCCAGATTCGAGCTCGAGGATGGTATAAGGAACATAGGGTTGCGACCCTTAATGTTCTTCTCCTGTCCAACTAGCGGATCTACCTGATGTCAGTCGTTCTCGATTTGTTCGTCGACGAGTTCAAGGGGGGCACATCGAAGCTCTGTTTTTCATCGACACCATGCGACATGTCGGCATCAACATCAACACCACGATTTTCATGGTGTTGGCCGTGGCTACCATTGGCAGATCAGAAGTTCTCGATGGCTCAAGTAGAGTTCGAGACATCTAAGTATCGGTGGAGGCAGGGTCTTCGGTGGGATGAAAATATGCTTCACATGCTATTGTGCGGACATAGCTGTGGGACGATATAACCTTTCAAACCGCATACGTGATACATGTGAGGCTTTGGTGATAGGCAACTTGAAGTAGTGGCTTCGCCAAGTGGGGCAACAACCACTAGTACAGAATAGCTCATTAGCAACATGCCACTTTTGCCCATTAGCAACGCGTGGGCGCACGTTGCCAGTGTCACGCTGCTGCTATTTTTACTAGCAACGTGTGCTAAGGGCACGTTGACAGGGCACTGATTATTGGCAACGTGCACTAGTTGTAAACGTTGCAGAACCTCCCATTTAGCGGCAACGTGCCCTTCGCGCACAAGTTGCTAAACTCTCCTCTGGAAATAACAGGCACGCAATACTGATAATTGCCCAGTAGCAGCACATGACAAAATAATCAATATTAAGCAGTAAAACACAAAGTAGCACATGACACAATAGATAGATAGCACATAACTTATTTCAAGTCTCGAATTACATAAATAGCGATCTCGCTAATAGATAGCACATAACTTATTTCTAGTCTTCTAACTAACTAGCTAATCACTGAGTGTCTCGATCACCTCAGTCTCAGGCATGTGGTCATGATCATCTCTAGGGTCATGATCCTTAGACTCGGACTGGAGGAGTCTTGGGGGGGGGGGGGCCTTTACATGAAGTAGATCTCGGCGTCACCATGGTCGAGAAAGAAGGTGCACCTCTCAGCAGGTTGCATGCCGTAGTTAGTTACAAGTTCTGTCCAACGAGCGCCATTGAAATATGTGCGCCCTGGCTCGTTGGTGCACAAAACTCTGAAGCTCCAAGTGGGCACCGTCATCTGCACCAGGTTGACCTCAAATGTCCTGTGGTCACTAATGAGAATGCCAACATGCTCCAAGAAGTCACGTCTAGCCCTACACGGGATGATCTGAGTTTACCAAGGAACATGCCTCATATGAAGAGTGCACATCATGAACTTCCAAGTGTCAGAACTAAAGGACCAAGAGAAATGCATAACCAATGTTGTTATACATGTCAGTAGGTCCTTTAGACCAACACTCGAATTGATAATGCACACGAGTCTAATCATTGGCAGGTTCTACACAAATTCTAAACATCCAAGAAAGAGACACAAACAATACAGGTTTCACAGCGATGACTCTGATTCAGAGGACAATAGCGTGACTCTGAGTCTCAGGAGGATAGAACCTTCGGAAGGAATGCCAAGAAGGGGCCGAGTTCAGGCAGGTGCGAACTTGGCTCCTTTTTGGCATTCCTTCTACAGGTTATCTCCTCCTGAGTCTCAGAGTCATCCTTACTATCCTGTGAATCAAAGTCATCGATGTAATACAAGCCTCATATATCATTGCCAAAAACAAGGCAAAAAGAGTGCATACAAGACCATGTACTAATACAAGCGCTCAAATTGTATATAGTACAAGGTATTGTACATACTCTTTTTTCCTTTAACATGACATCGTTTAAATCATCGGCCTTAAACATCTACAACAACATGGATAAAAAGACGAATAAAAAGATGTCTCGTATGAAGAGTGCACACCATGAATTTTCAAGTGTCGGAACTAAAGGACCAAGAGAAATGTATAACGAATCTTGTTGTACATGTCAGTAGGTCCTTTAGACCAACACTCCAACAAATAATGCACAAGAGTCTAATCATTGGCATATGCATGTAACAAGCACCCCACGATGCAAGAAAATTAACGAATTCGACACTTAAATCAACGAGATGGCATAAAAGGTGCCTCATGCATATAAATAAAGAGTGCACATCAACGATGTAAGAGTCAACCTATCCTGTGAAATGATGTTTCACAGCGATATCTCTGATTCAGAGAACAGTAGCGTGACTCTGAGACTGAGCTGGACAGAAACTACAGACCGATGGTGCAACGCCGATGATCTTTGGCCGCTTTTTTACATTCGTTCTACAGGTTCCGTCCTGCTCAGACTCAGAGTCAACCTAGCTATCCTATGAATCAGAGTCATCGGTGTAATAAAATACAAGCCTCATATATCATTGCCAAAATAAGGAAAAAGAGTGCATACAAGACCAGGTACTAATACAAACACTCAAATTGTATATAGTACAAGGTATTGTAGACACTCTTTTTTCCTTCAACATGACATGGTTTAAATCATCGGCTCTAGTACATCTACAAGAACATGGATAAAAAGACGAATAAAAAGATGCCTCATATGAAGAGTGCACACCATGAATTTCCAAGCGTTGGAACTAAAGGAACAACGCAAATGTCGGTGTTCGGGCAACGGGGGTTCCCCATATGAAAGTGCATGGTTGCCCCCATGTGTGGTTTTGGTAATTAATGACACTCCTTATGGACTAATGTTTACATTGAGATATTCTTATAGATCTTGTCCATTGGAGTTCATGTGTTGGACTCTTGAAGATGGCATGATGACCAATGCTCTATTTAAGGGTTTATATGAAGAATGGTCATGTGTAGATGATGAAGTGCAAAGGCGACATGAAGACGGAGCTTAGCGAGGCTTTCCCATAATGGAGTATGGGGGAGCATTTGGAGAAGTCTTCATCAAGAAAGGTGTTCCAACTTGAGAGAGTCAAGATCGTCATCATCGAGCTCAAGTGGAATGCGCAAGGCAAAGGTATGATCTTGATAGGTTTTCTATTTTACCGGTCTCATGTTGTTAGTGGGAGACCTGGTTTTAGGATAGACGGCGTACTATCAAGAGGGGTTCTCAAGTGAGTAACTTGATCGCATCTTTTGTGGAGAGCTCATACCTTTGCATACTTGGCATATCATCTTTCTTGGTTATTATTTGGCTTTTCTCCTTGTTGGGTTTTGGTGCTTGTCGTGATCTTCATGACAAGCCCAAGTTCTTCGAAAACGGATTTCTTATTGAAAACTTGTTGCGTTTTCGTGTTGGAAATATTACGGTCCACCTTCGAGTTAGGGTCCACACCTTCCCATGTGTGGTATCCCCTCTATATTTGTGACCCTTAATATTTCCTTTCCAACACAATTGGATTCACCTGTTTTGGAGTTCATACGAGAAAGTTATTGCATTTCAGGTTTTGCAGTTTCACTGTTTTCAGGCCGGAGTCTCCGATCTTCTGGACCGGAGTCTCCGGTCCTTGGTTTTCCTCGGAGAGTGTTTTTCTTGTTCAGCCCCTGGTGGGGGCCGGAGTTTCCGGCCCAAGGGCCCGGAGTATCCGCCCCAGGCCGGAGTTTCCGGTCCCAGGGGCCAGAGTTTCTGCCTGAGCTTCTCTCGTCTGTTTGTTTTTTTTTTGAAAAAAATAGTTTTTTGTTTGTATTATGAGTTGGAAATAACATTTTTTATGTATAATTGTTATTTGGAGTTACAGGTTGGAACGTACGTGTGTTTTTTTTTTGAATTTTAGAATGTTTGTTTGAATTTTTTTACAAATTTTTTGAATTTTCTTTGGATTTTTTTTTTGCAAAATTGTGAATTGTAAATTCATTTATAGTGTGCCTAATTTTTTGTTACAGTTTTTTTGTGTCGATAGTTTGATATTTTGGAAATGTAGGAAATTTTGACATGTTATTTACATTAGGAGATGTAGAATTGAATGTATTTTTTTATAAAAAATTGTTTTCTTTTTTAGTTTGTATGTTGAATTGTAGCTTGGAATATGTAAGTTTTAACATTTTTTTGTAGTTGTTGATAAATTGTTTGTACTATTTGGAAGTGTAATTTGAATTTTTGGAATTTTTTAAAATCGTATGGACAGTTTTGTGGACGTATTTAAATTTGTTGGGTTGTATTATTTACAATTTTTTGAAATCTTATTGAAAAAAAAAATCTGACAGGTGGGCCCTGTGACGTCATGCTGACGTAACAGGAGCAGATCTTGGCAGCAACGGCAGCGGCGGCGCCGTGGTCGCCGGCGATGCTCCGGCGCGTTGCAGGACCTGCGGCTGGGCGCGTCGGACGCGGCCCGTCGCGGCGCATCTGGGGGTGGCGGCGCCGCCCCGAAATGGTCGCCGGAGCGGCGCCGGCGCGCGCAACGCGGCGGATGTCCGCGCGGCGACGACAGCGATTGCGGCGCGGCGACGACGTCCCGGCACGCCGCGTCCGGCCAGGAGGTGGAGGGCGGCTCGGCGGATCGTCCGGCGGCCGCGGATTTCTCCGGGGACACGTGAGGCGGCGGCGAGGCGCGGCGGCGACGGCGGCGACCCTCGGCGTCGCGCGCAAGGGAGAGAGGACGGGGAGGGGCTCGTGGTATTTTTGCACGGGCATCCCTGAATTTTCCATATTTTGCGTTTAGGCCCTGCCGCAGAGGGGACGGTGGAATTCGTGTGATTTTGGAAAAGGGGAGGGTTTTTTTGCAAAACGGAGCGGCGACCTGGTGGGCGACCGGCTGCGCGCGTGGTGACCGGCGGGTGACCGGCCGACGTGGCGCAACGCGATTGGTCTAAATTCGACATGAATAGTGCTTTCGGGTTTTTGGAGCGACGTGGCTTCATCCTGGCCGTCCATCGCGCGGATCGGACGGCCAGGGATCGCCCGCGACGTGGCTCGCTGAGATGCAGCAGATTTTCCTGTCTTTTATATATAGTAGGATAGGAGCTGTTTACATGACACTGCGCTCATTCTGGCGAACAATGAGATGGGAAGAAAATTAACCCACTTGATATTGCACAAACTTTAGGGGCGGACAGGTCAGACCAGGACACCACTTCCTCCTGGCTCTGGTAGGATAATATGAGAAAATCACAGCCGGAGTTGTACGAACTCACGAACATATCATGTTTGTCCATTACGATCGATTGTGTTCTGGGTAATTAAATTAAGGGAAATAATCCATAGTATTTGTCGAACACAGTTTAAGATGAGAAAGTTTTGAGAATTGAAGGTGCTCACATTGTTAGTGAGATGAAGGCGTTGTGGGGCAAGCTTCAAGGAGGTCAAGTTTCTTTTTATCGGTCGTGATGCAAATAATGCGGCACATAGATGTGCCAAAGAAGTTTTAAGCGTTTTAGATTTTGTTCGCTTTGATGTAATACCTAGATTTCTGGCTGATATTATTCAGTCTGAATGTAACCATTATCCCGTTCAATAAAGCAGTGGATTAGGATTAAAAAAAAGTTTAGGATGCTTCATTCCAAGTTTCGAAATATTTTAAACATGTTCCACTTTTCAGTTAAACCGCATAAAAAAAGTTGTAAAACATGTTGCGTCCGATAATATGAGTAATTAATCCCCGATGGCCCAACGAGTGTGCTTAGAATGAGAGACCAAACAAGGAAGGTATCCCTCCCTCACCTAACTAGGACTCCGGTTGGGTTGCTCGTGCCAATGATTCCGCTCTATTACGGAGGTGACACGATTCAAAACCCTATGTGACAAGGGAGAAGGGCTCCAAGTCCACGGTGAGGACCATGTCACTAAGTGAACGGCAGGGGCTCGTTGACAAGAGATGTGCTGCCCATTTCCGATGTAAACCCGTCGACAATAGAATTATATGTTAACCGGTTGGCGCGATGGCCATGTCGGTGACGCTGTTTCACCATCCATTGTCCCTTGAGCGACAACGGACAAAGAGAGTTTGGCCTAACAATTTGTATTGATGTCACATGGCACAATAACTTCTTTCATGTCATGTGCCTCGTATTATTTTGAAATAAAACTTCATAGCGTATTCACCTGGACGCTATGATGGGCTTATACGGTATCACTGCAATATATTATCGCCACACCCATACAAAACATTCTAAAAAAGTATTTTGTGGAGTGTGTACAAACTTCACAATAGCAAAGGAGTACATTTTTTCCTCATATACACATAAATGAGGAAGTTATTCAGTCTACACATAATTGAGTATATGAATTTCTCTATGTTTTATATGAATAACTTTAATCGCTTGAAGCAATAGTGACAACGAGGATAGAGATGTCGGAGGCACCAAATCACTACTAAACCGTTTGATGAAACGATCGCATTGCTTGGTAGAGAAATATCGTGTACTCGGTCCGTGGGAAATAGGGTTTAACTTATGAGATAATGTCATGACCATCTTGGAATAAAGGCTATGCGACTTAATTAATCAACTTATTTGCTTGCTTACATTTAAAATGTGTCCATCCATAAATATTTCATTTTTCATTTTAGCGTTTTCAAATTCTAATATTCACTACCGGACTTGACATGTTTGCCCAGTGCTCAGGAGGATAACATTCGGAACGAGAGGGCAAGGAAGATCAATTCAAATGGTGGTGGTTTTACATCACAGTTATAAAACCCACTTCAACTAGTCACGATAATTTCCCACTGTAAAAGGAACAACTTTGACGTTAGAATCGGGGCCTCGGACTAGGACCAGGACGCATCACCGAACCAGGGCTCGGGCCCAGGTGGATCGTCGTGCTCGCATTTCCCACCGCGAATCCGCGACCACCAGCGCCTGCAGCTTCGTCGGTGCGCAGCTCAAATCTTATCTCGCTTAAGCAGCCATGGCCGCGGCCTTCCTCCTCTGCCCCAGGCTGGCGGTGCCCCTGCGCCGAGGATCCCGCCTCCTCGTGTCCTGCTCCTCTTCCTCCTCAGGTGTCGGCTTCGTTCTTTGGTTCCATCAGAGCCCTTTCCCCATCCCAAACAAGAACTGCAGCTGTGTAGTACTGCAGTTGACAGATTCAGTGTAATTAACAGATTGTTTGTGCCCCGCAGATGCTGCTGGAGGGGTGGGATTCCAGGGAAGGGTGGGCTTCTTGGGCCTCGGGATCATGGGCGCCCCCATGGCATCAAACCTCATCAAGGCTGGGTGATTCTCCCTTTTCCTTCTGCGGATAATTTTTCTTCTGCCTCTCTTCTTCTATTCCCTTTTTTTGTGTTGTTGCTGGGAGACAGTTTTACTTCAGTACCTTATCTAATTGTCTTGGGGTTGGGACAGAGAGCACACAAAACTTTTACATTTTTTCATCGGTATGGATTAGAAGTTTCTCTAAATTTCTTGGTAATCAAATGTATTGGTTCTATGCTTATGCTTGTGCTTTGGCCATGAGCCCACGACCCATGACTGGTGTCTGAATTGTTTCATGGTGATTTGCAGTTTTGATGTTACAGTTTGGAACAGGACCCAAAGCAAGTGTGATCCTCTTCTCAGCCTCGGTGCCAAGTATGCTCTACCTCAAATATAACCATCTTTTACTTATGAAATGTGTGCCACTGACAAAACAACTACCTGGGCTATTGATTCGTGCTGTAGTACTCTAAGTCTGAATCTTGTGGAATGGCCGAAACCACAGTGCCTCTTTACTGAAACTGGATCGTGCTATAAAACTCTGACATGTTCACTCACTACTAAACACATTTTATACTTTCTTGTTTTGAAATACTATAAGACTGAAAAAATCCTGCATGTTGTCAATTAAAAAACTGAATCAAATCCTGCATGTTGTCAATTAAAAAACTGAATCAAATCCTGCATGTTGTCAATTATGTATCCCACAAACGTGCAAATCTCGTTTTGAAATACTATACATTTTAACCTACACAAAAATGACAAATGTGTAGATCTAAATGTACACTTTCAAATCACCAAAATATATAAGATTTATCATTTTTGTGTAGCTCAGGATATAAAGAATTTTAAAACAGATTTTACACTTTCGAGGGATACATCATTGACAACATGAAGGAACGTTTTTTCAGATTTTTCTAAAACTTATAAATATGACTTTTGAATGTTAAACAGAGGGAGCACCGAATCTCAGGAGGCAAAATGACTTTCCGCTTTCTCTCTGCTTACCTTATTCTTCTCTACTTTCTTTTGAAAATATTATGATTTCCTAAAATTCCATTCTAAACTGTCTTACTTGAAGAGACCAAAGCCTTTATATTACTAGTCTATTAGGTGGTTTCATGTTGTTAATGTTGACCCAAAGTTAAGTGACAGTATCGTACTCCTATGTAACAAAAGATGTGTGCAACATTCCGCTTGGTGCTAATACAAGAGGTTGGCTTCCTACAGGTTCGAATCTTCACCTGCCGGAGTTGCATCATCTTGTGACGTGACCTTTGCGATGCTTGCTGATCCAGAAAGCGCGGTACAGTTTTTCCCTTTCAGAGTTTGGTCGCCTTTCTTCTATTCATGAAGGCTCAGCATGATGACTGACCTAATTGTGTCTATAAATGGTTTGTTCCACAGGCTGAGGTTGCATGTGGGAGCAATGGAGCCGCAGAAGGGATGGCCCCAGGTAAAGGGTAAGTAGTAACCGATTGCGCTGAAGAAAAATGAACATAAAGCCAAGAACGTATGAAAAACAGCAGCAGTAGAACTTGAAATCATCATGGTTGTGTGTCATAGATATGATGTCCATGTTTTTCGCTCATAGTTTCTCATGCTTGTCTGTCATAGGTACGTTGATGTCTCGACAGTCGACGATGCAACATCTAAGTTGATCGGCAAACGTATTACAAGTACTGGGGCATCTTTCCTTGAGGTAGTGTTTGGCCCCTGTCGTTGCAATTTTGTATCGAATTGCTGATTTTCCTGTTAGAATGTGTCACTGGTAATGTAATTTCGGTACCTGTACTATTGGTCCTGTGCTCACTTGATGCTTTTCAGTAGGCTCCAGTTTCGGGCTCAAAAAAGCCAGCGGAAGATGGATTGCTGATCTTTCTTACCGCGGGTAAAATATCTAGTTGATAAAATGTAGTTGGTACAACCTTTTTTATCTGATACCTGAAACATTGTCGATATGATTGCCAAGGTGATGAATCCTTGTACAAGAGAGTGGCACCCCTACTTGATGTCATGGGCAAGGTTAACATCTCTAATCATAAATAAGCACTTGAATTGATACCTCATGCTGATCAGGATATGTGCTTACTTTTCCTTGCTCTGAAAGCAGTCAAGATTTTATCTTGGGGATGTCGGGAATGGCGCAACAATGAAGCTTGTGGTTAACATGGTCATGGGGAGGTAAAATCGAACCTCATTTATCTGAAATCACATTTTCTTATGTCATGTGGAGATTATCAAAACTTTGGATCCCCTTTTTCACCTGATCCTTTTGGTGAAACACTGCAGCATGATGGTCTCCTTTGCAGAGGGGCTACTCCTTGGTGAAAAAGTAGGGTTAGACCAGAATACTATCGTCGAGGTAGCTCTACTGAAACAAAACTGAGAAAGCTGAAATACCCTAACAAGAAAGAATTTAACCCAGGATGCTCTGGTCCTCCAACAGGTTATTTCACAAGGTGCTATCAATGCCCCCATGTTCTCCCTGAAGGGCCCTTCCATGGTTAAAGCTGCATACCCTACCGCGTTTCCCCTGAAACATCAGCAGAAGGTAGCGCCTGCTCGCCTCGCACGTCGGCCTATACGGCACTGAAATAGACATTGCCATTTCGCACCTCATCTGTTCCCGGCACTGACGAAAAAACTTTGCTCACGCGTGACAGGATCTGAGGCTGGCGCTGGCCCTGGCAGAATCGGTGTCCCAGCCCATTCCTACAGCTGCCGCTGCAAACGAGCTGTACAAGGTTGCGAAATCGCTCGGCCTCGCCGACCAGGACTTCTCTGCGGTCATTGAGGCGCTCAAGGCCAAAGTGCAGAGCTCGCAGCAGTAGAAATTGTTTGTTCAGCTGGCCAAGTTTAACCGTGGCCTTTATGTTTGTTTTCCGATCTTGTTGCAGGCTGTTTTGTGATTGTTTTACAGGCAGAATGTAATGTGTACAAAATATAAAATGAGTCAGCGCTACCGGAATGGATATCTCTTTGTGCAACCTATGCCTGAAGGGGAAGGAGTGCATGCTTTTGGTATGTAAGTAATTTTGGTTGGGTTACTGGAGTCAGTCATCCGAAATGGTAAGGAAATTAATGGTCCAAACTAACTATCTGACCTTGGCCTTTTCGGACGATGAGCAAATCCTAAAAATTTCCTTTTGGTCTGTACGTAAGTAGTATGTCTTGAAGCTCTGATTTATATAGACCAAGTTGACACCACAAAGACGTACTGCGTGTGGTGTGGAAGACAGTCAGACAGACCATGAGGGTGAGAAGGTCGGAGCCGGTGCTCGTGCACGCTGCTGCAGCCGCTACCAATGGCGAGTATTACTACCTCTCCAACCTCGACCAGAATATCGCCGTGCTCATGAAGACCGTGCACGTCTTCAGCCCGTCCAGCGTGAAGCCCGCAGGCGACGACGCGGCCACGGTGATCATGGACGCCCTGGGCAGGGTGCTCGTGCACTACTATCCATTCGAGGGTAGCCTGGTCGTCAACGCCGACGACGGGAGGCTCTCCGTCCGCAACGACCGCCGCGGCGTGCCGTTCGTGGTGGCGGACGCCGACTGCGAGCTCAAGGAGATCGGGGACGTGGTGTCGGCGCCCGACGCCGCGGTTCAGGCGCAGCTCGTGTTCGTCAGTGACTCGGAGGACAACGCGCCTCTGCTGACCGTGCAGGTCACCAGGTTCAGGTGCGGCGGCTTCGTGCTCGGGCTCGCCATGAACCACTGCCTGGCGGATGGCGTCGCCGCGGCGGAGTTCCTCCGCTCCTGGGCCGAGATGGCCCGCGGCGCGCCCTCTCCGCGCCACCTTTCCTCGACCGCACCGTGCTGCGCGCCAGGACGAGCCCCACGGTGGCCTTCCCGCACGAGGAGTTCGCCGACATGGAGGACGTGTCCGGCCTCGCCGACCTCAGCGACAAACCGCGCGTGCACCGGGCCTTCACCATCGACGCCGCCAGGCTGGCGCGGCTGAAGCGGCAGGCCGACGCGCGCTCGACCTTCGTCGCGCTGACGGCGTTCATCTGGCGCGCGATGGCCGGCGCCATGAGGATGCGGCCCGAGCAGATGAGCAGGCTCATGTTCGCCGTCGACGTCAGGCGGCGCGTCGACCCGCCGCTGCCTCGCGGCTTCTGCGGGAACGCCGTCGTCTTCGCGTGCTGCGTGTCCACCGCGGGCGACCTCATGGCAGGGCCGGTGTCCAAGGCTGCACGGTGTGTCCAGGACGCCATCGCGCGCACGGACGACGCGTTCGTCCGTTCCGCCATCGACCACATCGAGGTGGCCCGGGCACGGGCGCCGTCGATGACGGCGACGACGCTGGTGACGGCGTGGAACCGTCTGGGGTTCCACGCGGCGGATTTCGGGTGGGGCGAGGCCACGCAGTCTGGCCCGGCGGAGCTGCCGCGCGGGGAGGTGGTCATGTTCATGCGCGACGCGCGGGACGGCAGCATGGTGGTGCTGCTCGGCCTGCCGCACTCGTGTATGCAAACATTCCAAGATATGGTAGATCTGCTCTGATGTATGTTTATCACTCTTGTTCCAACGCCATGGGCGATTAAAGTTTGGCAGAGAGGAGCCATTGCTGCTTTGTCTCGATTTGCCGCCGTCAGGGCGAGAGGAGCCATTGCCGACCATTGCCGCTTTGTCACACCTTGCCACCGTATGCGGGCGGGGGACTACGCATATACCGGTAAAGACTTATCGGTCGAATGCAGCGATGATGACCATATGAGCCATATACCTTGTGTGATGTGTTGTGTTCAAGGCTAGACGCTTACACCTCATGCATGGGGCCATGGTGGTGTAGTTACGATCCTTGGTAGCCTCCGGCGTAAGGGTTACAAGACTCGGCTATGGGCCTATGGTATTGTGTCTGGCAGCCTACCAAGACAAGCCATTATTTCTTCCATGTTTTTAAAAAATCACAAAAAGATGAGCATAAGAGGGTCAGAAGAATAAGCAGCTACCAAATGTGAAATGTGTATCAGATTTCAGAATAGAGCATGCCTTTATTCATACAAATACAACGCAAGTACCAACAGTAAGAATTATTGAGCTGTAGAGTTGTACACTACATAACTCAGTTCGGCATGCGAGAACAAAACTCATACTCAAACACTAGCTACATGTGCCCTGGTGCCTGCTACGATGTGTGAATTTTCATCTATGTGTTCCTATTCACCGGAGGAACATCAATGGTATCTTGCAAACAGTCAATGTGTCCTCGTGTTGATGCAGCAGCGTAGCATATTCTTCATGATGCTCATCAGCTGATAATTGACGGAAAAACCTGCTAGTTTGGTAAAATATACACAACGCAAACCTGTGGATGTCCCACGCGCTAAGATCCGATACCGGCAACACCCGTGGCTTGTGCTGCTGCTTGTTGTGCTGCCGCTGCAGCCGCTGCTGCAGCAGCTGCAGCTGGTGATGGTGGTGAAGCTGGTGTCTTCTGTGGGGCTTCAACAGCGTGCTCCTGCGGCTGTTTGTTATCTGCCTGGGCCAATAAGTTCTTTATCTGGGCTCCGCTGAGGGTCTCCTGCTCAAGAAGTGCACTGGCTAGAGTATGGAGCTCCTTGTTGTGTTTTGTGAGGATGTTCTTTGCATTGTTGTATGCCTTCTCCAAGAAATTCTTCACCTCCTCCTCAATTAGAAGCCTCGTTTCCGAACTCATACTCTTTCCATCATCTTCATAGTTGTACGAAACAAGACCAACCTGCTTGCTCATACCATATTGGTAACCATTGCTCTCGCCATCAAAGTTGCTTGCTCGAAATCAGATGAAGCACCAGAGGTCACCTCACTATCCCCAAAGATAAGCTCCTCTGCCACCCGCCCTCCCATACAAACATCCAACCTTGCTAGCATCTGTTTCCTTGACATGCTAGTCTCGTCTTTGTCAGGGAGCTGAGACACCATCCCAAGGGCCATTCCCCTGGGCACGATGGTAGCTTTGTGGACAGGGTGAGCGCCATCGGTGTGGATGGCAACAAGTGCATGCCCTCCCTCATGGTACGCTGTCAATTTCCTGCTCTCATCCGAGATCACTGCCGACTTGCGCTCGCTACCCATCATGATCCGGTCCTTGGCATACTCCAGATCATTCATTGTAACAGATTTCGCTCCTTCCATGGCAGCCTAAGAGCAGCCACATTCACCAGATTAGCAAGGTCAGCACCTGAAAAGCCTGGTGTTCCCCTGGCAATGATCATCAAATCCACATCATCAGCCTTTAAGACCTGCAATTATGTGCAAAGGCATATGAGATCACATTCTGACGTGGATAGCATGCAAACAGACATTCCCGAAAATACCTTTGACATGTGGACCTCTAAGATTTGCCGTCTGCCCTCAACATCTGGATTAGGAACAACAATATGACGGTCAAAGCGCCCAGGCTGACTAGTGCTTTATCTAATGACTCGGGGAAGTTAGTCGCAGCGATGACAATTATCCCCTCATTCTGCTTAAAGCCATCCAGCTCGACAAGCAACTGATTCAAGGTCATCTTCATGTACTGCTGATCCTTCGGATTTCTACTCCCGCCAATTGCATCAATTTCATCAATGAATATGATACAAGGCGATCGTTTTTTGGCTGCAGCAAAAAGATCCCTCACTCTTCTAGCTCCTACACCTACAAACATCTCCTCAAACTCACTACCACTGCATGAGAAAAAAGGTACACTGGCTTCCCCAGCAATAGCCCTAGCTAGCATAGTCTTGCCAGTGCCGGGAGGGCCGACAAGCAGGACACCTTTTGGCAGTTTTCCACCAAGACGTGTAAAACGCTGGAAAACATGCAGGCAGAATGTGAGTATGAATAGAGCAGATAATATAACAAAATTAGAGGTTGACTATAAAAAAGGGATAATACCCATGATACACAAAAACAGAGGCTGACAGCTGATGTCTACATCACAAAATATGAACTGAATAACTTAGCATTTCAAAAAGCAAGCAATATGAGGACAAACAAATTGGACAGACATAAAGCACAACACTAATGCAAGACAAGAAGATTACTGCCGAACAAAATCAAACATAAATTACTTCCAAAGTTGAACGTAATGCAAAACAGTTCAAATTATGGCCTGACGAAAATAATCCATGGCACCAGCAACCAAACCTACTGGATGTCAATGGTTTATTATTAGAGAGTAGCTAATGGAAAGAATAAAAATGGATTTACCTTCGGATCTCGAAGGTAGTGAACTATTTCCTCGAGTTCAGCTTTGGCTTCATCAACGCCTTTTACATCACTAAATTTCGTGCTAGATTCCATGCTTGGTTGAACCTCTTCATTTAGACCAAGGCCTACAAACATTTATCAGTTATTTTTACTGCGACAAAGTCCAAAATGGAATTAGGAAATTAGTCATTCAGATCTTTGAGGAAACAAAACCTTTGCTGATTCCTCTATCCTCAATGAGAGCCCCAATGCCCGAAATTAATAGGAAAGTCAGTGCAATGCTTCGGAAGGTACGCCAAAGTTGATCCTTAAATTGACCTGTTTCTGCGGTAACCATGTGAATAGGTGCATTCGCAGTGCCAATAATTCCATCTTTTGTCACTTGAGCAGCACCCTTTAATGCTAGCCGGGTACCAAGGCTTCCTTCTGCCTTTCTGAAGCAGAAAGACCTGACAAGATATTCCATGCACGGAATGTTAAGCCAAGTTAACAAGAAACTAGTCCCTCCTATATATCTTATATTATGGACGGAGGGAGTAGTCATTAAGGAATGATGCTCAAGATCTGTTAGATGGAACCTAACCAAAAATTCATATCTACAGAAAACTGAAACAGATTTAAGTACTGTACAAGTGACTGATAATCCACTGGCCATACAAATTAAATAATCAGTAATCGGGGACTACAGTATAAGATATAGAAACATCTATATGCCATCGGAAGAGGAATACGTATGAGGAATTTGCAATTGCATTTTTTATCTAGTATGCAGAATCGCATCCAATTTTTATAGCATACAACCACAACCTAGTCAATGAAGAAGTTTGTGGTGGGATTCATACTATATCCGTAAAGATGTAAACTGACTTGTTTATCTGACAAATATGGTGATAAGGAACCTAAGCGGGAGTTATCTAGAAGTTTGTGCTGTCCATGTGGGGTTTATAATCTAAACTTACAAAGAAAAAATGCATTTTTTGATTCATTGGATGCCTATCTATTAGTGCAGAGCATTTGGATTGATGGCAAACTGTCACGTCTTTTAACTCTTCTTTTTCACCCAATTTACTATAAGAAATAAATGAATATGAAATGTTTCAACATGCTGCAGCCTGTCTTTTTTAGGGAAAAGGAACCTGCAGATTCCTTACTAGACTAGTGACAAAATGAAACACTTATTATGAAAAGAAAAAATGACATACACTTAAGGTGCCATACTGCAGACAAAACATGCATTGGTATAAAAACAAAACCGTGTGTTCAGGCAGCTGATGGAACCTTTGTAACTATTTAGCAAGAAAAATCAGAAACAACAGCATGTCCCACACAAAACAGCTGAATTAAACCAACCAATTGAGAAAACCAAAGAAAAGATATTTTGAGGATATTATTACCTCTTTGCAATGTTTTCAGCAACGTGCTATCATCCAGCCTATCAACCTTGACAAGAGCTTTTACATATTCCGAAAGTGCTGAAGAATTGGAATGCAATGAAGGCTGGCTTTCAAATATTTGTATCACACGCTCTGGGTCACTTCTGTGTATCTCTTTTAGCAGAGAAGCTTCACTTTGGGAGCCCAGGTCTCGCATGCTGCGTGAAAAGCCACCAAAATAGCTTGAATGATGTCTATCATGTAAATTCCTCCGTGCGCCACCTGCATTGATAATCGCCATAAGAAAACTCGGTAAAAGAAGCACACAGAAATAAATCTATGAGAGCAATGGCAGTAACAGCACTAGCTATAAAATAAAAAATAAATACACCATAAATCCTCTGATGGACTGCTTTAATGCAATTTCATAAAAGATACAAAGGGGCATACAGTGAAAATATGTGTTTAATATGCAGATACAAACACTCATTTATAAACAAGTAGAGAAAGATGCAAATGCCACACTGTTAGTAAATAAAGTAACTATTTGAGCCAACGTGTTGTTCATTGTACAAAGATCGTGTACCTGCACAGATGTCACTTCTAAGTGACCTCAGAGGGGAAGAAGCTGCTAACTCATTGTAGATTGCATATGCTGATTGGTTCCTTGTAGCCTGCGATAAAAAAATTATACCTGAATTAAGTCTTGCTAAATACAGCGACAGAACAGCACAAGAGAAAATAACTGAGCAAATTATTCAATGCAAACCCAACAACTCTCGATATTTAACCACAGGGGGAGGAGCTGGGCCTTGGGCGCCCAGGGGCATGCATACATCCTTGTCCTTGCCTATGTATAGCTTGGGCAAGGATGCAGGAAGTAGAAACTCAGCCACACCTCCAAACCCCCCTTTCTCTAGCCACAGCACCAATAATCCCCAACCCACAACACCTAAATAACTTCCCCTAATTCCCCATCCTTCATGGCGGTGTACACGGCAGCAAGTTCCACCACGGCCTCCAGCAGCAACGCTACCTGCGAGAGGAGCTCTAGTGGAGCATGGAGCCATGGAGAAAGAAACTCGGTGAAGTGCAGGTTCATATCTGGAGAGGCGTGCCCTCATCCGCATCCAACACGAGGCGAATAGCTGTCAATGCTAGATGAGGCCAAGGCAGAGCAGTCACTCCTCGTTATTGTGCGTGGTTCTTGATTAGCTATCCTACTGTTTTTCTTCTGATGTTGATTGAGTTGAGATTGGGTATCTTGGGCAAGGTGAGGAGTGTTGGGCCTGATTGGGCAGTGCATGAACATTGTAATTGGCACATTTGAAGAGATTTTGGTTCATTGAACTGTCAGTATATACTAGTATCCTAGATATTTTCATATAGGTCGTCACAGTAATCTGATAACTTCTATACAAAAAGAGAAACATATTGCACCACAAGAACGAACCTCCTGCACTTATTAATCGTGGATTAACTAACCTGAAATCCAAAACTAATGGGAACGACGGCTACATCTCTCCCGTCCCAGCCGCACCGCCCGGTAAAGGAAAAGCGCGGGAGAAAAACAAAGAGGAGAGAGCTGTTAGAAAACGCACCTGGGAGAGGAGGCGCCGCCACGCCATGGGCCCGAATCCCCAATCCGCCGCCGCCTCTTCCGACGAGATCCCGAGTCCCCAGCAAGCGGGCACGCGGAAAGGCGGGAGGATTGGATTGGGAGTTGGGGTGCGGAGGGACGGACCGGCGTTGACGAGAGGGCTGAGAGAGACGGCGCGCGGCGCGGAGGCGGGGGATTCAGCGGCGGCGAGGTGTGCCGCGGTGGTCGGGAGGAGGCGGCGCTGGGAAACAGACCACGTCACGCGGCGCAGCTGGACAAGGGAGAAAAGCTCTGATTTTTCTTTACCTTCTCTACCTCCGGAGGCTAGTACTGTTTTTTTTTCAGGGCTGGTACTGCTCTTCTGGTTTTTTTTTCTCTCCTCCATTTAATAACAAAACAGATGGGCCGGGCGGCTTCACAGACTTGAAACAGTCATCTCGGCCACACAAAAATAAGGTTTTGCGAACAATAGGCCTCTCCCGTATCTTTGGTTCAAAGGATCATTAGAAGCACCTACAAAACATTTTGTATCGAGCTTGTTTGGTTGGGGGATTGGATACCGTAAGAGCTTTTTGTATTTTGCATGCAATTTTGAAAAATATACACTTCTACCCTGAACGGCAGGCCGAACCTCTGAAGCCCAAAACTGTCCCAATCAACGCAAACCGTCCGATGAAAAATATACTAAGCACCCAAATGTGTAGTAAGATATTATCCCATGTTTTAACATCCATAAACAATATTACCGAGTAGCTGAAGTTGTCATGAGGGAAACAACAAGGGGAAAAGGATAGCTAAAATGAAGGAAAACAACACGAGGAAATAAACAGAACGTTGGCCGCACAATAAATATGCATGCAATGGCCTCGTGCATAGTCCGGCTAGATTCTTCCCTGCTGCAGCTCAAGAATCAAGACTGCCGGGGCCGTCATACACTCCTCACAGCTTGAGCTGCAATTTTCTAGGCAGATCGGCCTGGTATCATGCATCGATTGCACCTACGGGATTACACTTTCACGGCGCACTCGGAGTCACACGAGCACTTGGTTTCGCATGTCTTCCGGCAGGTATTGTAACATGACACTTCACATGTGGGTATCTCGTCGGGTCTTTGCAATCGAATTCAGAGCAGCACTTGGTTACACAAGCATTGCAGTCATTTTGGGCAGCCGCCAACTCCATGCTCATGGCAAGCAGCACGAAGCAAACGGCGGCGACCACCACCACCGCCTTAGCACCGCCGGAAGCCATGTATGCTAGGTTGCTTGGAGAATAAAGATCAAGCGGCCAAGAAGAAGCTGAGGGGTCGAGGGAGCCAAAACAAAGGACGAGGAAGAAGAAGAAAATATGCCAAGTGGTTTGTGCCCTGTACCGATAAGATGAATACCAAACGATGCCTTTTATAGCCACAGCCAACACACACTTGCATTTCATTTCGACAAAGAACACACACTTGCATCTGTATGATCCAGTGGTGAATGCATAATTTAGTGCACGTGAAACACGCACCATTGACTTCAGAATGATATGCACGATCCAAGCACCTTACTGGATTATATGCAAGTGTAATGTGCACAAGCATGCGTACGCGAGTTAACACAAGGTAGTGACAATGGCACAATGCCCCACCTGTCCTGTAATTTTAGGCCGGCTATCCTAACTAATGTGTTGGTTTCTTCGGCCGCGTCTATATTTGTAGCTAAATACCCGTGCGTTAGAAAAAGATAAAGACAAATAGTTGTTAGAGTACAATTTTGGTGAATCGATCCCTTGCATGTTGATAGTATAACGGCCATTCATTTTATTCACTTGCAAAACAACAACTATTAGCCCAAAAGACAATAGCTCGTCGACTACTGACATGTGCATAAGGTATGTTAGTGCGCACATCTATGCTTAGATGGATTACAGGGGAAGACAGGTTGCACCTTCAAAAGATGACGAACTAAAGCAAATATTAGGGCATGTCCATTAGTTTAGACGATGCATGTCACATGTAGTCTACGGTATAGATACCTCCGACAGTATTTTGTCTATTTAGTTATCTATATCAGAAACTTATACTCCGCATTGACCGTCATGTTGAGTACCATCTGCATGTTCTTCAAAAGCAAAGGTGCAGGAGGGGAGGAGGGGGGGCATAAGAGTATAAGATACACACTCCAATTGACGAGCAGATACATCAGCTCTCTAACTATAAAGTACAAATCGAGAAAGAAGAATCAAAATAATACATGAATCTTCCGTTCCCTAGGTGCCTGTGCATTCCTCCGTGTAACACAAATTACAGCTCAAGTGTTATATTCAATGACGCATGTTATGAATGGTATATATATGATTGGTCTCTCCAGGGGTCAATCGGTTGAGAAATAGCTTAGTTCTCGTTCGCATGATGCCATCAAACCCAGTTGCAAGTCAAGTTTCAACTCATGATTAGCACGAATCGCAAAGCAAAGTGGTCCGAATCAGTTGCAACTTATGACGTCATGCGATTGAGAACTAAGTTAACTCTCAATCGATTGAGAATTAGCAAAACCAATATATGATAGATTGATAGGTATGATAGATTGGTAGTCTTAGTATAAGAAAATCAAGTGCCGTGGCTCTATATACATAGATAGTGAAAGGTAAGTGTTGTAGAAAAGCTGACCTTGATCACTGAATGTGAGCCTGAACCAAATTTCCTGGGAATCCTCCTGAGGAATATTGAATGTTCTGTATCTAAACGTGACCTTGATCAATGAGTGTGAACTCTGTATATAAATATAGAAAAAACGAATGATAATTTTGATTATGTGGTTCAGTTTTGCGCTCAAAAGACCTACATCTTGTTGGCAGACTCTCCGTCTCTGTCCCTCAAATCAGGCCGGTGCCACGGCTCTCTCTCTCTCTCTCTCTTCCACGGAGACTTGGTCTCGTCGGCTCGCCGTCTTCTTCCTCAAACAAGCTCGCCGTAGTAAAATATTCTCCATAATCAAGGTCAGGCGGCGGCGTCCAACCGAGAGGTTCGCCATTAGTCCTTCCCACTCCCCACTTGAGCGGATTAAAAATTTGTCGATTGGTCGAAAAGACGGTGGCAGACAACCAAGATTCTACCGATCGATAAGGAAGAACCGCGGCAGCGGAGGCGTGCCGCGTGCGTGAGTGTGTCCTGACTCTGCGCCCAGTGGCGCTAGCGTCGGAGCTCGTGACGAACGTGGCTTCGTCCTTGTCGCCGATGGCACTGTCACGACGTGTCCAACTACCTCCACATGAGCACGACATACGCCACATAAGGCGTGGGACAAGACGAAAGCAAATTATAGATTTTTGTTTGATAAAATATATATCATGACATTGTTAGCTGACTGAAGATGGGAGTAAAGGGGATCGACAAATTGACTAAACCTATGCGAGATGCAGAAATTAATGTACAAGTCGATACAACATATTAAGCTCAACTTAGACCACCCCCTAGCGCTATTGGTACTGCCGCCGAAAAAAACAGAGTTAGTCTGATTTGTAAGCACTAAGTCTCTGTTTGGCAGTAGAGTTTTCTCACAGTATTCTAAGAATATTTTGGTTTATAGAAATACCCTAGTTTTAAATACTTTGATGCATGTGTTTGACGTTAGCAAAACTGCACTGTTACAAATCATGGTATTTGCTAAAACAAAACTATTTTGCACTATACAAAAAAGTGGTTCAGATATCTTTTTTCCGACTTGTAGTATTCATTGCCTAGGCGTGGAAATACTCTGATTTTCGAATACTTAGGTTTTAGAAATTGTCCATTGCCAAACAGAGCCGAACTTTTTCGAAAAACTGCCAAAAATGGAGCCAAGATGAGCAGAATAAGAAATCTGTAAAACAGCCATCAGTAATGCAGCTACTTCTGTCAGCCAACGTGAATGACTCTTTTTCCAGCAAAACGTGAATGATTCAGTATCTCAATACTCATCAGCTTCCCCTAAAAAACATCATCTTTTGGCGATTAACACAATACTAGCTAGTCATCCATATCCTCAAACTAACACGGTTTATTCCTTGTGGATTGAAAACAACTGCATTGTGTAATGGCAGGCACATGACATGACAGTGTATATAGAGAGAGTTCACGAGGTCTTCTATAAATAAATCGGATAAAACAATTGGTTCGGTAAACAGGAAATATTTTTTTCTCATTTTTTTGTACCTGTCTATGAAAATGGAATCAACCAGGATTAAACTTTAAACCTAATGCGCGACGATTCATAAGTCCGCGAGGCGAAGGATCCGAAGACTGCAGGTAGCTTGATGACGATGGCACATCTCGACCGTAAGGCGCCCTCACGAGTGTACGGCCCTCGTCATCATCATCATCGTCGTCTTCTTCTTCGTCCTCGTCAACCTTCATGCCGACCATCGCGTCGGCGTCAATCTTCACGGCACCAGGAAGTATGTAGCCGCCGTAGACTGGCTGCCGATGCTCCTCCGGTATCGTATACATCAACGGCTGCGGCGGCATCCACGGGTAATTCGGCAAGAGGAATCTTGAAGCGTCCGGCGCCGCCCGGCGGTGCTTCATCAGCTGCTCCTGCACGGCATTGAGCTCGGCTTCGGCGAGGGCAACCTCTTGCTCGAGATCCAGGGAGACGCCGTACGATCCGAGCACGGGACTGGCAGCCCGCAGGTCGGCCTCGTACAAGATCGATTTCATGCAGTCGTCCCGCTTCTCCGGGCCAGCTTTCGTCAGGAACCGGAGGATGTTCCTGATCCCAAAGAGGCGGTGGGAGTTGCGGAAACTGCTGGGCTTGTCGCCGGGGAAATAAGGCGCTAGTGGGCATCCCGGCGCGCACTTCCGGCGCTGGTGCTTGCACGCGGAGCACGCCGGATGCGGCTGCTGCGCCGGCGGTGGTGCAACCGCCGTCTCTTGAGGAGGATAGGATGAGGAGGACGAGAAGCCCGAGGATGACTCCGCCATTGCCGACGGAGACGTGGACGGGAGACGCCCCGGCGGGGTGGTGGACATGCCCGCACCAGGACTGGCGCCAGCACATCGTCCAGCCTGATCGATCGGGAATGGCCAGGGCGCTGGATGGCGGCGGGAGCAGGAGACCTACAGATGCGTGCGCGTGTTTGCGCGTGCGTGCGCGTGGCAGCCGGATGTGCGCATATATATGCGCCGACATGAACCGACCAACCGATTCTGCTGGGATTGTTACGACGGATATGTGCGAATTGCAACGGACTTGCTGTTATGATAATGATCTGCAAGAAATGGAAACAATTCGGATTAGTGAACAAGTCAAGGGAGCAAAATATAAACAATAATACTAGAATCTTGTAAACGAAAAAAATAAAATAAACAACATCAGTGAAATATTATGACTGCGGATCCATTTCCAGCTCTGTTCTTGTATCTATCCAACAATGACTCATGCATGCAGTTGGAGTTTCTACTTGGACTTAGGGCATGTACAATGGTAGAGAAGGCTAGTCTTCTCTTAACCCTCCACGTCATTTAGAGAAGGCAATAAATTGTAAACATACAATGCATTATCTCTTATTGTCATCTCTAGCAATTAATGAGAATTAATTATTTTTGAAAATATATTATGTTAATAAGGGAGAGCATGTCGTACAATGCACAAAATAGTCTTCTCTTAATATTTAAGAGATCATCCCTTAGCTAAGAGAAGGCAACCCTCTCTCTCTTCATTCTCTTTCCTCCAACTAAGCAAAAATCTTACGTGGCATCTCTAAGAGAAGGTTGACATCACCGCATTGTACATGCCCTTAGACTCAAGGCATATCACATTTTCCTTTTTTTTCGAACGTACTTGCAGAATTCCTATTTCATATCGGTAGTCTGGTTGCTATTTTTATTTTTGAATTATTAAGTCGGACTGAGCATCCAAATCTAAATCTGCGCAAGTTGAGTAAATAAAATATAAATTCATCTTTAAATGTCAAAATGTTGTATCAAGCGTGGGAGTATTAATTATGGATGTTTATGTATTTAGATGAAATTGTATCTCATTGGAAGAAACAACATGTGTAGTTCTAAATCTTGATTTTGATAAAGTTGATCCCGAGTATCTTATTAAGTGCATATCGGAAAAAAAAATCGGTGGCATCTTGGCTGGTGAGAGATATTGTGAGGAATATCACTCTATCGAAATAATAATACTTGCGGCATGGAATTCGCTAGCCATGGAGAGGTTAGGGCCACTCCGACCGGCGGTCCATCGAGTCATTCTTGTGCATCTTCTTCTTTCCAGAGTGAAACTCCTACTTCTTACCCTGGAGGTTCCACTATAAAGACGTCCACTTTGGTCATCAAGCCAGATCGATAAACTCTATGCGTTAACAAACATCAATATCAACCATCACCGTTGACAACGTGATTAACAAGAACATTTTTCTTCTAAAATGACGCTTTTCAAAAGGGCACGATTCATCACCGCTTGATCCAGACACGAGGGCATGCAGTATTTTGATGTACAGTTATTACAAAGTGAAAATAGCTATCTCGCAATCGTAATGAAACCGATTATAAATCCTGATTCATTTTTACAAACCTGCACGCGCAGCAAAAAAATTTGCAAAATCCGACTATGCAACTGGTGCTGGTGTGGAAATCTTTACTATTAAATGGGAGTTCATACGTTGGTACGTCGTCGAATTTCTGCCTCCTGTCTGCGCCTCGCGATCACGCCTCGCGATCACGTAACGGGCCGAGGCCCAACGAAACCTGCTGTCCACCGTGCGTCTGTGCGTAACCTTCTCCCTCCTCTTCCTCCATCCAGGAGCCGCCGACCAGAACTTCACCTTCCCCCACCAGGGCCCCTCCCCGACCTTCCCCCGTGGTCCAGCACGGGCTCAGGCAAGAGGGCTGCCGCCCTGACCTCCCAGCTGCGATGCCCAACGACCTCCACATCTTGCTGGCGTGACATGCCCTTTGCTCTGCGCCGTCATGGGCGCCCTCCGCCGCAGTGCTAGGCGGACTCATTCCCGCGCCGTGCCATGGACTCTTTGTCGTTTGCAATGTCAGGCTCCTGGAACATCGGGGTGGAGGAGAAGCGTCCACCTATCTGCTCTGCCCGCTTCGGCCGGACGCCCCTCTCCTCGTCATCCCCGATTGGATCCACGGGCTGGAGGGTAGATGCCACTGTCGGCTGATATATACTTTTATTTAGTCAGCCTGTTAATTTTGGATCATTCTGTTCGAGTTTCAATTCTGATTCCGTTACTGTGATGTTTCCAACATCTGGGATCCGTGAAAGTGTCTGGAATTGATTCGATTATGCAGGCACCAATGCACCATGTTGCAGGAGACGGGCAACAACCGGGTGTTGTTCGTCGCAGACGAGAACTCCAACCTGGCTGTGGTCACGTGGGCATCGTCCCGCCTCAAAGGGTCGTCTACAGCAGTGGCGACGGCCACGGAGACGATGGACGCGGAAGAAATCTCCATCGAGGGCGAGCAGAACAGGGCTGGCCAGCCCTTGGCGACGCACCAGAAGCGGCCGCAGCAACAACACTACAGGCTACAACAGCCGATCCCAAAAGCAAACTACCAGCTGAGCCTAGTGACGTGGTTGTGGTGAAGCGCGTGCCCCTACACGGCGAGGAAGCGTGTTGCAACACTCATGGAGTTAAGTTTGTGATTGTTTTGAAAGGAGCAGAGGAAATTATGGGACGGTGGTAACAACCGTGCTACTCAGTTGCCAAAAGATGGTACATCGATATAGTTTGGTACAGGGATAAGATAGAAAAGTTTTTTCATAGAGTATCCAAATATATTGTATGCCAAATGGTTGAAGATGTTTCACTGGCTGATAATTGTGATTTAGAAGAAATTGACTCGACCAAATTAGGTGGGAAATGGCAAGGTGTGAGCATTGGAATAAGGCGACCTACAGGATGTGGGATACAATTGTGCTTGGTGGAGTGGCACTGAAATTGGCGGAGGTTGATAAATCATCTACGAACCGTAGGACGAAGGTACGTAAGTTGTTTATACTGGTTGTCGTCAGATATGTCTATCAATCAATTTACTTATTTTCTACTCCACCAAATTAGTCAAATAGGTCATTCCATTTAGGACTGAAGACGGGGTAATATGTGATGGTTTCTTTTATGTATACACAGATTCGGAAGTGGACCTGGAGGCCAGGAGCCTGCAGCCGAGCACGAACGCAGGTTTGCTAGCTACGCTTTGTGAATAGAAATTTGACCTCAACAATATCAAGAGTGAGCTCAAGAGGACCTCGGTGCCAAATGCTAGGCAGGCTACAATAGAGGAACACCTTGAGTCTGTCATGGTCTACAATCTTGTGGTGAGCTCTTCAATTCATATCACTCTAATTGCCGCGCTTAGACTGTGTATGTAATGCAAGTTGACATAGCAGCCCCACAGATGTTTGGTTCTCTTAATTACATTCTGTTCTACCATGTAACCGATGTAAACATACATGATCCTTTATATGTTGCATATAAGCATATGTGAACAATATCGAAATTCGTGAGCTCTTAGTATTCTGATAACTATATATATATATACCTTCTTATTCGATACTTGATATTCGCTTATTGGTTTTGTGTTGAAATGATGGCCGAGAGTGATATATTTTGTTTATTCAAAAGAGTAAGTGTCCCTATATAGACCACTGACAGTATCGTGGAACCTTATTGGTGCCCATGATTAGACTATTAGTTACATACTGAACTTCGGTTGGGTCATTGAAGTTGTATCTATTAATGTTCTACATTACATAGTTATGGTTATATTGCATGTACTGGCCAGTTCAATCTGTCCAGTATGCATCGTAGAATGCAATACTAAGGCTGTAGCAGGAGTCTGAAACCAAGGTTCTTGACTCCATGGTTCGGGACATGATCTATACTGAACAAGAACACTGTTAGTCCTACTCCTATATGTCTATGCTTCAGCTCAATGATTTTGCTAGCAGGATTAGAATGTGGCTTCTGCTGTTGCTCTGTAGCAAAGTGAGATTAGCAGAGTGTGCGTCTGCGGTGGAAGCTACCTCCCGCAACCCTACAAGGCGGGTTTTTTGTCGCACGCATGCCCACGCAAGACCCCTCGTCCCCGCTCCCGTTCATTCCAACCCTGATATCCTCTCGCCTCCCCTACTCTCTTGGATCCTACATAAACATAGAATAGTCCACGCTCTGGAGTGCAGCTCTGGTTCGTCGTTGCCATGTCAGCTGGAGCTCTGGTGGATTAATGTTGTGATGATGGTCATTCTGGTAGATGGCAATTGGCATCTTCTCCGTAGAGAGAAGCACGTTGGGAACATCTTTAAAGTCTGTTGGGTGGTCATTGTGGTGAGCTCCCTGTCTCTCCCTCTTCTTCAGTTTTCTTTTGTGCCATGGCTTAAGCAACATTTAGTTATTGCTTATTAGAATTTTGTGATGGATATGTGACCTTGGATATCATGTCTCATTTAGAATTTTTGTACAGATTCGATGCTTTTGGTGAGCAGTTTGTAGTAGCACACATTTAATTATTTAAACATATAATTGTAATTTGATATTTCAGGAATTTATTCAAGCTGAGTTGCTTGCGAACTCAAAGAATATCGGACATTTAGCCTGCAAAGTTGTATGTGTCATTAGTATTAGTAGATGATTCATATGGATTTGGTTTTCTTGCTTTGATTGCTGCAACTTTTACCGTTCATTTAGGAAATTTAGAAAATATGGTACCTATTGGTTCTTCAAATTGGGAATAGTACTATGTGTCATGTGTTTGTTGTCTTGACATGTCAAGTGTGTAAAAGCACGATACCTGTTCAGTCGTGTACCTTCCCAGGTTTAACGCATATTCAGTTGTGTCATCCCTTTCTTTGTTTTTGTATTGCAGCATGCAGTTTGGATTTGGTCCTGACCGTGTACTTTTAGGTGGTTATGTATTTTGTACCGAATGTTGTTCTCATCATAATAAAATAGGCTAACCTCTACATGTGTCAACCATAGCATCAATTAAGAAACGCATAATTCATTTACTTGTGTCATCCGTAGCAGCGCACGGGCATACAACTAGTTTTTACTATTAAATGGGAGTCGGTGATGGTATAACCCATGGCAGAATTTTTCTGCCTTCCGATTCTGCCCTCCGCCGTAGTCCCTCTCAATTTCTGTCAAAATTTTCTGCCATCCTCCCACGCGTGGGGCCCACCGCCGCCAGCGCGTCCGCCCGGGAGCCTCTGCCCTCATTTCCTCTTTTCTTCCCTGTCGCCTCTCCTCGCCGCCGCCTTGCGCCATGACCGCTCGCGCCGCCCCCCAACACCGCCAGGCACCGCCGTCACCAGCACATGTGCCCTTCTCGCCATGCTGCGATGCCGCCCTGCGCCGCCAGCACCTAGGACCTCCTCGCCTGGCCCCCATCTCGATCTAGAGCTCCACCGACGCCAGTCCGCGCCGCCGCCCGGAGCCTTGGACACCCAGCACCACCGGCCTCCCGCAGTCCACCCTGCAGCTCGCCGACCTCTCGCACCCAACCTATAAGCTCGCTCGACGGCCTGGAGGCGCTAACCCTCTCTCGACTTGCAGCAGCAGGAGCTCGTCTCAGCCCGCACCTCCCTGCACGCCGGCGGTGGAGACCAGCACCTCCCTTCACGCCATGAGCCGGAACATCTCGCGATCTCCCGCACCTCCCTGCACGCGATTCGATCCCTATACATCCAGTTCCCCATCGCCAACTCGTGAATCGAGTGCTTGCTCGCTGCCGCCGCCAGGAGTCCGACCCCGCCCATGCTGGTCGCCGCCTCCAAGATCCCCCCGCCACCGCTACGAGGTCCCTGGGTACCCGAGCTCCACTGTGAGCACTTGCTCGATATCAAGCTGACCCAGCCTTTGCTACATATTTTCAGCCTGACCCTTGCCAGGAAGGAGGTGATGGTGAGGACGGGGGAAAGAAGAGCAGCAAGAGGTGGACTGGAGGTCAGACGAGGAGCTGAAGAAATTCACGGGTAATCCATCCATTGAGGCCGCCATCGAGCTCGCGAAGAAGGGCTTAGACTAGAAGCTCCGGGAGACGGCAACCCGGTGACATGCCTGCTCCGAGGGTTCATGAGGGAGAGCCTAGAAGGCCGAGCAGACCTTCAAGGCACTCGATCTCAACAAGGTAACCAACTATCGCATGTTCTGTTAGCTGAATGGAAATCTCAACCAATTTAAGATTTGCATTTAGGTGTAAGTAACTTACACAAAGTAATAAATAGTACACCTAATTTCTGTAAACCTGAGTCCGAGCTAATAAACTTGCTTCCAAGTAGTCGATGGAATGTATCTTTTGCCTTTTTAGATAGATTTATGTGTCTCGTAAATGAGGTTTTATTCTTTATCAAAGGTAAGACATGTTCTTAATTGGGTTTGCTTTTTATTGGTTCAGGAGACTGGCAAAATCGGTTGCAAGAATCATTGCCCTTGCTCGGTTCAGGAGACTAGCTACAGTCTTCTTTGATAGACCTGAAATGCTAAGCAACCCTATAGGCACATTAAAGCTATTGCACTATGAAGGTTGACAGGAAACATGTCATTCCTTTGTATCACATGACATATATCTTCAGCAAGAATAGTGACGAGTTCTTCCACTCATGTTTTTCTTGTTATCAGGTGAAGTGTCAAATCGTTCAAAGGGAGTGTATGGATCAGGTGCACATACATATTATGGCCTAATCACTCTCTTAGCAACTGAAGATGTAGTTGCTCTCCAGTACTACATCTTGAAACAATACGTTCTCGGTATTTTTTGTTGCATTTTTTCACTGCGGTTTGCCCTCTACAGATATGCAAGGACGATAATGCTCAGCCTCAAGTATGGGAATATGTAGCTCCTGTGAAAGGTCATCCGTTAATCTAGGTAATTGCACTTAGTGTCACTCTTAGTTGATGGCATAAAGGCTTGAGATTTCGCTTTGTTAATCATAAGGTGAAGATCCTAAAAAAAGAATCATTTGTTTTCCAGGGGTTTGTCCTGAATCTTTGTGATATGCTCGAATTGTGGATTAATTGTATTGTCAGGTTTGTCAATCTATCTTATAAAATAGGTTCTTAGTTATCTTTTTTTTTTCTATTGTGCTCCCAGAGCGAACTGTGTAGTCAGAGTAACTTAGCTGATATATGACCACTAATCATTCACCCTAATCAGTATAGTGATGTTTACATTATACAGGTTTGTGATGTTCAGAGTCAATATTTTCTCTGAGGCCTCTTGGGAGAACGGGAATATACCAAAAAGTCCAGACTCACAGGCTTTGGTCTCTATATTGATGGCGATTCATAGCAGATTGATGGCGAAGTTGAACAACGCATCCAGTAAACATGTTAATCATAATAAATTATGGACGGTTGCTGATCGATACTAAAGAATGCTAGAGTGATTAGTAACATCCCAGAGTAATATGATGGTATTTAGATTTTGATGACCAGCACAAAATGCAAACTCTTCTTTTTTTTTTTTTTGCGGGGAAAGACACAGATTACAACGGTAAATTACAGAAAGGACCAGATAAGAAAGAAAAATACAATACCGCCCTTCTGCAAGTCAACGTCGCCGGAGACGAAGGCGCTGTCGGTGGCGCGCCGCTGCTCGAACTCCACAAGCCTTGGATCTGGAGCCTCCCCAAGCCAGCGGGAAGTCGCCGATCACCGATTCCGAAGAATCTACGCCGGATGTCGCCGTCGTCGTCGCGCCGCTGCACTTCTGCATCTTCCGGTCGTTCTCCATCCAGATCCGCCGTCCCGCGGAAACTGGTGAGGGGATAGCCGAGCCTGGCAGCTCCGCTGAGCTGCGGACTCGACGGAGGCGATGGGTCGACGCCGGAGCTCCTCAGAGCGCCACCGCCGAGGGGAAGGACCATCACCTGCAAAAGCTTCACTGGCTGCGCCTCCTCCGCCATGACGCCGCCAGCAGCCACACAACTCACAACTACGCTACCTATATACACGGATCCGTCGATTCCCCGCCCTCCCGCCGCCGGAGCGGCCGCCGGAGGACGGGGAATCAAGCGGATCGACGGCGAGGGAGGTGGTGCGAGCTGTCGGTCCAAAAGTCGCCCTTCTCTTCTTGGACGGGGAAGGGTGACGCGTCCAGGTCGCGTCTCTCAAACATAAAATGCAAACTCTTCTTGATTGCACTATTTTAAAACGTTGACATTTCTCAGGTTTGCATTTGTTTTCAGTGTGCCTATGAAACTTTTTGGTAATTTGAGTATTACGAGTGTATCTTGTTTGTAGGTATTCCCTTAGTAATCAAGCTCACTTCTAGGTGAGGAAGGCTGGTATCACGTCGAGACAAGGATGGTCAGGCCCAGTGTTATCTGTGTCGTCATTGACTGAATCACCTGAGTCAAGCTGGACGCCTGGGAGGCCATCTTCAGGAGGCACATCACAATGTCGTGGTGCTGGAGCCGCCTCCGCCACGACGTGTTGACCCCTTGAGTGTCTGCACTATTGGAGCACTATCAGCGGGGTGGTCGAAAAAATGTGCGCACACACGGGTCGCTGGCCACGATGAACAGACTGCTTGCTAGGTGAGGCTGTTTAATCGAGACCTCTAATCATTAGTTCAGAACTTTTAAAACTGTTTCCGTGGAAGGGAACAGGTAGGAGGCTAGGAAGAAGGTCTTTTCTTACCTAGCAAGCAAACAAATTGTGGATGATTTTATCTGAAAAATTAGATATGTAAGATCTATACTTAAACTCTTATACACTAAAAGTGCCTTTTATAAAAGTTGCTCTCGAGAGACCATACACCATGATTTACCTATGAAGAATTGACATCTTGATCATTTTGAAATGACATTGGTTAATTTTTTAGAGAGATATCTATGTGTCTTATGCTTTCCATTCACAGCTGCCAATTTCATGTACTATTAAGTTGGTCATGTGATGTCGTAATATTCAACCTCTCGTAAGGATTTAATATGCATGGTGTTTCAGATGAAATGGTGGAAATCTTTGTCGAAAGCATGATCTCGGTTTTGTAAAAAAAAATCCCACATTGTGTAAGCTATTTAATTTGATTGAATCAAGCACTCTCTGCTATTGCTTAAGTTTGGTTTTGGTAACACAAAATTACCATACAAGGTAAAAGACTGCGCATACAAGGAAACACGATTTGGTGTTTTTATTTCTATTGGTAGAACAAACAGGCAAGTTAGGTGCATTTTTTTTCAGTTAAAAAAGACTTCTCTTTCACTTAGCAGTGAACATTGACTGAGAAAAGACGCACATTAGTCTTGTGTTAAGCAGTCCAGTACATTTTAGCATGTGAGATGAATCAGTAAGTTATCTATTCCCGAGCTAAGGGAGAAATTGGTAATTGCTAATATGATAATCTTTTAGTGACACAGTTGGAGATGAGTCGGATGGATGCAATGGTCGAGAAAGAGAGAGTCCACGGAATAGAACAACAATTTGATTGACGTACTTCCTTCTATGAACAGGATGTCTAATAATGTGAGGTGAATTATGTGGCTATAATTAATATATATATTTTTTATGAATATTTATGGGCATTCATGTTTACAGTTATGAACATGTGTTACAGCAAAATAAAAATACCGACAGCCGTAGCAACGCACGGACATTCAACTAGTACGAAGTAATAGGTGTACGATTAAATCAGGGCCATCCGATCCACACAAGCTAACGAAATGCGACCCCTTTTCTGGAACCACCCACGTCATCCCAAATTCGCCTCACCCGTGTGCTCGCTCCTCTTCACTTCCTCCGGCCCAAAGCCCCAGCGCCGCCGCCCGAAACCCCTGCGCCTCCTCGCGCCGGCGAAGCCCCGCTCCTGGACTGGAGATCCGTCCTCGCCCCCCGCGATTCCTTCCGGTGAGGACGCCCTAGCTTGCTTCCCCGTACCGTTCTCCGTCTCGCCCTGGTCTTTTATCTACTGTGAGCCAACAGATCTTCCTTCTTGTCCTGTAAGATCGATCTCGGTCCGTCTACCTGGGGAGCAAGTCGCGCACCTCACGAGGTGAAAGATGGGTATCCTCGAGAGGATCAAGGAGATTGAGGCCGAGATGGCCCGGACGCAGAAGAATAAAGCAACAGGTTGTGTTTTCTTCGCTGCCCATTGGAAATTACAGCAGTGTAATCGTTGCCACTCACTGCGTGCTGTTCGTTCTTTTCCTACTCGTACTTTTGATGAAATTGTAACGTACCGCGCTACTTGTCTAGTGATGTTTTGGATCACCAATTGCTAATTTATCCCCTTTCTATGTTTTCGGACATCTGATAGAGAATATAGACATACATTTTGTTCTGTACCTACAGTTTCTTATCATATGCCCGTTCAATGTCATAGACATACATGTAAATCGGACTGGCTGTACGCTTGTTTGTGCATCAACTGGTGGAATCACAACAATTCTAAATTCTCAGAAAAATGGTTTTCCCCGTGGGCATGAATATCTATGTTATTTATGACTACTGGGTTCGAGAACAATCCTTTTCCGTTCTTATGATTCTTTACCTTTAACATACATACCTCTATCTTAGCTTCCACACGGGGTTCGACTAATGACTGAACCAAATCTGCATGACCAACATCGGTAGACTAACTTGGATCTGACCTGCCTCCCGTATCAGCTCTCTCTTCGCAATGAATTCCAGTAGTCAGCCGACTTAGATGTTAGTACGGTTTGCTTCCCTCTTGGAGCCATACCATAGGTTTTTGACCCACCTTATCTTTGGTACCGGTACGGGCATGTTCCCTCAAGGGGAAGGCTCTCGGGAGTGTGAACCTATGTCTTTCACTCTCGACCACCGGAGTAGTTTGAACCAACCAATTGTGTCACGTATATCCTTGTTTATGCATTTTTGCTTGTATGTAGGAAGTTACAAATGGGTGTGACTTCCACAAACATATGTACTGCTATGTATGCCAGATCAGATAACTGTGAGAAAGCTTGTACAAAACACTGTCTAGCGAGGAACTGCATGTACATTTATATCTGCACAATTTATGTCCCTCAGCCTGTTAACTTCTAAGTTTTCATTAATAAGGTTGTCTATCAACGACTATCTGCAGTTTATCCTGATTTAGCAATGGGTCGTTGTGGTTTATTATGTTGTATGTTAAAGGTTCTTCTCCCTATTGTAGGGACTAACCTATCTTCTTTTGCTTCACAGAATATCATCTTGGACAACTGAAGGCAAAAATTGCAAAGCTGAGAACACAATTATTGGAGCCTCCAAAGGTACTTATGAGTTATGGCGCTGCACAAATTAGACGTTCATGCAAAACTATTATTTTGTTTTTTTCTTAGCCAATCCCTTGCTGAGTTCTTTCACTCATCAACTTCAAAGATTTTGAGTAACATACACTAAAAAAGGAGAATGGACTTTATAGTTCCTTGAACTTGTGTGGTCACATCAGCCATCTCATTTTGTTGATATAGGGTGCCAGCGGAGGAGGAGAAGGTTTTGAAGTCACAAAATTTGGCCACGGTCGTGTTGCGCTTATAGGGTTTCCCAGGTCTCTTTCTTATGCCTCAAGCCTATCGTTTTGTAGCAGTGGATTTTTGTTTCTGTACTCTATTATAATCAAAGAAGGGGAGCCTTGGCGCAGCGGTAAAAGCTGCTGCCTTGTGACCATGAGGTCACGGGTTCAAGTCCTGGAAACAGCCTCTTGCAGAAATGCAGGGAAAGGCTGCGTACTAAAGACCCAAAGTGGTCGGACCCTTCCCCGGACCCTGCGCAAGCGGGAGCTACTGCACCGGGGCTGCCCCTTTACTCTATTATAATCAATAGGAGAACCTTGTGTCTATCCAGTTACATGATTTGTTTCATTGTATTCTTGACCCATGCCTATCTGTCAATCTAATTCAGCCGTCAGCTTGCTTATGATGGATATTTGATGTCTGCATTATCTGATATTCTTATTACCCAGTCTGTGCTATAGTGTATGCGCCTCTGTCTTTTCCCTTGAAAAAAATGTATGATATATGACCCACCATCTAATACCCAATACTATTAATCACATGCCCTTATTCATGTGGTTGCTAGCTTAAGCATAAAGATCATTCCTTGTTTGTACTGCAATGCATATAAAGCTAAATCTAGTTTTCAGCTCAGATCTGTAATGTCAATATGACTCCTTTTTTTACTCCATGTCAGTATGACTCCTCACATGTATGAGAATTTTTATTGCAGTGTTGGAAAGTCAACTCTTCTAACTATGCTGACTGGGACACATTCTGAAGCTGCATCATATGAGTTCACAACCCTCACTTGCATTCCCGGTATTATCCATTACAATGATACCAAAATCCAGCTTCTTGATCTTCCTGGTATCATTGAAGGAGCCTCTGAAGGCAAGGGGCGTGGAAGACAGGTAAGTACTTGTTTTTTGGTTTAATTCTGACTTGTGCTTAATCTATAGGCACACATAACTTGAGGGTATTACTTTTGATGTAACATCTTGTTCCTCTTTTCAGGTTATCGCTGTCGCCAAGTCATCTGATCTTGTGCTTATGGTTTTGGATGCCTCAAAAGTACGTAATGCAGCTCTATCAGCTTTGTTTCATTGCTTGTGCATCCCTATTTGCTCTATGAAAAAAAGAGACTTTCCTAAGTCCAATTATTATTTAATCATTTGAGAGAAGGGGAACATAAAGGAACGGAAATATATCTTGGACTCTAGAGCTTTCAAGTATCAAAGTTTTGATCTAATCTAATCGTGCCCATGTTTCAAAGTTATCATATCCGGGAGAAATTTTTAGGCTGCAAAAATTGAAGTTTTATAATCTAAAGGAAAAAATGGAGACAAAATAAAGAAAACCGTTTAAATAAGTATTGCTTGAAATTAAGAGAAAAAAGAAGGCATTGCGTTAAAAGAAAAATGTTTTGGAGCTCTCTAAACTATCACGACTTCCTCTCTGGGCTCCTTACCATTAGACTAACGGAAATGGATAACTTGTGAATCCGTTAGTCTAACTGTGAAAGGCCATGATAGCAACAGAAGCAACTGAAATATTTAGCGAGTCCTAACACAGTAAAAAAAGTTGAGAGGCAATTGAGAAGGTTTAGGGAGTTCTCTATATGCATGAAAATTTTGCGCGGGCCACGGAGCTTAGTGCCTGGACTTTTTTCCCTGCTTTCAGTTGTGATCCTTCCGAAGTCACTCTCTTACAGATGGTGGTAATGGCAGGCTGCACAATCTCTGACCCCACGAATCAAGAGATTGATTCCTGCAAACGATATCATGTGACCTCACCGATATTGTACCCTCGCCTGCCGTGCTGAACTACACCCTCGCCAAACTCTTTCGCCCCAAAGCTCTCAAGAAAATAACGATGTCGATCTATTATGATCCGAAAAAATGGGTACCGCTAGTCCATGACTTGCAAGAGGGCTGCTCTGTGGAGGGGGCAAAACACAAGAAACAAAGCGAATAAGCTAAGACGCCTCACATAATGGGAGTTAGTGGAAAAACTAATACACTTTTTAGATATTGGGAAGGAGGGAGTAAGTGGGATGCATGTTCTCAGTTAGATTTTTCCGTTGTTTCTAGAGCAAAAGCCTAAATTTTTAGTAGCATGTAAATCCCAGTTCAGTTAAATTCTTCATGTTTGTATATGTGCTAAGATATTTCTGAATTCTTGAATAGAGTTTCTGTGCCATCTTTATTCTATATAAGTAATGGTATAGTTACATGAAACTTCTCATGTTAATGGAGATGAAGAGTTTGGTTGACTATGTTCTTTATAAAACAATATGAAATAAAATCTATTTACATGCGTTCTTTCCCTTCTTATATGTGATGATTGCACATGACCAGGCTTTACCTTAGTTCTAATTGCTTATTTGATTCTTGTTCTATATTTCTTTTCAGAGTGAAGGGCATCGCCAAATATTAACTAGAGAACTGGAAGCTGTTGGCCTCCGCCTTAACAAAAGGCCTCCTCTGGTATACATTTGTTCACTTAGTGTGACCACGAAATAGGACAAGACCAAGTAGAAATAGAACAACTGTCCAAGAAGATACTCTATGCAGTACTGAAGTTGTATGTTGTGCTCAAGTCAATTTCCACATAGATCTAATTGAGCCAATCCGAGACTGAATTGACTCTTTTTTGTTTGTGATGGGAAAGTGTTTCCAAGCACAGGCGCTCAAGGAATGTGCAAAGTTTCTCACACACCTTACTCCTTCCCTCCACCTCCATCCTTGACAACAGGGACATCTGCTAATTCACGAACATCAGAATCAATTGTTTAGAAAAAATACGCTCCTCAAAAGAGTTGCAATCATGTATTCAAATGATCTTACATAAAGCCCATAATGTATCATCAATAAATTCTGGTCTCTGTTGAAGATATCCCGTCTTTTGTTAGAAATGACAGCGTATGTATTATTGACTGTGTACAAAAATCACACAAAGGAGATGAAGGGAGACCAAGCTAAAAAAAATAGCTGGCATAGTATTGACAGTTATCCAGGTTCTAGATCACCTTTTTTGTGAACATCCGGCACAACTATTGAAGTATGTTGTACTTTTTGGTGTTCTAACGGACAAGTGTTAACCTGAATTATATGACTTGACCAACCAGCTTTAGGAGTTAAGTCTTACAACATGTCAAATGGCTTTCTCCAAAATGATGTCTAACAGAGTCGCTGGTTTCTGTTAATCACTTTCTATTGATTGCAAAGAAACATCATATGTGCACTTATTCTTTCTTTTTCTTGGTTGATGAATCACTTCTTTGTGTACGAACAGATATACTTCAAGAGGAAGAAGACTGGTGGGATTAGTTTCAACAGCACGGCGCCTTTAACACATATTGATGAAAAGCTCTGCTATCAGATTCTGCATGAGTATAAAATTCATAATGCAGAGGTGCGTGCGTTTGTGTTAAGTGTGTCATGTGCGCTCCTTTTCAGTTAACTGAAATCATTTGGGTTACTTTAGGTGTTGTTCCGTGAGGATGCTACTGTGGATGATTTCATTGATGTCATCGAAGGAAATCGGAAGTATATCAAGTGTGTTTATGTATACAACAAGATTGATGTTGTGGGTATTGATGATGTGGATAATCTAGCTCGGCAACCGAATTCACTCGTGATCAGCTGCAACATGCAGGTAAGTTTCATCCTTCATGAAACTTCCATATGCTCCTTGATTATTTTTGCTGTGTATGTGCACGCCATTGTATCTGAAACAAATTCTCGTTTGCAGTTGAACTTGGACAGGCTATTAGCAAGAATGTGGGAGGAAATGGGTCTGGTGAGAGTGTACACGAAGCCGCAGGGTCAGCAGCCTGATTTCGGGGACCCAGTTGTCCTTTCTACCGTATGTTTTTTTTCTCTCATGCATTGCACTGAGTAGCACACAGACTTTGTTTGATGGCTCTGGTTTTGTGCCACATCAGGATAGGGGTGGTTGCACCGTTGAAGACTTCTGCAATCATATCCATAGGAGCTTGCTTAAGGATGTGAAGTATGTGCTTGTGTGGGGAGTCAGCGCTAGGCACTATCCACAGCATTGTGGTACTAGCCATGGTCTGCAAGATGAGGATGTCGTCCAGATAGTAAAGAAGAAGGTTATTACTACCTGCCATAGGCTGAGTTCCAGTACAAGTGTATTTTCGACGCTTAACAATTGCTAAACCTGTGATGTGGAACTTCCAGGAAACGGACGAGGGCGGGCGAGGCCGTTTCAAGTCGCACACCAATGCACCTGATCGGATATCCGACAGGGTGAAGAAAGCTCCTCTGAAAACATGATCGGATCGGCCGCTCTTGGCTGGGGGACGTCTCCGAATGCACCAAACAAGTTACAGATCAGATGTGTGGAACTAGTTGAGCCGGATGCTACTATCCGCAGCCCTATTTTTGTACCAGAAGGGCCATATTTGAGCACCTAACCATCTCACCTTGTATCTCTGCACTACTACCATATGAGAAATGTTGCTTTTATTCAGACAGTAGCTCGTGTCATATGTGAGAGTAGGATTGTGTTGCCATATTTTCGGCAGGAAACTTCGCCAAGGAGTTTTATGCTACCTGTTGCTACTGTCATACTGTATTTGGATCATGCAAGTTAATCCTTAGAATACCACTGGTGCAAAATAATGGCATAGTAGATCTGATGCAAATGGGAGACCATGCAAAAAAGACGTGCAGATGCTAACGCGGTACACGTGCCGGTAGGCCATTGGCACGGCCAGCGCAATCGCCGTCATGGCGAACTTGCTAGCTAATTTATTATCCTCACGCGACCCGTTATGGACCAGTATGCTTTGCTAAGTTAAGCGGGTCCAAATCTCCGACCCGTAAACCGACCGACCCCCCACCTCGTCTCCGGCGACATTGCCGGCGATGACGCCGGCGGCGGCCCCCTCGCCGGGACGGAAGTCTACGGCCGCAGTCCTCCTCCTCTGCCTGGCCACCATTTCATTGCTCATGTTCATACTCCTGGCATCGTACACCCCCCGCATCCAGCCCCACGGCCGCAGCCCCCACCGCCGCTCAAGCTCCACCCCAAGAACTCCGCCGCTCTCGCTTCCTCCTACGGAACCGCCGGCGCCGCCCACGAATCCGGCCACCGCGCGGCGCCCTTCGACCCGGCCATCGCCGAGCTGGAGCACCGGCTGGAGGACAAGGAGTGGGAGCGCGAGCACTACCGCATCCTCCACGGCGACGGGCAGGAGGAGAAGGACGACCACATGAAGGAGTGGGAGGAGTTCCTCAAGGAGGAGGAGGACTTCATCAACGACGACGATCGCTTCAACGTCTCCGACCGCATCCGCGCGCTTTTCCCCAAGATCGACCTCACCCCGCAAGACGGCTTCGTCTCCCTCGACGAGCTCATCAGCTGGAACCTCGAGCAGGCCAGGGGCGACCACCTCCATCGCTCTGCCAGGGAGATGGAGCTCTACGACAAGAACGGCGACGGGATCGTCTCATTTGAGGACTTTCAGGCGCTGCGCAAAGAGTCCCATGGTAAATGTGGCAACAAGCATTCCTTTATTTATTTGCACAGCAACTCACCAAGACATTCTTTTTATGACAATATAAAGCCATAACACAATAGTACCGAATTACTACAAGCTAACTGATTAATGGTTTTCAGGAGAGAGCAATTCATTGGGGTTTCCATGGTGGAAAGAGGAGCACTTCAATGCCTCGGACGCCAACGGAGATGGTTTCCTGAATAAAGCCGAGTTTCACGAGTACGCCATTTCAGCCATACAAAAGATCAATTTTTTCTTCTGGTTGCTGATTGTTCATTATTAATGTTTCCTCTATTTATTTTTTTACTTTGCAGCTTCCTTAATCCAACAGATTCAGAGAATCCTAAAATTATCAACTTGCTCTGCAGACAAGAATTAAGGTAAATTCTTCCTTAGGGCAATCCTCATATCCTGGTACTCGCTACTAGGTACTGGATGATGGTTCCAGAGTTGTTGAGTGTTTAAACTAGGAACATACTGCCAACGTAATCTTGATTCTGTGATCACTGAAACTAAATAACCCTACCATACCTATTTGTATGTCACAAACATAATCTTTCTCTTTTTAAATTAGGTGCAAAGAAATAAACTGTACACCTGTATGCATAACAACACATCATCATATTACAATAGCCACACGGTTAACTTAAAACAGCTTCAAGATGGGGCAACTCCATGTTAGGTGAACCTATTGAATGGCCATACATATTTTCTGTTGTGTCTGAAATGTTGTGAATTCTGTACCACCAGTGTTTTCTTAGGTGAGCATTCTTTCCATTATTTCATTAGCTACGTAAATTGTAAGGGAGCACTCACATTTCCTTGAATTGCCATTTATCATTCCTTACCTATATGCCATGTCCAGGCAGAGGGATAAAGATGGTGATGGAAAGCTAACCTTCGAAGAGTATTTTCATGGGCTTCATGACCATATACATGGTTATGATGACGAGAACGCAGATATTTCTCATATTGGGAACGTGACAATCGCAAAGGAGCGGTTTTCCAAACTTGACAAAGATAATGACGGGTAATGACGTTGAGCTTTGATTAAGGAGTTCGAGCGATGAAAGTTTTTGCTGAAGTTAGCACCAACTTCTCTCTTTATGCATTTGAAAACAATTATTTTCTCATGTAGGTTTATTTCAGAGCATGAGCTAGAACCTGTTCTTGATAAGCTCCATCTGTCAGAACGCTATTATGCCAGACAGCAAGCCACCCATGCTATTTCAGAGGTTAGATTCGGATTTTGACCCTAGAGCTTTTATTTCATATCTGTTGTCCTTTGAGACCTACAATATTTCCTTGCTCTATTTGTTATGCTTATGTTGCGTAAGATACAAGTTGAAGGCTTCAAGATATAGTAGAATGCTGCTGTTATATCTCTATGGCATAATAAATGGTACAGAAGGACTTCTAAGTTCTTTCAAATGCTAATTTGTTAGATTGGGATGTATATTTACATGTGAACCCGCTGATTATTTTCTTATATGTTTATTTGTTGTGAGTGCCCTAGAGGTTCTCGACCAGGGGTGGTCACGACTCACAATCCCATGATAGCTAGTAACTGCAGCTATATGATTTTTGGTGCGCACTTAATACATTGTCAAGCAAAAGGACTATCGTATTCCAGCAGCCTCCTTTTATGATCGTTCATGTGAGAGGTCTGTTTTCTCCGGAGATGGCACTTACTATTGCTTTATCAAAAAACTGTAGGCCGACAAAGATCATGATGGAAGGTTAACGTTGGAAGAGATGATTGAGAACCCCTATGCATTTTATGGTAGTGTTTACTTCAGCGATGACGAGGACTACTTTCATGAAGAGTTCCGCTAAGGTAGCTGCATCCTGCAGGTAAAGCAACTGCACCCTTCTGTTTCCAGCTCGTCCAATTTTCCAGCCTGTGGTTGACTTGCTTCTTTCCTGTGCACTGCAACTAAAATTACCATGTTCCTTTTCTTTTGGTAGACTTTAGGCATCCTAACCACGAAAAGTGAGAGACAACCTAGCAGGAAGGAAGGATCCGAAGTGCATCACTTCTAGTCAAGATGACCTGTGGATACTTGCGATTGCAAGAATCAACGAGTCGCCATACCGTGCCTCGGCACTGCCGTATCCGGGCAGCACAGCTTAGAGTTGGCATCACATGGGGGAGAAGGTGCTGCTTTGGTTCTCTGAATTGTCATGTAAATTAATTTTCATCTTCCTGGTGACAGGAGTTGGACTCCACATGCCAGCTTTCTCGCTATATATAGATCAGATTAAGCTGAGCTGACATTGTCTCAGTTTTGTAAACGAATGGTGTATTAGTGAAGAATTAGACACTGACATTTGGTGAAAGAAGATGGAAGTTTGCTAACATGATGTGCTGTTGGGTTATGTGAAATGAATCTATCTCCTCTCACCGAGCTAAATTATTTCAAGAGAAAAAAAATACGAAGCTTCCTGCTCCGATCATTAATAATGAAATGGTTAAGTGCTGCATTGTTAACAGACGGTATTAATTAAGGACTTCTACAACTAAATTCAAAACTAAACATTAAACCTAAACCTAATCCAGCCCGATGATGCCCTCGCCGCCAACCTAATCCGGTGTGAATCGTAAGTGAGAGCTCTCAGATGAACGCTCATAAAATTATGCTGCTGGAATACAATATAGCTTGACCAGGGGTGGAACTGAATGACTTGTAAGTTCTTTCAAATGCTATAATCAGGCGGAATCTCGAGCAGGCCAGGGGCGACCAGCTCCATCGCTAGTGCTCTGCCAGGGAGATGGAGCTCTACGACAAGAACGGCAACGGGATCTTCAGGCGCTGCGCAAATAGTCCCATGGTAATGTGCCAAAAGGCATTCCTTTGTTTATTTGCACAGCAGCTGAGAAACAGCGAAACCCCAGAGCATTTTACGGTAGTGTTTGCTTTGGCTGGTGAATGAGGCACACAGCAGCTGAGAAACAGCAAAACCGTATTACAAATTTACAATACATGTCTCCTCCATGTCTATCTTAGAATACAGTCTAGAAACGATTGTGGTATGCCAAACCCCAAACGACCTTTATGCAGGGTAGAAACATTCTCAGAGGAGTTCTGATACGACACAAGACCGTTCATGAGCTTCGACAGAATGAGAGAGGTTCACCTCACCTTGGTCATTGTATGCCAAGAGGTGTTATGATGGTCACCATGTATGCCATCCTATTCTCCTGACATTGCACGTCCACTTTGTTTGACCATCCTATTCTGCTGTCTTTGCACATCCACTTGGTTTGACTGGCACACATGGTCGCCTCAACATATATACCTGGCCAGCGCCCCCTAGAATGGTGTCAGGCCATTGCAGACATCCAAAATATGAAAATACTGGTTTAGCCTAGATTATACGTGGTCAGGTTCAGAGGTTTACACACTCACAAAAGAAGAAACCACACATAACCAAGTCAGTTGACACATCTTGCTTTCCTCCTGAAGCATTACAGCGGCCTCGAACAAGCTTTCAGACATCCAGGGCAATGTAATCAACGCTTCCTCCTCGGCTTCCGTGACACCGGCTTGGTGCGGCGGCGGGGGCACATCCTTCGCCGCGGCCAAATCTCTATTCATTTTTTCAAGGCCCCTCATGAAGACCTCGTAGTGGCCTTCATCCTCACAGGCGCGGTGCGCTAACTGTAAGAACTTAGCATGCAGCACGGAGAGCCTGCATTGTTGGCACGTGTCCATCTGAGGTTCACCGCAGCAGTGCATCTGGCACTGAAACGGCTTGGTTGTCCAGCGTGGCATGACGTGTAACCTTGGTATTTCACGGACGGCCAGGTGGATCATCACCTGAAAAGATTCGAAGTCTGAAGGTGTTAAAAGGTGTATGTACATGCATATGGCAGCTAACAGTAAGCATGCAGAAAAAGGAAGGAGCAAGAGAATACTGCAGTGGCAATGGATGGAAGATGGTTCTGACAGAGGACTATTACCTTGACAGCATGGCAGCAGAGCATCCCCGTGTGCTCGAATTGTTTGCACACGCACATGAACGCTTCACCGTCTTCTCTAACATTGACCTCATATTCCACCCTAGACCATTTCTCCCTAGATTTACTGCTGGGATACCGTGCTAGGTACCTCAGGTTGGGGATGACTGCCTCCACCACATAAGGTTCGGATTCGTGTATGGCTTGCACAAACAGTTCGTACACCGATCTTGTGTACACCTCGCTGGCATGCTTCTCAATTGGTAGATTTGTTCGCAGAACAATCTCATCCTACACAAAAAAACAATAACTCATCCTTAGTCTCAGGCTCTCAGCTTATCTTGAATGCTCAAAGGAAAGACATTAATTTCCTGAAGTTAAGCTTACCATAGTAGTCCTCTTCTCCTGAAACCCATAGTCCTGTTCTTCATTGAAGTGTAGTTTCTCGTACTGTTCGATGAAAAGCTCCATTGAGCAATCCCGTGGAACATGATGTTGTTTCAGAAAGTGTTTCGCACTCTTGTTCTTTTGTGTGCTAGTCAGTGTAGCACAGAATGTATCGCCGAAGTACGCCTTGACCCACTTGTGCCGTACCTCATAGATCTCCTTCAGAAATGGATGATTCTGCAATCCATGCCTCTCTAGCAGCATCTCCCATGCTCTCTCAAACTCATCAGCCGTCAGCATGTCGTTCAAAATTTTGTGGAGCCCTACTCGGAAGCTACTCGTTTTGGTGTAATGAAAACCAAGGTAGTCCTTTGCTCTGCGAAGGACATTCCACTTGCACCATCTGTGTGTGGTGAATGGCAGTACGTCCAATACGGCTTCCTCAATTGCCTCACAGCGATCTACATGATATACATAAAACAAGTCAGATGGCTGGGCTGCAGAGAAATACTATTGGGTAGGGAAAAACTGTGTACAAAAGTAATCTCACCGGTCAGTATAGTTTGGGGGTATTTCCCACCCATTAACTGGAAGAACTGACTGAGCACCCATTTGAAGCTCTCCATTTTCTCGTCTATCATCAGCACCCCACCAAGCAATATGGTCTCAAAGTTGTTGTTGACTCCAACAAAAAGGCCGAACGGCATTCCATACTTGTCCGTTCTATAGGTGGTGTCGAAGATAATCACATCACCAAAGTATTGGTACTGAAGTTTCTGGCCACTGGTCCAGAGTAGTGGCCTTACTCTACAGTTACTATCAATCTGCAAACCAGTGTAATCAAATGTTGGATCCCTTGCTTTGATCCGAGCAAAGATTTCCAGTCTTCTTGAGATCATCAGACAGCGGATTCTTTGCTTCAGTATCAGAAATGTGTGGGACATTGTTTTCCCTTAGTTGGCGAATCAAGTCCCTTGTGTTCTTGTCAATACTACTATGAGACTGCCAAGATGACCTCTGCGCACACATCTTAGAAAGTGGATGGTTATGCCCAACTTGATGTTCGCACACACACCATCCGCTGTCTCTGGATCTCAGCAAAAGAATCGACGCTGTGCATTCACACTGACGAAATGAATTGCTGTCCTTGGTTGGTTTCCCCTGTAGAACATAACATTATCTGAGCATTGGTGGGTTGAGATCAACAATACAAAAATCCGAAAACTACCATAACTACAAGGGGAGGATGAATGCCATACCTCACACGCGCAAACAAATTGCTGTATGCATTTAGTTCCATTAGAATCCATACTACTTGCTCCATATCTCACGCCAAAACCAGATTCCCAAGAATAAATGTTGTAGAATGCATATGCTTCGTCAAGAGAAACAAAGAAACTCCCAACAGTTGGATTGACCACGGCCTCAGTTTCCCTCTGCGCAAACCCTGCAATCGCCTTCTCCAGCGCGCCAACATGATACACAGAAGCCGATCCATGTCCATTTCCCAGCCGTGCCCTAAATAATTTGTTATCAGCATCTAGTTACATATGTAGAGATTGGTGGTAAGGTGCTAAATGGCAGTACGATTTCCTTAATTTGCACAATCGACACAACAGAGCATCAAAAGGTATTGAGCATCCATATGTTTCTCGTATATGAATACAACAATCATGGGACTGCAACTAGCAGATGTGGAACTGTAGTGTAGCAAAACAACCAGGCTCAAAATGTATTTGCCTATCTAAACATAGAAGGTTCAGAAAGTCCGAGACAAAAAATGAGTGTAAATGACAAAACTGTTCATAATTATATTTACCACAAACTAGGAACAGGCAAGCAAGCCTGACTGCATTTGTTTGGGCACATCACAGGCAACTAACTACTCCTAACAAACTAAAACCCTAACCCCAAAATCCTTGTGGATTAACTAATCAAGGAGTCATACATCCAGGGATCCACATGCGCTGTTCCATGTAATTAGGTCGCAATCATCCAGATACAGCCATGAGCCCCTCGACGGAGACACGCCCAGAAGAAAACTGAGCAGCAGACAACAACTAGAGCCACGGCGATACGAGTACCTTGGAGGAGGGGCGGGGGCGGCGGCGGCACCATGGGAATGCGTGTGTGGCGGCGGCTCCATCTTGATCCTGTACCAACGAAGCGAAAGGAACGAACTGCCGGCCTTTAGTTACTTCGCCGGCCGAACGGAGCGGCGAAGTTGAACAAGGAAGTGGTAGGAGGATGGATGGACTGTCAGGACCCTGTCCTGTCGCTACCTGTGAAGCAACCAAAGGAAGCACACACTGTACCACAAGGGCGCATGGCACAAAGGATCCCATCAGTGGACCTATCCTTTGCTGGCAGCATATCGATGTAAGAGGATAAGAAGATTGAACAAGCATAGTCTGTAGAATAGCTAGCTAGAGTTTGCTCCTTCTTCCTAGATGTATCCCTCGTGAACTAAATCATTCCTCTGGAAGTGAATCTATCGGAGCAAGTTATCCAATTTCCTGTGTGATTCGTGTTCCTCTCGTTCCAGTCCTCACAAGGGTATCAGAGCCAGGCTATCCTCGGCGGCGAATCGAGCAGTGGAGCAGGGTCGGTTCGGACCTCCGGTAAAATCCCCTCCCTCCCTCCCTGTTTGCGGCGGCGGTGTGGTAGTTGTTGGTGGCGATTTGGCGGCGGCGACATTCGGAAGCAGACCTGGTTGTCGGGTGAGGTTGCGAGCGCACAACGCACTCGTGGTAAAATTCCTGCTCCCTAGCCGGATCCGTGCTTCTTTTGGGGCGAATCGTGCGACGAGCTCGAACGGGTTGGCACCGCTGTAAAATCCCCGTCTCTAGCCGGTCGTGCGGAAGGAGTTGGGACTGGAATCGGAGTTTACGGGATGAGATTTGGCACCTCGCACCGATCCGATACCATGGCGGAAGGCACACGCCTGAAGGGCCAACAAGCGATCGACAAACTGCAGGAAGATTTGCTGGTAATTCGGGACGAACTGACAGACTTGCATCAACTCAAGCAGGAAGTGAGGCAAATCCAGGCTGGGATGGATAGTAAGCTCTCGTCGATGGAGACCAATATGAACTCTATGCTGGAAAAAATTCTGAAGCAGACGACACCTGATGCGCAACACATTCCAGATGCATCTTCTGCCTCAACGCTCACTCAGAAGGACAAACAGAGTATGAGTACGACAATGGGTATGCATTCAGCTCCTGTACCTGTCCTTAATCTCGATCCTGCTTTTCAACAAGCACAAACTTCTATGTCTGGCAATTTTACTACTAGTCTTAGTGCTGCATTACCTGCGATACCTAGTGCACCATTGACTGAAGCTGTGACGACCACTACTGTTCGAGATGAAATCCAGCAGTCAACTCAGTTCAGAATTTCACCACCCACCACACTTTTGCCATCAGTTGCACAGCCCACTTTGTTACCCAAACCTCCCTACACGATGCAACAACAAGTACCTCAGCAACAACTTAATACTGGAAATTATGGTCACTATAGCCAGCTGATAGCACCTCAGTATACTACTGCAAACATGTACAACCCGTGACTGGTCAGTTCATCAATGGCACCGCTCCTTCTGTTTATCAGTCAGGTGTTCAGTTATATAATGACCAAAGGAATGCTTATGCAACACAACTTGGGGGTCCATCTTATTATGCTGAAGCAGTGCTTAAAGGGCCTAGGTTGGAAATACCATTATTCTCTGGAGAAGACCCTATTGGCTGGTTGATAGCATGTGAAAAATTCTTTGACATGACAGGAACACCGTATGAGCAGTGGGTTAATTTAGCTACAGGTCATTTTCAAGGAAGAGCTTCCACTTGGTTGAAAAATATTTGTGTGCCTTGGCAAATGGTAACATGGCAACAATTCTGCAACCTGATAGCCGACCGTTTCACAGACGCAAATGCTCATGAAGCTGTGGAAATGCTACAAAACATTCGTCACATTACGACGGTTGCTGCATACATAGATAAGTTTGAAGAGTGTGTATCTCTGGTGAAACGAGATCACCCTTATCTGCAAGAAAACTTTTTATTGAGTTGTTTCATTGGGGATTGAAACCAGAGGTTAAACATGATGTGTCAGGACAGCGACCAGCCAGCCTTTTGGAGTGCTATTGGTATTCCAAAGTGTATGAAAAAGCTGCAAACTCGAGGAGACTTGCACTGCCACAAACAGCTTATCGACCAAATTCCACAACAGCAGTTTCAGAACTGGAATAAAACTCCAATTCCACTAATGAAGCCAGCACCTCCAACTCAGAGCAATGGCCCAACTCCGGTTGGTGTCGAGAAGACCTGTTGGTATTGTAAGGAGCCTTACAACAGGCAACACAGATGCAGAACAGGCAGAACCTTCATATCTTGCAAGAACTAGATGATGACTATGAGGAAACAGCACAGGCCCCACCTGAAACAGTAGAAGCAGCAACAGAACCACATTTCCATACTGCTCCGAATACTCCAACACCAGATAATGGTCCACGGTCCCAATCAATGGCAATTTTGACTCATGCAGCTACTGGCATTCCAGGGAGATCTACATTTTCATTACTGCTATCCATTGGAGGGAAAAGAGCTGTAGCACTGGTAGACAGTGGTTCGTCTGATACTTTCATGAGTAAACAGTTTGTTGAACAACACAACATAATTACTCAGCAAGCACCAATAACCAAAGTAGCAGTTGCTGGTGGTGCTTACCTGTTGTCTGATGCATGTCTGTCTCCGACTCAATTTTCTGTGCAAGGTCACACATTTGAGAGCACCTTCAAGATCCTTCCCCTGAAAACATTTGACATCATACTCAGAGCAGACTGGATATATGAGTATAGTCCAATTGGACTTGATCTCAAGAAAAGAGAGTTAGTGGTGACCAAAAATGGCACACCGATCAAGCTACTGGATCACACTCAACGCCACATATTATTTCAGCGGACAAGATGAGTAAACTTTGTTCCAAGGTGTTCTCGGATATCTGTTGCAAATTGCCCCAATTATCCCTCAACCAGTGAAGACAGTGAACCTTTACCTGAAAATTTCCAGCCACTTTTGGAATTCTTTAAAGATGTTTTCCAAGCTCCTGAGGGAATGCCACCATCTCGGAATTGTGACCATCACATTCCACTTGATCCTGGCGCCCAACCTCCAAATTTGAGGCCATACCGAGTTCCACACTATCAGAAAGATGCTATGGAAGCAATTATAAAGGAACTGTTGCATAACAATGAAATCCGTCCTAACATGAGTCCTTTCTCTTCCCCAGCTGTTATGGTCAGAAAAAGGGATGGAGGATGGAGATTATGTGTTGACTATCGCCTCTAAATGCAATCACAGTGAAGAATAAGTTTCCCATGCCAGTCATTGAAGATTTACTGGATGAACTACACGGTGCAGTTATATTCACCAAGCTGGATCTGAAGTCTGGTTATCACCAAATCCGTATGGCAGTGCCAGATATTCCAAAGACAGCGTTTAAAACACACTTGGGGCACTATGAATACACTGTGATGCCATTTGGCCTGACTAATGCACTGGCAACGTTTCAAAACTTGATGAATACAATATTTGAACCCTATATTCGCAAATTTATTCTGGTCTTCTTTGACGATATCTTGATCTACAGCAAGTCAGAGGCTGAACATCTGAAACATGTGGAAGCTGCTCTCGAAGTTATCAGGAAAAACAAACTGTTCTTGAGGAAGAGTAAGTGCACCTTTGCACACCTACTGTTTCCTATCTGGGACATGTCATATCCAAGGAAGGAGTGAGAACAAACCCAGAAAAGATCCAAGCTATTCTTGAGTGGCCAACACCTGTTCGACTACAAAACTCAGAGGTATCTTGGGAGCATCAGGGTATTACCGCAGATTCATAAAAGATTATGGAGTACTTTGTCGACCAATGTTCGAAGCACTCAAGAAAGATGCTTTCGTCTGGGGACCAGCTCGGGAAGCAGCATTACAAAAGTTGAAGACTGCAATGACTACAACACCTGTTTTAGCATTACCAAACTTCGACGTTCCATTCGTCGTGGAAGCAGACACTTGTGGTACTGGTATCGGTGCAGTCATGATGCAACAAGGACATCCTCTCGCCTTTTTCAGTCAAGTTTGGGCCCGAGGGCTGCTGCTCAATCTGTATATGAAAAAGAGGCGATTGCAATATTGGCAGTGCTCAGGAAGTGGCGCCATTATTTCTGGGGAAATAAATTGATCATCAAAACGGATCATGAAAGTCTGAAACATATGGCAACACATAGACTCACAGAAGGAATTCAGCACAAATTGCTGGTTAAATTGCTGGAATTCGACTACACGATTGAATATAAGAAAGGAAAAAAATATCGTGGCTGATGCTCTGTCTCGAAGAGATACAGTAGACACACATTCTTGCTCTGCTATTACAACTGTGACACCAACATGGCTTGAAGAGGTTAAGCACAGTTACAATAACGATCAAGACTGCACTAAAATACTGAAGAAATTAGCAACAGATGTCTCTTCAGCACCACAATTTAAGCTGATAGATGGGGTTCTCAAATTCAACAATAGAATTTATGTTGGAGCATCTACAGACATCAGAAAAACCCTTTGCACGATTTTCACAACTCAGCACTGGGTGGTCATTTGGGAAACCGTGCCACATACCATCGTATGAAACGTCTCTTCTATTGGCCGGAATGAAAAGGGAAGTTGAAACATATATTGCTGCGTGCCCCCACTTGCCAACTCACAAAACCAGAACATTTGAAATCTCCTGGTCTCCTCAAACCAATTGAGTTACCTGATATGGCGTGGGCACATGTTAGCTTGGACTTTATCGAATCCCTTCCTAATTCTCAAGGCAAAGAAGTGATTCTGGTTGTGGTTGATCGTCTCACTAAATACGCTCACTTCATTCCAATGTCTCATCCGTACAATGTTGATCAAGTGGTCACATTATTCCTTGACAACATCTTCAAACTGCACGGTATGCCAGTGGCAATTATCTCTGACAGGGATAGGATTTTCACCAGCAAGGTTTATCAATCTCTGTTTAAAGCACTGAAGGTGGAAGTTTGACTCAGTACTGCACACCATCCAGAAACGGACGGGCAGACCGAGCGTGTAAACCAATGCTTGGAAGCATACCTCAGGAACATGGTTTTCCAGAACCCTAAAACATGGATGAAATGGCTTTCCTTGGCGGAATATTGGTATAATACTTCCTACCATACATCACTTCAGATTTCTCCATTTCAAGCTCTATATGGATATCCCCCACCGATGATCGGCGAACTTGCTATACCTGATCACATTGCTCCTGAAGTGCTCAGCACTCTCTCCGACAGAACATCGATGATGAAAACGCTCAAGGACAACTTAATCCAGGCGCAGAACCGCATGAAACATTTCGCTGATATGCATCGTTCTGAAAGATCTTTCACTGTCGGAGACATGGCTTACCTCAAGATACAGCCCTACCGTCAGAATGCATTTGGACTTCGTGGTTCACTGAAACTCCGATCAAAATACTATGGACCTTATAAGGTGATTCAGAAGGTGGAGAATTGTCGTATAAGCTACAGTTGCCAGAACAAGCTGAAATCCATCCAGTCTTTCACATCAGTCAATTGAAGAAGCAATTGGGCAACAATGCAATTCCTCTACCTCATGTTCCTCTGGTGACTGAGACTGGCAAGATCAAGACATCTCCTTTGCAGGTGCTACATCGTCGCATTATCCAGCGCAACAAGCAACCCATGGCACAATGGCTAATTCATTGGGAGAACCTCGACGAAGACGATGCTACCTGGGAGGATGTCCCATTCATCACCAAGACATTCCCAAGCTTCACACCTTGAGGGCAAGGCATGGCTCAAGAGGGGGGCATTGTCAGGACCCAGTCCTGTCGCTACCTGTGAAGCAACCAAAGGAAGCACACACTGGACCACAAGGGCGCATGGCACAAAGGATCCCATCAGTGGACCTATCCTTTGCTGGCTTATAAGCAGGCAACACATCGATGGAAGAGGATAAGAAGATTGAACAAGCATAGTCTGTAGAATAGCTAGCTAGAGTTTGCTCCTTCTTCCTAGATGTATCCCTCGTGAACTAAATCCTTCCTCTGGAAGTGAATCTATCGGAGCAAGTTATCCAATTTCCTGTGTGATTCGTGTTCCTCTCGTTCCAGTCCTCACATGGACACCGGCTAACCTCCGCTGCTCCTTCCCCGGCGGTGCGAACTCCGCGGCCGTCTCTGTGTCGCCCGTGGCGGTGGGGATGAATATTCTTTTTATTGAAAATTGCACTTTTCTTACGGGTTGAGTGAATTATACTGTGTACCGCGTAGACTGTCAAGTTTTTATTGACAAACACTTAGGAGACTCCAACAGGGCGACGCATCGAATTCTCGTGCATCCGTTCCTGTCCGCGAGGGCCAAAAAAAACGGCCCAACGGGGTGACGCAAACAGACCGCGGTCCGTTTTTTGGTCCGCCGCGACGCATTCCTGAACCAAATTTGGGCCACCGATATGTCGGCCCCGGACGCGAGCGGACCGTTGCTGTGTCCTGCCCTAGTCCGCCCCGTGACCTCCCTGGCCCGCGTGTCATCGACCCCAACGGCTAGAGCGGCCACCTACCCCGCAATAACTGTGGGCGGTGGAGCTCTTTAAATGGAGCCAACCGGGGAAACCCTAGAGCACACAAAACCCTAGATCCTCCTCCTCCCACCACGGTGGCCACCACCTCCAACCTCAGATCTGCTCGCCAGAATGTCGGGAGCGCGCGTGCCCCAGTATCTGCTGGACCAGAGGGAGCAGGCGCGGCAGAGGAGGCTCCCGCGCCCCATGTTGCCCGACGAGGCCAGGGTGGTGGAGGTGGCGTACCGCGACTGCCTCGCCAACGACGAAGAAGAGTACGCGTACCGCGCCAGACTCGCGGCACTGGCGGCGGGCACTGCGCCGCCGGAGCCCGAGCCTCCCATTGGCGTGGGCGGCACCATCTGCAAGACCGCGGAGGAGGCCATGCAGGAATCCCACATGCAGCTCAATGCCCAGAGGGCGGCTGCGTTCATGTCCGCAGCGCGCGCTTGCGCCGACGCGGCGGTGGAGGCCGAGTCTGCGAACGCGCGCAGAGCCGTCGAGACCGCAAGGCGGGCGGCGCGCCGCAAACGTGCCCGCGACGCTGCGGCGGAGGCGGCCTCGGCCGCCGACGAGGGATCAGTTATCGACTGACCTCGCCGGTGCGGTACCCCCGCCGGCGTGGCAGCCTATGTGCTGCCCATTTTTCTCTAATGCCCGATGACGCTACGTGTTTCGTAGCTACGAAATGATCAAAGAAGAGGAGCCAGCCAGTCCCGGCCTGGCCTCGGCCGTGATGAAGGAAGAGCCAGCAAGTCCGTTGCAGAACGGGCATGCTGCGTGAAATTCCTCTAGGCCGGAGCCAACTTCCTCAAGGACGGAGCTCCTCTTTGATCTTCCCACTTACCGGCCGGTGGTCAGTTATTAACTTTTTAAGTTTTAGTTTAGTGTTTAGTTCAATATTAGGAGAAAGCCCTAGATTTACTTGGCTTTTTATGTAATTTTAGTTTCTAGAAATGGACCTACAAATGTAATCCTATTATGTATTTTAATTTCTAAAAATGTATCCAGAATTTTTTTTTGGGGAAAAACAGTGGTCGGGCGGACTCAATGCGTCGGCCCGTTGGGGGCAGTGGCCGGAAAGGGGCGGACATGGGCCGAACATGGGTCCTTTTGGCGACGCAAACGGACCAAACGAGGACCAAACGCGCGTCCGTTTGCGTCGCCTCATTGGAGTCATCCTTATCATCTCACTTTGCTTTAGATTTTTTTAAAAAAACTTTACAGTTTAGTATTTCACTTTGACCAAAGTCGTGCAATAAACAATATTTTAAAATCATGTACACACTAGTGTAAAATGTAGTACAGGAAAAAGTTATCAAATATATCTAGCTTGGGTCTAATCTTGAAGATCTCATTAAAGCAAAGACAACAATGAAAGCCGTAGTTGTCCGGTCGCGGCCGGATGGTCGCCGGAGTGTGGCTGGCAACTCCCTCTTGACCCATATCTGGGCTCTTTGGGTTCCATCTGGGCCTGGGCGGTCCACCTCGAATATGGTGGCGGCACCTCCGATGGACTAAAGTGCATGTGCTTGTGAGGGGGGATGTCGGAGATGGTGGCGCGCCTGCTGCAGCGCTGCGGCAAGGACTTTACAGGCCCATATCAGGCTCGGTCGGGCCGGTGAGGTCCTGGCGTGTCCGAACTGTTGCATCTAGTCGGCTGCCGGTGGAGGTCGATCCCTCCGACGTGATATTGTACTGCCTTCCCTCGCCGGTGCCCTCATATTTTCGATCTTCCCAGCCTTGCTACATGGATCACGGTGAGATGGCGGTGATTTATTGCATGATCGTGGTGGCGTGTGCTGGTGGTGGCAAGTTTGGTGGAACACTACGGAGCATCCGGGGTGTGGTTTCTTGGGGGTTTGGAGAAATCTCTGTCGTTATCGACACCGACGCAGTGACACCTGCGGGTATCACCACCCTTTCTGAAGGGCGTATGGTGTGCCTCATACCCACCCCGATGGCATACCGAGGGAAACCCTAGGACGGGTATCAGGGGTAACCTTTGTTACGGTTCGGGCAGCAACGTCGTCATCGTTGCTCACCTTCTTGGTGTTGCTTGGTACGTGGCGCATCTGAGTGCTAGGAGTGTCGTGGGAATTTTTCGGAGGGGCGGAGGGCGCGGTTGGGAGTCTTCCTCGTTTTCGTCGAACCGCCATTGTCGATGTTGTTTCTTTTCCTTTTTTGTTTCTTGTGGACTTGATTTGTGTTGTTTTCCCAGCAGTGGACTCATCGTTGTATCGGACGGTTTCGACATTAATATAGTAGGGCGTAAGGCTATTTCGAGACAATGAAAGCACATTGCGATTTGGAGGCTCCATTTGAGCACATTGAATTTTTCTAAAGTTTCGTGATCGTTTAGTTTTTAACTTTTGGTACTAGTTGTGTCACAATTCTCACTTTTGCAACTAGAAGTTCTCAATCACTCAAAAAATGTCATCGATGTTAAGTTTATGCTAAAAAATGCCACTCGCTCAAAAAAGTCGTTGACGGTGCGAATTACCCCAAAACCCACTGGGGATGTGTCCTTCTTTCTCTCGCTATGATTAGATTGGTGTTTCTGCACTTACCTTCAGTCAAGAAAACCAGACGTATAAAGAAGTATCAAGATTAAGTGGAGACTGGGAGATCACGATGATGACAGGTGAGGAGCGTGGAGGACTTCTGGTGCCAACTCATGCATAACACGAGCGATGGCTAATAGCCTAAACAAGGACGAAGACCATACAGACAACGATGACGTGGTCACCAATGTGAACAACCATGACCACAATTTTTTTTAGAAACTGTGTGACAAAAGCTTTGCCCCATATATTAATTAAGAAGAGGATGCATGTTTTATTAGCGGAAGAAACCGGACGAAAACCATACAACAAACAACAACACCAACACAACACAACACCACATAGAGGAACCTACACAACTACAAAGAGCAACACCAAAATCAAGCAACACCGAAAGCAACAAACTCCCTCTAGTCCTCTACCTATAACAACCGCGAAAAGACAACAACTCTAGGACACCGCCACAAAGACCGTATTAGAGGCTGACCAATACCAGAACCGTTGACGTCATTCTAGACCTTTGCTAAATATACCAATGGTGGACGAGCCGACCCTCATGAGGACTTAGAACGTTATCATGCCAGACAACAAGCCACTCATGCCATTTCATAGGTCTGATTCACATTTTGGTCCTAGAGATTGTATTTCATATCTGCTGTCCTTTGAGACCTTTGAAATATTTTGATGTTCTCTTTATTATGCTTAATTTGTGTAAGATACTAGTTGAAGGCTTCAAGGTTTCTATTTTCTGTTTATTATGCTTATTTTGTGTAAGATACTAGTTGAAGACTTGAACGTTTCCATGTTCTATTTATTATGCTTATTTTGTGTAAGATACTAGTTGAAGGCTTCAAGGTACATTAGAATGGAGATGGTATATCTCTGTGCGCATAATGTATCATACTGAAGGGACTATGTAAGTTTTTAAATGCTACTTCCATGCAATGTTGGGGATATCGCTTATCAGTAACTTATCGGTCGACTCAAGATAAGGGGTAAATCGGTCGACTTATCGGCAAATCGGATGGTTTATCGGCATATCGGCTGACTTATCGGCCAATTTATCTTATCGGTCAGACATCGGTAAGAGATAAATCGGCCGATTAATCGGCATATAGGAAGATATCTTGAACAATGCTTCCATGGTAATTTGTTAGATTAGGGTGTATACTTGCATGGTAAAGCATCTTATTGTTTTCTTGCATGTTTCTTTTTCTTTGCTGTGAGTGCCCTAGAGGTTCTCGACCAGGGGTAGTCACAAACTCACAATCCCATGGTAGATAGTAAGGATGACTCCAACGGGCTGACGCATCGAGTCAGCGTCGGTCCTTCCCTATCCGCTGGAGCCAAATTCAAGGCCCAACGGGGCGACGCAAACAGACCGCGGTCCGATTTTCGGTCTGCCCCGACGCATTCCTAGCCCAAATTTGGGCAACCGATGCGTCGGTGCGGACGCGCGATGGAGTGAAAACGCGTCCGCGTGGCCACATGAGGTGTCCTCCCCGAGCCCAATGTCAGCGACACGGCACCGGTCAGCCTCCCCTTGGCCTAGTCCTTTTTAATGCCAGGGGATAGGGACGGGTAGCCCCCACCCACCCACTCCACTGCCCCACGGTCGCTCCCTCTCCGGCGACCAAACCCTAGCCAGCGAAGCCCACCGCCACGTCGTCGGTATGCCGCTCCAGTGGTCTAGATTCGACAAGGCCAAGAACGACAACAAGGCGGGGTCCTCGTCTGGCCGCCACCGCCGTCATCGTCTTCCCCGGAGCCAGAGCCGCTCCCTGCAGTCTTCGAGCTCGCCCCGTGATACGTCTCAAACGTATCTATAATTTCTGATATTCCATGTTGATATTATGCCAAATGCTACATGGTCTATATACACTTCATAACATTTTTATGCATTTTCTGGGACTAACCTATTAACAAGATGCCACAGTGCGAGTTCCTGTTTTCTGTTGTTTTTGTATTTCAGAAAAGTTGTTCTGGAAATATTCTCGGAATTGGACGAAACAAAAACGGAAGTCCCTATTTTTCCACCACGAAGACCGTGTCCAGAGGGGAGAAGCAGGAGGGCCGTGGGCCGGCCACGCCATGGCATTGCGCGGCCCCCCTTGCTATCGCGCCGTGGGGTGGCGTGGGGCCCACGAGCGCCTCCAGCCGCCGCCCTTTCGCCTATTTATTCACCTCCTCGGAAAAACCCTAGATACCCGAGGCTCCATCCACGAAAAGTTCCAGAGACGCCGCCGTCGTCAACACTAGCTCGGGGGGGAGGGGGTTCAGAAGCTCTTCCCGGCACCCTGCCGGAGAGGGGAATCATCACCGGAGGGCTCTACATCATCATGCCCACCTCCGGAGTGATGCGTGAGTAGTTCATCCTTGGACTACGGGTCCATGGCAGTAGCTAGTTGGTAGTCTCTCCACTTTGTGCTATCATGTTTAGATCTTGTGAGCTGCATATCATGATCAAGATCATATTATTGTAATGCTACATGTTGTGTTTGTTGGGATCCGATGAATATTGAATACTATATCAAGTTGATTATCAATCTATGTTATATGTTATTTATGATCTTGCATGCTCTCCGTTACTAGTAGATGCTTTGGCCAAGTAGATGCTTGTAACTCCAAGAGGGAGTATTTATGCTAGATAGTGGGTTCAGTCTCCATTGAATCTGGGAGAGTGACAGCAACTTCTAAGGTGTGGATGTGCTATTGCCACTAGGGGTAAAACAACAATGCTTTGTCTAAGGATAATTGTGTTGTTTACATTATGCACTTTAATTAATGCAATAATCTGTTACTTGCAACTTAATACCAACGGGGAACTCGGATGACTACCTGGAGGTGGATTATTAGTCATAGATGTTGTTGGATAATGGTCTATGTATCTTGTTGTAATGCCCGCATGAATATCATAGTACTCATCATGTCATTTATATGCATTGTTATGCGCTCAATATTTTGTCAATTGCCCAGCTGTAACTTGTATACCCAGCATGTTAGTTATCTTTTATGGAGAGACACCATTAGTGAACTGTTGACCCTGATCCATTCTTTTACATCAGATAAATACAACCTACTGCAATCATTATTCCTTTTCATTCTCTTCAATTTAAACACTATTTTCCACACCATACGTTTAACCCTTTGTTTTCAGCAAGACCGGTGAGATTGACAACTGATGTCTACGCACGCTTCTATTCTTGTAGACAGTGTTGGGCCTCCAAGAGCAGAGGTTTGTAGAACAGCAGCAAATTTCTCTTAAGTAAATAACCAAAGGTTTATCGAACTCAGGGAGGTAGAGGTCAAAGATATCCCTCTCAAGCAACCCTGCAATTAAGATACAAGAAGTATCTTGTGTCCCCAACACACCTAATACACTTGTCAGATGTATAGGTGCACTAGTTCGGCGAAGAGATAGTGAAATACAAGTAATATGGATGATTATAAGTGGTAATTGCAATCTGAAATAAAAATGGCAGCAAGCAAACATGTAGCAGAACTTGTTGTAAACGGTGTTTCAATGCTTAGAAATAAGGCCTAGGGATCATACTTTCATTAGTGGACACTCTCAACAATAATAATATAGTTGAATGCATAAATACTTCCTCTTCACTATGCTACTCTTGACTATTGTCACGTTGGATAACGAACACCAATCCACTGTGTAGGGCTATAACAACACGCCTCAAGTTTGTATTCCCTCTCTAGGGCACCCCATGCTGTCACTGTGAGCACCCCAAATCAGTACTAAACAAACGCCACAACTTTATAGTGACAACCAACAAAAGAACAACTCATGATAAATATCCTTCTGATCTATTAATAGAGTCACACACCTCACCCACACTGTCACCTTGGCTTAGTGTTCTCACGTGACTCAAGATCATAATGATAAAACAACTTGACTAGCATATGCAATACATAATGAAAGGGGAAACATCTATGACATCAACTAGATTACAAAGCGCATGATCACATAAAGATCACACCATGGGAGAGAGAGATAAACCACATAGCTACCGGTAGAGCCCTCAGCCTCGGGGGAGAACTACTCCCTCCTCATCATGGGAGGCAGCAACGGCGATGAAGATGGCGGTGGAGTCGATGGAGATGGCTCCGGGGGCAATTCCCCGTCCCAGCAAGGTACCGGAACAGAGAGTTCTGTCCCCCGAAACTTGTTCTGGATGGCGGCGGCGTTGCGAAACTCTTCGTGGAATATGACTGATCATTTTAGGGTTTTCGCGTCGGAGGGTATAAATAGGCTAAAGTACGATGGTCAGAGCCACCAGAGGTGGGCTCACCATGCCACGGCGCGGCCCAAGGGGGGGCGCCACCACATGGTGTGGTTGGCCCATGGCCCCCTCCTTCTCCCCTTTGGACTCCGTGTACGTGTCGGCAAAATAGGAACCTGGGCTTTTGTTTCCTTAAGTAGCTATCTGGAATAGAAAAACAGCAGAAAACAGGAACTGGCACTGTGGCATCTTGTTAATAGGTTAGTCCCAGAAAATGCATAAAAATGCTATGAAGTGTAAATAAAACATGTAGCAAATGGTATAATATCAACATGGAACATCAGAAATTATAGATACGTTTTGGACGTATCAAGCATCCCCAAGCTTAGTTCTACTCGTCCTCGAGTAGGTAAAACGATAACAACAAAATAATTTCTGAGGTGACATGCTACCACACAATCTTGATCAAATAGTATTGTAAAGCACATGTTATGAATGAAGTGACTCAAGCAATGGTCTATAGTTTGCTAACAGATAGATAAAGAGTAAACAACTGAATCATATAAGCAAAAACTTTTCATGAATAGTACTTTCAAGACAAGCATCAAAAAGTTTTGCATAAGAGTTAACTCATAAAGCAATAGATTCTAAGTAAAAGGCATTGAAGCAACACATAGGAAGATTTAAGTTTCAGCAATTGCTTTCAACTTTCAACATGTATATCTCATGGATAATTGTCAACACAAAGTAATATAATAAGTGCAATAAGCAAGCATATAGAATTGTTGCACACAAAGTTGACACAAGTGTTTGCTTCTGAGATAGAAAGAAGTAGGTAAACTGACTCAACATAAAGTAAAAGAAAGGCCCTTCGCAGAGGGAAGCAGGGATTAAATCATGTGCTAGAGCTTTTTAATTTTGAAATCATATAGAGAGCATAAAGTAAGTTTTTGAGAGGTGTTTGTTGTTGTCAACGAATGGCAGTGGGCACTCTATCCCCCTTGTCACCCAGACTTTCAAGAGCGGCTCCCATGAAGGACGTTATTTCTACCCAAGGGTAGATCATCCCTCTTCTCTTTTGTTTACACATGCATATTTATAAATTGGTATGACACTCCTCCCAACCTTTGCTTACACAAGCCATGGCTAACCGAATCCTCGGGTGCCTTCCAACAATCACATACCATGGAGGAGTGCCTATTTGATAATGTTTAACACTTTGAAATTGCTTCTGATAAATCATGGCAAAACATGTGAAGAGAATTAAGCAGTTAAGTTGTAATTAATTGGGACTGGGCACCCCATTTGCCAGCTCTTTTTGCAAAGTTATTGGATAAGCGGATGTATATGCCACTAGTCCATTGGTGAAAGTCTGTCTGACAAGACAATAGAGAAAACTCCACATAACTTCCTCATGAGCTATAAAACATTGACACAAATAAGAGATAATAGCTTTTGAATAGTTTAAAGGTAGCACATGAAGTATTTACTTGGAATGGCAGAAATACCACATAATAGGTAGTTATGGTGGACACAAATGGCATGGGTTTTGGCTCAAGGTTTGGATGCACGAGAAGCATTCCCTCTCAGTACAGAGTTTAGGCTAGCAAGGTTGTTTGAAGCAAACACAGGATATCAACTGGTACAGCAAGACTTACATGAAAACATATTGCAAGCATTATAAGACTCTACACTGTCTTCCTTGTTACTCAAACACTTTTACCAGAAAATATCTAGACCTTAGAGATACCAAACATGCAAACCAAATTTCAACAAGCTCTACGGTAGTTCTCCATAATAGGTTTTAACTACATGATGCAAGAGCTTAAACATGATCTACTTGAGAGCTCAAAACAATTGCAAAGCATCAAATTATCCAAGACAATGATCTACAAGAATGAGTATGTCTTTTCAATATACCATCTACCACATGTAGCATTTTCTGTTTCCAACCAAACACCAATCAACTTATTTCAACAAAAACTCTCCAAATAATTTAACAATGAAACAAGAGAGTATTCTCTACAAGAACTAACAGCTCTGAACAAGAGATGCATGAAAAACAGGAGCTAAAAGTATTGCAGTAGCTAGTCAAGAATACTCAACAAATATAAGTGAAGAATACGAGTATTCATATGAAAAAGCGGAGCGTGTCTCTCTCCCACACAAGAATGCTAGGATCCAATTTATTCAGAAAATAAAAAACAAAGCAAAAATAAAAGCACACAGACGCTCCAAGTAAAGCACATAAGATGTGAAGAATTAAAATATAGTTTCACTAGAGATGACCTGATAAGTTGTTGATGAAGAAGGGGATGCCTTGGGCATCCCCAAGCTTAGACGCTTGAGTCTTCTTGAAATATGCTTGGGTGACCCAGGGGGCATCCCCAAGCTTAGGCTTTTCACTCTTCTTGATCATATATATCATCCTCCTCTCTTGATCCTTGAAAACTTCCTTCACACCAAACTCAAAGTAATTCTCATTAGAGGGTTAGTGCATAATCAAAAATTCACATGTTCTGTAAGGCACAATCATCTCCAATACTTCTGGACATTAGCTACAGCCACTGATGTTTGTGGAGCAAAGAAATCCACTCAAACATAGTAAAAGAGAGAATGCAAAATAAAAGGCAGAATCTGTCAAAACAGAACAGTCCGTAAAGACGAATTTTTTCGAGGCACTTAAGTTGCTCAGATCAGAAAACTCAAAACTAATGAAAGTTGCGTACATATCTGAGGATCACACGTGATTTTTTCAGAATTTTCAATTTTTCTGGAGTGCGTACAGCTCAAAACGGTGGACAGCAAAATCTGTCCCTGCGCAGAAATCCAAATCTAGCATCAACTTTCTATTAGAGACTTTACTTGGCACAACAATGCAATAAAATAAAGATACAAAGGAGTTGTTACAGAAGTAAGCAAGCTCCTTGACTCAATAAAAGAAAATTGCAGAAAATAAAAACAATGGGTTGTCTCCACAAGCGCTTTTCTTTAAAGCCTTTTAGCTAGGCATGAAAATTTTGATGATGCTCTCATATGTATAAGAGTTGAATATAAAGAGCATCAAGAAGCAAATATCAAACACATTTAAGTCTAACCACTTCCTATGCAAAGGAATCTTGTAAGAAAATAAATTATTGAAGCATGAAGCTACTAGCATAGAAAGACAAAACAAGTGCAACTTCAAAATTTCAACAAAAAGAGAGGAGATTCAATATATTATTGTGATATATGAAGCCATGTCTCCCTCTCTCATAAAAACTTTCAGTAGCATCATTGATAAAATCCACAATATAACCATCACATGAAACATTCTTATCATGATCCATATGCATAAAAGTATCATTATTTTCCACATAAGAAAAGTTCTTCTCATTAATAACAATGGGATCATCATAAAGAACTCGAACATGATAGACAAGTTGTATATTAAAGGGATGGTTTTGGGTAATCCCTCCATAACTATGACAAGTTTCATGAGGATGATTGTAATTATAACATATGTCATAGTATTCTTTATAATAATTATCAAAGACTGGAGGCATAGTATCATCATAAGCAATAGAATAGTTATCTTCCAAAGTGTGTTCATTTGTAAACATATCATCATTTTTACTAGAAGGAGAGGTCTAAATATATAATCATCAGTAGCAAAAGGATTTTCAAACACCTCATCCCCAGCTTAGAGCTTTCCATATCATCATTGGAAGAAACATGGATAGTACTAATAGTATAGCAATTATTAACATCATCATTTTCAGAATTAGTACCAAAGAGATTTTCAATATCAAAAGTAGTGTGCTTTTCCCAATCATGATCACTACTATAAGTAACAGGCATAGGTTCGTCATCGAGTTCAGACTCATCAGCAAAAACTATAATAGGAGCAACATGTTTAGGGGAAGATATTGTTTCCTCTCTCTTTTTACTCCTCCTCTTCTTCTTCTTCTTCTTCTTCTTCTTCTTCTTCTTCTTCTTCTTCTTCTTCTTCTTCTTTCCCTTTGTCGCAGCAGTGGAACACGGGGTTCCCCTAGTGCTGCCAAAGTGGGTCCACCACCTGTGGGCCCAACACGAAGATGGACAAGGCCAAGATACGACGTAAGACCTGGCGGGTACCCAATACGCCAGTCAAGACTGCCGGGTGCGAAGGACCCCCGGGTCCCCCGCACCCCAGAAGCAGAAGAGGACCCCGAGAGCCCGAGACCCGGCAGTGCCAGAATCCCTCTCGAGGACCCGGCCGTACAAGCCAAAGCTAGGGTTACCACCACCCTCCAGAAGATGGTAGAAGGACCCAGAAGACTTGGGAAGCAAGGCGCGGGCATGAGACACCACCTGCGGTGTGCCAGCCTTTACCCACGTCGCTTCCCCCAAAGGGCGGGGATCGCACCAAACCGGCGAAGGATACTTGGAGGAGGAGAGGCCACATCTCCTCTTCCACCACAGAGAGGGAATTCTTCCCGCCAAGACCCTGAAAGTGCATGTGTTGCCCCATGCGTGGTTTTGGTAATTAATGACAATCCTTATGGACTAATGTTTGCATTGAGATATACTTGTAGATCTTGTCCATAGGAAATGATTGGAGTTCATGTGTTGGACTCTAGAAGATGACATGATGACCAATGCTCTATTCAAGGGTTTATATGAAGAATGGTCATGTGTAGAGTTGAGCTTATTGCAAGTATGACTTGGAAAAGAAGATTGAGTGAACAATCATGTTTAACCCCAAGCCATCATACATATCAAGAGAAGAAGATGAAGCGCAAGCTCAATATGATGCATCTCGAAGATATCATTTGATTGAAGCTTGCAAAGGAGACATGAAGACGGAGCTTTGCGAGGCCCTCCCATAATGGTGTATGGGGGAGCATTTGGAGAAGTTTTCATCAAGCATGTGCTAGCAAGCACAATCAAGAAAGGTGTTCCAACTTGAGAGAGTCAAGATCGTCATCATCAAGCTCAAGTGGAATGCGCAAGGCAAAGGTATGATCTTGATAGGTTTTCTATTTTACCGGTCTCATGTTGTTAGTGGGAGACCGGGTTTTAGGATAGACGGCGTACTATCAAGAGGAGCTCTCAAGTGAGTAACTTGATCACATCTTTGTGGAGAGCTCAAACCTTTGCATACTTGGCATTTGATCTTTCTTGCTTCTTATGTGGCTTTTATCCTTGTTGGGTTTTGGTGCTTGTCGTGATCTTCATGACAAGCCCAAGTTCTTCGAAAACAGATTTCTTATGGAAAACTTGTTGCGTTTTCGTGTTGGAAATATTATCGGTCCACCTTCGAGATAGGGTCCACACCTCTCCATGTGTGGTATCCCCTCTATATTTGTGACCCTTAATATTTCCAGCAAAGCTCTCGTCGTTATCTTTACAACAAAGTTGGTTTCATCTCATTTGGAGTTTTCTAGCAAAAGTTATTGAGTTTGCAGTTTTGCTGGTTTTCCAGGCCGGAGTCTCCGGTGCCCTGGACCGGAGTCTCCGGACTCAGAGCTTTTTCTCGGAGAGAGTTTTTCTTGTTCAGCCCCTGGTGGGGTCCGGAGTTTCCGGCCCAAGGGGCCGGACTATCCTCCCCTGACCGGAGTTTCCGACCCCAGGGGACCGAAGTTTCTGCCTGCGTTTTTCTCGTCTGAAAGTTGTTCACCCCCTGGTGGGGGCCGGAGTTTCCGCCCCCAGGGGGCCGGAGTTTCCGGTGCAGGCCGGAGTCTCCGGCCACTTAGGCCGGAGTCTCCGGTGTAAAGCTGGCTGCAACGGCTCTTTTTCTCGGAGGGGTATAAATACCCCTCCACCTACCTCCAGCCAGCCAGCTCTGCCCAGCACGATTTGCTTTCTCTCTCCTTCATTGTTGCAAGCTCATTTCTTTGATATCTCCCAATCTCTCCACCCAAACTCTTTGATCTTTGGAGGATTGAAGGAGAAGACCTAGATCTACATTTCCACCAATCAATCTCTCCTCTAAGTGAGGGGAACCTTGTGGATCTAGTTCTTGGAGTTCTTGTGTGGTTCTCCTCTTTGTTCTTCCTCTCTTATTCCCCCATAAGCATTTGTTGCTTTGTTGAAATTTGAGAGTGGAGGATTTGAGCACTTGTGCTCTTGCCTTTTGCATTTGGTGCATCGGCGTGCGCTCCACGAGGATTCGTGGAAGCTGAAATCTTGTGAACTTGTTACCCTTGGGTCCTTGGACCCTAGATGCCTTTGTGGTGGTTGAAACCCTTGTGTGGTCACTTGAACCCGTTCGGGGGCCCCCAATCCCATTGTGGGTTGTGCCCCGGATTGTTGTTGAAAGCCGTTCGGGAGCCCCCAATCCCATTGTGGGTTGTGCCCCGGATTGTTGTTGAAAGGCTCCGGATTTCGCCTCGAAGGAATACCAATAGTGGAAGGTGAACCAAGCCTTTGTGGTGCGGTTCATCGGAGAAGAAGGTGAAACCTTTGTGGTTGTTGAACCGTTGTGTCGGTTCACACCTCTCCAACGAGACGTACTCCCTTAACAAGGAGGAACTCGGAATACATCATCGTCTCCACGTGCCTCGGTTATTTTTATACCCGAGCCTTTTACTTATGCACTTTACATTGTGATGGCCTTCGTGCTTGAAGTATTCTATATTGCTATCACCTTGTTGCTTGTCTTGCTTAGCATAAGTTGTTGGTGCACATAGGTGAGCCTAGTTTATTTAGGTTGTTGGCTTGTTAATTTAAACACCTAGTTTTATTCCGCAATTAGCAAGCCTAAACCGGAAAAGTTTTAATCGCCTATTCAACCCCCCTCTAGGCGACATCATTGTCCTTTCAGACCCCCTCACGCTCCTCGCATGACCTCTGTGGTATCCCCTTGTCTATAAAAGGAGGGCCAAGGCATGGCGAGGAAAAAGGACGAATCCAAGGTAGAAGACACCCACGGATGCTAGCAGAGCAAGATCATCACAGAGCTAGGCTAGGGCAGGGAAGAAAGGGAAGGTGATCTCCTCCGGACCAGGATCTATCCTTCTTCTTCCTCTAGCCAAAACCCTTGCCGGGTAGCTCGCCGGAGACACTCTTGTAGCCACACCATGTTGCCATCATCTATCCAGACATGGAGGAGTAGGGCTGTTAGCCTTCGGGCGGCCTAAACCTGGGTAGATCGTTGTGTCCTTTGCTTGCTTTCCATACACGTCGAGATCGAGAGAGAGAGAGCTCGCCGGAGACCCCTCCGCGAGAGACGTTTCCAGCCTCCTTCGCGCCCCTACCGAATCTACAAAGGGGGTGCCTGTCATTCCCGGTCTCCGTCCTTCGAGACACGACATCTGGCGCGCCAGGTAGGGGGCGCAAGCGCTGGATCCATCTGCATCTCACGCCACGACGAGTTCTTCTTCTTCTTCTTCTTCAAGATCTGCGTCAAGCTCTTCATCGTCGGAAGCGCCGTCTGCTTCAAGTTCTTCGTCGGGTACAAGGACTACTTCGAGCTCTTCGCCTGCAGCAAGGTCGACGTCCGGATCCACGTCCGCAGCCAAGACGAAGCCTCTTCCTGAACAAGAAAAGGATTTTCCTCGTCATCCAGGAGGCGCCATGTCTGAAGCCGGTGAGATCTCTGGAACGCAGGCTCGACAGCTAGCTCAGCAGAGCCGGGGGCTGACGGAGGCTCTAGGGGCTGTTCAAGCGCTCCTCTCCTACCCTCCGGACCTCTGCAAGAGCGATCCTCGCATGAAGGCTTGGTTGACAAGCCTGGAGGGGTTGCTGAACTTTGCTTTCTGGTGCCACAATCCTGCTAGCTCTACCACCACCGACAACGCTGATATCGCCAAGGCAGGGTTTGGCGTTGCCGAGCCCGAGATCAACATCATCAAGCCTGAGCCCGTGCCCCCCGGAAGAGGAACATCTCGAAGATCCCCGCGGTAAGCAACCCATGGAGCAGCCTGAGGAGAACGCTGGCCAAAGCTCCAACCTCAGGCGTCGCTCCCGGGAGGCATCAAACAAGTCAACAAGGAATACGCGTGCCCTCAAATGACACCGTATGTTGAGGAGGTTTGGAAGCTACAACAATGCTTCGACAACTTCAGAGCCGTGTACATCTCGTGGGCGGACAACACAGTCGCGGATGAGCTCTCGTGACTGGCTTCGCAACGGGAGCCTGTCCCCCCCCCGGATCTACATTGAGGTGCTCAAGCAGTCGTCGGTGCCCTCCGACAAAATCAAGACAAAGCCGGCCACGGAGCCGGGGGCTGTGACCTGTCTACCCCGACAACTCAGGAAGCCAGCCCGGAAGCTCAAGACCAGGTGGCACCTGCGACGGAAGAAGCTTTGCTTCCCTCTTGTCAAATGGTCCTTCCAGTGGAGAGGAGCTGCCCGCCGTGGGCCCTGGACATCGTCAAGTACATGACTGAGCACACCCTCTTGGGTGACGACCATGACGCCGAGCGGGTGTCTCGCTAAGCCAAGCTCTACGTCCTGATCAACGACGAACTTTACAGGCAGCGTGACAACGGGGTCAAACTCCGCTGCATTCCGTAGGAGCAAGGCCAGGCGCTGCTGAAGGACATCCACGAGGGTACATGCTCCAGTCATGTAGCATCAAGGTCGCTGGCGGGGAAGGTCTTTCGGCACGGGTTCTACTGGCCAACAGTTATCCACGACGCCGAGCAAATCGTCAAGACATGTGAAGCTTGTCAGCGCTACGCAAAGGATATTCATCAGCCAGCTCAAGCCTTGCAACCTATTCCAATCTCTTGGCCGTTCGCAGTCTGGGGGCTGGACATAGTAGGCAAGATCCCGAAGTCTGTCGGGGGACATGCGTATCTTTTCGTGACAATTGACAAGTTCACCAAATGGGTGGGGGTGATGCCAGTGCCAAGACAGACAGCCCAAGCCGCCATCAAATTCATCGAGGGGATCGTGTTCCGGTTCGGAGTGCCCAACAGGATCATCACGGACAATGGCACCCAGTTCACCAGTCGAGCCTTCCTCAACTTCTGCGAAGACATGGGCATCAAGGTGTGTTTTGCCTCGGTGTCCTATCCAAGATGCAATGGGCAAGTCGAGCGAGCCAATGCGGAGGTCCTCAAGGGTCTAAAAACCAAGGACTTCGACAAACTGGAGAACCGGGGCAAGAACTGGATCGAGCATCTGCCAAGTGTTCCTTGGTCGCTCAGGACCACGCCCAACAGAGCCACTGGAGAAACACCTTTCTTCCTCGTCTATGGAGCAGAGGCAGTTCTGCCGATAGAACTCAAGCATGGATCCCCCCGGGTACTTGCTTATGATGAAGAGGCTCAAGTGGAGAGAAGGATTGATGATATCAATTTCCTAAAAGAAGTGCGGTGTCGAGCATCCCTGAGATCCGCTTGTTACCAACAAGCGCTCAGACACTATCATGACCGCCATGTGCGAGCAAGGGCACTGGATCCAGGAGACCTGGTCCTCCGAAAAAAGCAGAAACTTGATGGCATGAACAAGATGTCATCCAAGTGGGAAGGTCCGTATCGGGTGACACATACCATGAGGCCTAGAGCAGTTTACCTGGAGGATGAGAAGGGTAGGCCAGAAGGCAACACCTGGAATATCAAAAATCTCCGCAAATTCTACCCCTGATTACAAGCATGAATTGCACATAGTTGTGTCGACTAAGCACGCCTGAGGGGCTAGTGTTCTGTAATAGGGTGTAAGAATCGTCGCCAAGGAATAAAAGATAAGTTTTCAATTCCGTGAGCCTCAATTTTTGTTGTAAAATTGGTTACCCGGAACAACCCACAAGCAGGGGGCTGATATGTGCCGGTGGCTGACGGGCCGATCGCGAGCACGCCTATCAGTAGGAGCTGCCTCCCAGTCATGCCGTACTGCCGCGGAAAGGAGGAACTGGGCAGTGCTGTGCTTTAAAGCACATAAGCACAGAAATGCACAGTCAACTTTGCTTGCGGTTTGCTTCGGGTAAACATTTTCACGACACGAAGAGAGGGTCCTTTCTTTTCCTACTGAAAGTTTGTTGTGTGTAGCGCCTCCCCAGGACAGAAACCTGTGAAGGAAGGGTGGATAAGCAGCTGGATACCCGGGAGAGGCCTAGTAGATCAAGAGAGCGGCAAAAAACAACTAAGTCTTTGCATTCACATCTTGCATCTTAGGCATAATATCTCGCTTGGAGTCAATATACTGTCAACCTGAGCATGCTTGATGGTCTATGAGAGCCTTTGCGGGGGCAATGCATCCTCCCCTGTGAACGGTTCGTTTCCCTTTGGCCTAGTAACTGAGGCAGTGGAGTGAGTCCCCGGAAGGTATAGTGCTCCCAGGGGTATTACTACTGCAGCAGACAGTCAGAATACTTGTTACCTGAGGAGATCTCCTCATAAACTTTATGGCGCGTTAGTGCAAAGGAAGATTGGGAAATGACCCCAGGAGTTGAGCCTAGGACTGCATTCATATTTAAATTTTCAGAATTACATTCTCGCATTACATTAAACAAGCAGCATATGAGCATATCTAGCCTATGCAACTAAGGCCAGTCCAGGCACACTGGCTGCGCAGATCTGTTCATTTCTTTTTGTTTGCCGAGTAAACTCTTCTCTTCCGGGGACGCCTGGAAGAGAAGAGGGACGCTCTTGCAAAGTCTTCAGGGGTTTCGAGGATCTGGAGGTCCCCGGGCGAACCCCGAAATATGCCGGCTGCAATAAAAGGAGGGCCAAGGCATGGCGAGGAAAAAGGACGAATCCAAGGTAGAAGACACCCACGGATGCTAGCAGAGCAAGATCATCACAGAGCTAGGCTAGGGCAGGGAAGAAAGGGAAGGTGATCTCCTCCGGGCCAGGATTTGTCCTTCTTCTTCCTCTAGCCAAAACCCTTGCCGGGTACCTCGCCGGAGACACTCTTGTAGCCACACCATGTTGTCATCATCTATCCAGACATGCAGGAGTAGGGCTTTTAGCCTTCGGGCGGCCTGAACCTTGGTAGATCGTTGTGTCCTTTGCTTGCTTTCCATAGACGTCGAGATCGAGAGAGGCAGTGAGAGCTCGCCGGAGACCCCTCCGTGAGAGACGTTTCCAGCCTCCTTTGCGCCCCTACCGAATCTACAAAGGGGGTGCCTGTCATCCCCGGTGTCCGTCCTTCGAGACACGACACCCTCTTTAGGAGGGAGAGGCTGGAAAGGAAGCTTCTCCACATAACCTGGTTTATTGTTAGAAACAATAGAAGAAACTTGGGAGGATTCCTCTCTTTAATTAATAAGAACAAAACACATATTAGTCCTGCCATATTTTAGTAAAGTCCCATCCCTTTATAATATTTTGTATGTAGGTGTTGGCATGTCAATTATTAACACAATAGAGATGACATCCATGCAACACGCTATTCATATCAAGAGCACTCATATCTAACAAAGAAGTTTTTCTTGATAACTCTTCACACCCCAAAATAATGTAAGTTCATCATGCTGATTAGGAGTGATCATGTTATCACAATACAAACTTGCAGTACTCATTAAATTCGAAATACTATCATCATGACCTGAACATTGAAAATTGAAATGACCCACTTCATGGCAAAGTTCACAAATAAAAGGATATAGGGCACAAACTTTTTCAGCAAGATCACTTAGAGCCTTGTACCACGTTCTAGTTTTTTCATTCCTATGATGGATACAATATTCATCTTCGATTTGATTATTTTCACAAGGTCTAAGTGCTCCACAAAAATTAACATGCTTATAAGAAATAGTATTTTTAGAAGTTTGAGCATGTTTATTGCAATCATTAACAACAATTTCATTTTCCATGCAAGTGTCTTTGAAAGGTTCATGATACATGTCCCAATTTTCTTTAGGAACATTAATATGAGAAGCAAAGGTTCTACAACAATCAACAATAATTTGAGAATCAAGACCATATTTAGCACTAAGCTCTTCAAAACCAGCAGTTTGAACGAAAGACTTAATGCAATCATATTCATAGTTTATACCTGATTCTTTACCTTTGTCGTTCTCCCAATCTTCAGTATTGCTTTGAATTCTTTCAAGAAGATCCCATCTAGCTTCAACCTTCTTATGTGTGAAAGAACCCTCTGAACATGCATTTAGATAATCCTTGCAATAACCTGAAAGCCTTGCATAAAAATTAGTAACAATTATTTTCTCAGGAAGCTCATGGTTAGGACATTTGAGTATTAATGTTTTCAGCCTTCCCCAAGCTTGAGCAATACTTTCTCCATCACGAGGCTAAAAATTAAAAATATAATTCCTATCTAAATACAATTCATAAGGAGGATAAAATTTAGAGTAAAAGAGATATTCAAGCTCCTTCCACTCCGAATGATGAGGGTCATCCAGTAGCTCATACCACTCCCTTGCTTTATCTTTAAGTGACAATGGAAATAATTTCTTCATGGCATTTTCTCTTGATAAACCTGCAACATTAAACAACTCACAAAGTTCTTTAAGTTTCAACAAGTGATCACTTGGATGGATTGTTCCATCCCCTGCATAACGATCATCCATAACCTTTTCAACAATTTCCATAGGTATTTCAAAAGGAATACTTTCAGTAGGTGGATTTAGAATATCACAAGCATCATTCGAATTATCACATATGGGAGACAAAGTATCATCAAAGCAAATTTTCTCCTCTAAAGCTGGGGAACTAAAAAAATCATTTTCATAAAAACTAGCTTCCCCAAGCTTGGACTTTTCCATAGCATTAGCAATAATAGTGTTCAAAGAGTTCATGCTAATAACATTGCTATCACTATTATGCAAACAAACTTCCATAGGTTTTTTAATTTTCTCTTCAAAAGCATCATGTCCTAATTCAATATAAAGTTCATAAAGATCTCTAATTTTTGTTGTTGTTTTCCATTAAGCCTAACTAGTGAAATAAAAACAAGAAACAAAAAGATATAATTCAGGAATCTAAAGGAAATACCTTCGAGCACTCACACACTAGCAACGGTACTAGAAAATAGCTTAGTAGCCAGAGGATGCGAGTACCTTTTACCTTATCACCCGGCAACGGCGCCAGAAAATAGCTTGATGTCTACGCACGCTTCTATTCTTGTAGACAGTGTTGGGCCTCCAAGTGCAGAGGTTTGTAGAACAGCAACAAGTTTCCCTTAAGTGAATAACCCAAGGTTTATCGAACTCAGGGAGGTAGAGATCAAAGATATCCCTCTCAAGCAACCCTGCAATTAAGATACAAGAAGTCTCTTGTGTCCCCAACACACCTAATACACTTGTCAGATGTATAGGTGCACTAGTTCGGCGAAGAGATAGTGAAATACAAGTAATATGGATGATTATAAGTAGTAATTGCAATCTGAAATAAAAATGGCAGCAAGTAAACATGTAGCAGAACTTGTTGTAAACGGTGTTTCAATGCTTAGAAATAAGGCCTAGGGATCATACTTTCCATCACGAAGACCGTGTCCAGAGGGGAGAAGCAGGAGGGCCGTGGGCCGGCCACGCCCGATACGGCGCGTCCCCTCTTGCTGTCGCGCCGTGGGGTGGCGTGGGGCCCACGAGCGCCTCCAGCCGCTGCCCTTTCGCCTATTTATTCACTTCCTCGGGAAAACCCTAGATACCCGAGCCTCCATCCACGAAAAGTTCCAGAGACGCCGCCGTCGTCAACCCTAGCTATGGGGTGTTCAGAAGCTCTTCCCGGCACCCTGCCGGAGAGGGGAATCATCACCGGAGGGCTCTACATCATCATGCCCACCTCCGGAGTGATGCGTGAGTAGTTCATCCTTGGACTACGGGTCCATGGCAGTAGCTAGTTGGTAGTCTCTCCACTTTGTGCTATCATGTTTAGATCTTGTGAGCTGCATATCATGATCAAGATCATATTATTGTAATGCTACATGTTGTGTTTGCTGGGATCCGATGAATATTGAATACTATGTCAAGTTGATTATCAATCTATGTTATATGTTATTTATGATCTTCCATGCTCTCCGTTACTAGTAGATGCTTTGGCCAAGTAGATGCTTGTAACTCCAAGAGGGAGTATTTATGCTAGATAGTGGGTTCAGTCTCCATTGAATCTGGGAGAGTGACAGCAACTTCTAAGGTGTGGATGTGCTATTGCCACTAGGGGTAAAACAACAATGCTTTGTCTAAGGATAATTGTGTTGTTTACATTATGCACTTTAATTAATGCAATAATCTGTTGCTTGCAACTTAATACCAACGGGGAACTCGGATGACTACCTGGAGGTGGATTATTAGTCATAGATGTTGTTGGATAATGGTCTATGTATCTTGTTGTAATGCTCGCATGAATATCATAGTAGTCATCATGTCCTATATATGCATTGTTATGCGCTCAATATTTTGTCAATTGCCCAGCTGTAACTTGTATACCCAGCATGTTAGTTATCTTTTATGGAGAGACACCACTAGTGAACTGTGGACCCTGATCCATTCTTTTACATCTGATAAATACAACCTACTGCAATCATTGTTCCTTTTCATTCTCTTCAATTTAAACACTATTTTCCACATCATACGTTTAACCCTTTGTTTTCAGCAAGACCGGTGAGATTGACAACTGATGTCTACGCACGCTTCTATTCTTGTAGACAGTGTTGGGCCTCCAAGTGCAGAGGTTTGTAGAACAACAACAAGTTTCCCATAAGTGAATAACCCAAGGTTTATCGAACTCAGGGAGGTAGAGATCAAAGATATCCCTCTCAAGCAACCCTGCAATTAAGATACAAGAAGTCTCTTGTGTCCCCAACACACCTAATACACTTGTCAGATGTATAGGTGCACTAGTTCGGCGAAGAGATAGTGAAATACAATTAATATGGATGATTATAAGTGGTAATAGCAATCTGAAATAAAAATGGCAGCAAGCAAACATGTAGCAGAACTTGTTGTAAACGGTGTTTCAATGCTTAGAAATAAGGCCTAGGGATCATACTTTCACTAGTGGACACTCTCAACAATAATAATATAGTTGAATGCATAAATACTTCCTCTTCACTATGCTACTCTTGACTATTGTCCCGTTGGATAACGAACACCAATCCACTGCGTAGGGCTATAACAGCATGCCTCAAGTTTGCATTCCCTCTCTAGGGCACCCCACGCTGTCACTGTGAGCGCCCCAAATCAGTACTAAACAAATGCCACAACTTTATAGTGACAACCAACAAAAGAACAACTCATGATAAATATCCTTCTGATATATTAATAGAGTCACACACCTCACCCACACTGTCACCTTGGCTTAGTGTTCTCACGTGACTCAAGATCATAATGATAAAACAACTTGACTAGCATATGCAATACATAATGAAAGGGGAAACATCTATGACATCAACTAGATTACAAAGCTCATGATCACATAAAGATCACACCATGGGAGAGAGAGATAAACCACATAGCTACCGGTAGAGCCCTCAGCCTCGGGGAGAACTACTCCCTCCTCATCATGGGAGGCAGCAACGATGATTAAGATGGCAGTGGAGTCGATGGAGATGGATCCGAGGGCAATTCCCCGTCCCGGCAAGGTACCGGAACAGAGAGTTATGTCCCCCCAAAACTTGTTCTGGATGGCGGCGGCGCTGCGAAACTCTTCGTGGAATATGACTGATCATTTTATGGTTTTCGCGTCGGAGGGTATAAATAGGCGAAAGTACGATGGTCAGAGCCACCCGAGGTGGGCTCACCATGCCACGACGCGGCCTAAGGGGGGGCGCCAGCACATGGTGTGGTTGGCCCATGACCTCCCTCCTTCTCCCCTTTGGACTCCGTGTACGTGTCGGCAAAATAGGAACCTGGGCTTTTGTTTCGTCCAATTCCGAGAATGTTTCCTTAAGTAGTTATCTGGAATAGAAAAACAACAGAAAACAGGAACTGGCACTGTGACATCTTGTTAATAGTTTAGTCCCAGAAAATGCATAAAAATTCTATGAAGTGTAAATAAAACATGTAGCAAATGGTATAATATCAACATGGAACATCAGAAATTATAGATACGTTTTGGACGTATCATCAACCTCACTGTATCGTTGGGGCAAAGTGGTTTGATTATGTTGTGACAGGTTCCACGCCAGGTGTTGGTTTCCCTGGTGTTGCGCCGCACTACACTCCTCCACCGACAACCTTCAGAAGTGCTTCTACTCCTACTGGATTAATAACCTTGGTTTCGTACTGAGGGAAAACTTGCTGCTACATTACATCGTACCTTCCTCTTGGGTCTCCCAAGGAACGTGTGCTTTAGGTGTATCACCCCGCCAGGTGCGGAGGTGCGCAGCCGCGCCTACATGCGCAAGGAAGACTGCCAGTGGTACTAAGACCACGCAACCCACGCAACCCCGCCGCCTCGGTCCGCAACGACCCGGCCTTCGCGGCCACGTCCAGGAACTGGGCCGAGTGGTTGCATGACGAGCACAGCTTGCGGCGGCAGGCCCTTTACACGCGGGCTCCGACGCCGCCATCTGGGCGTTAATCACCGCCGCCGCTCACACAGCGAGGGACGCACCACCCGTGACGTGCGCGCTGCGGATTGGGACGGCACCACCGCCGCTGCCGCAAGACGTGAAGACGGAGGTGGAAGACGAGGACCCCAAGTTCTAAGCCGCGAAGGAGGCCTCGCGCAAGCAGATGGTCGAGGACGAGGCCAAGCGTTGGGCCAAGGTCCTCACTGACGTCGCCCGGGAGCAGGAGGCGACCCTGGAGGCGCAGCCGGCAATGGTCCCCTGGAGGAGCCACAGCCATGGTGGCACGCTATGGACGTGCACCTGCCACCGGCGCCGCCGCTACCAGAAGGCCTGCTCGGGCAAAGATGGTTCTGGGATGGCGGCGTGGGAGCAGGCGCCACCCCTCCCGGAGCAGGAGCAGCCGTCGGCCGTCGTCCCGCCGTGTGGCGGACCACCGGCGCACCGCTGGAAGCAGCCAGATTACGTCATCCTAGATGGGGATGACGATGAGGAGTAGAAGCCCGCGAAGGGCAAATATTATAGTTTTTATAATTTTTTGTTTCAAGAAAATATTATGTAAAATGGCCGTTTTTGGCCCACCCCTATATATGAGAGAAAAAGGCCCATATATGGCTTGTTTCGCTAAAAAAAACTAATGTCAGGACTCGATGCGACATGCCGTTGGGCGCACTGCCACCAACAGCGGACCGGGCATGTCCTTTTGCCGACGTAAACGAATAAAACGCGGATCAAACGCGCGTCTATTTGCGTCGCACCATTTGAGTCATCCTAACTGCAGCTATATGATTTTGGTTCGCACTTAATACGTGGTCAAGCAAAAAAAGATGGTTGTATTCCAGCAGCCTCCTTTCATGAAGAGTTCCGCTAAGGGCATCTCCAGTCGTTCGCCCCCCCCCCCCAGGTATTGATTCGACGCTTTTTAGCGTTTGCGCCGGCCATCTCCAAAACCTGGGGGGGCGAACTCACCAGCCGTTCGGCGGCCCAGGAAAACACATGGCCCATAAATTTGAACTTTCTTTTTCCCGCCCAAAAAATAGCCCGAGTTCGGCGATCACAACAGCCATAGTTTGGGCAACCATATTACAAAATAACACCAGAGTTAGGCGATCAAATAGTCCCGATCAAGCCACAGTCGGGCGATCCACGACCACGTTCGGCATTCTGCTGATGCACAGATCAGATAGAGGCCGGTGACGCTGCGGCGTCAGAGTCGACGTCGACGATAGGCGTGGTGGTCGGAGTGGCAGTCGCGGCGGCCTCGAGGTCGACGACGGGCGTGGCATCCTCCAGGTCGATGGCCGTCGCAGCAGTCTCGGTGTCCAGGTCGATGGGCGTGGTCGGCGTCGTGGACGTAGGCTGGGCGGGCGGCGTCTCGGCTGGACTGGCGTAGTTCGTGTCCGTCGGGGTGTCGTCGGTGGTGTCCGTCGGGGTGGCGTAGCTCGTGTCCGTCGGGGTCGGGGCGGGAGCCGGGCTGATGTCGCTGAGGATGAGACGGTGCTGCGCCATGTACCATGTCCTCAACTCGGGGTCCATCGCGTCCGGATCGGCCCCCGTGAGGAAGGCGAGGTCGTAGTTCCTCTTCTTCGCCACGGTGCCGGTCCTGAGGAGCTCGATCTTGACCTTGGAGTTGGCCATGAGCGCCGACCACCTCTTCGTGGCGACCTCCTCCCTCTTGCCGGCGTTGACCTGGGTGTCGGCGATGCAGGTCTGGATGGACGCCTGGAGCTTTGCCGCTGCCGGCGCGGCGTCCCTCGCCGCCTTGGCTTTCTAGTGGTCCATCGGTGGACGACCATCAGACGCACCAGCAACCGCTGCGTCCGGCACGTAATCCTTGCCCTTGCTGAGCGTACGGCGTGTTTCCGCCCACTTCTCGCAACCCTCGATGGCGACGAAGACGTGGAGCCACTTGAAGTCGGTCTTCTCGTCCTCCTTGTACGCCTCGAACACCCGGGCGATCTACATGGCGATGGGACCGGCACCAATGAGCTACATGGCGGCGCAAAGAAAGGAATCATGACGGAAATTCTCACCTCCATCTCCCGGTTGGCGCCGCTCTTCGGCCTGTGCGTGACCTCCTCCTGTATGCCATGCCACTTGTTGCAGGCGGCCTGGATGTTCTGCCAATGGTTGGCCATGGCCTTCTGGCCGCGCTCCGTGACGCACGACGCGTAGTCGGGGTCGATCATCCGGCGCTCGTCGTACTCCGTCTTGATGTGCTTCCAGTAGTTGTCCAGTGCCTGGTTCGCGCCGATGATCGGGTCGCAGCTGACCACCTTCCATGACTCGGCGAGGAGGATATCCTCCCTGCACGTCCACTTGATGCGCGGCTCGGCCGGCGGCTTCGGCGCCGCCTTGGACCCCTTCCTGGGACGGCGGCCGCCCGTGTCGCCATCCTTGGCCGGGCCTTCTGCTCCCTCTGCAGCTGCAGGCGGCGTCTCGTCCTATTCTTCCGCCTCCGCATCTGCCTCCTCCGTGCCGACGCCGGAGCCAGACGCACCTTGGCCGTAATCCCCGCCGCCCTGCGAGAAGAAATCCACACCGCCCTGCGAGAGGAAGCCCGGGCATGCCGCCGCTGCCACCGAGCCGGTGGTGATGATCTCATCCATGAAGGCGCTGTCTTGGGGCATCCCGCCTAGCAGGGACGACGCGGCGAAGGGGAGGGCACGGCGGAGCGACGGCGAAGTTGCGTAACCCGGTGAGCCGCCGACGTACATCATCGGCGGATAGTGGGGGAAGGTGACGTTGGGGTTGAAACCACCATGGGGATCAACATCGGCGTACCCAGGGGAGTAGTAGCGCGGGGACGGCGATGGCGAGGCGACGGCGGTTTGGCTCCAGCCGGCGAACTGAGGATGGGGATGAGGAGAGAAGCCGGGCCTCCGGTTGGCCGGCGGCGCCGCAGACGCAGCCGGAGTTGGCGGCACATCCAGCGCCTCCACCTCCTCTTCCTCTTCTTCCTCGTCGACGTCCTGGGTCTTGGCCTCCGCGGCCAAGTGTGCAGCCAGCTCCCTCTGCCGCTGCGCCTTCTCCCTCGTCCGTCGCTGGAGGTTCTCCGCCTCCCGGCGCGCTTTCTCGGCGATCCACTGGGCGTTGCTCATGCCCGCCGGCTTCTCCTTCGGCGCTCTCGGCTTCCGCGGCTTCTTGCCGATCATGGAGGTGGCGGAGCATGCGGGGACGACAACGGCGACGGCGCGGGGCCCTGTGAATCGGGCGGGAGCCATGGTGGCCAGATCTATGGGAAAATGGCGGGATCGGGGCGGGAGAGGTATATATGTGGGGAGAAATGGAGGGAAGGGGCCAAATTATGGAGGGAAGGGCCAAATTATGGAGGGAAATCGCCTTCACTCGCCGACAAGCCTGGCTGGCCCGCGGACGCCTTTTGCCCCCCCCCCCACCCCCCAGGCCGAACCCAACAGGCTGGGTTTGGGCTGGGTTCGCCGGCGCGAAATGGCGCTAAAAGCGGCGCTAACCGGCGCTAAATCGACTTCGGGGGGGCGACTGGTGGATTTTCGTTAGCGCCGGCGCTAAAAAGGACTCCTGGGGGGCTCTGGGAGGGACGGCTGGAGATGCCCTAAGGCCTGTTCCTGTGTACTGCCTGTTGCTCACTCGCTGCTTTCCTGTGTACTGCAACTAGAATTACCATGCCCTTTTTTTGACAAATTGTAGATATCCTAACCACGAAAACTAACAAGACAACCTAGCACCGGCAGGAAGGATTCCAAAGTGCATCACTTCTAGTCTCAAGATGTCATGTGGATACTTGCAATTGAAACAACCAACGAATCGTAGTGCGAACAGCTTAGAATTGGCATAGCACCGGGGGATTGCTGCTTTGGTCTCTGAATTGTTCTGTAAAATGAAATTTCATCTTCATGGTGATAGGAGTCGGAATCCACATGCCAGCTTAGAGCATCTCCAAGCACCGCCCCCAAATCCGACCCCCAAACTGTCCGCGGACGCGTCCGTGGACAATGACTGGACGACCCCCAAAAACCGGCTCCTACAACCGTCTCCCCCAAATCAAACCCCTAAAACCATGCAATCCATGCACGTAGAAAATTACGTAGATCATATTCATAGTTCGGACATACTAGATAGGAGCATCACAGTTCGGACATACTAGATTGGAGCAAACTAAATACAATAGCAGCAAAAATAATTATCTCGCGGCGGCGGAGCGGTCTACGGTGGAGGAGGAGCTTCACTCCGGCACCTTCCCCTTCCCCTTCTCGTCTGCGCCGGGGCGGCGGACCCGCTCGAAGACGACGTAGGGGTCGCCGCTGGAGCCGGAGGTGCCGCCGCCGCTCCTGGACCGTGCCGCCATGAGGCTAACATGGCGTGCCTGCTCCGAGGTGGCGCGCCGCTGCGCTATTCGCCTCCGCATCCCGCATGGACGCGGCGACGGCAGCGTCGAACACCTCCTTGTTCTTGCGGCGGAGGCGCCGCGCGTCCGTCTCCGCCGTAGTGACGGAGTAGGCGAGGACGTCAGGGGGAACGTCCGCCTTTTTGGCGGCCCTCACCACCGTGGCTGCCGCCGCTTGAGGGTCGGCGTTGCGGAGGCGGCGGAAGGCCTTGCCCTCCGTTTCCGGCGCCCTCCGTGGAGGGGACAGCAGCCGCAGACGCCAGCCGCCGTCGCCGCCGGGGAACATCCTCCATCCCGCCGGAGCGCGGACCGGCGGGATGGGGAATGCCGCCTTCTTCATGTGCGGAGGTGCCGCGCGCATTGGCGGCGCCGACCGCATCGGCGTGGAGCAGGAAGAAGGGGAAGCTCGGCGGCGGATGGGCGCGGAGCCGCATCCGCTAGCCGCAGCCAGGGCGCGGCTGCATTGGCCGCTGGCCGCCGGCGCCGCTTCCTTGAGCGACTGCTCGATGGCGAGGCGGTACGCGAGCTCCTCCTCGTCGATGGGGGAGCCGGAGCGCGCCGCGCCGTTGACTCCACCTCTGGATCGAGGTCCTCCCAGTTGTACGAGTCGGAGGCGGAAGACATTTTCGGTGACGGAAGGGGAGGAGACGGTGGTGGAAGGGGGGAGGAGAGGAAATGTGGCGCCGGTGGGGAGCGGAGAGGCGAAGGTGGAGTAAATACGCCAGTGGGGAACGGAGGAGGCTCCTGGGAATTCGCGCCGGCGAGTCCACCTCACGCGGCCGGCGCCGGTCAGCCTCCCTCCGTGTGGGGTCGTGCTGTCAGCGACCCCCAGGGCGGGCGCGTCCGGACGCGTCCGCGCAACCCCAAACCCGCCCCAGATATGGGCTAGGTTTGGGGTGTGCCGGACCACCCGGGCATTTGGGGCCGTTTTGGGGGCCACGGTTGGGTCACGTTTTTTGGCCCAAAACTCGTCCGAGCGGTCCGCCCGGACGTTTGGGCTGCCTATGGGGGCCTCGCTTGGAGATGCTCTTACACTGTCTTAGTTTTGTAAAACGACCGAGTATTACTGTATTAGTGAAGAATGAGACACTGACATTTAGTGAAAGCAGATGAAAGTTAGCTAATATGGGTTGTGTGCCTCATTCACCCGCTAAAGTAAACAATAACATAAAATGCATAGGGGTTCTCATTCATCTCTTCCATGCCAACGTTAGCCTTGGATCAAGATCTTTGTCCGCCTACAATTTTTCGATAAAGCTAAGTGCATCTCCAGGAGAAAAGAGACATCTCAGAACGCTCATACAAGGAAAAGAGATCTCGGACAGGCTTTCAGACATCCGGGAGAAAGTAATCAACGCTTCCTCCTCGGCTTCCGTGACGCCGGCTTGGTGCTTCGGTCGGGCTCAGGCACGACATTTTCCTGGGCCAATTCTCTATTCAGTTTTTCGAGGCCTCTCTTGATGACCTTGTAGTACCGTTCATCCTCAGAGGCGCGTTGTGTCAAGTATAAGAACCCATCATGCAGCATGGACTGACTGCATTGCTGGCACGTGTCATCCTGAGGTTCACCGCGGCAGTGCATCCGGCACTGGAGCGGCTTGGTTGTCCAGCGTGGCATGACGTGTAACCTTGGTATTTCATGCACGCCCAGGTGGATCATCACCTGAAAAAGATTTGAAGCCTGAAGGTGTTGAAGGGTGTATGTACATGCATATGGCAGTTAATAGTAACTAAGTAAGAATGCAGATAAAAGTAGGAGCAAGAGAATGCTGAAGTATCAATGGATGGAAGTTGGTTCTGACAGAGAACTGTTAACCTTGAGGGCATGGCAGCAGAGCAACCCTGTGTGCTCGAATCGCTTGCACACGCACATGAACGCTTCGCCGTCTTCTCTAACATTGACCTCATATTCCAACCTAGACCATTTCTCCCTAGTTTCACTGCTGGGATGCCGTGCTATGTACCTCAAGTTGGGGATGACTGTCTCCACCATGTAAGGTTCAGATTCGCGTATGGCTTGCACAAACAGTTCGTAGACCGGTCTAGTGTACACCTCGCTGGCATGCTTCTCGATTGGTAGATTTGTTCGCAGAACAATTTCATCCTGCACAAAAACAATAATTCATCCTTAGTCCCAGCTTATCTTGAATGCTCAAAGGAAAGACATTAATTCCCTGATGTTAAGCTTACCATAGTAGTCCTCTTCTCCTGAAAACCATAGTACTGAACTTGATTGAAGTGTAGTTTCTCGTACTGTTCGACGAAAAGCTCCATTGAGCAATCCCGTGGAACATGATGTTGTTTCAGAAAGTGCTTTGCACTCTCGCTCTTTTGTGTGCTGGTCAGTGTAGCACAGAATGTATCGCTGAAGTACGCCTTAACCCACTTATGTCGCACCTCATATATCTCCTTCAGAAATGGATGATTCTGCAATCCATGCTTCTCTAGCAGCATCTCCCATGCTCTCTCAAACTCATCAGACGTCAGCATGTCGTTCAGAATTTTGTGGAGCCCCACTCGGAAGCTACTCGTTTTGGTGTAATGAAACCCAAGGTAGTCCTTTGCTCTGCGAAGAACATTCCACTTGCACCATCTATGTGTGGTGGATGGCAGTACCTCCAATACGGCTTTCTCAATTGCCTCACAGCGATCTACATCATTATACACAAAACAAGTTAGATGGCAGTGCTGCGGAAAAATACTATTGGGTAGGGGACAGTGTCTACAGAAGTAACCTTACCGGTCAGTATAGTTTGGGGGTGCTTACCACCCATTAACTGAATGAACTGATTGAGCACCCATTTGAAGCTCTCCACTTTCTCGTTTCTCATCAGCACCCCACCAAGCAATATGGTCTCAAAGTTATTATTGACTCCAAGAAAAAGGCCAAACGGCGTTCCATATTTGTCCGATCTGTAGGTGGTGTCAAAGAGAATCACATCATCAAAGTATTGGTACTGAAAGTTCTGGTCACTGGTCCAGAGTAGTGGCCTTACTCTACAACTACTGTCAAACTTCAAACCACTATAATCAAATGTTGGATCCTTTGCTTTGATCCTAGCAAAGATATCCTCCGTCTTCCTGATATCATCAGACAGCGAATTCTTTGCTTTAGTATCAGCAATGTGTGGAACATTGTTTTCCCTTAGTTGGCGAATCAAGTCCATTGTGTTCTTGTCAATACTACTATGGGACTGCCAAGATGACCTCTGCACACACCTCTTAGCAAGTGGATGGTTATGCCCAACTTGATGTTCGCACACACACCATCTGGCATCTCTGGATTTCAGCAAAAGAATCGAAGCTGTGCATTCACACTGACGAAATGAATTGCTGTCCTTGGTTGGTTTCCCCTGCAGAACATAACATTTTGTGAGCATTGGTACTGGGTTGAGATCATCAACACAAAAATCAGAAATACTACCTTAACTACAAGGGGAGGATGAATACCATACCTCACATGCGCAAAGAAATTGCTGTATGCATTTAGTTCCATGAGAATCCATACTACTCGCTCCATACTTCACGCCAAAACCAGATTCCCAAGAATAAATGTTGTAGATTTCATATGCCTCCTCAAGAGAAGCAAAGACACTCCCTACAGTTGGATTGACCACGGCCTCAGTTTCCCTCTGCGCAAAGCCTGCAATCGCCTTCTCCAGCGCGCCAACACGATACACAGAAGCAGATCCATGTTCATCTCCCAGCCACGCCCTACATAGTTTGTTATCATCAACTAGTTACATCCGCAGAGATTGGTGGTAAGTTGCTGAATGGCAGTAGAGTTTCCTAGATTCGCACCAGCCGACACACAACAGAACATCATCTAAATATAACATCCAAAATGTATTGAAGCATCCATATGTTTCTCGCATCTGAAAACAACAGTCACGGGACTGCAACTAGCAAATGTAGAACTGTAGTATAGCAAAACAACCAGGCTCAAAATGTTTTTGCCCATCTAAACATCACAAAGTCGGAGACATCAAACGAGTGTAAATGATAAAACTGTTCATAATGACGGGCCACAAACTTGGAACAGGCAAGCAGACAGCCTGACTGCATTTGTTTGGGCGCACATCACAGGCAGCTAGCTACTCCTAACAAAGTAAAACCCTAACCCCAAAATCCTTGTGGATCCACATGCGCTGTTCCATGGAATCAGGTCGCAATCACCCAGATACAGCCATGAGCCAACCCCCGGGCCCCTCGACGGAGACACGCCCAGAAAAAAAACTGAACAGCAAACAGAACCTAGCGCGACGGCGACCTGAGTACCTTGGAGGAGGGGCGGCGGGGGCGCCACGGGCATGCGGGTGTAGCGGCGCCTTCTCCTCCTCCATCTTGATCCTGTACCAACGAAGCGAAATGAACGAACTGCCGGCTTTTAGCTACTTCGCCGGCCGGACGGAGCGGCGAAGTTGAACAAGAAAGTGGTAGGAGGATGGATGAACACCGGCTGACTTCCGCTGCTCCTTCCCCGGCGGCGCGAACTCCGCGGCCGTCTCTGTGTCGCCCGCGGCGGTGGGGATGAATATTCTTTTTTAGGGGAATTGCACTTTTTTTAGGCCCTCTTTGATTCGAAGGAAATAAAAATGAAAGGAATAGGAAAGGGAAAGGGATAGGAAAGGGTGGCCGGTGTCAAACTTTCCTAGTTCCTCGTGCAAAGGATTGAAAAAATGAGGTGTGAGTGAATGTTTATTTTCCTCTACGATCTGCCTTGAAAGTGAGAAACGGAGGAAATTTTCCTGTACTTTTCCCATGCACCAATCCCACGAATCAAACACATGAACAGTACCAACTCAGGAATATTTCCAAACCCTGTACAATTCCTTCATAATTCCTCCAAATCAAAGGAGGCCTACGGGTTGAGTGAATTATACTGTGCACCACGTAGACTGTCACGTTTATTGACAGTCACTTATCATCTCACTTTGCCTTAGATTTTTTAAAAACTTTACAATTTATTATTTCATTTTGATCAAAATCGTGCAATACACAATATTCTTAAAATGATGTACACGCTAGTGTAAAATGTGGTAGAGAAAAAAGTCATCAAACACATCCAGCTTGGGTCTAATCTTGAAGATCTCATAAAAATAAAGACAGTAATGAAAGCACGTTGCGATTTGGAGGCTCCATTTGAGCACAGCGGGTTTTTCTAAAGTTCCACGATTGTTTAGTTTTTAACTTTTGGTACTAGAAGTTCTCAACCGCTAAAATCCCTATGTGAAGTTTGTGCTGAAAAATGAGGAAAATGCTTTTGACTCCTGAGTACCCGTGCTCCTTCCATTTAAAAAAAAATGGAAATCATATTTATGAGTTAAAAAAAACATGCATGTTCTTAATGAAGTATACTATAAGTGTGCAAAATCTCAATACAAAATATTTTGTAGTATGGGCTACACAAAAATGACAAGGAAACTCGCTATACTCAAATCTGTATATTTGTTATTTTTGTGTAGCACAAAATATAAAATATTTTGCATTGTGATTTTCCACGCTTGGAGTATATATCATTAAGGATAGAGATTATCGCACCATTAGTCACTCAACCTGGTAGAGATGAGTACAAAGGTCACTGAACTTGTAAAATGTTGTCCGCGGGTCTCTGAACTTGGCAGAGATGAGTAAACAGGTCACAATCTTGAAATGACACGTTGACTGAGCAGTTGACCAAAGAATGTGGCCTACAATTTTTGCAAAAACAACCCTAGATCCTCATGCGCACAACATTGCGCGAGTCCGGCAAGTCTTTGGGTTGTTTTTGCAAAAAAAAAATAGGCCACAGTGTTTAGTGAAAGAACATTTGTAATCCCTTAGTTTTTGTGTTAGTTAACAACACTTGTGATGTTTTAATCTGGTGTTAAGTGATGTAGGTTTAACTGTGTACAATATGTGTGCATCAACACCAAAAAGGAAAAGAAGGTTTTGGAGACTTTCAGGCCGGAGTCTCCGGTCTTCTGCACCGGAGTCTCCGGACTCAGGGGAATATCGTCGACGACATCAAGTTCGTTCAGCCCCTGGCCTAGGCCGGAGTCTCCGGCCCTTGGCCGGAATCTCCGGCCCCTGAGACCGGAGTCTTTGCCCGAGCTGCTTCGTGACTGAGGTGGTTCAGCCCCTGGTCCAGGCCGGAGTCTCCGGTCACTCAGACCGGAGTTTCCGGTGTGAAACTGTCTGCAACGGCTAGAATTTCTGGGAGGGGTATAAATACCTCTCCACCTACCTCCAGCCAAGTAGCTCGCCCAAACTTGAAGACACCATTATTGCAAGTTCAAGAATCACTAGATCTCTCAATCCTTCCACCCAAACTCGTTGATCTTTGGAGGATTGAAGGAGAAGGCCCTGATCTACATCTTCACCTAGCCATTCTTCATTTCCCCCTCATTCACTTGAGGACCATTTGCTAGGATTTCTATTGGGAAAACCTAGCCCACCGTTGTACTTACTTGTTATCTTTGTGACATATTTGTAGCTGTTCGGGAGCCCCCAATCCATTTGTAGGTTGTGCCCCGTATCGTTGTTGTAAAGGCTCCGGACTCCGCCTTGAAGGTTTCCGATAGTTGAAAGTGAACCAAACCTTTGTGGTGCGGTTCAGCGGAGAATAGGGTGAAGCCTTTGTGGCTGTTGAACCATTGTGTTGGTTCACACCTCTCCAACGAGACGTACTCCCCTAAAAAGGAGGAACTCGAGAATACATCCGTGACTCCGCGTGCTTTCACTTCGGTTACCTCTATCTTTATTTACCGTCTTTACTTCGTGTATCGTGCTTAGTTGCTAGCTTGTCATATAGGTAAATTCACCGTAGTTGCATAGAGAATTTACCTTTTGTGTCAAGCTTAATTTTGAAAAAGAACTAAAATTGACGTAGCACCTATTCACCCCTCTAGGTGTCATACCGATCCTTTCATTTAGTCAACTGCTCAGTCAATGTGCCATTTCACGTTTGTGACCTGTTTACTCATCTCTGCCAAGTTCAGAGACCCGCGGACAACATTTCGCGAGTTCAGTGACCTTTGTACTCATCTCTGCCAAGTTGAGTGACTAATGGTGCGATAATCTCTTAAGGATATGCATGTTTTTTTCAGAAAACTTTGAAGCTTTTAAATTTAGTTTTTAATTTTTTGAAAATGGTGAGATCACTGGAGCCCGGGAGCACCAAATCTCTACTCTGAAAAACGCCACTCACTTAAAAAAGCCGTTGACAATGCGAAGTGCCCCAAATACCCAAAACCCGCGGCCGAATGTCCTTCTCTCTCACTATGACTTGTGAGTCCTATTTCATATTATAAGTATCATTTATTTTGAAGTTAGCTTCCTCCTACCAATAAATCTAGTTTTTGGCGAGTATTGGCAGCGGATCGAAGAATATGTGTGTCAGGCGATCAGTATTTTTCAATAAAATCATCGCACAATAAATCAACAAAACCTAACGCAGATTTGGTGTCATGGGTTAGTGGTGCATATGGTTGCCATCGTTGAATAAAGTGATCACGTGCTATCTTGATGAATCCATACTTAGCAGAATTGTACGTGCATGAGACGACTGACAATTTCTATCTATTCTTTTTTGACTCATGCATGTGTTGTCGTCCACATTTATTAGACATTTCCAAGTTCCAACAACACATTCACATCCATTTGACATTTCCACGGTGTAAATCGAAACCGGCCATTCATTTTTCTTGACTCCTTTTGCATGTGTTAGCCAGTCATACCCATTAGGTAGTATTTCTAAGGGTGAACTCCATAAATGTAGTGGATGGCTCCGTTCCCCAATCACCATAGTCACACAAAAATTCATGTGCATAAGAGTGGTGGTGGTTTGTACTTTTTCTTGGCCAAAAAGTTGGAGGTACTATTACGCGGGAATTCGTCAGTTGAGCAAGCTTAACTCCCGCACATTTTTCTCCCCACCGGGGATTTTGATCAAGCAGTGTACAAAATCCCACGGCCGCTCTTGAAATCCTTAAGGTCATTGTCCAACACCATACAATATTTTTCTCCATGGTATGTAAAAATGTCTAAAGAAGATAGATAGGAGATAGAACAAGCATAAACCATGCAAAGGTGGCCATGGTCTAACACCATACAACATTTCTCTCCAACAACATACAACATTTCTCTCCATGGTATGTGCAAATGTCTAAATGAGATGGATATGAGAGAACAAGCATAAACCCATTTTTGTGCTCTCGGTGTAACGTCCGTCAACTTTTTCCGTTTGTACTGGTTTCCATCTTGTGCTCCTATAGTACGTCCAATCAATTGTTAGATGTTGGTGCACCACTACCATCCATGACACCCCACTATTTCCCATATGTTTATTTGCTATGAATTGTGGAAATGTCAACCGTTTTGTGGCCCGTTGCCGGTATTGAGAATAGGAAAGACAACAATGGTAACCTTGTTCGCAAAGACAAGACCAAGAACTTCCCCAACAAGACCTTTGTGAAGAAAAGGATACCCAATGCCTTGTGTGTGCAAGGGGATAAGGTGCTGCTTTGGTCTCTGAATTGTTTTGTAAAATAAAATTTCATCTTCGTGGTGATAGGAATCGGAATCCACATGCCAACTTACACTGGCTTAGTTTAGTAAAACGAACGGAGTATTACTGTATTTGTGCAGAATGAGACGCTAACATTTAGTGAAAGCAGATGAAAGTTCGCTAACATACTGTGCTGTTAGGTTAAGTGAAATGAACCCAATCAGATGCGCTCTCTGTATGTCCTCTGACCGAGCTAAATTCTTTCCTAGATGTTCAAGGAAAAAAGTATGACACGTCTTACTCCGTTCATTAGTAATAGCATGGGCTGTGCCTCATTCACCAGCTAAAGTAAACACTACCATATAATCCATAGGGGTCTCAGTCATCTCTTCAAACGTTAGACTTCCAGCATGATCTTTGTCCGCCTTTGATATAGCAATCGTGCCATCTCCAGGAGAAATGAGACCTCTCACATGAACGCTCATAAAAGGAAAAGAGACCTCAAACAGGCTTTCAGACGTCCGGGAGTAAGTAATCAACACTTCCTCCTCAGCTTCCGTGATGCCGGCTTGGTGCGGCGGTGGGGCTCGACCTTTGCGGCGGCCAATTCTCCATTCATTTTGTCGATGTACCTCATGACGACCTCGTAGCACTGATCATCCTCAGAGGCGCAGTGCGCTAAGTCTAAAAACTTATAATGCAGCACAGAGTACCTGCATTGCTGGCATGTGTCCATCTGAGGTTCACCGCGGCAGTGCATCTGGCACTGGAGCGGCTTGGTTGTCCAGCGTGGCATGACGTGTAACCTTGGTATTTCACGCACACCAGGTGGATCATCACCTGAAAAAGATTGCAAGCCTGAAGGTGTTGAAAGGTGTATGTACATGCATATGGCAGCTCATAGTAAGCATCCAGATAAAGCTAGGAGTAAGAGAATACTGCAGCAGCAATGGATGGAAGATGGTTCTGACTGAAAACTATTACCTTGATAGCATGGCAGCAGAGCATCCCCGTGTGCTCGAATTGCTTGCACACGCACATGAACGCTTCACCGTCTTCTTTAACCTTGATCTCATATTCCACCCCAGACCATTTCTCCCTAGCTTCACTGCTAGAATGCCGTGCTATGTACCTGAAGTTGGGGATGACTGCCTCCACCACGTAAGGTTCGGACTCGCGTATGGCTTGCACAAACAGTTCGTACACCGGTCTTGTGTACACCTCGCTGGCATGCTTCTCGATTGGTAGATTTGTTTGCAGAACGATCTTATCCTGCACAAAAACAATAACTCATCCTTAGTCCCAGCTTATCTTGAATGCTCAAAGGAAAGACATTAATTCCTGATGTTAAGCTTACCATAGTAGTCCTCTTCCCCTGAAACCCATAGTACTGAACTTGATTAAAGTGTAGTTTCTCGTACTGTTCGACGAAAAGCTCCATTGAGCAATCCCGTGGAACATGATGTTGTTTCAGAAAGTGTTTTGCGCTCTCACTCTTTTGTGTGCTGGTCAGTGTAGCACAGAATGCGTCGCTGAAGTATGCCTTAACCCACTTGTGCCGCACCTCATAGATGTCCTTCAGAAATGGATGATTCTGCAATCCATGCTTCTCTAGCAGCATCTCCCATGCTCTCTCAAACTCATCATCGTCAGCATGTCGTTCAGAATTTTGTGGAGCCCCCTCGGAAGCTACTCGTTTTGGTGTAATGAAAACCAAGGTAGTCCTTTGCCCTGCGAAGGACATTCCACTTGCACCATCTGTGTGTGGTAAATGGCAGTACCTCCAATACGGCTTCCTCAATTGCCTCGCAACGATCTACATGATTATTAAAAAAACAATTCAGTGGCTGTGCTGCAAAAAATACTATTGGGTAGGGAAAAGTGCGTACAGAAGTAACCTTACCGGTCAGTATAGTTTGGGGGTGTTTCCCACCCATTAACTCGAAGAACTGACTGAGCACCCATTTGAAGCTCTCCATTTTCTCGTCTATCATCAGCACCCCACCAAGCAATATGGTCTTAAAGTTGTTGTCGACTCCAACAAAAAGGCCGAACGGCGTTCCATACTTGTCCGATCTGTAGGAGGTGTCGAAGATAATCACATCACCAAAATATTGGTACTGAAGGCTCTGGCCACTGGTCCAGAGTAGTGGCCTTAATCTACAGTTACTATCAACCTGCAAGCCAGTATAATCAAATGTTGGATCCTTTGCTTTGATCCTAGCAAAGATATCCTCCGTCTTCCTGATATCACCAGACAGCGAATTCTTTGCTTCAGTATCAGCAATGTGTGGAACATTGTTTTCCCTTAGTTGGCGAATCAAGCCCATTGTGATCTTGTCAATACTACTATGGGACTGCCAAGATGACCTCTGAACACACATCTTAGAAAGTGGATGGTTATGCCCAACTTGACGTTCACACACACACCATCTGCCGTCTCTGGATTTCAGCAAAAGAATCGAAGCTGTGCATTCACACTGACGAAATGAATTTCTGTCCTTGGTTGGTTTCCCCTGCAGAACATAATGTTTTCTGAGCATTGGTACTGGGCTGAGATCACCAACACAAAAATCAGAAATACTACCTTAACTACAAGGGGAGGATGAATACCATACCTCACACGCGCAAACAAATTGCTGTATGCATTTAGTTCCATTGAATCCATGCTACTAGCTCCATACCTCACGCCGAAACCAGATTCCCAAGAATAAATGTTGTAGAATTCATATGCCTCGTCAAGAGAAACAAGGAACTGCCAACAGTTGGATTGACCACGGCCTCAGTTTCCCTCTGGGCAAACCCTGCAATGGCCTTCTTCAACGCGCCAACACGATACACAGAAGCAGATCCATGTTCTTCTCCCAGCCGCGCCCTATATAATTTGTTATCAGCAACTAGTTATATATGCAGAGATTGTGGTAAGCTGCTGAATGGCAGTACAGTTTCCTTAATTTGCACCAGCCGACACATAACAGAACATCATATAAATATAACATTCAAAACGTATTGAAGCATCCATATGTTTCTCGTATCTGAATACAACAATCCTGGGACTGCAGTATAGCAAAACAACCAGGCTCTAAATGTTTTGCCTAGCTAAACTTTTCATAATGTTTCATGGTTGGCCTGGAGCTCTAAAAAATGACCGTTGGGAGAGCTCGCTCCCGCGACGCCCGCGGCGGCGCCGCTGCCCCCCGGCGCTCCATCGTCATGCAGTCGAGCTCTGCGCGTCTCCCACCCCCTCCGGCGAGCCGGACACTCGGGTTCACCCCGACGTTTCTCGGAAGATGAGCTCCACCCCGCTGGGTTCCAGATCTGGCGGGTCCGGCCGGCGCCCCTCGTCCTCTCCGCCGGCTCGCCGTGCTGCTCTCCGCCTGCGGAGCACCATCCACGGCCACGTCGACTTCGACACGCCTCCCCGGCGCCTGCGAAGCCATCAATGAGGCCCTGTCTGCTTGGCGCTGTGCGGGATGCCCAGCTGCCGCAGTTATGGCGTCTGCCCCGCCTGGCATCCTGCGCACGTCGGCCGCCTTCAAAGCTCCTGCACCGGGCCGTCCTCGACGCTCTGTGAGCTTCAGCGTCCTGCTCCGCGCCATCAAGCCTCAACCACCTCCTCTGCGCGAGCTTTGAAGCCACGTCCCATCGCCCGTCACTTCGGGCTCCGGCGGCGCCTGCTGTCGAGGAGGGATGGACTAAGGTCCTTTCTCGTCATGACCTACGCGCGGCGCGGCGTACGCCCTACGCCTCGCCTTCAATTCGTCGCCCTGTCCAGAGATTTTCCCCTCCTCCAAATCGAATCGCCCCGCGCTCCCCTCCCACAAGCAGCCCCCGCTCCTTTCAAACTCCAGACGCTGTCACCGCTGCCAAGCACGAGACCACGTCCGCGCTGACTGCCGCGACCCGCTCCGGTGCTCCTGCTGCTGGCGCTGGGGCCACCGTGCTCGCGACTGCCGATCGCCTCCGCCTCCCGCCCGGCCGCTCCGCGCAGGCCCGCGCCTGCCCGCGTGCCCGTCTCGCCCGCTCCGTGCAGGCCCGCTCCTCGCCGCGCCATGGCGGAGATCCTTGCCGACGCCGCCTCCCGCAGGTCGGAGGACACCTGCTACATCGCCACCTCTTTCGACATCGACTCCGCCCGCCTCGAGTGGGAGCACTCCGCCATCGTCGCCTGGGTGCTCGACCCTCCCCCCGGCACTGACCGCACCGACGTCGACGACGCCTTCCGCAACAAGTTCAACCTCCGATCCTCCGATTTGCGGTGAGCTCGCACTTCCCCGAGCCTTTCCTCATTAAGTTCATCTCTGCCGAGCTTCGCGACCGGGTGATGCGCACCAAGCGCGCCAACTTCAAGATCTTTGGGCTGGAAATCCACTTCTGGCCATGGCGTGCCGTCGCCCATGCCTACAACGCCTCCTTCTTCTACCGCGTGCACCTGCGCGTCGGCGGCCTCCCGCCGTTCGCGTGGCGCCCGGACATCGTGAACCAGGTCCTCGCCCGCACCTGCGCAGTCCAAAGGCTCAACTCCGGCTTCACCACCATGGAGGACACGGCCACGTTTGGGCTCTGGGCTTGGACGGAAGAGCCGCGGCGCATTCCTAAGGTGCTCTGGTGTACCTTCGCAAACAAGGGGCCCGGCGGCCTCTCCTCTCTCGTGCGTGTCTCCGAGGACAGGCCGGACCAGTGGAAGCGTGGAGCAACTTTCCGTGTCCTCCTTCATGTCGAAATCGTGGAGGACTACTCCAACGCTCCGGTGCTCGACGGCGGGGCACCCATCACCGACTTCAGGCCAGCCACGTACACCCTCCCTCCTTGGCACATGGGCAAGATCGACGGCGACACTTCATCGCGCAGCGCTGTGCAAGCCATCCCGCCCCTCGCCGATCACCGCGACGAGGAAGGGGCGGGGTCCAGCCACTCGGGACGTCGACATGGGCATGATAGCCAAGCTACCGAGCTATGGGCGACACGGGAGCGCGATGGCGACCCTGACTTCCGTCCAATCATTGGGCGTGCTCATCGTCATGGGGCGCTTGAGCGGTCCAGAGGGGAGGAGAGGATGGCCCGCCACCGCAGCCGCTCTCGCCGCGGGGTGCGGTGTGACGACCGTGCGCCGGTTCAGCATCGCCGCGATGATCAGGATGACGGAGCTGACCGCTACGACGGCCGTGATGCCCAGGGGCGTCGCGCGCCATCAAGGACCCCGGCTGCAAGGAGCAGCAGCCGCTATGGTGGAGTCCGCGACCGTGGGTCGCGCCACGGCAACGGGCAAGATGGGTGCCGCTGCCACACGGCGCTGGTGTCTTTCGTGCTTCCGCCGGCCGCACCTCTCACGCCGGATGTTCCTGCTGCTGAGCCTCGCCTCTCCGATGCGGAGGTGACCGAAAAGCTTGAAGACCTCTTCCGCTCTGGCATGACCAACATGCGCGACGCGCTCCCGATGCTGCTCGGCTTAGTGCCGCCGCCCCAGTCCTTCAGCTCCGTCTGTCGCGACTGGCTCTCGGCTATCCGCGAGGCGCCGGCGGCGCTCACTTGTGGATCATCAAGGCTGGCCACGTTACCTGCCGTCTCCTTTGCACTGCCAGAGGTCGCCGCGCCCGAGTCTGCATGGGAGGTGGAATCGACTTTGGGGCAGCAGCGCAGCGTGCGCACTCAGGTGCAGCTGGAGAAAGAGGACCAGGTACAGCCGGAGAAGGAGAACCGTGTGGTGCCCGAATGCTGGGAGGCTGAGATCGGGAGTGAAGCCTGGTCCGGGCCCGTTCTGGAGGAAGTGGCTTGCGACGAAGGCAGCAAGGGGGCCAAGGCCGACACGATCATCATCGACTCCACCAGAGATGTGCTGGTGTAGCCTGAGGCACCGGTGCTTCCCTCCCCGCCGCGTGCGGCGACTTCCAGGGCTGCGGACTCCACGATCTTGCCGGAGGGATCGTCGGTGAGCGGCACAGGACACCGCGGACAACTCGCCGCTTTGGCAGGCCGACCGTGCCGCTGCTGCCTCGTCCTGCATCTCCGGCACCTCCCGCTGCTCCGCCATTGCCGGTGCGCCGCAGCTCTAGACAGGAAGGCAAGCCACAGCTGTCCACGGTGGACAGGGCTGTGTGGCTTCTCAACTCGAAGATGGGCATAGTCACCCCGGCTGAAGCTCCGCTCATCACGGCGCGCAAGCAATACCTGGACTGCTACAAGAATCAGCTGCCAGAAGAGGCAATGCAGGGGCTCACCAAATTGTTCAGGCTAAAGATGCCACGCATGAACCAGGCACATGAGGCGCCGGTGGAGATTGCTGGAGCTGGAGGAGCTGATCTCATGCTCGATGCAGGCCAGGAGATTGTGGTCTGATGGTTTTACTGTTATTCATCATCTACGGAACTCAGTTCTTGTATCCGCCACTTTTACTCATTTATTCGGCTATCGGGTGGGCTTGTCACCTTTAAAGACTTCTCCTAAAACTATCGCTGCAACTTCTAGTTCATCATCTACATCGACCTCTCACTCCGACTATTTGCAATGACAGAACCATTCATCAGTATTGCGGATTGGAATACTCGCGGCCTCAACGAACAAGCTAGAAAAGATACTGTCCACGCCATGTTTGCCAGTACGCCTTGCCACATCGCCTGTCTTCAGAAACCAAGCTCGACTACATCGACCATGCTACGGCTGCTTACATTGGGGGTTATCGTCTTCGCTCCTTGCCCACAGGCCGGCTATCGGCACTCGCGGAGGGATCCTTTTTCTATGGGATGATGATCACGTCTCCATGACAAATATCCATATTGGACTCATTTGATTTTGCTGACGTCTGCATCGGGCTTGTGGCACCTCGTTCAAGCTGACCAACGTTTATGGGCCTTCTGTTGATGCTGAAAAAAGAGCTTTCTGGATGAAGCTATTGCGGCTGCCCCTGTGAATGATGAGAAGTGGCTTATTATCGGCGATTTCAACCTATATTTATATCAGGCATCGGACAAGAACAACTCCAACTTGAATTTTCGTCTGATGGGCCAATTCCGGCAGGCTCTCAATACTTGTCAGTTGAAGGAGGTCAAGCTGCAGAACAGGAAGTACACCTGGAGCAACGAGAGAAGCGATCCCACTTTGGTCAGGCTGGATAGAGCCTTCTGCAACCCTAGTTGGGACCTCGCCTTCGGACATCACGTGTTAACGGCTCTCTCCTCATCACTCTCGGACCACTGTCCTCTCATGCTATCCAGCCAGCGTGGCCCATGGAGACCGCCGTCATTCCGGTTTGAGAATTTTTGGACAAAGATGCCGGGCTTCCTCGATGTCGTGCAGGATGCTTGGGCCGAGCCTACTTCGCACACCCAACCTGTGCATGTCCTTAACCACAAGCTCAGACACACTGCTGGGAAGCTTCGTGCCTGGAGCAAGAGTCTGTTTTCGGACCACAAGCTGCAACTCATAATGGCTCTCGATGTTATTCTCCAGCTGGACATTGCCCAGGAATCGAGAACCCTCTCGGGGGATGAGCGGAACCTGCGTGCGGCGCTAAAGAAGCGGGTTATGGGACTGGCGGTCCTCGAGCGCACCAGAAAAAGGCAGGCCTCAAGAATCCGTAATCTCAAGGAGGGAGATGCCAACACAAAATACTTCCACATCCGTGTCAACTCCAGAAGAAGGAAAAAGCACATTCAGAGGCTGAAGCATAATGGAGGTTGGGTAACTGGGCATGAGGACAAGGCTTCGGTGATCCTGGATCACTTCACTAGCACAATTGGCCGGCCGCTGCCGCGGCAGATCGACCTTAATTGGGATGAGCTCCAACCTGGTGTTGCTGAATTGGAGGATCTGGCCTTACCTTTCTCTGAGGACGAGATCAAGCTTGCTATTGATGACATGCCGAAAGACAAGCCCCTGCCCTGATGGATTCACAACTGCCTTCTTCTCTTCATGCTGGGAGATTATCCAAGCAGACCTCATGCGTGTCATTGACGCTTTCTCGGAGTTGTCTGTCCAGAATTTCCAGGTGATCAACTCGGCCAACGTTGTGCTGTTGCCTAAGAAAGATGGGGCCGACTCAGTTGCGGAATTCAGACCCATAGCCTCATTCACATCATTCCGAAGATCATTGCCAAGGCTATGGCCCGTCGTTTAAGTCCTAAGATGAACAACTTGGTCTCCCATTGCCAGAGCGCCTTCATCAAGAACAGAAGCATTCACGACAACTTCATGTATGTCCGAAACACTGCTAGGAGACTTCATCGCGCACGCAAGCCTATGCTGCTCATCAAGCTTGACATCGCCAAGGCTTTTGATTCTATGAGATGGGACTATCTGCTTGATGTCTTGCGCCGCCGGGGCTTCCCTCCGCGCTGGAGGGCCTGGGTTTCCATCCTATTCTCCACTTCTAGTTCCCGCGTTCTGCTGAATGGGATCCCCGGCCTCGAGATCATCCATGGGAGGGGGCTCAGGCAGGGAGACCCTCTGTCACCGCTGCTTTTCGATATTGGCATCGATCCCCTCAACAGAACTCTGCAGATGGCCACTGAGCAAGGCCTCCTCCACCCTCTGCCGGACCAATTGGCAGCCTAGAGACTCTCTCTCTATGCGGATGACGCGGCCATTTTCATATCCCCCACTGCGCATGACATTACAAACCTCGCCACTACGCTTCAAAGCTTCGGGGAGGCGACGGGGCTCGTCACAAACATTGCCAAAAGCTCCATCTCGCCTATTCGATGTGAGGACATCGACCTTGCAGCTATTTTGGGAGACTTCCGGCTGCTGTGGCCCCGTTCCCTATCAAATACCTGGGCCTGCCTCTTTCGCTGGGAAGGCTGAGACGTGCTGACATTCAACCTTACATTGACAAACTGGCGGCTCGTCTGCAACCTTGGAAGGGAAGATTTCTCACCCGTGCGGGCTGCAATGCAATCGTCAAATCGGTGCTCTCCTCGATGCCTATTTTTCTGCTCACGGCCATCAAAGCAACAAAGCAATGCTGAAGGCTTTTGATAGGATAAGGAGAGGGATGCTTTGGAGCTGCAGCGAGATTGTTAGCGGTGGAAAATGCAAAGTCAGTTGGGACAAAGTCTGTCGACCGAAGGTGCTAGGAGGTCTCGGAATCCTTAATTTGGAGAAGTTTTCAAGAGCGCTAAGATTGAGATGGCTTTGGCATGAATGGGCTTCTCCTGATAAGCCGTGGGTAGGCACCGAAACTCCTAATGATGAGACCGATAGGAACCTCTTCAATGCTGCTACCAGGGTCACGGTGGGAAATGGGGTCAAAGCTTCCTTCTGGGGGTCTTCTTGGCTTGATGGGCTGCCCGCTAAAGTCATCGCCCCTGACCTCTTCATGGCATCAAAGCGCAAGAACAGAAAAGTGCAGGACGCCCTTACAAACTACAAATGGATTATGGATCTTGACGTGTCCAACTTCACGGTCAACCACATCTCTCAGTTTGTGCAGCTGTGGGAGATCATCCAGCAGACCGTGCTCTCCCCTGACGTTGAGGATACCATCACTTGGACCCTGTCTACCTCTGGCGTTTATTCAGCTAAATCCGCATACAAGGCGCAATTCTTCGGTGCCAACGCTTGCCCCTTCATGGCGGGTGGTTTGGAACACTTGGGCCCCTCCGAAATGTTCTTTCTTTGCTTGGTTGGCAGTCCAGAACCGACTGTGGACCTCGGACCGCCTTGCTATAAGAGGGTGGCCTCATCAGCCTGTCTGTCAGCTATGCAGAAACCAACCTGAGACAGGAAGACACTTGCTCTTTGAATGTCGCTACTCGAAGAGGATATGGACCGACGCGTCGGCCTGGCTAAAATGCCCTACTCTGATGCAGGCTTGGGGTCACAAAACCCACTATCTTTGATTACTGGAAAGACTTGGCCGCCACTCTATCCCCCTCCCGTGAGGGGCTCAAGACCGCGATTATCCTAATCACCTGGAAATTTGGAAGGAGAGGAACGCGAGAGTTTTCAACAATACCTTCACCATGCCATCCATTCTATTCCAGCGCATCAGAAGCGAAAGCCAAAACTAGATACTTGCAGGCGCCAAGAAGCTGGCGGAGAGTTGCGAGTAGTTCTTTCTCCGAGTTTTTCTCGGTGCGACCGAGATGTTTTGTAATCTTTTAAAAATTTTGGTCTAGGCCATAACTTTGTCTTTGCTCCTTCTATATCAATATAAAAGGCAAAGATTTTGCCTTGTTTCCAAAAAAAACTTTTCAGAATGAGTGACCACAAACTTGGAACAGCCAAGTAGACAGACTGACATAATTTGTTTGGCAGCTAAGAGCTAACTACTCGTAACAACCTAAAACCTAACCACCAGATCCTTGTGGATTAACTAATCAAGGAGTCCTACATCCAGGGATTACTATGAAATGATTAATCCGCGTGCGCTGTTCCATGGAATTAGGTCGCAATCTTCCAGATACAGCCATGAGACAACAGCCCCCGGCCCCCTCGACGGGACACACCCAGAAGAAAAATGAACAGAAGACAGCACCTAGCGCGAGGAAGACGCGAGTACCTAGGAAGAGGGGCGGCGGCGGCGCCGTGGGCATCCGGGTGCGGCGGCGCATTGTCCTCCTCCTTCATCCTGTTCCTGTACCAACGAAGAGAACAGAATGAACTGCCCGCGATTCGTTACTTCGTGGGCCAGACCGGAACGGCGAAGTTGAACAAGAAAGTGGTAGGAGGATGGATACAGTAGACGCCGGCTGACCTCTGCTGCTCCTTCCCGGCGGCGCGAACTCCGCGGCCGTCTCTGTCGCCCGGGGCAGTGGGGATGAATATTCTTTTTTGACTGAAATTGCACTTTTCTTACGGTTTGAGTGAGAAAATTACACACACAACACCCATTGTTAAATGGGGAAAGTTTTGCATAAAACCACAAGCACCATTCTTTTTTTCACAAAACCTAACTTTTTGCCGTGATTTTGTTGCATAAAACACAAAACTAGTTTTTTTCTTGAGAAATAAAAACACAAAACTAGTGATTAACAACATTGATGCCCAATCACTAAAGGTGGGCTCGCTAAACAAGGGCTGAATTAGTGAATTGCAAACGGACCGCGAAAGGTGCTCGCATAGCTTCGTGGGTCATGTACTCATGGCCGTCGGTGAAGGGATGAAGGAGGGACGTGGCAAGGCCATGTCAAACCTCGCCTATGTCCCCTGCAAAGAAAAAAAAACTTGCCTATGTCCCTGACATAATTCTGACAAATCAAACCCCGACGACGCAAGTAGAAACTCCTTCACAAGCAGTATCAATTAGCCAACCAGCCGGTTAACCGGAGGCGGGGCAGAACCGCAGCCGCAAGCAACGTAGCCAATGGTGTATTAGTGAAAAAAAGATGAAAGCTCGCTAACATGTTGTGCTATTAGGTTATGTGAAATGAATCCCGTCTGTTGCATTGTCCGTATGTCCTCTGACCGAGTTAAATTCTTTACTAAGTTTACTTAGACGAGTATGATTTGGCGTGCCCATGTTCAAGAAAAAAAAGGATGATACGTCTTGCTCTGTTAATCGATAATATAATTTTCCTTTGAGTATTTTTTGTGATACATAGGACATCCGTGGAAAATGTTTAGGCATTTGTTGGATGGTCGTGAATATTGTTTCTAAAATGCCCACCGGCTATGAGTAAGTGTTGCGTTGTGTTATATTTCAAACTTCATGCAAAGGCGTTGTTCTACTTTGTTTAAACAGTAAGGCGTTGTTCTACTTTGTTTATGCAGGAGTAATTCAGAAACTAATCAGAAAAACAAAACCAGAAGCGACTCCATTATCTCGAGGTTCGCATAAAAAGTCTCACAAAAATTTGGAAGGCCCACAAGTAGAGCCCGGAAGCCCAAGCAGCTCATCTAGACATGGATAAGATTCATAAGATAACGGAAAACATCGAGAGTGAGAGGCTAGACCCGAACACTGACTTCCCCCAGTCATGGCGCTTGCCCTGGCCTCTCCAATGGCGTCCCTCTCGCTCCACTCCGGGAGGATCTCGGCCGGCCTCCGCCCTCACAAGGCCTCCCCGATGGGCGCTTCCTCCTCCTCCTCCTCCTCGTTTCTCCGGAGCTCCTTCGTCTCCTCCTCCTGCACGTCCTCCACTTCCGCCTCCCGCACGTCGCTCTCGGCTGCGGTCTCCGCGTCGCTAGCCTTCACTTCCGCCTCCTCGTTCGCAGGTCAGCGAGCCTCTTCCCCTTACTAGTGTTTGATTTCTTCTTATTGCTGTTCTAGCTCTGCTTTGGGTTGGGGGACTAGTGGGATTGTGGGAACTGGGAAGTAGTAGTAAGTAGTAACCTGCGATGGCATTTCGGGGTTTGAAATATGGAACTCTGGGCGTTGAGGATGCAATGCAAATGCAGTAGCGTCCTGAGCTTCTGTTGGTGTTTCAGTCTTTCCCCAAAATTTTATCTCCATCATCCTTAGTCCCCTCGCCTCTCCTATACGTCAACTTCACCTGCCAATCCTCCTGGTGGTGTTTGTCGGACTTTCACGGCTAAGATCTTCGACTTAGCTCCCATAGGTCATCCACCCCTTTGCTAGATGAATTCCTTAGATTCCCGGATAAAGTAGACTGCTTCATCATTCATCTAAAATTTGCTCATGTTGTTCATAAGAGACGCATTTAATTTGTAGAGAGGCGGACCTATTGTTTTGGTGTCAGAACATGAAGCTGATAATGTTCACCGATCAGTTTGAGTAAATACTACAATTTAGGAAGAAAATCAAGGTTGAGGTACTATTTTTGTACTCTTATGTCCTGTGATTTCCAATAGTATTATATGATATGAAACCTAGCATATGCATCCGAGTTCCAGAACTTAAAGCCCTGAATCACGTAGAAATTAAATGTCATATAACAAAAAAGTTACATATACTTGGAATCTTCTTCTATTTACTTAAGATTTAGGAAGCAAATCACAGAATTAAAACCATAGGACTCATTTTTGTGTGGACGACTTCAGTCACAACCAATTTGTGTACCACCTAAAGCAACCCTGATTTTTTTTCTGAACCAATTAAACATAGAGTTGAAACTTTTCGAAGAACAAAAAAAGAAATATACCTAGAGAGGACAAAATTAAAGCAAAGAATATCTAAATACTTTATTCGCCTTAAAACATACGGCAAATAACCTATACTTATGCTGGTATGCATTGTTCTCGTTATCAAATGCACCAACCATATCCAGTCTATGGGACATTATATATGTTGATATTTTATCATAATGTATACCAGGTTCATCTTTGGGAATTCAGTTCAGCTACAACAGATTAACAACTGGAAGATCTCGTGGCCTGCAGATCAGGGCTGGAAAGGCTGCCCTCTGCTTGACCAAAAGATCAAGATCTAGGAAGTCACTTGCCCGTGTACATGGTTTCCGCAGGCGTATGAGGACTACTGCTGGAAGGAAGGTCCTGAAGCGTAGACGTGACAGAGGAAGGAAGATTCTCTGCACAAAGACGAACTCACCCACTGGGACGAAGTTTTGATTGCACTGCAATTTGAGGCGCCCTATTCCAGTTGTAAGTTTTTGACTTCTGCATCCCGTGTTCCCAGCCATTCTCAGCTGTAACTATTTCTAACATATATTTTTCTTTTGGTTCATAATTTAATATGTGAATCACATTCAGTTCCCAATCATTGTGCTATTTAGCCTTTTGATTGTGCCGTTCTTGGTTATTTTATTATCATATTTTCTGGACTGTCCTACGGCCTCCGTGTTCGTTTATGGAGGTTATCCAGTGAATTTTATCTGCTACTCCTTCTACTTCTTCTCCTTTGTGCCAATTTCTTCTCTTTGAAACGTCATCACCAACTTCTGTGCCAACAAGTCTAATGGTTGTGCTTGCTTGATTAGTTCAGGCCAATGTGAAATCGAAGTCTGAATGTTCTTGTTGGTTTTGATGCCATGTCTCCACCAGAAACTCTGTGCTGGATGGCTGAATCGTAAGGAGTTTTCTACTGAGGTTACCGCAGAACTGATGCTCAAAGCACACTGATTAATAGATGACTAAAATATATTTTTTCGAGCATAGTTTTTTAAAGATGAGTCTAGTCTTTCTTGAGAGTAGAAATCTTCATCAATAACATGCAAATAATCGTCATTAATGGACGGATCTCAGCCCCTAGCTCATTAACATACATTCACTCTTTTAGAGCTGTACGCCAATTTGGTACCAGGTCAGGTCTACATGTAGCTCTATATTTCCAACATTAAATAACTACTCTCCCGTTCAATGTTTTACTCCCTCTGTTTTTTTATGTAAGATGTTTTAGGTATTGCACATTTTGACTAAATTCACACTAAAACGAGTACATGGCCCACATTTAAATATCTAAAGCATCTTATAATTGTGAATGGAGGGAGTTTTATTTTTAGACCACTTTTTTTTTCCAAAACCCACACACATACCGATGTGTAGTATGTAAATACAAATTTTTGCATCCATATGTCTTATCCGTAGCCTGCACAAAACGAAAAATATATTTGTGAGAATAGAAAAAAAAATAGTTTTCGGATTTTTTTGTATGTAGCCAAATACATGTTTTAAAATATATTTTGCGGACATGTAGAACTAATCTATATGTATCCGTATATTTTTTTTGAATTCTTTTAAAAAAATTAAAAAAATATTTTTAATTTGTTTTGGATATTGTTGGGATACAAGTAGAACTTATCTATATGTATCCGTGGAATAAAAAAATTCCGCTCTCCTATATGCACCCTCTATGAACAAACCTCTATCCTGGAAACCTCATCCACCATATTACCAAGGCCCATGATACTCGGTAATTCAAAAGGGCCGCCGAGAACCAAAACACCACACTCATACCATGAATACTTTGGTAATTGGTGGGAGTACACTATGGTCGTATAAGCATATGATAGAATAGTTCCCGGATTCGAAAGATTTAGACCAATTTAGACAACAACTCAGAAGAAATTAGCCAACTGAAAAGTAGTTTCGGCCAACCACGCCACAGTAGATGGTATGTGTCGGCCAGGGTTTAACTCAATACAAGAAAGATGGGACTCACGATCCTAATCATTGGTTTGTGTTGCAAGAAAGAAAACAAGTTTTGAGTTGTAAAGTTAAAAAGAAGACACAAGTAAATCAATTAATTGAGATTGTTAATGATGTCCAAAGTGGTGATTTAAATGTCGAATGTAGGATGGTGGATCGACGATGCAAAGACAATATGTGACACGCGAAACTATAAGTGAATCCGGCTACAACTACAAGCCGTTTGATTGATATTTAGATGTCAAGGAGTGTTTTAACTGAGAGGGACATATTGAGGTATGTCAACATAGCATACTGGCACCGTTAAATCTAGCCAAGAGCCCAAATCATCTGAAAGAAAAGCCGAGACCCCAAAATGTTTTGAGAGTAGAAATCACATTAATATCCAGCTCATGAATCCTCATCTCAAAGAAAAACAAGAGACCAAATCACCTATGAATCCTCATTGACAGATGGATCTCAACCCCTAGCCCGTAAGATCGGCTCGCACCCTCTTTGGTTGAAAGTAAAAATAGAGGAATGGTTCTTTGGTTCAAAGTAAAACAAAGGAGTGGTATTTTTTTTCCTATGGTGGCAATATTCTAGAATTGACTGAAGAAAAAAACAAAAACTTCAATTTGTCCTGATTTTAAAGATAAACCAGAGTAATTTTACTTTCCATTTGGACCTCATTTCAACTCACACGTCGGAAGACGAGGCCAAGGTGTTCAGTGGCATAATAACACCTTAGTTGCACTCTTAATATTGGTACTCAATTCGTTCCAAATTATAGTATGTTCAGATATTTCAATGTCGACTACATTCAGGCTGGTGAAAGGAGTGAATCTACACGGTAGGCAGAATCAAACGTGTCGTGTTTGCACTGCGTCAGTCGAGCCCTCGCGTGCATGATGCACATGCGATGAGAAGTGGGCTCTATACATGGAGATGACAGCTAGGCTAGCCTAGGATACAGATACTAATTTTTTGCGTGTATCGACATCTCTAATAGACAGAATATTTTCCATTTTTCCAGTTTTGTAGTGGTCTACCCTACCTAACCCCACCCACGACCATTCTCGCGTGCATCCTGAATTCCTGATCTTGCCACGCATAGCTGCCTGCATGTATCGTCGCTCGCATGGCGTACCTGCACAAGATGTGAGCACGCAGGCTGTACATGCTGGGACACGCACACGCAGCCGCTGCTCATGCGTGCTGTTTTACCAGGAACGCATTACAACGATGACACGTGCACGTAAGAGCATCTCTAGTCGGGGCGCCTAAATGGCCGCCCAAAGGCCGACAGGTCCTTTGGGCGCTGTCCGGAAGGCCTGGCGCATTTGGGCGCCCTCGCTCCCCACTCGTGCCGCCTAAACCAATGTTTGTAAAATAAAAACTTAGGCGAATTTCATTCAAATTTAGGAAATTTTACATATTTGAACGAAATTTTAAAAACTAAACCCTAAACCATACTGGTAGCGGCGGTCGAAGGCCCAGTAGGGGTCCTTCTCCTCCTCCTTCACGCCGCTGGGTCCTGCGCCGCCGTCGTCCTCCTTGACGCGGCTAGGGCAAGGGGCGTCGCCGGTGAGGTCGAAGAACGGCACCCCAGTTTCCTGGGCGTGCATGAACGCCGACCAGGCGCAGGCACTCGGGTCGTCCATGGGCGGCACGTCGTTGAGCGACGCGGCCTCCGCCTGTCGGAGGAGCTCCTCCTCGTCGTAGGCCTGCTGCGCCGTCTTCAGCTCGGTGTAGAGCGACGCCCCCTGCGCCGTCCGCGGTGCCCACCTGTTGGCTGGCGGGGCCTGAGGCGGAGCATACGCCGCCGGCGGCCACTCCAGTATGGAGCCGCCGTTAGCGATGTGATCCATGACCGCAGGGAGCGTGCGGCCGGCTGGGCTCCAGAACGCCTCACGCCCGAGGACGTTCTTGTCCCTGGGCGCTGGGCCGGGGCCGTCCCAGCGGTTCATCTCCTCCTCGAAGGCACGCTTGAACGCCTCCTCGTAGCGGGGGGCGTTGCCCGGGTCCTCCGGGTTCCAGCGCGGGTCCTCGCGCTGCTCCGGCGTCAGATCGTTCCAGTAATGGGCGATCTGCGCGTCGTAGAAGCCGCGATTCTCCCGCTTGAGCGGCCGTGGCACCGGGATGCCGCGGACGCTGATGGCGAACCGTCCTCCGACGCGCATGTCGGGAGGCACGGGGTAGCCGTTCTCCCGCAGCGCCTCGGAATCGGCCTGGAGGAGGGTGCGCGGCCCGAAGCCGTTCGCCGCCGCGCCTCCGGTGCGTCGCCAGTTGCCAGCCATCTCGTGCGGTGAAGTGCGGTGAAGAAGGAGGCGGCGGAGGAAGAGAGGCGAGAGGAGTGGCGAGTGAGCGCGGGGGCGCCTTTTTTATCGTCGCCGGAGAGCGGTGGGCATTAACGTTGTGGTTCTTGAAAAGGCGCGCCACATTTACTCCGGCGAGGGAGGCGACGACCGCCGTTTCGTGTCTCACTGCCAGGCGTGGCCCACGCGTCGGGGGCGGCAGTTTCGGCGTGTCCGGGGCCGCCCCAACCCTGCCCAAGTTGAGGGCGTGGATTGGGAGTGCCGGACACAAAACTGGGCCACGCCGGACCAAAATGAGATTTGGTCGGCGCGAGTGAGGAGAAAAAAGTGTCCGGCACGCCCCAAAGGCCTTTGGGCGCCCCGACTTGAGATGCTCTAACAGCACAGCAACGTGGGCTGCAGTGGTCGGCCAGTACATGGGCGGTTATATTTTTGACAAATTTAGACATTTTGAGTAACTAAATACATATATGGCCTCTTCCTCAAATTATTTTCAAATCCGCCCTCTTAAAGTCGGCGCGATGAAGACGAACTTGTTCAGTCTAATGGGTGCCATCTAGAAAGTCCATAATTTTCTTAAAGACTAAAAAATTAAAACGGGATCGGAGTCCTCCTCTCTGGAGCCGACATCACGGCCAGATTTGAGAATACTTTAAAGAGGAGCCCGATTTTTTTATTATTTTGGTAAAAGGGCCAGATTGACAAAATATGACATGGGCGGATCAGCCAGTGCTAATACTCCCTACGTTTCGGAAATTAGTGCAGCGAAAACGTATGCATTCGGAATGAACACGAGATGTATATAAAATGCAATGTTCAAAAAATCGGCAGATATGCTGATTAATCGGCGTGGGGTGACAGATAAGATTATAGCATATGGACCGAATTTATCGTCGAGGCAGATTTTTCAGTCTAATAGTTTTTTAGAACTTTACATTAGCACGGATGTTGCCCATTTGTTGATTCAAATGAAAGGAATCAATGTTGCACTTATATCCAATACTTCAATGTAATTTATTGCATAACATATTTTAGAACTTTTAGTGCGCAAAGTTGACATTTACAAATAAAAAACTAACCGACAAATAGGCGACCGAGAAAATCGATCTATCGGTCGATAAGCAGTTAATATCTAATCTAATAATAACAGAGTAGTAAACGATAAGCGATATCTTGAACATTAATAAAATGTAGCGTGAATACGGATATACCAAGCACCACTATGGATGTATTCGTGACACTTATTTTTAGAATTTCTACCTTTTTAATTTTTTTCTGATTCATATGTATGTAGATATATTTTAGCGTGTTGTTTCACCCATTTAGTAATAAATTAGGACGAAACAAAAGAAGACTAGAAAATCTTATACTTTGATACGGATTGAGTAGCTAGCAAACGCGCACTACACCCTCACTAATTGTTCTGGCCCCTTTTCTCTCTTACGAATTAACTAAATCATTTTCTCTTTATTTTGGATATTTTTATATTTTATTTGGCATTATTCAACAAGAGAAAAAGTTTGACTAGAATGTGTTGTGCATAGCCCGAAACCTATAGCTTGGTGCAGAATTTGTATGTCTTACGACAGACATAATTTTGGCTTCCGCGTGCATGTGCACAATTTATTTAAAAGGCGTTTTAAAATGTCAAAAGAAAAAAGGATTTGTCATGGGTTCACACCTCACCCTTTTAGAATATCGGAATTTTGATGGTTGATACCACCCCGATCGTGAATTTTTTTGGCTAGTAGAGCTTAAACAACAACTCGCTAACTATATTAACATGTGTGAATTTTTAGGTTACATCATTCTTTTTGTCATGAATGGGCACAGTGTGCTCGACTACCATGCGAATGAAGCCGAAGACGACAATTTTGACGGGGTACAAGAATGTCTTAATCGTGTCAAAAAATAGTATATATGTGCTAATAAAAGATAATTAGATGGTCCTCATATTTTATCCATATGATGCTAAATTGTGCGAAGTGGAATTTTAACTTTTGTATACTATTTGATTATCTTGTCTACCTATATGATCAGCATTGGCATGTGTTTATATGCGTGACATGGGCGACTATAAACAAAATCTAAAAGGTGGTGGAAACATATGTGCATTCAGCTATTATATGTTACTTCCACAAACCATCAGGTTTTCACGTAAGATAGGTCTAATTCATAGATTAACTCATGATTGAGCCCATGAATCGGTAATTATATGGCAAGTTGCATGTCCAATGTATCATCCTGATCCCGCAGAATAGAATCAAATGCTTTGTCTCAACTCTGCGGAAAAAACCAAAAAAAACGTTGAAAATTATGACAAATTTTTCGTCTAATCTATACAGGACACGAGAAAATTAAAAGTTGAAATTATGACCAAATTTTTGGTCTAATCTAACAAAAAGTGCCAAAAACTTCAACCCTTGTAAAAATATCACAACGTTTGCAGATTATTTAGTATAATTTTTTCATAGTACAATCCTTTGTAACTTTCTCAAAGGTTTAAAATTTTGATCACACTTTGGCCCAATCAAACAAAAAAGTGACCAAACATTTAAAAGCATGGTCAGGCATGAGCTTGACTCGATCGATAGATGCCACATAACCACTGACTCTTGGTCCTCAATTGTTGAATTACTATTAGTCAAGTTGATCTGAGATTTACACATATATGCAAACATTTTACATGAAAAGTTGGAGGTTTTAAGGTACAGGACATACTGCGCGTCCCCTCCTCTCTCGTTTGCTACAGTGCTGAGCGGCGAAAAAGAGGGCGACCCCGAGTTTTCCTCCTCCTCGCCAGAGCAGGGCTAGATCTCTGCCTCTCCCGTCGCTCCGGCGGCGGGGGAAGGTGGGGATCTGGTTCCTTGTCTCCTGGCATGTAGATAGGAGTAGTTTAGGCCCCGGCGGCGCCGAGAGGAAGGCTCGGTGGCCGTGTAGGGTAAATAAGCGGCGGCTCTTCCCTTCCCTTGGTGCGGTCCCTGGCGGCGCCGAGGTGAGAGCGGCTTCTGGCGGCGTCCGTCCTGCGGGCGGAGGCCTTGTGTGCTCCCTGGGTGCCCGCCGTTGCGGAGGTGGCGGCTCCCGCGTGGAGATTTTGTACCCTCTTCCTCCTTCCGTCACAGCTCGGCTGTGGAGGGTCTGGGTTCTCTGTTCTCCGTTTCGTCGTGGATCCTCGCTCTGTTCTTCCTCTCCGGCCGGCCTCGGTGGCGAGGGGGGAGGGGTCTGGATGTGGGGGTTCCGTTTTTGTTGCAGATGGGCTTGGTGGTTCCCTGTGGTGGTCTTGCATCGGCCGGCGTGGTGGCGGAGGATGCAGGCGCTGGAGGTGGCTTGGTGTTCGTGCTGGTGGTTCTGGGCGCCGGTGCGGCGGCTGGATGTTGGGTGGAGGCTGGGAGTCGATGCGGTGGTCGTGCTCGTTCAGCGGGTTCAGATTCCGGTGCGGCGCGCCGGATGGATTATACGACCTTCTTCACATGAGTGGCTGCTTCTTCTCTCTGCCGGGCGGTGGTACGGCGTCGTCGCCGGCGGCTAGGAGGCTTGGGTGTGGCTGAGGGTCTGATCGCGTTCTTTCACAGCGACTCAGGGGGCTCTGTGCAATTGTCTGGGTTCTTTTGCTGTTTTCTTTTTTTCTTTGGACCTGGATGTAAGTTGTACTGAGTTTCTGTATTTTGTATCAGATCCTTCCTCAAAAAAGAAAAGTTGGAGGTTTTGCAGAAAATATGTAAATGAGCAGTATACGCAACAGACTAAGCAATATTTCTTTTTTCAAGCATGGAATATTGCGGGCCCATGACCCATACGAACAAAAACGACCTTGTCACGGACGAACAGTAGGCAGCACTGACAGCCGGGGTACAGTACTTGGACTGATTGCACGACACTGTACAAACACTCGTATGCCTGCATCGATAACAGATACCACATCTAGCTGTTGTAGCAAGAGTACACATGCAAGTGACCACACTATCAATACAACTTCATCTATTTACAAATTTTGCACTGAAAGTGCTGTTACTTCAAGTCAAACATATTGGGCCTGTCGTTTTTTTTCTCGAAAAAACATAGCATATGGATTTTCCCAATACATACTTTCTACAGCTACATGTATGCACATCAGCACATGTACTCCCTCCGTTCCAAATTAGTTGTCTTCCATTTGCCAAAAAGTGGATGTATCTATACTTGTAACATGTCTAGATACATCCACTTTTTGGCAAATGGAAGACAACTAATTTGGAACGGAGGGAGTACCTTATTAGATAGAGAACTGGGGATTACTGAGAGTGAAAGTGTAGCCATGACAAGAAATGTATAATGATATAGTGTGCAGTTGATCAGTTCTTAAGTGCGGGAGACGATGGATGCATGCATGCATGTATTATTTTCACATAGCTGTAGTATTTTCCCTTGATCATCCAAGCTTTAGCTTACAGTGCCTTCTACCCAAAAACCAAAAAAATACGGACTTCCCTGCGTGCTGTATCGTCCATCGAAACCTCGAAGGACGCAAGAACATGAGATCATAAACAGGAGAGAGATAGTGAGGGAGAGAGATAGTGAGGGGAGAGAGACTTGCCAACTCAAAAAGCATCGTGGTGATCTAGGGTAGCAGCAAGCAGTGACCTGACCCTAGCTAGCTATGCCTCTGCGATGATCAGATGCGACTATGCGACGCCGACGAGAGGAAGAAGAAAGCAAGTACCGGATTTCCATGGCTAGCTGTGGCTACTCATGCCATGCCACGGTTCGTCGCTGGCCTGCTGTTGCTGCTGCTGTGGCTGCGCATGTCCATGCTGCTGTGGCTCGTAGCAGGGCGCCATGCTCGTGTTGTTGCCGGCGGTGTTTACGGCGGCGCCCATGCAGGAGGAGTCGAAGCCGGCAAGGCCGAGGATGTCGCGGTGCGAGAAGGCGCGCAGCCCCAGGAAGTCCCTGGTCATGCCGTCATTGGGCCCGCCCGCTGCACCGCCGTCCTCCGCGCTCCGGCCGTGGGACGCGGTCCTCGCGAGGGTCATCATCTGCTGGCTGCTCAGACAGGACAGGCCGAGCCCGAACGTGGCGCTGCCCGACGCGCTTGTCGCCGCGCCGGCCATCTGGGTGTAATGCGGTCCCGGCCCGGCTGCGCCGACCCCGCCCATGGTCGCGCCCATCTGCGCCGCCTTCTGCAGCAGCGCCGTGGCCGAGAGGTGCGCGGCGGTCACTGGCAGCTGCTGCTGCTGCGTGGGCGTCGGCGCCGATGTCGCGGAGCTCTGCGCGGTGGCGTTGCAGATCGGCTGCAGCAGCTGGGTGTGGTGGACGTCGTCGTAGGGCATGGTTGGCCACGGCTGCATCTCCGGCTTCACGGCGTAGTTGCAGTGCTGCTCCTGCTGCTGCATCATCTGGTGCTGCTGGTCCTGGAACGCGGCGAGCTCCTGGTGGTGCTGCTGCTGCATCAGCTGGTGCGGCGGCGAGTAGAGCATGGCGGCGTGGTGGTGGCCCTGCGCCATGACGACCGGCAGGCCGCCGATGGCCTTGGCGCTCTCCTCCGTGAGCGCGTCGCAGAAGGCCCGGTGCGTGATGAAGCTGTCCCGCCTGCATGCAATGCAAATCAGTGCAACAAAGAAAGCGATCAGTCAGAGAAGGAAAAAGTAGAACTTTCTCCGGTTTTCTTTGTTCACTTGTCGCTGTTGCCATGCGGGGCTGCCGTGGCGTGTGAGCTCGAGGAGAGAATCAGGCAGAGCAGGGAAGGACGCATGGAGGTGACAGGACGCAGAGAATAGTGTAAGAATGCATAGGCAATTAGGCTAGAGAGCGTAGGAGGATGGAAGTCAGGGAGGAGGAGGAGTGAGAGGGAAAGAAAGCTCTGCAAAGAGATTCACATGTCTGAATTCTCTTGCCCCAAAGCCCGATCCTCATCATCAAAGTATCCCTCTTCCTTGTCCTATGGGCATAACTTTGCTCATTTGTTTGTTTCCTCCTTCTAAAATCTCACTCTCTCTCCTATGTTCACACACACTCACTTGCGCCACCGCTAGCTGGTAGCTATAGCTAGCTGTTCAATCTCATCCATGGCCGAAACAAAAAGAAAAAATAAGGACGAAGAAAGTGGTCCATCTTTCTTTCCATGGACACATGATGCTTCTTCTGCCTTGCCCGGTGGTCTGGCTTCTTCATCTCCCAGTCCCAGGCTCCCACACAGTCCTACTGATTCAAGCAAGCCACCCTATCCCCAAGCAACTACGTGTGGTCACGATCGAATCTCGCACGGACACAAATCGCACTGCTACAAGTTCCTTCCCTTTGATTAATCATTGTGCCCTAATATACGGTGCCAATTCGATCGGTGCAAACTAATCAAGTGCAAATGGATATAGCTTCGAGAGATCGATCGATGGGGCGAGGAGGAGGAGGAAGGAGAATTACCTGGAGAAGACGGTCCCGCAGTCGCACTTGTACTCTCTCGTGCCGCAGATCTTGGAGTGCGCCTTCCAGTCGGACTGCACCGCGTACTTCTTGGAGCACTTGTCGCACTTCCACTTCTTCTCGCCGTGCTTGCGGAAGAAGTGCTTCTTGATGCCGGTGAGGTCGCCCAGCGCGCGGGACGGGTCGTGGTGCACGCACGACGCCTCCGGGCAGATGTACACCTTCTTCCGCACCACCTCCTTGCTCGACCGCTGCTTCAGCTTCCACGGCAGGTTGTGCCCGCGACGGTGCAGCTGCAGGTTCTGGTCGCGCTGGAACCCCTTGCCGCAGATCTCGCACAGGAACCGGTTCGTCGCCATCAGCGTCGCCGGAGACAGCGCGACGACCTCCGAGTCTGGGTCTGCTTCGTCAGTTTGTTCAATCGATATGAAAAAGACGGGCGGACGGACGGAGAAGACGACATGCAACAAGATACACGCGCGTCAGTCCAAGAACGATTCAGAGAAGCAGCAAGAACTCAAGAAAAAGGACCTATTATTACCGGGGTTGCCAGGGAGGCTTCGCTTCCGCTTGTTGGTGGCCGTACTTGGAGGCGGAGGAGGAAGGGGGTTGGCGGCGCCGGCAGAAGCGGAAGTGGTGAGGTTGGACATGCTTTCCTGATCTGCCTCCTCCGCCTCACCAATCTGCTGCTGCTGATGACGATGAAGGTGGTGATGAAACATAAACGAAACACGAGGGAGCGGTTTGATCCAAGCCCCGATCTTTGCTTTCCTAGGTATATATCCCTCCCTTATGTCTCTCTCCCTACAGAACTAGCCGAGGGGAGCAATAAATTGGTGCTGCTACAGAGGGAGCATTAAACTGAAGAATGGAGGATGGGGACGAGGAGTGACAAGAGGAGAGTTCAGAGAGCCCGGCAGCCACTCCCTCTCGTCAGGCGGCCGCAGCAGCTCAGGGAATATCACAGCTATCAAGGAGGGGAAGGGGACAAACAAGGGGAAACTGAGGTGGTCAATGACTTCAGACTCTCTCTTTTCTTCCTCCTCCCCTTCCTGCAAACCCTTCTCTCTCTCTCTACTTTCTTCTTCTGCACTCCGCGGCAGTACAAGTGTATGCAGCAAGACGCCAAGAGCTGGCTGATAGTGCAGAGGGAAGAAGAGAGAGGCCAGGGATCAAGAGCTATGCAAGCTGGAAGATGACGGCCGCCATGACCATGACCATGAGAGAGAGAAAAAGGAGAGGGTTGGCAGCCATAGAGGGAGACGAATGCTGAGCAAATGGAAGGAAGGGCGCACCAAACCGAACCCCTCCTCTCCCTTCTTTATCTGCTTCCCCTTACTTTAGATTAGAGGCCAAAGAAAAAAAGAAATACACTGACAAAATGAACAGTTGAGCCATCTTCTGTTCATGCTCTCTCTCCAGGAAAAAAAAGTTCCTCCCTCCGTTCGGAAAAACGATTCCTACGTGGGAGAGCCACGTGGTATTTTTCGATAGAGGAGGGTGAAACAACACCGAAATTGCAAGCATGAGGACTTGAACTCGGGTGGGTGGGAAGGCATCAGCCCCTCCCCACCACTAGGCCATGCCTTAGTCTTCCTCCGTTCGGAAAAAGATGTCACAAAAATGAACTATAGATAGACCATTTTTGTGACATCCTTTTCCGAATGGAGGGAGTAGAAAACAACTCTTCTTTCTTTCTTGTAGCCATTACTATCATGGAGTATTTCTGAGACAATGATTAGCTAGTAAAAATGGAAACTAATAAAAATCAAGGACTGTATAAATAAACACCATGATCGGCGGCAGTAGTAGTAATCTGGAGTATAAATAAACACTATCATGGAGTATAGGAGTAGAAACCATAGACAGTGAGCATGGCGACAACCCCACGCACCACACTGGTAGCAATGCTGCATCGATGTTGAGCTTTCTGTCTTTTCCCTTGTCTTAACCAATGTAGATACTTCCTCTCTCATCGTCCCCCTCTCTGAATTCCTGCATTTCTTTAGGTAATCGCTACTGTACACCCACTCGGTTGGTACGCCATGTACTGTATACAGTAGATCAATCCCCTCGCAACAATTAGATATGATGCAGAGATAGATTGATTCCCAGTTTATACACTTGTTTTTTTGAAAATTCCAGGGCCTGCTTGTTGTGATGAATAAAAAAAATACAATGACGTCTGGTACATGCATGTGTATACCAACCACAGTGCAAACAAGCAAGCATAGCTCCATGCCATGTGGTTTATCTGCCTTTTCTTCTTTATTTCCCTCGGCCGAGTCTCACCTTGGACCCCATGCATGCATATCATATCATGGGTGGTCATAATTCAAAAATAGAAATCCTATCCTGTTCGTGTAATGGACCAGCGTGTCTACGGAACATGAGAGCTGCTGCCTTGCTTGCTTGGAAGACCACGTTAGTAAGCTCTCATTGCAATTTATTTATTTAATTATTCTCTTGCATAATAAATATAGTTTTTTGAGATGGATAATTAGTAATGTTAGAGGGGAGTAAAAGACCATGATCAGCAACACCCAACTTTTACGTGCAAATATATGCGAGATGTAAACACAAGCTCGGGAAAAATCGTTTAACCACTTCGAGACCCGAGGGTGTATACAAAGCATACGTACTTCTGACGAGTTGGCATCCTCTTTCTATGAGGCGCAAAGTGATTAGATGAGATTTCTAACTCCTGAGTTCCACTATCTCTTTATTTTTTTTTAAAACAGAAGACATAATTACAAGCTTTCGAAAATATAGAAACAAAGTCCTACATATTACCGATGATGTATCCCACAAGCATAGTAAATCTCAATTTGAATATCCTAAGTTGCCAAAAAGTGACAGATGTTTGGATCTAAGACACACTTTCAAATCTCCAAAATATATAAATTTATAATTTTTGTGTAATCCATGATATAAAGTATTTCAAATTCTACTTTTTCACGCTTGTAAGATACATCCTTGACTACATCCGTATATTTTCAGATTTTTGAAAACTTGCAAATATAGTTTATGATTTTAGAAAATAAAGCAATCTTCGGAAATCAGGAGTCAAAGTGACTTTCCGCAAATTAATCTGCTACTACGAGAGACCCAGAAAACGAATTGACCATTAATCAATATATTTCTTGTTAGCTCATTACTACATGGCAAATTGGAGCAGTAAATAAACCCCCTGTTCCTGCTTCCTTGAAGAGCATGGAAGTACATCACGGAATGCATGATGGACTCTCCTTGGATTTGCTATTTAGCAACGTGTTCTCGTAACACACTTGCCAGTATTTCTGCACTGGCAACGTGTAAATACAGAACACGTTGCAACTAGTTTTACCGAGGCCTATGGGGCTCACAAAAATTACTGGCAACGTTTGGCCCAATGTGCACGTTGCTAGTGTGGAGATAGTAGCAACGCATATTAGCATAACATGTTGCTAAGAATTACTAGCAACGTGTTTTTCCCAGCACACGTCGCAAACCTAGAATTGCCACTAGCCTATTTCCTACTAGTGAACACTTGGGGACTTCTTTCTTTGTGGTGCTCCTCGAGTACCATGTCTTTACTTACATGGTGAAAATCTAGGTATAATCTTAATTGGTTGTACTTGTAATGTGATTGCTTCCTTGTTGAAGACATTGTTTAGAGATATTGAACTTTCTCCAGAGCGATAACATAAAATCTGTTGCTCGGGTGACGATTGCGCTTGTGCACTGTTCCATTATTGGAGGCGCTGCTTTTTGAAATACCTCTTTTATAGTCCTAGTGTTGTCTGCGATGGTGGTTTGAGTCCATCTGCTGCAAGTGATTGATGCGCCTGTTTTTTTATCTTCTATTATCTTTTAGGTTTATATTCGCTAATTCCTTATATTATGTTGGTGCATAGGCTCGGTTTAATTGGTATTATTGTAATCCACTTTATCCGAGAAAAAATAATTATCAACATACTGGACATGAAATATGTTTTTCGGTGTCACATGCTCTTAAAAATACGGTTTTCCCTCTTATTTTACATGTATAGGTATATAAATTATACTGAAACCCAAATTTGATCCCTCCTTGGCCTAGACGACCACGCATGATCCCTGCCGACAGTGCGGGGCGTGCCTGTGAGAGCCACAAGAGGATCAACAGCAGCGGCGGCGCGGAGCCATCCCCAACCTTATTCCGGCATCGCAAACCGGGGAATCAGTCTCAGGGGGGCGGTAGTGTAGCTATTTGGTCGGCTAGGAGATGGGGGAAGCAGGAGGTGTCGTCGGTAGGAGGTGGCCAGAGGGAGTGGGAGGAAAATTTTCCTTGTGCCTAGATGTAACGTAGTTTTAGTATCTATCTATATACTAAACACATCTAAATACAAACGTATTTAGATAAATCCACGTCAAGTATTTTGGGACGGACGAAGTAGTATACTGAAAAAATAATTAGTACGGGGGTACAGTATCTGCTAGAACCTGTTTTCTTCCTATGCTGTCAAATGTTTCTTCAGTTATGCCCCTTTGGGGGTATCTGATAGAGTCGCTCCACAGGCAAACGAGAAATACTTGGCAGGGGCAAGTCAAGAACCCAACAGCGGCAAGGACACGGTTCCTCATGCAGCGAGCAGCGTGTCCCCCAGAGCAAGACCGATGCTTCCGAATCTCAAGTTTTCTATCAACAAAACCTTTGCTTGGCCACAACCACAACGATGAATCAAATGGTGCAGGGAGCACAACTTCACATGGCGATGCATGCACGATAATGATAAGAATAGATTGGTAGATAGATTTGGGAGTGCCCTATATTCTAGGCCATGTTCGATCTAGTCTTTCGGTGCATGCTCGTGTGAAGGAGTCACACACACATGATCTGGAAGGCTGATGCTCTGCAGAGGAGGGAAGAAAAAACAAGGTAATGAGCTGACCATTCTTTACTGGGAGGCGGGAGCAGCTGTGCTTGAAGACCACGGCTGAATGCAGGGACGCAGAGCAAATGGCATAATTGGCCGGTGTGGCCGGCACGCAGGGCAAATGGTATAATTGGCCGGTGTGGCCGGCAATCCGCCGGTCACCAGCCACCGGCCACCGCGTGGCAGCGCGCACGCCCGTCCATCACTTCGATCACACAACATTCAGTTCTTAATGTATCCGTTGGTTAAACTCCCCGGCATTCATCAACTCCCCGGTCTTGCCAAATCTTTTGAGCGGCTTCGATCAAGTTGTGTTGACAACAGAGTAGCATAAGTTGGTCAGTACGTGATTTTCCTTGAGAATGTTGGAGATTATCATCCAAAAAAGAAATCGGAAGTGTTAAGGCATACGCATTTTATCCAACGTCACGTGAAAAGGGAGCGCCTTTGAAGTTCCTAGCCCTCGCCCTGCGATTGATTCGCGGCATTCGCGGCAGAAGGGGAGGCGGATGCCTCTATTGTGGTACGTCGAGACGGCGACCTTGGTCTCCCATGCAGCGACAGTTTTACGACGCAGGTGGTGGCATACTGGGGTTTGGGTGGCGACGTGGAGCTGTAAGGGCAGCAAGTTCATGCGACCGGGCTGGTTTAATTACAGCCAACGCTTAGTTTCGATCTCGGTGCCGCGTCAGGGCGGCTGGCCTGAATTTGGTGCGACGTGGGGCTACAAAATTAATGGTTGGATTGTGCAACATTGTAATGTGTCTGCAGTTTTGGAGCCGAGTGGTGTTAATCGGGAAGCGCCCCTAGAGCCGGAGATGTGTGGTTGTTGCGTTTGGTAGACTAGCATCGGGTGGACGTCGGGTCTATAAATAGGTCAATGTATTGTTTTTGATCCGGTTTTCCTTATAACATGGTCAACTCTAATTTACTCGAGTGGAAGAAATCGACTGCCTTGTTCTTAAAAAAGGGTGTCGGGATTTTTTTTGCTAAGAGCATCTCAAGCCGGACTCTTAGTTTGCTCAATTTTATCCCTCCCCCCTCCCCACTTTGTCCTGGTGCACCCTATTTTCAGCTCATGTATGGAGTGGTATGAGGGTGTCCGGGCAGGTTGCCACATGTGATGTGATCCACACCGGACCACCGTTTCTCATTCTCTTTCCATATCCACCAGTTACGCGCACGTATAACTAAGGGTTCAACATACAACATTTTTAAATCTCATGTTGACCACTAATGGTTTTTTCATAGAGCATTACAAATGCTATCTCTTCACGAGACTTTGCACATATGTAAAACACTTGGATATGTTTGTTGCCAATGTTTTCCAGAATAATTTTACGTATTTTACCTTTTTTTATTCTGAACTCAGACAAGAGAATATGAGTTTATAGGAGCTTTATTGAATTTCCGCATGAAAATATGAAATACTATCTCGCCGGGAGAGTTGAAACAAAGGGATGAATCGAATTTCACAAATAAAGGCCTAACCGAAGATCACATATTAAGCACCGGATATACAGGTGATGTCATGAACATACCCAAGGCACCTCGCTCATCGGCGACCTGCCTGCGAATCCTCCGGAACCCACCCTCACCCCAAGTCTCTCCCCATGAGTTCTTGAAGCGCCAGTACTTGACACCGTTGGCTGTTGTGCCATAACCGCCAATCAAGACAAAGTGCCAGCGGACTGCATTGCCATCATGTAGAGTATCTGGCAAGGCTTTGTAGTCCATGATACTCCCTTTATACCTTCTCAGATCTTTTGTAGACGGCAAACGGACAATCACGGGTTGCTTGGTTAGGGCCTCCTCAAGAGCATCCTCGGTAGGTTCGACAAGCTTAAAGTTTGATATCCTGGCTGCTGTAGTTTTGTTCACTATGCAACCGCCAGTACTATTCCGAGCCACGTACGGGTAGGAGGATTCTGTTGAGATACCGTTTTTCATTATATACTTCAAAGCAAGCGGACATTTACCGCCCTTACAACCACGGTTCGCCGTGTCACAGTCAATGAGTTCTTGAACCGACAATGCGATTGACTGCTTAGTCTTTAGGTAGTGCAAGGCCTCGACGGAAGCTACAACAGCCATGGCCCAGCAACAACCTGAAACAGATGCACTCATTAGACCGGTAGTACATATAAATGGACACATAAAAAAAGGGAAACCACAAGCTAGTAGGAGAGAATAAGCTCAAGACAATTACCACATCCGTTTTGCTTCCTCACAACCGGAGAAACAACACCAGCTTCAACCCAGTCAATCCCTGGCGAGCCGAGGTGCTTTGATATAACAGTAGCTTCAACAGGTTCAACCTCTGAGGAGTGGAGGTTCTTGGAGGCAATACCAAATTCCACCCAGTCAATCTCTAGCGAGCAGAGGTTCTTTGAGGTAACACCTGTAGCTTCAACCGATTCAATCTGTGACGTGTCGAGGTACTTTCATATACCCAAGTCCCACACTAACGGTGGACAATGCAACCATTGATATAGCTTGGGATATGTGGCTCCTGTAACATGTTAAAGAAATACAGTCTCGATAACGGTAAATCTTATTTCATACTGTACGACAAAAGAGAGAAAGAAAAAGGTTTTGTGCTGAGAAAGAACTATTTTATAAGTCGCTGCTAAGCGATAGTTAGTCTCACGATTCAGATTCAGATTCAGATAAGTAAAAAGGATTAAGATGATCACCATCGACAAGTATGTAATGTCTCAGGAAGTGTTCACTGCACCAGGTATCGAAAAGATTCATGGATTTGCATAAGAGTCGATACCAATTTCTATGTGCAGTTTAATCATGCATGTTTCATGTACTTTATTGGTGGACTAATACTGAAGGGCTAAAAGGTAACTAACCTGGGAAAGAAACCGTAGTTGCGGGCAGCGGTAGCTGCTGCAGCCCCAAGATTGCTTCGAGACTGAAACTTCATCGCCGAAAAAATTCAGTTTCAACACCACACACCCACACACACGCACATCGACAGAGGGAGACGAAGAGAATAGATGTTGGCTTCGAGGGGCGTACGTGTTGGTGCAGCAGCCCTGCTCCGGCCTGCTTCGACTGCGTCCCGGCCGCCGCGGTCCGGCGGAGCAGAATCCTCTCAACGACGCCAAACGCGGGACGAAACATGGCGCCTGAGTCCTGACTGCATCCGGGCTCTCAATCTCTTCCTCGACCATGGATCCGATGTACAGTATATAGAGGAGGAGGCGGAGGCGGTGTCGGAGCAGGATCGGGCCAACGGAATTGGAATAGAATTCTGTACTCACCGGAAGCTCTCAAACGACTCACTATTCCGGATGGCACCCGCCGGGTTTGGGTGCGGGTTTGGCACCCATACCCGCACCCGCACCTTCTACCCGCCCCCGTCACCCGTCCCCATACCCGCTGGCGGGTATAGAATTTCCCCATACCCGGCACCCGCCACCCGACGGGTACCCGCCAAATTTGTGCTGAACAGCAAAATAACAGGTTTTGCACACTTTCAGCAACATATAACAGCAATTTTCAGCAACAAACTGACATCAATTTTAAGCAACAAATTGACAGCAAAATTCAACAACAAATTGACAGCAAAATATTCAGCAACAAATTCACAGCATCAATTCAACTACAAGTACGAATCACACATTAACATCCACAAATAGTTCACCGAATCAAACAAGTTCAGCAAACACGCAACAAACTATACACCGAATCATACAAGTTATACATGTCCAGCAACAAACACTCATGAACTATGACAAGAAATCCATTGAAGACAAAGAAGCTCCGTTGCTCCAGCTCCATCAAGCTTGAAGATCCGTTGCTCTCATATGGCGGTCATGCATGTCCTAGTTGCAATGAAATTGACAAGCATGTAAGTTATTAAATATGGTATAAATGAAGTAGTAAACATAATGGATGAGTCCTAATATGCTACCGGCGGCAATCCGACGCGCCCGCCGCCTCCCTTGGTTGCCTTTGCCTTGGAGCTCGACGGCGCGCCCAAGTAGAAGCCGAGCAGCGAGCCGCTTCCCGCCGGCGGCATCTGGGCCGTCGCATCTCTAGGCGGCAGAGGCGGCGGTGTGGGGCTGAGCTCGTCCGGCTGGATTACCGGGCTCTCGCCGGACTCGCTCCCCTCCAGTTCGCCTGAGTCCATGGCTTCGGGGAGCGGCGGCGCAACGACGCAGGAGGCTGGCGGCGCTGGGGAAGGTCGGGAGGGAGAGGGACTCGGGGCTGGCGGCGCAGCCGGCGCTGGGGAAGGTCAGGATCGGGAGGGAGAGGGTCTCGGGGATGAGGAAAGAAGAGTGCGGTGCTGGGGGAGGAAAAGAGGAGAAGAGTGCAGCGCTGGGGTGAGAAAAAGATACGGTGCTGGGGTTAGGGTTTCCATACTTCCAATGACAGGTGGGGCTGGGGTACTGACAGGTGGGGTCACTCGGGTATGCGGGTAAAAGGGTATGGGTTTGGCACCCCCATACCCGCCCCCGCTATACCTGATGGGTATGGAATTTACCCGCTAACTATACCCATGGGTTTTTTCTTTACCATACCCTCCCCATTTAAGATGGGTATCCGTCGGGTTTGCGGGTATCGGGTACCCATTGTCATCCGGACTCACTATGGTGGAGTATGATCGGACCAACGGAATTGGAGTCGGAGACATCACTCACCGGAACTGGAACCAGACTCACTCTCATAGACTAGCCTGAGTAGACAACTAGACATGAACGAACAAAGACTGTGTACATGATCGTGTTTCATGCTTGTGTCTAGTGAACGCGTAACTTCTTGATTGATGCAGCCATTCTTGAGTTGTGATTTGGGAATCTCGACATGATTACTCAGTCTTGGGCACTGGCGATCTTGTCATCCGGCTAATTTGAATTGTACAGTGGCAAATTAGCATTGTCCACGACGATCCGTCTAATAGAAGGAAGAAGAGGTTTCTATGAATCTATCATGGTGCCTCGCCTCGCCAGCTCGATCTCCAGGCATAGGAGGCAGGAGCAGCTCGCCGTTCCAGAGTAGATCGCCGTCAGCCGTAGGAGGCTAGGAGCTCACGCTCTTCTCTGTCGTGTACAATTGAGTCCAATTCAGGTACCAGGACTCCAGGAGACAAAAAAAAAAGTTGTCTCAGGTCATCAATTGACAGCCAGTTTTTTTTTTTTTTTGTAAATTTGATGAACTACTGCGCTAGCACTGCTGCTAAATTTCAAGTTGAGCTTCCAGTGTAGCTGGGTACTCTGGCTTGTTGGATACCTGGAGCAAAGCTTTGCATTCTGCGTCATTTTTCTTGGAATAATTTTCTTGGTGAGACAAAAGAAATTCTCTATATAGCTTCAGTTACAATTTCCTTGGAATAATTTTCTTGTTCATGCATGCTAACAAGTGATCTTAGCAGTCTGTTGTCCTGATAATCCTGATTCGTTGAAGGATGGAAAAATAACTTCAGTAGTAAGGACGACATGAATTTAGCATGAAGGCACATGTTAGCTGAGAATGGAAATTGACAGATAAAATAGTGAATAAATTTACGGATAAAATGGTTTCAGTACTCATCAGGTTCTAGGATCAAGAGTTCAAGACAGTACTCAAAACAGAGTACAAGTTTCAGCAGATTTTACTCCTCCACAGATTTTATCACAGATTTTATAAACCAAGCAAGTGTGGTCATTTACACTTGTTTGGTTTATTTATATGCTAACATGGGGTAGACATAAAACCATGATTATATTCGTATACAGTATTACAACGAAGATCATATATACACCAAGCGGTGAGATGGAGTTTCGCCGGAAGAGGCGAAACAAAGGGATGCATTAAATTTCACAAATAAAGGTCCAAACCAAAGATCACATATTAAACACCGGATATACAGGTGATGTCATGAACATACCCAGGGCACCTCGGTTATCAGCGACGTGCCTGTGAATCCTCCCGAACCCACCCTCACCCCAAGTCTCTCCCCATGAGTTCTTGAAGCGCCAGTACTTGACACCGTTGGCTGATGTGCCATAACCGACAATCAAGACAGTGTGCCAGCGGACGTCATTGCCATCAGGCAAGGCTTTGTAGTCCATGATTCCCCCTTTATAATTCTTCAGATCTTTTGTAGATTGCAACCAGACAATCACGGGTTGCTTTGCTACGGCCTCCTCAAGAGCATCCTCGGTAGGGTCGACAAGCTTAAAGTCTGATATCCTTGCCGCTGCAGTTTTGTTCAATATGCAACCGCTGCTATTCCGGGCCATGTACGGGTAGGAGGATTCTGTTGAGAACTTGAGATTCCGTTTTGCATTATGTACTTCAAAGCAAGCTTACAATCACCACCCTGACAACCATCGTTCATTGTGTCGCAGTCGACGAGTTCTTGAACCGACAATGTGATTGACTGCTTAGTCTTTAGATATAGTGCAAGGCCTCGACGGAAGCTACAACAGCCATGGCCCAGCAAGAACCTGTAACGGATGCAGTCATTAGAAGGGAACACAAACACGGTTTGCGGTGACCCGTAGTACATATTTTTTTTTTAGATAAAGGCCTTTATTACTCAAAAGTTTAAATATTACACCCGGCCTCTGCATAAAGAATGCACACAGCCGCAATCCAAACGAGAAAGAAAAAGTAGTGCAACAAAAGGCGAATTACAATCAGCAAGAATTAAGTAATACGCCTATGTCCTAGGCAAGCTCGACGGCCTATGGAGGTCCAATCCTGCGATCAAGCGGCCACCCATGTTGTGAAAAAATGTTCCTTGCCACCTCCTCCAGTCGTGCACACGCCTCCGTAAAGAGGTCTCGATATCCCACACGCTGTAAGGTGGACCACGTACGGAGAATACCTGTGCATCGGTAGAGTGCCTGCATATAAGAAACATCTTTATCATTGAAAATCTTGTCATTTCTACTAAGCCAAAGCGACCATATAACGGCAATCGCTCCCACCCTAATAACCGTTCTAAACTTTTTATCTATCCCATGTAGCCAGTTGCCAAAAACATTGGCACCGACTTGGGTGGATATAGGTTAGACGCTATTTGGATAGATGACCATATAGAACGTGCGAAACGACACTCGAAGAATAAATGTTTTATTGTCTCATGTTGTGGACAAAATACACACTTAGTACTTCCATGCCAGTTCCGTTTGACAAGGTTATCCTTGGTCAAAATGACACCCCTACGAAGATACCACGTAAATACTTTTATTTTAAGTGGAATCTTCATTTGCCATATTTTTTTATTATCATCGACTGGAATATCCGAATGCACTAGCGCCCTATACATAGAATCTACTGAGAATTTTCCATTCCCGCATAGATTCCACCGAAATTCATCGGGACCTTGTGTAAGTTGGACTGAGGCCAACCGTGCCAGCAAGGCATTCCAAGATGTTAATCTGGACCAAATAAATCTCGTCTGAACGTCACATTGGGTGGTGAGCACTGCATAACAGTGGCTATAGTATCCCCTTTGTGTCGAACAATATTGTATAGAGCAGGATATTGCTCCCGGAGGGTGGTATTTCCTAACCATTTGTCCTCCCAGAATCTAATCTCCGTGCCATCCTTAATATTAAATACCAAAGCGAAAGAAATGCTTCTTAGTCGCCATTAGGCCGGCCCAAAAGTGGGAATCACCAGGTTTCCAATACACCTGTGATACCGCCTTTGTGCCGATGTATTTTCTTTTAAGAAGTGTTTGCCAAATTCCATCTTCGGTTAGCAACTTAAACAGCCACTTCCCTAAGAGGGCTGAGTTCTTGATACAAAGATCATGAATACCCAGCCCTCCTTGATCTTTTGGTCGACAAACAACATCCCATTTAGCCAGTCGATACTTCTTTTTCTCACCATCCCCTTGCCAAAAGAATCTTGATCGGAAGTAATCCAATTTATTCAAGACACCTTTTGGTAACTGGAAAAGGAAATCATATACAGTACCATATTTGTAAGTACCGAATTAATGAGCACCAATCTTCCACCAAGGGACAGTAATTTGCCTTTCCAACTAGACAGCCGTGCTTGCAGACGCTCCTCGACATGTCTCCATTCCGCATTAGTCAGTTTCCGATAATGTATTGGTATGCCCAAGTACATTATAGGAAATTGACCCTGCTCACAACCGAATATATCAGCGTACTGAGCAGCTGCGTCCTGTGCATCGCCGAAGCAAAACAATTCACTTTTATGGAAGTTGATTTTTAATCCTGATAATTGCTCGAATGCTGACAATATCAATTTCAGATTCGTCGCTTATCAAGATCGTGTTCCATAAAAATGATTGTATCGTCCGCATATTGAAGTATAGAAAGTCCCCCATCGACAAGATGTGGACTACACCTTCAATTTGGCCATCCGTCTTTGCCCGTTCAATCATGATGGTCAACATATCAGCCACTATATTAAATAGTATAGGCGATAGAGGATCACCTTGCCTTAAACCCTTTTTTGTTTGAAAGTAGTGGCCAACGTCATCATTGACTTTATCGCCACACTTCCCCCACAACAAAGTTTCGGATCCATTCGCACCACTCATCAGAGAACCCTTTCATTCTCAGGGTTTGTAGTAAGAATGGCCACTTTACTTTGTCATAGGCTTTTCAAAGTCTATTTTGAAATTACCCCATTAAGTTTCTTCGTGTGCATCTCATGTACGGTCTCGTGGAGAACCACGACCCCGTCTAGTATATTCCTCCCTTGCATAAAAGCAGTTTGGGTAGGTTTAACCACATGATCTGCAACAGAATTCAACCTAATGGTCGCTACCTTTGTAAAGATCTTGAAGCTAACATTCAGGAGGCATATAGGCCGATACTGTTGTATCCTCTCAGCCGCCTGAATCTTAGGCAACAAAACGATTTCCCCAAAATTAAGGCGAAAAAGCTCGAGTTGTCCAGCATGCAAACAGCCGAATAACTCTAACAAGTCGACCTTAATGGTTTCCCAAAAATGCTGGTAAAACTCAGCTGGGAATCCATCAGGCCCAGGCGCCTTATTATGCTCCATTTGGAAAACCGCCTTGCTTATCTCTTCTTCAGAGAAGGGTGCGATGAGCAGTTGTTTCCTCGGAGTAACTTGGGTAATATCATCCGTTCGTGTCTCATCAAGAGTGAAGTTTCCTTCCTCCGGAGCTCCGAACAGACCTTTGTAGTAGTCCGTAATATATTCTTTGAGCTTGTCCTGACCCTCGATCAGACCCTCATCCTGAAGAAGAGAATGAATGAGTTTCCTCCTATGTCTGCCATTAGCGACATTGTGGAAGTACCTCGTATTCGAATCCCCTTGCAAATGAATTGGGCCTTAGACCTTTGGTACCATTTAAGCTCTTCTTCCCGCAGCATACGACCCACTTGCTCATTCGAGTGCCGTTTTAGGTCACTCTCATTTGCTGATAAGGGACGTGATTCTGCTAGTTTATCGAGCTCATCAATAATGGAACACAGGCGCTCTTTTTCTTTTTTAAGCATACCGGTTGTGTGCCTTGCCCATCCACGAAGGAATTTACGCAATTGCGCATCTTATAATTCCACCGTTGGATAGCACTATCGCCCACTGCCGGTTGAGCCCATATCCTTTTAACTAAATCATCAAACCATCCCGCAACAGCCAACCTAATTCAAATTTGAATTGGGACTTACGGGCGGTTTCAATGTTCCAGTAGATAGGAGTATGGGGGCATGATCCGAGAAAGCCTCAATACGTTCCAAAGCACGCACCGTCACCAATGGATATCTATCCTCCCAACGGGAGTCCATCAGTACCCGGTCCAGCTTCTCGTATGTCGGCTCGGGGAGACTATTAGCCCAAGTAAATTGTCTCCCCGTCATGTGAACCTCCCGTAAAGACAAGCTATCAATTACAGCATTGAATAAGAGAGGCCAATGACCATCGAATCTACCCTTACTTTTCTCGTGACGGTACCTCAGCATATTGAAATCCCCTCCTATAAGAATAGGGTGTGGGTTATCCTTAGCTAGATTAACCAGTTCTCGAAGAAAAGCAGCCTTATACTCTTCTTGGGCCGCGCCATACACAGCAACCAAACTCCATATAAAATTGTCGGACTTGTTTCGAATATGAAATTTAATATGAAATTCACCATCCGAACGGTCCAACAACTCCATGGTATCGGTTTTAATGCCAAGTAGCATGCCACCCGATCTACCTCGAGGGGGACAAGAATGCCAAGCAAAATCCACTCCACCTGAAAGGCGGTCTAGTAGGGTGCTTGGAAAATCTCGTCTACCCGTCTCGGAAATAGCCAGAAAATCCAACTTGTGATCCCTCACATGATGCGCAATATTCAAATGTTTAGCCAAGTCGCCTAGACCTCTGCTATTTTTAAATATGCCATTCATTGGGAAATTATTGGAGATTTTGACTTACTCGCCTTTTTACGCGAGGATTGGTTCTTTTTATTTTTAGCGGATTTAGATCTCCAGCCGGTAGCATATAGGTACCCGTAGTACATATAAAAGGGACACATAAGAAATGGAAAACAGAAGCTAGTAGGAGAGAATAGGCCCAAGACAATTACCACATCCGTTTTGCTTCCTCACAACCGCCGAAACAACACCGGCTTCAACCCAGTCAATCTCTGAGGGGCGGAGGTTCTTGCTCATATACCCAAGTCCCACACCAACGGTGGACAATGTAACCATTGCTATAGCTTGTGATTTGTAGTTCCTGTACCAGAAATACAGTCTCAAGAACGGAAAATGTTAGGCATACTATACGACAAAATACCGGTACTAGCAAAATAATGTTTTGCTATTGTTAGTTGGCTGAGAAAGAACTTTCTAAGTTATTATGCAAAGAACTATTTGATCTACATGATTGAGATTCCGGTAACTACAAATGGTTAAGTTACCGGAATCTCAAATAGTACCATCGATTAGAGGTGAGTAAACGATTGCATAAGTCGCCAACCTCAGCAAGGAGCCCAAGTTGCGGCCAGCAGCAGTAGCTGCAGCAGCCCCAGCATTGCTTCGAGCCTGCAACTTCAGGACCGACAAGTTCAGTTTCATCACCAACCATCCTCTAATCGAGGGAGACGAAAAGAATAGGCGTTGGCTTCGAGGGGCGTACGCGTTGGTGTAGCAGCCTTGCTCCGGCCTGCTTCGACTGCGTTCCGACCTCCGCGGTCCGGCTGCAGAACCGGCGGAGCAGCATCCTCTCGACGATGCCAAACGCAGGACGAAACATGGCGCCTGACTGCACCAGGACTCTCCAGGGCTTTTTCGACATCCGATCCATTGTATATAGAGGTGGTGGAGTAGGATCGGGCCAGCGGAATTGGAGTCGGAAACAGCACTCACCGGAACTGGAACCGGACTCGCTCTCATATACTAGGCTGATTAGACGACTCAGACATGAACGAACAAAGACTGTGTGTATGCATGCTCGTGTTTCAAGCGTGTGCGCGCGTAGTGAACGCGTAATTTCTTGATCGATGCAGCATTCTTGAGTTGTGATTTGGGAACACCGTGAGGATTACTCAGTCTTGGGCACTGGCGATCTTTTCATCCGGCTAATTTGCCAATGTACAATTCAAAGACTGCTCACAAGACTTTGTGCATGCTCGTGTTTCAAGCTTGTGTCTGTAACGAACGCGTAATTTCTTGATCCATGCAGCAATCTTTTGAGTTATGATTTGGGTACATCGTCAAGATTACTCAGTATTGGGCACTGGCGATCTTTTCATCCGGCTAATTTGAATTGTACAATGGCAAATTAGCATTGTCCACGACGATCCGGCTAATAGAAGGAAGAAGAGGTTTCTGTGATGGTGCCTCGCCTCGCCAGCTCGATCTCCAGGCATAGGAGGCAGGAGCAGCTCGCCGTTCCACAGCAGATCGCCGCCGGCCGTAGGAACTCTAGCTCTTCTCAATCGTGTACAATTGAGTACAATTCAGGTACCAGGAGGCAAAAAAAAAAAAAAGTTGTCTCAGGTCATCAATTGACAGCCAGTTTTTTTTTTGTAAATTTGATGAACTACTGCGCTAGCACTGCTGCTAAATTTCAAGTTGAGCTTCCAGGCTAGCTGGGTACTCTGGCTTGTTGGATACCTGGAGCAAAACTTTGCTTTCTGCATCAATTTTCTTGGAATAATTTTCTTGAAGAGACAAAAGCAATTCTCTATAGCTTCAGTTACAATTGACTTGGAATAATTTTCTTGTTCATGCATGCTAACAAGTGATCTCAGCAGTCTGGTGTCCTGATAATCCTGCTTCGTTGAAGGATGAAAAATAACTTCAGCAGTAAGGACGACATGAGTTTAGCATAAAGGCACATGTTAGCTGAGAATGGAAATTGACAGATAAAATGGTGAATAAATTCACGGGTAAAATGGTTTCAGCAATCACCAGGTTCTACGATCAAGACAGTATTCACAACAGAGTGCAAGTTTCATCAGATTTTACTCCCAGACTGTAATTATTTTTCTACAGATTTTATAAACCAAGCAAGTGTGGTGATTTACACTTGCTTGGTTCATTATGCTTATTACCGCGATACAGCTTAAGCAGCAGAGTGAGTATAAATGTTTTGACAAACATATTGTTACCATTTACCAACCAATAAACGTAAGAGGATGTGGTGATTTACACTTGCTTGGTTTATAATGGTAATTACCACGACACAGCTTAAATGTTTTGACAAACAGATTATTACCAATCAAAGTGCATGAACATCATTTACCCATCTCCCAGAGTTGTAACCGTTGAATATTGATACTTGCTACCCTCTAGAATTTATGTGATAGAAGGCGGTGTGCATCACTTTGATGCAGAGGCCCGGGTTCTCCTCATTTCTAAAAAAAAAACTCCCATGTAACCCCACCATCATCTGCATGCAGCAATTAACAAACGTAGGAACATGTGGAAACTACACAATGAAGCAAAACATACATAGTGCCTTGATGGATTTTCATGGTACAGCCAAACATCTCAAATTTCCTGAGATGCTTCAGCCCCTCGTTTGGCATGTCTAATTGTGGTGCCACTTACAACTAGGATGAACTATGACTAGATAAAGGATTAAGCACCAACTTCACTACGAAAACAACACCATAGATTAGATATCAACTGTTAAGTATATGTTAAAAATATAATATCACCTCTTCCTATCAGATCGGTCTTTTGGGATAGTTGGTTGATAGAACTATTCTAACATGGTATCAGAGCCAGGTTTCGGGTTCGAGTCTCAACCCCCGCACTTTTCTCCAGCCATTTATCCACACGTGTAGAGGCTGCTTTCTTCTTCCATACCCATGTCGGGTGTGAAGGGGGGGGGTGTTAAGTATATGTTAAGTATATAATATCACCACTTCCTAACAGATCGGTCTTTTGGGATAGTTGGTTGATAGAACTATTCTAACATGGTATCAGAGCACGAGGTCTCGGGTTCGAGTCTCAACCCCCACACTTTTCTCCAGCCATTTATCCACACGTGTGGAGGCTGCTTTCTTCTTCCACACCCATGTCGGGTGTGAAGGGGGGTGTTAAGTATATGTTAAAAATATAATATCACCTCTTCCTATCAGATCGGTCTTTTGGGATAGTTGGTTGATAGAACTATTCTAACATCAACAACAGACATGATTTCGCTAGAAATAATTCTAACATGAGCTACACATAAAACCATGTATATATTTGTATACAGTATTACAACAAAGATAATATATACACCAAGCGGTGAGACAGAGTTTTACCGGGTGAGGTGCAACAAAGTGATGCATAAAATTTCACAAACAAAGGCCCGGTCCAAGATTACATGTTAAGCACCGGATATACAGGTGATGACATGAACATACCCAAGACACCTCGCTTATCAGCGACGTGCCTGCGAATCCTCCCGAACCCACCCTCACCCCAAGTCTTTCCCCATGAGTTTTTGAAGCGCCAGTACTCGACACCGTTGGCTGTTGTTCCATAACCGACAATCAAGATAGTGTGCAAGGGGACTGCACTGCCATCAGGTAGAGTTTCCGGCAAGGCTTCGTATTCCATGATGCCTCCTTTATAACTCTTCAAATCATCTGTGCTCTGCAAAGTGACAATCACTGGTTGCTTCGCTACCGCCTCCTCAAGGGCATCCTCGGTAGGGTCGACAAGACTAGAGTCTGATATCTTGGCTGCTGCAGTTTTGTTCAATTTGCAACCGCCAGTACTATTCCAAGCCATGTACGGGTAGGAGGATTCTGTTGAGATTCCATTTTCTAGTATATAATTCAAAGCACGCCACTCGTTACAACCCTCACAACCATGGCTCGTTGGGTCGCAGTCGATGAGTTCTTGAACCGACAATGTAATTGACTGCTTAGTCTTTAGGTAGTGCAATGCCTCGACGGAAGCTATAGCAGCTATGGCCCAACAACAACCTGTAACAGATGATGTCATAAAGGGAACAAAACACGGTTTGTGGTGAACTGTAGTATGTACACGTGCACTCTTGGGTATAGATGCACCCGTTATGAAAATGCATTTCAAAAATTTCTAAAAATTGTAAACAAAAACTTCGGATATACATCAAAAGTTTCTATATCCGCACACAAAATTTCGCAAAAAAAGACATTTTTTGTGGGCTGTGTAAACAAGATAAAATAAATGTCTCGCGTATGGTCATTTTGGAGTACCGGAATTTGTCTTTTTTACACAAGCCACAAAAATGAATTTTTCCACGAAACTTTGTGTACTAATATGAAAAGTCCAGATATATACCCGGAATTTGTGTTTGATTTTTTTACATTTAAAAATACAAATTTGGGTAGTGGGTGCATCTACACCTATGAGTCAAAACAGATTTCCCCATATAAAGGGACATAAAAAAATAGAAAACACAAGCTAGTAGGAGAGAATAAGGTCGAGACAATTACCACATCCGTTTTGCTTCCTCACAACCAGAGAAACAACACCAGCTTCAACCCAGTCAATCTCTAACGGGCAACGGTTCATGCTCCTATACCCAATTCCAACACTGATGGTGGACCATGCAACTATTGCTATAGCTTGTGATTTGTGGTTCCTGCAATAGCTTTAAGAGATGCAGTCTTGGTAACGGCAAATTTTATGTATACAAAAGAGTAGAAAAAAGGGTTTTGATATTTTTATGCTAAGGAATATTTGGTCTAATAATTGAGATTCCGACAAGTAAAAAAGTTTAAGTCTAATACACTTGGTTAGCAGGTTAGGAAAGTTGATGTAAAATCCAGCCACCCAAATTCAAGTCCCCATGGCGCAGATTTAGATTCTTATTATTTTAACAAATCGTTGTAGGTGCTTCTACTATTTATACATCGACTGAGAAATAATCAGGTTGTACCAAAAATTATACGTCAATCGCAATGGTAATCTAGTGCATTGGTAGCCAACCTCAGCAAGCGTTCACTAATCATAGCATCGAAAATAATTTCATAATTTGCATATGAGTCGGTTGCAATTTCTCTCTGCAGTTTAAGGGAAATTATGTTTTGTTTACGATTTTGCTCTGAGAATTAGGTTAGTGTTCAGTCGAGTCGTACACCGTGGGATTTGAATCGCGATTTGTATATATACTAGTTGCAGGTCATAACTCAGATGTTTTAAATTTGAAGAGGTCACTAAAAAAACTAAGCTAACTCGCATTCGACTGAGAATTTGTGGCACAACCTTTTTTCTATGTAGTTCGCTTGTGGACAAAGGTTGAAGTGTAGTTTGGTTACCTCAGAAAGGAACCAAAGTTGCGGCCACTGATAGTAGCTGCAGCAGCCCCAACATGGCTTCGAGACTGCAATTTCAAGACCGAAAAGTTCAGTTTCATCACACACCACACACAGCATTGACAGAGAGGGAGACGAAAAGAATAGGCGTTGGCTTCGAGGGCGTACGTGTTGGTGTAGCAGCCTTGCTCCGGCCAGCTTCGACTGCGATCCAGCCGCCGCGGTCCGGCTGCAGAACCGGCGGAGCAGCATCCTCTCCACGACGCCAAACGCAGGACGAAACATGGCGCCTGACTGCACCAGGACGTAGTCTCCACGACTCCACCGCTGTTTCGACATGTATATATAGAGGAATTGGTGCTGGAGTATGATCGGACCAGCTAGCGGAATTGGAATCGGAGACAGCACTCACCAAACTGGATCCGGACTCGGCGACTCGCTCTCATATACGGAGTACTACTAACATGATTAGACGACTCAGACATGAACGAACAAAGACTGTGTGCATGCTCGTGTTTCAAGCTTGTGTCTGTAGTGAACGCGTAACTTCTTGATCGATGCAGCCATTCTTGAGTTGTGATTTGGGAAACACCGTCAAGATTACCCAGTCTTGGACACTGGCGATCTTTTCATCCGGCTAATTTGCCACTGTACAATACAAAGACTGCTCTCAAGCAATCTGAATTGCCACTATACAGAATAATAGAAGGAAGAAGAGGTTGATGTGATGGTGCCTCGTTAAGAATTGACTTAGAAAAGAGAGAGAGAGAAACAAAAGAACTAGGTGAGCTTCGCTTGTAACGCGGGCTACAAGAGGGACGCGTGTTTCCCAAGGGCAACTCTAACGGGACAACGCATTTTGTCCGCCTACGTCCGTTTGGGCAGAAACCACGGGCCAATGCGGCCACGCAAACGGCTGGATGTCCGTTTGTTGTCCGCTTGGACCCATTTTCAACTCAGTGTTGGGCTATGTTTGTGTCCTCTCCGGACACGCGTGTACCTCCCCTTGCCCGCCACTATGGTCCTCCCTTTCCGCCGTGACCATTCAATTTTTCTTGTGAACATAGATCTGGTAGCCTTTTTCACCATGGGATTATGATATTAAGCAGGTAACCTGAATTATAGCACGTGTCTAGATTTATCACACCAATTATGCAAAATTTTAAGAATCTTAAAACAGAGGAGGCCATCCATGTGTAGAGGCAAATCTATGCTAATATTATTTGGCTTTGATTTACCCATGGCTGTTCTGATCCCAAACGCCATATTACTCATCTTTCTTGCGATGCAGAAGACTTCACAAACCCTGCCCTGGTGTAATCCAGCTCCAAACCAAGTAGGCAGGTACTAATCCAACAAACTACCTATCCTTCTTCCCAGCTCCCAGGCCAGAGTCAGACTACTTATGCGATTCAGCATTCGTCAGTAGTAATATTCTAAATATCAAGCTCTGAACCAGGTAGAAATTCAACAGAAGCACACATCATAGAAACATATCTAAGCAGAAACCTGACGTCGACGCCTCCCCACCTGATACAACACATATGACAACCAAATACAACCAAACACACGCAGAGATTAAAGTGAAAATCATAAAGCTGACATAAACGAATCATAAGGCAAATAGTAACTAATCGACGAGAGTCAAAGTGCCTTCAACCATCGCCACTTAACAAATGGCTACATAGAATGGATATTAGATGCAAATTAAAAGATTAATTCCTACATGCCCACTTGAGAACTGAACCATGGATGCTACAGAGGAAGAAACTTCACCAAACAACCAATTTCTGCATCTCAACCAACACCATGTAGCTCTAGGTACCTGCAGAGGAAGCAGTATCATCAGTCAGACAATCTTGCAATCTTGTACTAACAGGAAAACCCTTTGGAGTTATTTTCAGAATTTTTACATGACTCAAATCAGTGCCATTAGCTTCACCATTGTGGAAATTGTGTCATATCAGGATTTTTAGACAAAAACAACATTTGAGACAGAGAACAACAATAGGCACTTTGTAGTGTAGTGGCATACCTTCAATTTCTAATGAAAGAAGTATTTGGCTACCAAAACAGTGGGCTTACGAGGGGCTCTAGCTCAGATACATACTTTAAAGGAATATACCGAGCTAGATAGTTGCAAAAAAGCGAAATTCATTGAATTCACGATTTACCAGCTTCAAGTAAGGAATCATGCATCATGCATATTATTAACGGGGATTTCCATTTGTCCGAAATAACTTATTTTTTTACTCTGCATTAATGATAATATGCTAGTGAATATGAAAAATATTATATTGATGAATGAAGTTCTTATGATGAATATATTCATGTCATCTGATCATGCGTTCAATATGAAGTATTAATTAAAATTCCACAGTGGCTAAAATCGAAGAACACAGCATAGCTACATTTTGTGGACCAACCAAATTACATCAGTGGCTAATGGCAAATTACTTATATATGCAAGTTTGCCAGACAATGAGGGGCACGCTGAGAAAATGTTTAATCAAACATCCTGGAACCGAATATCATGCACAAAACTATGTAACTACAGGTAAAACAGTAAACATCACTACAAGATTTAATGATGGCGTACTCTTAACGTATTCAACAATGTGGTAGAAAAGAAGCATCATTGTGAAAGGCATACCACTACTAGCCATTTATTTATCTGCTCACAGCTGACCACAAAATTAAAAGGTTCAGTTTAGCTACAAATTATCCACCCGCTCTATAATATAACCAAGTAAGACATGTACATACAAAGAAATCACCAGATCAGACCTAAACTCAGAATAGGTGCTACTGCATTTTGAGAGATGGATATTCGGTTCTAAACAGAGCGAGATCCTCAATTTAGAACTTCAGAATGATGCTTTGCTGCTAAAACACTTATTCAATTATTTTAACCAAGCTGACGCACCCTGGGTGGACATGACATGGCAGGCATATAACAAACATTCTGTACCCCAAGCTGCTGGTAAGGTGGGGGTCAATTTGGTGGTGCTATATGTTCTTTGTTCATAAATTTCAGAGGCATCGCCACTTGTAAGCCTGGCAGTGGAAATTATTTGCTGTTTTGGACGAACAGATGGCTAGATGAGCTTTTAGTGGTAAAATTCCCCCGGCTTTTCTCCTATGCTTTGAATTCGGATGTCTCACTTCAGACTATGTTAAGATTTGAAGGTGTCGAAGAGCTACCAGTTCATTTTGCTATACCAGTCTTACCGCAAGCTTATGATGAATTGATTCAAGTGGGAGATGTTTTGTCTGATTTACAAGGACAGAGTGATATAATTACATCTCCAGATAGATGGATGTCAGTTTTCTCCAAGGCCATTCGTCCTCTGCTTACTACAGATTTCTATTTGAAGGGCTGCAAGTGTCTCTGTTATTCTCCAAAAATTGGAAGATAAAATGCTTACCGAAACAAAAGGTTTTTGTTTGGCTTTCTCTGGTTGACAGACTGAACACGAGGGATATGATTGATCATCGCCATTGGCATCTTGATATGGGGGCTAACTGTGAACTTTGCGCTGATGCTCAGCGTTAGACACGGGACCACTTATTCTTTGACTGCAGATTTGCAGGCAGATCTTGGAGGAAGTTGGGTATCAATTGGACAGCGAGTGCCTCAGATGAAGGGATGTTTCAGCTGGCTAAGTAAAGTTTCACAGGTCCAAAATTCTTTGAGGTAGCCACATGCGCTATCTGGGGAATCTAGAAACAAAGGAATGGGTTGATCTTTGAAGGGAAACAGCCCTCTTTGCTTGCTTGGAAGGTGGTGTTCAAAAAAGACTTGAGACTGATTGTGCATAGGATTAAACCGACTCACAAAGATTTTCTAGTCTCCTAGCTAGATAATTTCGAACTTAGCTTGTGCATTCCCCCTCCTTTTCTCTACCACCCATGTAATTATCCCTCAAGAGCAAAAAGTCTCTAGAGAAAACAGTCTAAGTTAGACCTAGAACGACAATCTCTAGTGATAATCATCAGGCCAAACACCAAAGATTTTACATAGTTCTGAATTCAGGGAAGTAGTTTATCCATTTGAATAGTTCTTCCCAGCACCCATGAAGCAACATCATCACAATCTGCCTTCCTCTTCCATAACTGGATGCTGAAGTCCAACTCTTGCACCACGAGGAAACCAAGGCCACCACCCTCAGCCCGCACAACCCAGAATTCAGAGTTTATGTTGGAAAACATATCCACCGGCCCCTGTATCACAGCTAGGCTCTGCCTCTCCAAATCAAACTCGAGAATTGCCGGATTCTCAAACCCAGCAAGCATCCAGTAAAGCGAATTCCGGACCAGCACAGCGGGCTTGTTTGTAAAAACTTGAATTGTCGACAAGTTAAGCGGTGTCGTGATAAGATCACCCCACCCGCTGGTCTCTGACGAGTGAACGCAGGCGAGCGCTCTTCTTTGTTTCTTATTAACATCGATATGCGACACTACCAAGACCACCTGGAAGTGTTGGAGGTCTTCTCCGGCTGCTGCACGAGTCACCGCCCCGTTCATCATGGTGACCTCTGTATCGAACTCTGCAGGGACGGCAATGCTATGCTGGTCGCCGGTGACGGGATCCCACACCAGGACCTGGTGCCGCAGTGCGTGGGATGTTTCCTTGTGGAGCCTCGTCGATGCGTCGAAAAAAAGTAGGAGACCATGACGGCTCCCAAGAAGCCAGAAGCGGTGGTGTTCGAACGGCGGGGGGAATTGGCCATCCGGGACACGATTGGGTGGATCCAAACTAGGTGCAAAGGCTAGGCCATCGTGGAAGAAACCGAGGAGGGGAGGGTTGCGGCCGTGGTGGATGCGGAAGCGGCGAAGGAATTGGGGGTCGCGGATGAGACGGCGCCAGCGCTTGCAGACGGCGGTGGCGCGGGGAAGGGAGGACGGCTGCGGAGGGAGGCGGAGGAGGATCTCGGAGAGGAGGTCGTCGCTGTCCAGCGGCGAGCGGCGTGGTCTGGCCGCCATGTGCGCGCAGGTCGCGGAGAAGAGGCGACGAAAGTTAGGCTGCCAGGAAGTTCTTGTGGCCTCTTATATGTTTTGACGGTCCAGTAAAGCAAAATCGAGGCCCATTTTCGGGGAGGCAAAGCCCGAGATAACCAGATGAATTATCCCTGCTAGAAAAACAGATGAATTATGTGCGCAAGTATGTATACTTCCTTCCTAAAGAATGAATGTATACTCTCTTCAGCTCAAAAAAATGTATGTATACTTCGTCCCGCTCTAGAAATGGTATGCATACTTCCCTCCCATTTAAGAAAACATATAATACCATCCCATTAGAAAATACTGCCTCCGTTCCAAATTACTTGTCTCAACTTTGTCCAAATTTGCATGTATCTAGACATATTTTAGTGTGGGGATACATCCAAATTTAGACAAAGTTGAGACAAGTAATTTGGAACGGAGGGAGTATATACTTGTGACAAACAGAAATACACACAGACATATACTAAATCCCAACACTCCTAGAGAGTTACTTTTTCTTTATGAGTTATGCCACCAGGTGAGCTAGGGATAATTGTCATGGATTAAGACTATCTCCAAGGGCACCCCATTTTATCCGCCGGCAAATTCTGTCCGTTTTAGGGTGTCATTGTTTGGACCGAAGGGGGAGAATGCGCCAAGGAATACCCCAAACAAACTGACCATTTAATTGTGCCCAGTTCAAAATAAATATTCGTAGCACATATATTGCAAGATTAAAACATGCAAATATCGGAACATTTAACTAATTAGGCATAGTTCACACACATATTAAACATTACATATTCGGCCGAGGGTGTGGTGCGGCACAACCTCATCTGCACGACGGTGGCGGTGGCACCCGGAGAGGAACGATGGCGTGGTGGCTCGTCATTAAATTCAAACATGTTGACTGTAGTCTCACTTCTTTTTTTGACTATGAAACCGTGAGGGAAGCCCCCACGGTAACTTTATTAATAAAAAACCGAAGTAACAAGATACAAGTTTCAGGTTGAGAGGATCAACCCTAATAAAAAGTTACATAAAACAGGAATTTAAAGGCTTTCGATCCATATGGAAGGTGATCTTTAATCAAGAGCTGTCTCTTATCCGTCACAGGGTTGTCCCACTTCAGATCAGGTTTGCCTGGCAGGTTAAAGTCATTCGTGCAATCTTGTTTGAAGGGCTCGCCCACGTAAATGTGTTGTAAATGCTTTCTTTATCTATTAAAAAATTAACTGTGGGGGCCTCCCTACAGTTTTCCGGTCAAAACAAATATTTTGACAGAAGAAAAGCCCATGGCTACAAGCCTAGTCGATTATGCGTTGCAGATTATCGGCTGCAAGAACAAAATGGAGGGAGGACAAAAAAATGGATGAAAGTAGAACTGCACTAAGAGTCTGAGACCATAGCAACATGCAGTTTGGACCATAACTACTACAGTCGATGCTACAACTCTTCTAGGACACTCCAATTTACTTCTTAGGAGGTTAAGAGGGCCAGAGGGTATTTGATGTAAATCTGACTATACAAGTGTTACACTTTGATAAGGTTTTACTTTATTCCTAAGTAAACACTTTATTTGGATAGATTACTCCTAAAATGTACCATGATCAACTCCATTGACGATCCCCATGTATATAAAATTATATTTTAATAGGACGGATAAAAGCCGTTGTTCGCATGGGTATCTACACATCTTAGTTTGACCGACCCGTATACGTCCCGGAAAAAAAGAGAATACTCAAAGGGGTGGGGTGGGGGGGGGGGGGGGGGGGGGGGGCATTTCAACATTAGAGTTGATAGGCTTATCCAAAAGTACTTTAAAAAAAATTCAAGTCATTTCTGGTTACTATGATTATTTTTAAAGTCAACGTAAAAAGTGAGCTCAAAAGTCAACCCTACAAAATGACGACCAAATTTTTTTTCCCAAAATTCTGAAACCAGCTTTGTACACCAAAAATCTATGCTCTACTTGAAAAACAAGCTTGGCTCACTTTGTAAATTTTGAACTCTTCTTAAAATAAGCAAATATTTTACCTTGTTTTTTAAAAAAAGACCACGAGTAGTACAGAGTTGAGGCATCAGGACCATAATATGGTTGCATGTAACTCAGGAAGCGGAGACATGGTTCGGCCCCGGCGGCGCAGCTGAGGATACGGTGCAGGCTGGCCGAGCGTGGCACGAGCCAAGCTAACCAGAACCGACTAACACTGGCAGGTGGAGTCTTAGCACACCGTTTGATAGAAATTACCCATATTATTTGTTCCAGATGTTGGCCGGAAGCATGCAGCAGAATCAGTCAAGCAAACACATCGATGCCCCCAGAACTTGGCGGGCTGGGCTGTGAGGTGGCTGCGGTCGATTGCCTTGATCTTGTCCATGTCCTCATCGGAGATGTCGAAGTCAAAGATACTCAAGTTCTCCACCAGCCTCTCCGCCTTGGAGGTCTTGGGGATGACTGCGGTGCTCCTCTGGATCCCCCAGCGGAGGACGAGCTGCCTTTTTTTTAGATAAAGAGATTTTATTACTTAAAAAGTTTAATCATTACACCCGACCTCTGCATAGTTAAGATGCACACAGCTACCAGTTCACCATCAGTCCATTCGGTAACCAAAAAGAAAAAAGGCGAATTACATATCAAAATGAGAAATTATAGATCCGCCTAAGATGCTGGTAGGTCTATCCGGAGTCTATGTTGCCACCCATGCCGGGAGAGTAACTCCCTGGCCGCAGCCTCTAGTCTCGACGCCACCTCTAAAAATAAGTCTCGGTGATCCACACGCTGCATGGGTGACCATGCTCGTAGCGTCGCTGTGCACCGGTAAATAACCTGCATAAGAGAAGCATTTTTATCATTAAAAACCTTGTCATTTCTACATAGGCATAGCGACCAAATAACAGCAATCGCGCCCACCCTACTAAATAGTTTGAACCTAGGATCCACTCCATTTAACCAGTTGCCAAAAATGTTAGCAACAGAACTAGGTGGATGTAAGGTAGAACTTATCTGGATGGTTGACCATATAGACCTAGCGAACTCGCACTGAAAGAATAAGTGTGTAATGGTCTCGTCGTGTTGACAGAAAACACATTTTTTACTTCCGTGCCAATTGCGTTTGGCAAGGTTATCTTTGGTAAGAATTACTCCTCGACGTAAATACCACGCAAACACTTTAGTTTTTAGTGGTATCTTCATCTTCCAAAGTTTGTTGTTATTTGAACTATCGACAGGAATTTCGGGTAGAATTAGTGCTCTGTACATAGAATCAACCGAGAATTTACCATTCTTCGTAAGATTCCATTGAAATTTATCTGGACCTTCCGACAGTTGGATTGACTCCAATCGGATGAGCAGAGCATTCCAAGATGCTTGTCTTGTTCCAAGTAAACTTCTTCTGGACGAAACATTTGGTGGGAAAGTACCCAACACCTTCGCGATCGTGTCACTTTTGTTTCGAACAATAGAATATAGAGCCGGATATTGTTCTTTGAGGGTAGCTTGGCCAAGCCAAATATCCTCCAAGAAGCGAATCTCCGATCCATCCCTTATTGAGAAAGATCCATGTGAAAAAAAGAACTTCTTCGTAGCCATGAGGCCTGCCCAGAAGTGTGAATCACCAGGTTTCCAAAGAATCTGGGAAACAGCTTGATCTCCGACATATTTTCTCCTAAGGAGGGTTTGCCAAATTCCATCTTCAGAAAGAAGTTTAAATAGTCATTTACCTAGCAGCACTCTATTCTTGACCTCAAGGTCATGAACTCCGAGCCCTCCTTGGTCTTTAGGGCAGCAAACCACACTCCATTTAGTCAGTCGATATTTTTTCTTCTCACAATCCCCTTGCCAAAAGAATCTAGATCGGAAATAATCCAATCGTTTTAAGACCCCTTTAGGCAATTGGAAGAATGAAATCATATACAGTACCATGTTCGTTAGTACCGAGTTTATGAGAACCAATCTTCCACCCAGGGAAAGGAGTTTGCCTTTCCAGCTATTTAAACGTAATTGAAGCCTTTCCTCCACCATTTTCCATTCAGCATTTGTAAGTCTCCGATAGTGAATCGGAATGCCCAAATAGTTGATAGGAAATTGTCCTTGCTCACAGCCAAAAAGCTCAGCATACAAGGCGGCGTTCTCTTGGGCCTCGCCAAAGCAAAACAATTCACTTTTATGAAACTTTATCTTAAGACCCGAGAGTTGCTCGAAAGCTGACAAAATCAACTTTAGGTTACGAGCTTTTTCGATAACATGCTCCATAAAAAGAATAGTATCGTCGGCATATTGAAAAATCGATAATCCACCATCGACAAGGTGTGGAATCACTCCTTCAATTTGACCCTCAGTTTTAGCGCGTTCGATCAGGATAGCCAGCATATCCGCCACTATATTAAATAGTATTGGCGATAATGGGTCACCCTGTCGGAGGCCTTTTTTCGTTTGGAAGTATTTGCCAGTGTCATCGTTGACCTTAATGGCTACACACTACAACAAAAGAGTCATGTAGGGACGTTTGTCCATGAGACGATTTTATTTTCGTCCCAACATGCCTTGTCGAGCCGTGTATTGAGACGTTTGTTGAGACGCAACGTAGATCGTCGTTACCTCAGCTTTACGCATTAGTAAAAACTAACTCAAGTCCCCCATCACCCACATTTACCTGTATCGTCCCAATCCCGTGTGAAACCTAGGGCAGCCGCCATGGCATGCAGCTTCGGATCCGATCACAGCGCCCTTCTCCAGGTAAAATCTAGGGCAGCCGCCACAGCAGATCCTGATCCGATCGCATTACCCTTCTCCAGTAAACTCTTTGGAAGCGCTAATTCTTTGTCTGCCAAGACCCAGGCAGCGACATATGATTCCGAGGATCCATCAACGTGGAATCTGGTGAGTTCATTGCTACTCGATTAAGTATTAATTCCTTGCCGCTGAAGTGCTGGACTCGATCTATTGTTCCCACACGTTCCCGCTGGACCCTTTTCCCCTCTAAGATCTCTGAAACATTTCTTTGCATTGTGCAGACTAGTGTTCGTCCTTGTATTTGCATGCAGGTCAGGAAAGTTGTTACAGATTTTGCACAGAAGAGAATAAACGAGCCAACGCTCCGAGGTGATATTCTGAGCCTAGGGCACCAAGTGCATCGACCAGCACAAAGTATTTTTTATTGTCGAATTATGTTTTTTTTGACAATTATTGTCGAATTATGTTTATTGCACATCTGTACTAAAACTGATCCTCGGTGTTTGGATTTTTCTACAAACAGGATCAGGTTTTGCTGGACTCATCTAGTACTTTTATGTGTACGTGTGTTCTATCGGATTGAAACTCTAGGATATTATTTGCTGCCACAGACGGTATTTACTCTCAGATCATAAGCATATTAAGTTGTGGTCAAAATTTTAATACTTTATCGGTTGATTTTTGCTTGCGCAGTTGTCCCTCTTCAGGAAATTTGGACGAAGATTTTTCAGGCAGAGAATATCATGGAGCAAGACGTCTCGAGAAGCAGTGAATTGGATAGCAGATTATTTCAAGGACTAATAGATTAATTCCCATTAGCTAGCAAATTACATATGAGCATTCTATGAATTATTCAATCGTGTATGCATTTTTTTTGTAAGGATGTACATTTTTCTTGTAAAGTCGCCACTAAATTATTTAATAGAAAATTTCTGCAATGCAATGTGTTTTCGTAATGCATTTGTAATGATTGGAAATGAATTTATTCATATGATGTGCACCGGTTCTAGTTGATTCCAAAGATTGTAAGAATAAGTGAATATTTATTTAAAAATCTATTCAAGGACGCAATAAAAACGACTCGATGTCGGCAGAGACGATGTGCTGTACATCTATAAAGCGCCTCTATTAGCGTAAACACGCTTTTGAAATCGTCTCATTTTATGTTAGAGATGCTTACAAGGCGTCTTTATGATATTTGAGACGGTGCATAAGAAGACGTTCATACGACGCTTTATAGTAGCGTCTTTACAAGTGGGTAGAGATGAAATTTAGCGTCTCTAGCCTATAATCAGATGTCTCTACATGAACTTTTTGTTGTAGTGACACTTCCTCCGGAAACAAAGCTATTAATTAACGCGCGCCACTGAGAGGAAAAACCTTTCATCTTTAGAGTTTGCTGGATGAAAGACCACTTCACTTTATCATAAGCTTTCTCGAAATCAATTTTCAGAATTACCCCGTTCAACTTTTTCCTATGTAGTTCATGGACTGTTTCATGTAGGACTGCGACTCCATCAAGAATGTTGCGAACTTGCATAAAAGCCGTCTGAGACGGTCGAACCACATGATCTGCCACAGTGTTCAGTCGAATCGTAGCAGCTTTGGTGAAAATTTTGAAACTAACGTTAAGGAGGCATATAGGTCTAAACTGTTGGATCCTTTCTGCCTCGTTAACCTTAGGTAACAAAATAATCTCACCAAAATTGAGACGAAACAACTCTAATTGTCTATTGTGAAGACAGGCGAACAACTGAACCAAATCGGCCTTGATAACATCCCAGAAGTTCTGATCCAGGAGCTGAATTATGTTTCATTTGGAAAACCGCCTTTCTCACTTCCTCCTTTAAATAGGGTTTAGTAAGAAGGCTATTTTCCTCTTCTGAAACCTGGGGTATGTCCGCTGTTCGGGACTCATCCAAAGAGAAATTTCCTTCTTCTGGAGCACCGAACAGGCCTTTATAGTAATTTGTAATATACGACTTTAGCTGTTCATGGCCCTCAATCGTTCCTTCATCCTGGACGAGAGAATGAATACGCTTTTTCCTGTGTCTACCATTGGCATTACTATGGAAGTAGCGAGTATTCGAGTCTCCTTCTAGAATGAATTGGGCTTTGGAACGCTGGTACCATTTTAACTCCTCCTCGCGCAGAAGTTTCGCTATCTGTGCATTGGATTGGCTTTTTAGCTCAATTTCTTGCGCGGACAGTAACCGAACTTCTGCTAATGCTTCTAGAGCATCGATAATCGAGGACAGTCGTACTTTTTCTTTTTTAAGTAAACCAGTAGTATGACGAGCCCAACCAACGAGGTGAGTACGTAAAACACGTATCTTGTTATTCCACCGCTGGATAGGCGAATCGTCCGCTACCGGTAACTCCCAGATTCTTTTAACCATGTCATGGAAGCCCTCGCGGTGTAACCAACCAAGCTCAAACTTGAACCATGGTTTACACTGCGGTCTAGGCACTCCAGTGGTCAATAGAATGAGAGCATGGTCCGACAAACCCTCAATACATTCTAGGGCCCGTACCGATGCCAATGGGAACCTAGCTTCCCATTCAGAATCCATCAGTACACGGTCTAGTTTCTCGTATGTGGGTTCAGGTAGGGAATTAACCCAGGTGAACTGTCTCCCCACCATCATTATCTCTCTTAAGTTCAAGCTGTTAATGACCGCATTGAACAAAAGAGGCCAACGATTGTCGAACCGACCCTTACTTTTCTCGAACGGAAACCGTAGCAGGTTGAAATCCCCATCAATGAGAATAGGGTGTGGGTTATCTTTTGCTAGGTTTACCATTTCAACGAGAAAATAAGTCTTAGCCGCATCCTGAGCCCGGCCCATACACGGCGACAAGACTCCAAATGAAATTATCAGACTTATTACGGATGTGCATTTTGATATGAAAATTGCCTTCCGTAACATCCAACACTTCCATAGTGTCAGTCCTGACGCCTAGTAAAATGCCACCGGAGCGTCCAAGAGGAGGTCGCGAGTACCACTCAAACTCTATACCGCCCGATAGTCGGTTCAAAAGAGATTGTGGGAACTCACGTCTACCAGTCTCAGAAATAGCTAAGAAATCCAAATTATGGTCCCGAATACAATCAGCGAAGTGCAAGTGCTTAGCCAAGTCACCAAGACCTCTGCTATTTTTGAACATGCCATTCATCGGGAAACCGTGGGAGATTTGGATAACTTGGTCCGTTTCCGGGACTTGTTGGCTGCAGATTTAGATTTGCGACCGGATGCTTTTAGCTCATATAATGAACTCAAGCCGTCGTCATCTAAACCCCATTCAACACTTCACCAATTAGATGAGAAATAAGCTGACCATCTGATGTGGCAATCGCTTCATCCTCATCATCATAGGTGGATGACAACCCAGTCGAGACTTTAGGAATAACCGTGAGACGGTCAAATTCCATACGTCTCAAGACATTCGTTGACACATGAACTTGAGATTGACTACTACCAAGCTTAAAACCTACACTACTCAGTTTAGAATGAATGGAATGCGGCGACAAAGAGAGAAAAGACTTCGAATTTAAATCCATACCAGAATAGTCCAAGTTACGCGCCGCCTTACGATGCATAGCCTTTGACATGGAATCCTCGTCGGTGGCGGAAGCTCCATCCACATCCACCCCGAACCTGTCGCTGCGACGGGCCGGAGGAGTGGATGTCGTGCCGATGCGTCCCTCCATACGCGTGGCCATCGGAGTAGTGATGGCATGGGGCGGCCTGGACGAAGTAGCAGCCTCCCCAGCCATCACCACAGGACCGAGCTGGGCCACATGAGGCGAGTGGGTCTATGCCGGAGTCGAGGCCGCACTCGACAAGGTAGCGTTGGGGATCAGTCCATCCACGGGAGTTTGTGGCGAAGTAGAAGCCCCCCTGGAGACCAACCCCTCGCTGCCAACCTGGTGCGACAGTCCATGCGCGACGGCCCCTGCATCTGGGACACTAACCAACGCCACATGCCCGTCCGAAGCAAGCGGCCCAGGCCCATCGACCGGAGGAGGCAAAGTCGAGGTCGCAGCCTCCTCCCGGCCCAGCCCGGCGACAGCCGGGGCACCATCCAGCCCACCGACCGGCGCGCCACGGTCCAGCCCTTCCCCAGCTGCCTCGCGAGCTGGGCTGCAGTCCACCGGCCATGGGCCAGCCGAAGCCGCTGCAGCACCCGAGCCATTGAAATCATCCTGGAGTAGCGTCCCATCGGGGGCAGCGACACCAACGCCGTCAGGGACGACCGTCGGCACTGTCTCCGGCGTGGGACGCAACAGACTCGGCGAGGAACGACGGATCATCTCCACAATCTCCCGACCCCTCGGAGTGCTTGGAGATGAATTGTACGGGGTTATAGACATCACGGAACCAACAGGATCACCGGGAGCAACGGACTTGTTACCAAACTGTGTCTCGGATGATGTACTACCATCAACGTCCATGTTGTTGGAGAGGGAACCATTGGAGTTGTCTTGACCCAAAGAATCCTCCAAGCCATGCTCCTTACCCTCCTCATCATCGGCGTTGTCACTCTTACGGCGCCAAAAGAAGGGTACAAAGTTGGGATCCGGAACGAAATCCGTAGGCTCACGACTGAAATAGAACCCATACTCCTTGAGTCGCACCACACACGAAGCCCCAACATACGGACCATCATCAGCAGTGCGCTTTTCCAGCACCTTCGAGTCCAACATGCCCACAAGAATGCGAACAATACCACGGCTCCGGTAGGTGACAAGATCCACGTCAAGAGTCGTCTCAATGAGAGTACCCACCGCCCAAAAGCCAAGAAAGTGCCTTAGTGCGTAAGGTACGCCCTGAACATGAACCCATACCTTCTCCAGCACTCTGATGGGGACTGCATCATCATTGGACTTCCACACAGAAATAGTGGCCTAAGACTTAAAGGATGGAATATTCAACCGAATCCCGTCTACCCTGTCGAGATCCTCGGCCGACGGAAACCCAATGAGAAAAGCGTCATCGCCATGTGGCAATGCCTCCCACGTCCACTGTGCCGAGTAACACACCTTGGAAATCAGGCTCTCAATAGCAGCTGCGGGCACCGGGTCACCCACAATCGAGATCCGAGCAGTGGGCGAGCTCGAAGGAATCAGATGAGGCTTGTAGACACTGTCAGGAAACTGCACGAACATCGTCTCCGGAACGCCAGAGCCCGTGGTGAAACAAGTGGGCTTGGGTAACCGCAAAGTCGGACACCTGAAAGTGGGATGAGCTGCATTATCACAGACTAAACAGTAGTGTTTTATCGGGCAAGCTTTAGTGGTATGAGAGTCCGCCGCACACTTGAAGCACTTGTTGCCTTTTTTTGCTTTACCCTTACCCCCTGTCGATGCCTCGGGCTGTTGCACTGTAGCAGAATACGGGCTATCTCCAGCTGCTATCATACCAGGGGCCTCAATGGCGGCGGGAGCACTCGCACCCGGGATGGGAGGAGGCGCCACCAACGGCTGCCCGCGAACTGATGCTGAAACGAGGGAAGCTAAAGCGGAACTTGCGGCGCCGGCTGCTGACCCTGAGCCCCCGGCTGCCCCCCTTTGTTCTTCTTCCTCTTAGGTCTCGGAATCGCAGGCCCCATAGCAGCGGCGGGCTGCTGGACCTGCTGGTAGGTCGGATACCCGGGGTTCATGAAAGGAGCCATCGGCGGCGGCTGAAACTGAGGCGGCGGCAGGTACGCGGGCGGCCCATACTGCTGCGACGGCCTCTGGAGGGGCATGAACGGCAGTGGAGCCATCCCCGTCCCCACCGACGACCCGCCGGTGAAGTACTGACCGGACAAGCTTTGCCCCAGCCCGACGACAGCGTTGGGCACCGCCACCAGGAGCTGGGGGCGAGGTGCTGCCGCCTGTTGCTGGGGGCGGAGCGGCGCTGCCGTCGGTTGTTGAGGACGAGGCGCAGCCGGCTGATGCTGAGGACGAGCCGCCACCGATGGTTGCTGAGGACGAGGTGCTGACGGCGGTTGTTGAGGACGAGGCCCGCCTCCTTGCTGAGGACGCGGGGGTTGCGCTCCAGCCATGGCTGCCGACGTCGGGGGCTCGGCAGCAACGGAGGCGAACGAGCGCACCCAGCGGTGATGCGGCAGAGGCGGTGAGTCACCGGCGATGGAGGCGGGGCAGGACGAGCTGCCCTAGCGTCTTGCCATATTTCTCAGCTAGAGACTGCAAGAAGGTGATAAATTATTATCAGGCATTTACAAATGTAAGATACAAAAGTGAAATGTAACTTTGTGCAAATCCTGAAGCAACTTCAGCATGATAGGGTATCGGCATCAACCTTGATGACAGGGTCGTCCAGGCAGGAAGCGGAGCCATACCGCTCGGTATTGGCAGTGGAGCCACTCAAAGGGGTATGCGCGGTGACGCAGATCCCGTGCTTCTGGCAGAACTTCACAAGAGAGTCTCGCTGGAAGTAAGGATGTGTCTCGATTTGATTTACTGCAGGTTTTATCTTAGCATATGCCAAACAGTCTCTGGTGTGGAAGATGTCATAGTTGCTGCATGAATTACTCAAACTATTAGATTGTCAAATAGGCCGACTTCTTCTGAGCATGAAATGTGCGATGTCAAATCTACAACATGACCAAAAAGGACTAGAATTTTGATAGTATATCAACTAACTGACCGCACTTTTTTCTTTGAAATGAACTAATTACCAACAGTGATCAATCAAAATATCAAGGCACGTTAAACATATGAATACAAAATACCTCAATATAAAAAATAGAGTTCACAGCACAAGGATAAACGGAAGAACAGATGGTAATATGTTTTATTTTACCTAATCCGAATACTGTGAACTAGTCCCATGGAAACAAGATCTTCCATTGCACGCCATGTTGTCTCTAATGAATGAGTGACATCAATATCTAGCACACCATCTTCATCAATTGGAATAGCAGTTGAGCCAAGTCCTGTAGAGCATAGACAATTGATACATAGCACCTTTTTTTCTTTAGTCACCCAATGAAAATTGAGTAAACGTGTCTATGAGAAAAAGAGTAAAATGTTGTTCATTCATAGTAGTTTAAATCACTACGGGAAAATGACTCGCCGCCGAGTAGTCTCTACTTCGCTGAGTGCTAAAACGCGGGGGCAACTCGGCGAAGAGGCCTACGCCGACGCAGGACAAAGAACACTCGGAGAAGTTCAGACCACTCGGCAAAAGTAAACTTCGCCGAGACCAGCACTCGGCGAAGAACCATTTTCTCGGCAACGACCAAAAAAGACACTCGGCAAAGTTGTGGTCACGGCGAAAAGGAGGGACACGTGGCACCAGACAGTGGGACCCACGGGCGTCGTGATGGAGCTGACCTTCGCCGAGTGTCCCACTCGGCGAAGATGTCACCGTAAAAAAATATTTAATGGAACTTTTCTTTGCCGAGTGTGTCGGTGGCCAGCACTCGGCAAAGTGTAGGGCGGGAAACGAAATTTCGCCCCGCGCCATTTCTTCGCCGGGTGGTTGTCTTCGCCGAGTGTTTCTCTCGGCGAAGAAGGTGGGCGGGAAACGAAATTTCGCCCCGCGCCATTTCTTCGCCGGGTGTTTGTCGTCGCCGAGTGTTTCTCTCGGCGAAGATGGTGGGCGGGAAAAATATTTTAGTTTCGCGCCAAAACTTCGCCGAGTGGTTCATTTCGCCGAGTGTCCCTCTCGGCAAAGTGTGCGTTTTTCCCGCTCTTTTCACCACTTTTGCGTCTCGCTTTGGCGCCCGTTTTCAGCCCTAACGACGCCTATAAATAGGCCACTTCTCAGACAGGTTACTCACTCGTGCTCAAACACAAAACATTCGGTCTCCCTAGCTACGTCCTACAGTGAATGCAAGGCATTCGAGCGTGAATCACTGTAGGGCTGTAGCTAGGGGAAACCGGGTGTTTTGTTTCAGCGTGAATCTCTGGAGGAGATCGATGTGGAGTTCTGGTGAGTCTGAACACCCCAAGCGTGGGCACTGCGTGTTGTCTCGCACTCCCGGCATGGTCAAGCTGGAGGAGAAGTGGAGCGGGCGCGCACTCATGGCGACAGTGGGAGGTAGCCGGCCACCGGTGTCGCCGGAGACGGTCATGGGGGCGGTGGTGGTGCAGTGCGGTGTGAACTGCCGCAACGTCAAGGTGGAGGTTTGCGCTCCGCCATTCGACTTCTTGGTGCGCTTCCGCTTGAGCGAGGACTGCACTCGTGTCCTCCATGCCTCCCCCGGCCTCGTCGTCAACGGCGAGACGCTCGCGATGAGCCGCTGGCATCGTGGGCATGGAGGGCGGGCATCGGAGCTGCCGTACCTAACGAAGCTGAGGTTTGAGAGGTTCCCACGGGAGGTGTGGGAGCCCCAAGCCGTGAACCAGTTCGTCAACAGGCTAGGTGGGCAGCTTGTGGAAATGCTCAAGCCGGAGGACAGCTGGTACCTGAGTGTGATGGCGTGGATGAAGAACCCATCAGAAGTTCCTACCATCTACGATGTGCAGGTGCCAGAGCCTGAGCTTCCACCATCTGAGTTTGACGACCCCTACTCAACCACGACGAAGCAGTCACTGGTTCATACTATCCGAATCCATGTGGAGCAGGTAGTCGACCCGGGTCCGTTCTACGGGACAGGAGGCCATTGCTTCGGAGGGCCATCTGGCATGGGATCGGCCGGAGGAGAAGATAACTGATGAGAAGATCGTAGGTGTTAATTATTTTTGTTGTTCGTGAAGGTTGTAATTTTTTTCTTTGTTTGTTAGTCAATTATGTTCGTTTGCCAAAATATACTAGTGTTATTTGTTCATGTTAAATAAAATATGTCTTTGAGATTAAATATATATGTGTGTTTTATAATTCAATTTATTCTCGTCAGCACATAGCATGTGTTCTTATCCACTCCACCGACAACCACCTACCACGCGTGTTTCACCGGCCGTCATGCAATTAATTAACAGAAAAGAAAAAAATAAAACTCACATGTGATATAACCCATTTCTTCTAGGTGTAAACTCCCATTTCGGGTGGAACGGATGGAACCATGTGAAAACATGGGGCCAAAATGGGTTCAAAATGTTCATATGACCTAACCAAACACAACCAAGTATAAAAGTCCTTGTAGCTACCCCTTTCGACGCCCGTGGAAGGGGTAGACGACACGGTTGACTTCCGGTCAACTCTGGGGGGAGTTTCGACGGAACCGGGGGCCGTGGAGCGTCGGAATCACACCAAAAACTAGGTGGTGCACTATCCTATGTGTTAGAGTGTGGTGGGAGGTTTCAAGAGCCAACATGAGACTCCGAGTTGTGACCGGCTTCACACACCACACTTATCCGACACGAAGGTTATGCTCTTCTGGGTGTAAACTCCCATTTCGGGTGGAACGGATGGAACCATGTGAAAACATGGGGCCAAAATGGGTTCGAAATGTTCATATGACCTAACCAAGTATAAAAGTCCTTGTAGCTACCCCCTTCGACGCCCGTGGAAGGGGTAGACGACACGGTTGACTTCCGGTCAACTGTGGGGGGGGGGTTCGACGGAACTGGGGGCCGCGGAGCGTTGGAACCACACCAAAAACTTGGTGGTGCACTATAATATGTGTTAGAGTGTGGTGGGAGGTTTCAAGAGCCAACATGAGACTCCGAGGTGTGACCGGCTTCACACACCACACTTATCCGACACGAAGGTTATGCTCTTCTGGGTGGAAACTCCAATTTCGGGTGGAACGGATGGAACCATGTGAAAACATGGGGCCAAAATGGGTTCCAAATGTTCATATGACCTAACCAAACACAACCAAGTATAAAAGTCCTTGTAGCTACCCCCTTTCGACGCCCGTGGAAGGGGTAGACGACACGGTTGATTCCGGTCAACTGTGGGGGGGTTTCGACGGAACCGGGGGCCGCGGAGCGTCGGAATCACACCAAAAACTAGGTGGTGCACTATCCTATGTGTTAGAGTGTGGTGGGAGGTTTTAAATATAATTAAAAATATATCTGAATTACCAAATTTATTTGAAGCATGTCAACTAAATTAAATATTACTTCGCCGAGAGGGGAACTCGGCGAAGGAAGGGCCATCTCGGCGAAGTTTTACCTTGGCCGAGTGGGGTACTCGGCGACGAGCGGACTTGGTGACGTTTTCGCGGTGACTTAGGAAAATTTGGTCCGGGCAGGTCAAAAAAATCCCCAATCCCCCGCGCCCTTCCCCGTTCGTCCTCCTCGAGCCCATCCACGCAGCCGCCGCCGCTCCCCTTCACGCCGCCGTCTTGCCCCGCACCCACCCCCAAACCCTCACACATCACCGCCCCCGCCGCGCCCAACCCACCCCCAAACCCCCACACATCACCGCCGCCGCCCCTCCTTCTCTGCCGGCCGCGGCAATGGCGGGAGGCACCAGCTAGCCTCGCCGCCGCTCGACCTCCTCCGCTGCCACGCGCCCTGCGCCGTGCCCCGGTGCTTCCCTCTCTCCCAGCTCGTCTAGGTCGGCAGCAGCACCACGGGCAGCGCCCCTTCCTCCAGGAGCAGGTCTCCGCCCGCCCATCTCGTCCAGGTTGGCAGCAGCACCACGGGCATCGCCCCTTCCTCCAGGAGAAGGTCTCCACGCGCCATCTCGTCCAGGTCGGCAGCAGCACCACGGCCGGCATCCTCCTCCAGCCACTGTAAGGTTTCTTCCGTTCTTCTTGTACCTTGCAAAAAAGAGGTTAGAAAAATGAGTAGAGGATTAGAGAGGTGGAGCTCTACCTTGCCGTGGGATTAGAGGGCATTGGACCAGCAGGAGCGTCTCGTCTCTAGTTAGTTGTTAATTCTAGTTCTTCTCTGGTCAAGTACAGCAGCAGCTAGTTCTTCTCTAGCTAGTTAATTGTTAATTGTAGTTGTTTTTTATTTGTGCAGGACATGGATCGAATTTGTCCCAGGAGCGTCGTCGCAGGGTAGGATCTTGGTGTAGCGTCTAGGCTTTGCCGATCACGCTTCAAGGGTAAAGATATATTTCCTATCTTCCAATGTAGGTGTATTTATTTTGTAGCTCACCAAACTAGTCGCGTAACCCTAGGCGTCTCCCGTTCGGAAGGGTTATGGTTAATAAAGATGAAACTCTTTGTATATTTATGTGTACGCCTTGTCAAGGGTATTCATTATATACAAAGAGCTGTTTGTATATATTTTTGTATGCACCTTGTCCAGGGTATACATTTATATACAAACAACTATATTTTTATAACTGTAGCCGTTTCGAATTGTCCACGTTTTTGGACAGCTCGAGTATGTGTAGTTTGTGTTCGTTTCCATGTTCTACTCCTATCTAAGACAAAATTTCGGTGGCGCCTCCCTGTTGTTCTCCGGATACACATCCTCTCGACATTTGTCGAGACATGTATTTGGAGAGCAGCGGGGAGGTGCTGCCGAAATTCTGTCTTGGATAGGAGTAGACGTGGAAACGAACACAAGCTACACATACTCGGGTGGGATTAGGACTTATCTTTACCGAGTAGTGATAGGTGAGTGCATTCAATGCGTAAAATCTATAGCTTTGTAAATAATTGATTTGATGATGCATGAATCTCTTTGTTAAATTAAACACGTTGTACATATGTCTGCATTAATCAGTGTGGATATGGAGGATCGTGAGTGGATGTACAGCGGCTGACCTAGTGCGAGTCAGATCTCTGAGGAATGGATTACTAAGACTTTAGAGTTCCTGGAGATTGCATTTGATAAAAACCATGGGGTAGCTGGAACTTGGTGCCCGTGCAATAAATGCAAAAACCAGCGAAACCAAACAAAGGACGATATGGGTCTTCACCTCAGCAAAAATGGGTTTATGCCAGGCTATCATCGTTGGACCTTGCATGGCGAGCGTGCACCTTGGAGAAAGAAGGTGGCGCGACAGCGCACCGAGGAGGCCTCAACAGCTTTTGATACCGGGGCTGATAGAATGCTAGATCAATTTGCTAATGCATGAGCACCTAAAATTCCAGCCGAAGATGCAGATGGGGAGATGGACAAGAGCACGAAGGAGTTCTATGATACTTTGTTTGCCTCACAAAAAACCCTCCACGCCCATACAAAGGTTTCTCAACTTGATTCCATTAGTCGCCTAATGGCTGTCAAGTCCCAGTATCACGTAAGCATTAATTGCTTTGATGCATTCCTGCATGTTATTGCCTCTCTTCTACCGGAGACACATATTCTGCCAAAGAACATTTACGAGTCGAAGAAAATCCTCAGTTCACTTAAGATGGATTATACGCCGATAGATTCTTGTCCAAAGGGCTGCATGTTATTTAGAAAAGAACACATTAATGAAAATTATTGTCTCAAGTGCAAATCCTCTAGGTATATGGAGGTCGACAGTGGTGATGGTCAGAAGATGCAGCTCACAGTACCCAAAAAGGTCCTTCGGTATCTTCCATTCTTGCCTCGGATTCAACGGCTTTTTATGACCGAGGAATCTGCCCAACAAATGAGATGGGCGGTAGATGGGAAGAGGTATCGTCCTGAGAAGATGGTACATCCGTCTGATGGTGAAGCATGGAAGAAATTCATTGTTAAGCATCCCAAAGCGGGCTTAAACAGGAGTGTAGCAATTGCCTTATCAACAGATGGGTTCAACCCATATGGTATGTCTGCTTGCACATATAGCTGTTGGCCGATGTTTGTCATTCCGCTGAATCTCCCCCCTGGCGTCTGTATGCAACGCCAAAACATGTTCTTGTCGCTTATAATTCCAGGGCCCGAATATCCGGGGAAGAATATGAGTGTGTACATGGAGCCGTTGGTGGATGATTTGTTACTTGCGTGGAGAGATGGGGTACGGACGTACGATGCCGTAGCAAAGACGCACTTCACTATGTTCGTTTGGTACCACACTTCCCTCCATGACTTACCGGCACGTGCGATATTCTGCGGATGGTGTACACACGGGAAGTGGCCTTGCCCAGTGTGCTTGCAGGCTATGACTTTCGTTTGGCTGACGAAGGGTGGCAAGTATTCCTGTTTTGATAAACATCGGCAGTTCCTTAAACCTGGTCATAGATACAAGAGAGACGCAAAGAAGTTTCTGAAAGATGTAGTTGTCGATGCCCATGAACCAGTACCCACCATGGATGGTCACGCCATTAAGGCTCAGCTAGAAGCTCTTGTGCCCAATGCAGATGGGAATGGCTTTGTGGGTTATGGAGACTTCCCGTGGGCACTGCGCAATGACCTAGATCGGGTCGGTGTTGTCGGTGGGGTTGTGGCAGCGATCAACCTCGTGAGTCGTGCCCCGGCCCCACCTCTGTTTATATAGCGCAGGCCACGGGGCCCACCAACCATGGATCGGTTGGGCGCCCCCGATCATGGCGCATCGATCAGGGTTGCGGTGCGGTCGTTGGAGCCGCACGTTGGAGATCAACCTAACAAATCCTCCCAGTCAACTCTATCAAAGATCTGATCGGTCAATTCTATTCTATCTATTTGAGTGGTGGATATCGACCACCTTGAGCTAAAAAAAAATCTGATCAGGGAAATGACATGACACTGTTGTGCATAAGAAGAAGTGAAGAGATCTGCTAGCTACTACATCCGTTCACATAAAAGGATGTCTCAACCTAGTTTAAATTTGTATGTATCTACACACTAAATCATGTCTAGATACATGTAAATTTGAGCTAGGTTGAGACATCCTTTTATAAACGGAGGAAGTATATGCTTACCAGCGCAGTCGAAATGACGGTATCCAGAGCGGAGGGCGGAGTGTATGACGCCGCGAACGTCGTCGGACTCCATTCGCCATACGCCGAGACCCGCCGCCGGCATCTCGCGCCCACTGTTCAGCATTACCACCGGCACCGCCATTTCTCGCACCGCGCCGCAGCCAACTGCTCCGCTCCGCTGGCTGCTTGACCTCTTCCGGCCCGGACACAACCAGCGGGATTCAGTGTCCTTCTCTTTCGCCTGCCGTGGCATCGACGGAAAAAAACATTTCTCTACAGAAAGCAAAGACATTTTGGAGTCCCGATCGAGAGCTTTCTCAGAAACTAATAGTCCTGAGCAGGTGAAGATCGAGTATCTTTTGGGTCAGGATGTAGGCGGAGGCGCCGAGGCGGAGACTTCCCGCTCGTCAGCTTCGACGTCAACGCCGCTCCAAACACATGCTATGTCACTTACAGCCATCTTAAATAATATATGCATCCGTATAATAAGCTGGCTATTAGCTAGTTGGCTCCATTAAGTATTTAATTATTAATGGTTCCATGTGCACGTAAGAGGTTGTGCATGCATGCAAGATCCAAAAAATACAGAGCGTCAGCTGTAGTGTTTGCATCAGGCTACAACTACAAGTCAGCTCTAGTTTCTCATTTCATCTGTTGTAGCCGAGAGGTAGCATGAGCGGCCGGATGGAGTTTTGCTGATGTGGTACAGCTTATAACCTGATGACTGGGCTTTATTCTGCTTTAAACGGTTTGACGACAACCCGTAGAAATTAGACGGGCCTCATGACATCTCCAACGGGCCTTCGCTTCTAGATCGGATATGTCCGTTTTTGTTCAGGCAGATAGAAGACATGACCCAACGAGGCACCGCAAACGGACATGAGGTCGTGGGAACACCCGCCATGCCCTATTTCGAGCCCAACTTTGGGTTGGAAATGCGTTAAAAGAGGACGCGTCTACGTTCTCTACGTGCACCTGCCCTGTCCCACGCGTCAGCGACCCCATACGTCACCTACCATCATTAATTTGACGCGGCACCCATGGCCTTTCAGTGGCCACACCCGGGAGCAAACCCTAGGCACGCTTCTCCCCCTCACACTCTCTGCTCCCACTACCACTGCTACCTCCCACGCGACCTCCACCCTACGTTGCCATGGCTGGGGAGATCCACCAGCACCATCTCGACCAGATCGAGCGGGCGCGTTGGAGTGCCCTCGACCGGCACCGTGGGATCTTCTCATGGCAACTTGCGTCGAGCCCGCGTGGCGCGGCATTCTGACGCCGCCATCGGCTCCCGCCTCGGGGCGAGTAGGACGATCGAGGCGGCGTTCTACGACGAGCCTGACCCGAAGAAGAAGCCTCCGCCGCGAGGGTCATGGGTTTCACCGCGAGGGCACCATGCGCGTTGCCTCCGCTCCGGGACGTCATGCGCCACCCTGCCTCCCCGCGAAGAGTCGGACTCCAAGAAGTTACTTTGGCTTGGAGGAAGAGGCTGACCCGGAGATGGCGAAGGCCATCAACCTCTCCCTCGCTAGTTTTGAGGAAGAGTATAGCTCCAGTAGAGGAGGATGGCCTGTCATTTTCGGGTGAAGTTGGAGGCCGACACCAAGTAAGCAGTCTGGTATTCGCTGGAGACATCGGTGGATGACAAGGAGGCGCCATCCGGCGGATGCGGCAACTCCGAACGACCCTTGACGGTGCTCGCGGTCACCGCTCGTCCAGTGCCAACCCCAAATCGTCGTGGATGGTGCGCATCTACCACGAAAATGGAAAACCCAAAATTACGTGGTAGATGGTGTTCATCTATCTCGGACGACGGGACAAACCGTGGCAAAACCCACCTTTTCTTTTCTTTTAGGCCTGTTTGGAACAAAGGAAAATGGTATGAATTTTGGAGGATATGATTCTTACAAGATCTCTACCTAAAAATTGCAAATCATACAATTTGGCTTCATTTTAGAGTAACATGAAAGAAAATCGGAAAAATAAAAAAATAACTTGCGCAAATAGGCATCTTATGTGACATGGTTGTTAGGGAACTAAAAATTGGAACTTTTGAGAAAAAAAAGGTTTTCTCAAAAAATATAGGTAGGGCAGATTGAACTATGCGGATAATGGCAGATGAAACTTTTTGCTCCCGGGCCCCAGTGAACCCTCCAATTTAAAAAAATTGAAAATCATATTTATGAGATTAAAAAATTCTGAAAAAAAGCTCCTGGAGTAGCCAATAGTATATTCCACGAACGTGTAAAATATCAACTCCGAAAACATTGTATTTTGAGCTATACAAAAATGACAAATTGTGGATCTCAATAAGCCTATTTTCAAATCTCTAAGTTTTACCAGATATTATTATTTTTGTATAGCTCATAATATAAAGTATTTCAAACTGAAATTTTACACGTTTATGGGATACACCATTACCTACACCCGTGATTTTTTCAGAATTTTTTGAAACTCACAAATATATTTTTTAATTTTTTTTAACTGGATGGAGCACTGGAGCTCGGGAGCAAATAACACTTACCGAGATCATCTGGCTTATTTAGCTACACTTGTTCTGCAACACATGCTTGCCACATAAGCCATATGATATGATCACATATCACCTTTGAACATGGGAGTAACAGAGTGCGGCAAGCATATCATTTCTTAATCATGCGACCATAGCATTTAAAAGCGATTTTTTGGCAAATAACCCGAGCACCCACTGGGTAATGCATCGCAAATGTTACCTACTAAAAGCTGGAAGTCGATTGTCTGAAACACATTACTCTAAACAGTATATTACATACAAGCTCAAGTTCACCTTACAGGTGATCCACAAGGGAGGAATGCAACAATGCAGGCCCCTGGATTATTTATTCAGGTGAAGAGGTTAAACCTTAGATCGCCATGGGATTCACTGGTTCTGTAGCATCGACACCGCCTCCTTGTCAGTGAACCAAGTGAATTCACCATCCTGAAGGATAACCATCTCAACAGGTAGCAAATCAGAAGTCTTCTTGTCTGAGAGCGCCTTCTGCATAGCACCAGCTTTCCCAGCCCCAGCTACCACCATGGCAACATATGCAGACGAGTTGATCACTGGAAATGTAAATGTAATCCTCTCTGGTGGAGGCTTTGGAGAGTCCGTGATGTGGGTGACCCACTTCTGGTTCTCCTTAACAAGAGGGTGACCCGGGAAGAGAGAAGCAATATGGCCGTCTGGGCCCATGCCGAGAAGCATCACATCAAACCTGGGAAACCCAGTTGCTGTTGACATTGCAAGAACGCCATTCTTAACAAGTTGCCTCAGGATAGTTTCATAGTCATCTGCTGCTCCCTCAGCAGACAGTGCATCATTGATAGCATACACTTGACCAGTAGGAATCGGTACCTGCAAAGTTGGAAGAACCCACCCAGTTAAGTATTGCTCAGTACATAGCAAGTTACACTTAAACTGAAAGCTGGTGTGAATAAAATACTTGGAAACATAATAATGCATCTATGGCAACCTAAATACATGCCTTATTGATGCTGCGTCATAAACACCAACATTGAATATAAGGTCATTTATGGTATATTTCAACAGCTTTGCACATTTGACCATGAATACATCTAGTGATCTAGGCGGATCATAAGAACTCAGTACTAAAAGAAATGTATCAACATAGCTGATTTGCATATGCTTCTTTATGACAAAGACCTATTATGATGATTCAAAGAGCACAGGGGGGGCTTGTAGAGGTTACGTAAATTGGGATGAGAATTACAGCCTTTCTCTCTCCTTTTGCTATTGCACAAACTGATAAACAGACATAACAATCCTTATAATAACTTTCCATAAGCTTGAAAATCTAAATCTGTTCATATCGTTCTGAGAATCGCTACCAGAGATACAAGCGAGGCAGTCCACACTATCTAAGGAACTGTAACATAACTAGTTGCAGTTCTATACTTCTATCAGTTGAAAAAGGTTCTTCAGATTTACAGGGATGACCTTCACGGATGCTACTGAACCTATCTATATAGTTGTCTAGATGATATCCGACTGAAGTGAACACAAATATGACAACGATGCCATACATGCAAATGATTTTGAGTAGCACTACAATTACAACAATAAATTACTCCCTCCGTTCAAATTAAGTGACACAGATTTGGAACGGAGGGAGTAGTAACATGAGTTTTATTATTATGTTTTGAAGCCACATATATTGCACAGGATTCTAAGAGAAACACATCGAGTACATGAAAGAAGCCAAATGCTTTCTCAAATATACTCACCAAATTTCTTAGAAAACACCAATAGACTGAGATAGCTTCAAATTTATTCAAAAGAAAACCTAAATAACCTGTTACCAAATGTTGCAACAACTAACCAGCACGAATTTAATCTCCAACATCTAATAGGCAAAAAAAAAAAAACTGCCAATGCAACCTTGAAGTTCCAATCAATTCAAGCACTACCAAAATGCTATTCCTGCATAACCAGCTATTCCCCCTGCTCATAAATATATGACGTTTTGGTAGTATAAAATAGTGTCCTCCAGATCTCCTAACCGATCACTGGAAAGGCCTAAATTGGTAGAACCAGCTGTTGCAGGAAGAAGAGCAAATCCAGAAAGAAGTCGTGGGGAATACCTTGGAGAGCAACCCATCGTAGGCGAGCTTGTAGTTGCTGTCGGCGTGGTCCTTGGGCACGACCCTCTCGTCGACCCAGAACACGTGCCACTTGCTCCAGTCCACCGTCTCCAGGTACGGCGGCTCCGCCAGCTTCCTGCGAGCGAGACCAAAAGGAAACGTGAGATCTTCACCCGATCCGGGATACGCCTCTTTGGTTTGGTTGGCGGGGGACGAAACGAACGAACCTGAGGGCCTTGATGAGGGATCCGCCGGAGACGACGACGGTGAAGGCGCCCCTCTCGGCGGCGAACTTCGCGGATAGCTCCGCCGTGTACTTGGCGAGCGACACCGCGAGGTCCTCCTCGGCGTCAAAGATGAGCAGGTCCCTCTTCGACGCGGCTGCGGGGGCGGCGCCGTCGGTGGCCATGGCGGCGGCGGCGGCGGGGGTGAGAGTGCGCGCGGAGGAAATGAGGCGGGGGAGGTACCGGTGGCTTCTGAACGGGACGCGAGACGCCGGCGGCGAGCGGCGGCGGTTTGGGGGCGGGAGGGAGCAGGATGCGGCGGCGGAGGCGGAGATCGACATGAGGTGGACGTGTGCTAGTAGTATATGCGGGGTGTGGGGCTAACGGTGGAAGTGACAGGTGGGGAGTGAGTCACGCTGCGTTTTGTACCGTTGAGATCGAGATGACGGCCACTGTGCGGAGGCAACGAAGCAAAGTGCGCCCTTCAAATTTCCCAAAATTTCCATTTTCGCTATGTTTATCCAGGAGACAAACATGAATGATACACTCTTGGTAAAAAAAATAACATGAATGATACACTCAAAGTCTAGAAGCATGGAACTAAAGCGCAAGGGAAAAAATATGAAAAGGTTGCTGAATTCGAATTGAAATTCGTACCAGATAAAAGAGCAAACTAAATGCAAAGGACTACGAAATATTTTTTTTTGAATGGTCACCGGGGAGGGAGAAGACCCTCCACCTGAATTGTATTCATTTTCTGTTTAATGGGTTCAAGCGAACCGGAAATTTATAGGGAGGAACGAAGAGAAGACAAAACAAAAACAACTAGGACTACGAAATAGGCGACACATCAGATGAACTATGCTTGCCGTGTAGATAAGGTCACATGTATGAGCTGATCACATATCAGCTTTCAACATAACAGTAACATAGCGACAAGCATTCGTTTCTTAATCATGGGACAATGACTTTTAAAAGCAAAAGGTACCCATTGGGGCTTGGGCAATGCCTTAGCAAATTTTATTTAAGATAGAAGCAGAGCAAATGTCTGAAACACATTATTCTGAACGCTATACTTCATAATAAGAGCTCAAGTTAAGGTGCTCCTAGTTTTTTTATTTAAGTGGAGAGCTTAAGCTTAGATCAGGATTCACTGGTTTAGCTTTGAAACAGCCTGCTTGTCAGTGAACCAGCTGAATTCTCCATCCTGAAGGATAGCCATCTCAGTAGGTAGCAAAGGTAAAGTCTTGTCGTCTGAGAGCACCTTCTTCACAGCGCCAGCTTCCCCAGGCCCGGTTACCACCATGGCAACATATGCAGACGACTTGATCACCGGAAACGTAAATGTAATCCTCTGCGGTGGCGGCTTTGGAGAATCCAGGATGTGGGTGACCCACTTCTGGTTCTCGTTAAGAAGAGGGTGGCCTGGGAAGAGCGAAGCAAGATGGCCGTCCGGGCCCATGCCGAGAAGCAGGAGATCAAACCTGGGAAACCCAGATTCTGTTGACATTGCAAGAACTCCTTTCTCAACAAGTTGCTTCAAGACAGCTTCATAATCAGCTGCCGCTCCCTCAGCAGACAAGGTATCATTGATAGCATACACTTGATCAGTAGGAATTGGTACCTGCAAAGTTCAAGACATGACCCAGCTAAGTACTTATTGATAGGTAGAAAGTTACGGATAACTAAGAACTGATAAAGAAGGAACAATTATACATAAGAATGCATCTCTAGTAACCTAGATATACATGCTTTATCTAGCGGTGTTGTCACCACTATAGTAGATAATGGCATTTTATGGTATAGTTCAAGAGCTTGGCACATTTGCCTGATCAGGCATAAAAATCATTACAATTGCTTTCCACGAGCCTGAAAATATAAATATATTCGATAGTACACTCTGAGACACTGGTAAAATAGATTCAAGTGAGTCGGTCCACGCTATTCAAATAACCATGACACAATTAGCCGCATAAAATGAATGAAAAGACCTTGGCGAACGTTACTAAACTTATGTAGACCCTGTTTAGCCGGAATCGCATGTTATCTGAACAGCTGCGTAGATGATTTCCAACAGAAGATAACATAAATATGACATGAGGCCATACATGCAAATGATTTTGAGCAGCAGTGTAATATGTACAATGAATTAATAAAGTAAGCTTAATTATGACTTTTAGTAGCCAGCATTATATAGAAATGCACAGTGTAAAAAGCCATATGCTTTATCAAATGTACTTACCCAATTTCTCAAGGCCTGAATATACTCAGATAGCTCTAAATTCATTCAAAAGTTAACATGGTGAAGCTAGAAAACCTGTTACGAATTGTTTATATTCATAAAACGTACCAACACGATTTAATTCCGAGCGTCCAAGAGACAATTTTTTTTTTGCTACTCTGCAGTGATCACAATGATTCTTAGCATTAATTTTCCATTAGACCAAGCATTACAATAATCGTATTCCTCCCACAACTCTGTATCACGTGAAGCCACAAAATTATGCCTTGTAAATGCCCTAACTGACAGAAAGAACGGGCAGTTGCAGGAAGAAATGTAAATCCAGCAGGAAGAATTGGTGGGGATTGGGGAATACCTTGGAGAGCAACCCATCGACAGCGAGCTTGTAGTTGCTGTCCACATGGTCCTTGGGCACGACCCTCTCGTCGACCCAGAAAACGTGCCACTTGCCCCAGTCCACCGTCTCCAGGTACGGCGGCTCCGCCAGCTTCCTGCGATGGGCGCGAGGCCAAAAGAAAACAGAGAGATGATCTCTACCGGATCCGAGAACCTCGGACCAAGCCGACCTAGGGGTTCGCACGGAGAACGAACCTGAGGGTCTCGATTAGGGTTCCGCCGGAGAGCACGACGGTGAAGACGCCCCTCTCGGCGGCGAACTTCGCGGACAGCTCCGCCGTGTACTTGGCCAGCGAGACCGCGACGTCCTCCTCGGTGTCGAAGGTGAGAAGGTTCCACTTCGACGCGGCGGAGGGGCAGGGCGGCGGCGCCGGTGGCCATCGCGCGCGGCTGCGTAGGGGAGGAGGCGAGGAAGGGGCCGGAGGTGCCTGTGCGGACATGGAGACGGAGGTGGACATGTGTTATATGCGGGATGTCGGGCTAATGGTGGAGGGTCGAGATGGACGGCCACCAGAGTAATATGCTCTGCTCTTCAGATCTTCCAAGATCTCCATTTCTCGTGCATTTGGTTGATGCTGCCTAGTTGTCTAGTACTAGGAGTACTTGTCTGGATACTCTTTTTGTTTGGGTTGCTCACCACATATACCATATGGTTACTTGTCTGGATACTCCCGATGTGAGTTTTGCAAGAAAAATATGTTGACATTTTGATATAGAGGAGGAGATACTTGACTGCAAAACTAGAGGTTTGAGCAAATATTTAGAATCTTTCTGGAGGCAGAGGAAAGGAATTCCTAGCAGCGTGTTTGGTTGGAGAGAGTTTGGATGTAGGAAATGGTACTTTGGGGTATAGAGACTTTTAATCCCTTGACTGAATAGAAAGGGGAATTCACATACTCTCTCCAATGATCCAAACCATATTATTCTAGCACTAAAACATCTATATATATCCGATTCAGCGGCAATTCATAAGAATCGTTTATATAAAACATTTTTGGCAGTATCACGCTCAATACTCCCTCGCATCTCTTGCCTGGAGGAGGAGATGAGAATTGTCTACTTTGTTTCTTAATATAAAACGTTTTGGCAGTTCAAATATAGCATTTTACTCATATTCCTCTTCCCTTGGATTGCCAATCAGGTGTAAAGGTATTTTCAGTACATAGCATCGTTCTCATTCTCAAACCAAGTGCTAGGAGTGATCCTGTAAAATAAAAAGTGCTAGGAGTGATTATGTCTCAATCATCTTAGTCTTAGAAAGAGTTATTTCTCATTTGATGTAGATTTCCGTCTGACCAAGATCCTCTTGTTATTCTATACTTGCATGGATCTTTATGATACTAGAACAAAGGGTTCTTCGTGTTGGCTCAGGTTCTGCTGGGCAGTGAATATTTTCTAAAACCTATGTATTCTAAACCAAATTATTTTTATGCCTAGGCAATGAATATTGTAGTATTGGAAAAAGAGGCCCAGACCACTTTTTCGTATAGTGCAAAAATAATTCAGTTTTGGCTAATACCATGGTATATAATATTGTAGTTTTTCTATAGCCAAATATGTCAAAGTATTCGAAACCATGGTTTTGTTAAAATAGTTTTTTTAAAAGTTGTATCAAATGCATAGGTAGTTTTCTTCTTATTGTAGAAAAAATGTATCTCATTTGCCTAAAAAAGAAAGAAAAATCTTGGGTTCCACTAACAAAATTGTTGATGCATAAAAGCGGTCTTGTGGGGATGAAGTCAGTTGGTCGATATGTAGGGCCTCCACTTTAATTGTGATAACACTAATTTCTGTGTAGATTAATTAATTTGATTAAAATTATTTAGATTATATTTGTTCTAAATTTGCTCATCCTAGTGTTTAAATTTGTTTCGAATTAATATCTGCATGCCTGGAAAGGAATTAGAGAAGTTGATCCGACTTGCTTGTGTATGAGCTAGTATGTTTATGCATCGTACAAAGCAAGTAGAGTACTGAACTACTGATGCTTGATCGTTGGAGTAAGCTAGAGTTAGCAGTAGTAGTTGACGTTGTGCTTTGCATCATCTTTGAGATATTTCTTGAAACGTCGCTTGTATGCTAATCATTAGAGACCATCGTGGCAGAGCTGCTCATGCGTGGACTTCTTGCATGCTGGCCAGCAGGTCAGCCAACCGATCAGACCACCGTCGAAGGTAAGCGGCAAGCGGCCAGATATTTTGGCCAGCGTGTGCACTGCCTCCGCCTATAAAAAGCTAGCTGCTGCTGCTGCACTCCTAGCTCACGCCACACTCCATGATCAGCAACACCAGAGAGGCTGAGAGAGAGCGAGAGCGGACAGCTAAAGAATAGAAGGAGACGCTGCTGAAATATTCAGCTCGAGGCGATGGTGCAACGTAGACGGCGCCGGCGATGGTGGTGATTCTAGCGGCGATGGCGGCGATTCTAGCGGCGATGGCGGCGATGAGAGCGTCCGAGCTTGCCGGCTTGAGCTAGCTGGCGAGTGGAGAGTCTGATGGTGGCTTCCTTCCGGCTATGGTCTATGCGTATGAGGTGGCTTCCTTCCGGCTATGGCCTATGCGTATGAGCTAGTACACATATGCCGATCATAGCTTGGTACCGGGAGTGGTCTGCTATGCCAACGTCGACGTGTTATTGGATGGCTACGGCATAGTTTACTGAGGCAAGCTCTTCCTACATCTCTCATATGTTTTGTAAAGTATACTTCGATTGAATATGCGTGATACCCTGAGTGGTACGAGCTTTGTGTTGATATACGGGGCTAATGCGCTGGTATCGTTACGGTGATGATGGATCCGTAGGAGCCACCGGTACGAGCCGGGCTTAGCACGTATAGTTGACATGAAAATGAACTCAACGTTTTATAAAGAAGAACTCAACGTTTTATAAAGAAAACTTGGTGTTACGAAGGTGATCATATTGTACCGGTCACAATACTGGTATGGGACTGTCTGAGTTCTCCGTGAGGGGTGGCCCTTGAATGGAAAGTGTCGATGATGGATCCGTAGGAGCGATCGACATGAGTAGGTCAGGGTGTTCGTTGTCTGAGCGGGTAAAAGGGCTCTGCTCGTTCTGGAATCCTGCGCGGTTCTGGTCGAGACTGTGATGTCGGAGTACCCCTCTTAAGAGTGTAAAAGCGTGGAATTTCACCCCTGTGATACCCGGGTAGGGAAACTTACTTTCATGTGTGGCACCATGTGTTTTAATCTGGCTAATAACTTAATCACACAATGATTTACTTATATTTCGAAAACCTAATGTATTTTACAAAGTATATGAAAGTGTATGAATTGTTTGCTGAGTATGACTTGTTTGTACTCACCCTTGCTCCCCTTTGTTTTTATCAGAGTACGCAGCGAAAGACGTCGTCTGAGGAGTAGGCTGGACCAGTGGGTGGGATGCGGGTGGGATGCGAATAGAGAACCTTTTATTCTTGTCAATGTAAATAATCTTTTAAAATCAGTTAAATGAGTTGTTGAGATTTACTGTGCTGATTTATCCTGCTTCTCTACGCCTTGCGTGTGTATAGATTTTTGGATCTATAGGCGCGCGGCGGCTGTCATTCTACCAGACCAGGTCTCAGAGGCGTGACATTAATAGTTGCATTGTTGTTGCTTAAAAATCAGCACGGTTTATTCCCAGCAAACTCACCTGGGTGTCGATTTCCAGTGTAGTATCACTGTCATCGTCCTATTAGATCCACTAAAAATCAATAAAGAACAAAACCAAAAAGATAGTCTAGACAAAAACATACACAAAAGGGGGAAATGTGAAATCTGTTGAAACAAAATAGTTTTTTCAACAGATGAACGACTTCTTTCGTGACCGCAACCTTGTGATAAGTGTGGTGAGTGATCTCAAGCAAATTGTTTAGGATCACTATGACTTAGCCGAGTTAGAAATCGTGACTTCTCACTTGATGGGGGTGGTCCGACCAAGATATTTTACCCTTTTTTATTTTTCCAAATGGAACGGTTCTCTGGGTTGACTTAACAATTTCTTAACAACCCAAAACAGCAAAATCGGCATTTTTCCTCGGTCTTACATCACTGTAGTTGGACTACTTTTGTAGAACAAGTTGTGTACTAAGTGGAGATCCAAGTCACAGAACACAAATTGTCGGTGTACCAAAAAAAATAGCGAAAGATCCTTTCTTTATTAAGTGAAAATGTTCAAGTGCCTCTTTGGATCAAGTTGAAAAACGTAGGAATAGGAAAAACATAGAAATCCATAGGTTTGTTTGTGCAAAACAGAGTACTCTAAAATGTAGAAAACCGCAGAAATAGTCGTTTGAATGAAATACATGAAAAACATAAGAAAAGTGTCTCGACCCAATGCACTTGACTCTATAAAAAAGATTGGTAGGAGTTTAAAATCCTACAGAACTGAGGCAAGAAATCTAATTCATAGAAATTTGGGTAGCATCATAATTTTGATCCAAAAGCAATCTATAAGATAAAAATCTAAGCATTGAAATGCTACAAAAATGTTAAGAAATTCATGCAACCCAAAGAGGTACTATGAGCGGAAAGTGGTTTTTACTCCCAAGCTCCAGTGCTCCTGCCACTTTCAAAAAATAAATAAATTAAAAGCTCCAAAAAAAATCTGAAAAAACCATGCATGTTCTCAATGATGCATACTAGAAGCGTGCAAAAATATGAACACAAAAATCTTTATATAATAGTCTACACAAAAATGACAAAAATTATAGATTTGAAACTATGCATTGTTAACTATAATCAGATTTATAAATTTTTCATTTTTGTATAGGTCTAAATATAAAGTATTTCACGCTGTAATTTTGCACGTCTATAGGAACATGCCTGGTTTTTTCAGACTTTTTGAGCTTTCAAATATAGTTTTTGAATTTCTTGAAATTGCAGGAGCACTAAACCTCGGGTGCAAGAAATCTCTCGGGTGCAAGAAATCTCCACTCGTACTACGAGTACACATAGATTGGATCAGGAGCATGACCAACCAACATATGGCGGCCGGTCACTGAACTAGATTTTTTTAGAAGAACTAGGTTTTATTTGGAACGAGAAGTGGAGTAGTGGCATTTTGTTTTTTGAGACAAAGTGTCGTAGTGGCTAAGTGGGGATCCAAGTCAGCTGGTCCATCCGAGCTAACCCAATAAGATCTCGGCCCAGCCAAACAATGATCGAACCATTCATGTCGTCGTCGAGACAGAGGTGGGCCGCTCATCGTTCAGCCTACCTATCCTAGTCCTCTCCAAAAGAGAGGCCGATTTCCTTGGCGATTTGCACCCGGCACTACCGACTAACGAACGAACGACAGTCGACAAAGGGCAAAGTGCTCCTTGTCAGTGTCACTCTCGCAGCCAGCGCTGCACGCTCGACGACGAGAGACGGCGCGGCGGCAGCCGGGCGCTTATCCCAAGCGCGCGTGAGCGAGCGAGACCGGCGCCGCTTAGCCAGCTCGGTCGACACGCCCACGACGGCGACGGCGACGGCAAGGTACGTATAAGCAGCTGGGCAGAGCACGTACTAGCCTTATATATCCAGCGCGGCCATGACGGCGACGGCGAGGACCGAGCAGCTAGGACCAGCCGGTAATCATAAGGGCACTGAATTGCTCGATCGCTAGCTCGCACGTTTCCATCACCGTCGGGGACTCAGATCCGACATCGCGAGGGGCGCTGAGTGCGAAAGGCACTCGCCGGTGGGGGGCACGGACGCGCACCGGCACTGCTGCTCGCGATGTTGACGACTGAACCCGTACGCACGACGTCTCCGCGCGAGATCGATGGCGGGGGAGACCACCGACTCCGACGTGCGGACCAGATGAGAGAGATATTCACGCGCCGATACGTGTCTTTTCCGCCGCTTTACAGATCGTCCTCGTCTGCCATGAGGCCATCCTATACCGCCGTACCGCGGCCGTTGCCTTTTTTCTCCATGGTTATATCGGGTAACAGTAATGGTTGGGTGCGACTAATTCTCAATGGAATGAGTATTTTTTTTAGAAAAGGGAAAAATCTCAGCCTCTGCATCGAGTGATGCACACAACCGTTACTCCCTCTGATCCCAAATTGTTATGGGTTAAGCTATGAGTCGTACCTGGTTAGTTCATTTTTCACCACAGTCAAAGTTGGCGGGAGGGAGTAGTTAATGTCGTCAAATTTCAGATGCAATCCATATTGAAACTCATGTTTAGCATGAATCACAAAACAAATCCAACACTGAGTTACAATCTTACCTGCAAATGAAAAAAAAAACTCATGTGGAGGAGGAGGAGTCAAATATGTCCCAGCCAGTAAGATCTAAACATAAGGAATGAGTAGATTGTATACATGAGAACTCCTATTATAGCGGACGTATCCAGTGCAAACCTCGATTGGGTGCAAACCTGCAAACTGCTGTGCCTAACCATCAGATGGGTAATCAAGGGAGGAAATAAAAAGTGGGACTCCCGATCAAAACTTAACACACTTTTCCACTTAACCCCCACATATTACCCACGATCCTAACTCCCTGACCTCTTCTCGAGTTTCGTCTACGATCTCGTGTACGTGAACATGCTGCCGCCGGCCGTGATCCCACGCCCTCCACCGGACTCCATGGAGACTACTCGTTCAGATTCGTCGGCACCAGCTCTCACGGACGATGCCCTAGCCGCTCCATCCCCTCGCATGGACCTGCTTATCACTTCGGACCATGTGTCGCCGCCGGCCATCGTGCCCGATGCCCTAGCCGCTGCCGCTACATCCCATCCAGCACCCCTGCCTGATCGTAGCCCGGCACCGGTGAGTACAAATTACGTGTTAGCATATAGTAGTACAAGGCTACTAGCTAGCTAGTCAATTGATGATACGGTTAGATGGCTTCTTGTTTGGATCTCGTGTACTACTCCAAGTTGGTTCAGGGCTAGGACAGTTGTTAGTTTATTCGAGGCACAGATTCATGCAGCGCTCGTTAATTTCAGACATTACAATGTGTTATTGCATTACAGCTTGAGCGTGACTGTGAATCGGCTTTGCAAAACCATGATTGCAATGATGGAGGACGCCACGGTACGGAAATACATCCGCCGCCGATCAATCTGGATAGCTTCAGTACCCCCAAAAAAGGAGCTACCAGCGGCCCCTTTTGTGTAAGTATCATTATCTCCAAATTTTCTCTCTGACATATTTAATAATCACTAACTTGTAACCAATGTATCTTGTACTTTTAGGGTTCGTCTTGTATAGCTGCATGTGATGACGACTTAAAACCAGCTGTAGGTATGACATTCGAGAGTATGGAAGCTGTTGAGGAGTTTTACAAAGCATATGCACACAATGTTGGATTTTCAGTCCGAATTGGGCAAAAGAAGACCGTAAATAATGTGGTAGTATGGAAGCGGTTTCTTTGTGGCAAAGCAGGCTTTCGAACAAAGAAGGAGGAGGAACGCAAGAAGGATTTGAGTGGACAAAAGAGAAGAACACATGCAAGAAAGATTACGAGATGTGGTTGTGAGGCCATGATAACCGTCAAGATTCAAGAGGGCAAATACTTGATATCAAATTTTCATGAAGAACACACCCATGATTTTGTCACGCCTAGCAAGCAACATTTAATCAAGTCTAATAGAAAAGTCAGTGAGAAGGCCAAGAGCACACTATTCACATGCCATGCAGCTAGCATTGGCACATCTGGGGCATTTCGATTATTGCGTGTTGGTGAAGGTGGATTCGAGTTCGTGGGGTGCATAAAGAGAGACATGCAGAATTATCATCGTGACATGAGACGTACCTTCAAGGATACAGATGCTCAAATGTTCATCGACAACCTCAGAAAGAGAAAGGAAATCAACCCAGGATTCTTTTTTGAATATGTTCTTGATGATAAAAACCGCTTGACTCATGTATTTTGGGCAGATGCTTTCTGTAGAAAGAATTATGCTTTGTTTGGAGAAATGGTGTCTTTTGACTCTACATATAGCACCAACCAGTACAACATGATTTTTTGCCCATTCACGGGAATAAACCACCACATGGGGTCTGTTTTTTATGGTGCCGCCTTGATTGTTAATGAGAAGATAGGTTCATATAAATGGGTGTTTGAAACATTCCTGAAAGCAATGGATGGGATAGCACCTAGGCTTATTATAACTGATGAAGATGAGAGCATGAGGATTGCAATTGAAGAAGTTCTGCTTAACACTATCCATAGGTTATGCATGTGGCACATAATGAGAAAGCTTCCGGAGAAGGTCGGCCCTCCGCTGCGAGAGGATGAACATTTTTACAATACTATTAACTCATGTGTATGGGGTTCTGAAAAACCTGCTGAATTTGAGGAAAAATGGTCTGCCATGATTGCTGAATTTGGTCTCCAGGACAACACATGGTTTGCTAGGAGATATGAACTTCGTGAAGCATGGATACCAGCTTACTTCAGAGATGTGTTCTTGGGTGAGATTCTCAGAACAACCTCAAGGTCAGAGAGTGCTAACTCGTTTTTTAACCACTTCATTGGTTACAAACATGCTTTGGTGGAGTTTTGGATTAGGATTGGTACAGCCTTAGAAGAACAACGTCAGAATGAAATTAAGGCTGATCATGAATGTCTGGATTCTACGCCTCCATTAATTACATCCTGGGGGATTGAGAAGCATGCCAGTTTGTACTTCACCCATGAGGTTTTCAAAGCTTTTCAGAGGGAGGTGTGTGTAGCTAGAGATCATTGCTTGATTGAAAGCATATCACAGGAAGGTGATGTGAAAACCACAATTATAGGTGGTGACTGCTCTTCCAAGCCTCGAGAAGTTCAATTTAACATATCATCCATGAGTGCTCATTGTTCTTGCATGCTATTTGAGACACGTGGAATTCCATGTCGACATATCATCGTGGTTTTGAGAGGTGCAAAGATGAAAGAGCTCCCTAGCCATTTTATTCTGGATAGGTGGAAGAAAACGGTTAATAGGAGGCAACTATATGATAACTATGGAAACTTGCTGGAAGAGAATGAGAGTAGTTCTTCAGATTTGGCAAAGCGGAAACTGGTTTCAGAGATACATAAAACATTTGATGACACAATCAGGTTGGCTGAACACTCTCCGGAAGAATTAGAAACACTAAGAAACACTCTCATTGATATGAAAAGCAATTTATCCCAAAGGGTTTCTGCCAATAATCCAAGTAGACAAGATGAATTCGAGGCATACATTGGTTGTAGCATGCCTGATCAAGTTGAAATCCATCCACCAACTGATGTTCGTACAAAGGGGAGGTGCAAAAGAATCAAGGGGCACCTAGACAAGAGTGGAAAACATAATAAGGATGGAAAAAGGAAGGAAAATGAGGATGGAGAGGGGGAGAAAAATGTTGGTGGACCGAAAAAGAAGGTGCCTAGAACGTGCAAGAAGTGTAAACAGGTTGGCTTCCATGATAGCCGTAATTGTCCTAACATCAACTAAGAATCATACAAGTAGAGTGGGTTGTCTTGGTTCAGTACAAAAGGTTCATGGGTTGCGCTCTTGAAGCTGAATACTGAATTACGTCATAGAGTTTTATTTCTATCTGTGTATCCCTAAATATTATAGGTTTTCTTGGAACATTCTTGTTGTTTGTTTTTCAAACTATGGAAGAACTTCATTGTGAGATTTATTACATAGTTTCTTCGTTTTCCAGTCTGTTTTGCTCCATGTAGCAGCTCATTTTGACCAAGCCGAAGCACACATGAGCTATTGTCAGGTGTTATGCTCAGCAGCATACTACCAAATTTATGAAACTGAGTCAAAAAAAATACTCCATCATACATCCTTTAACAAAATTGCAGTACCAAAATTGCAACGAGTCTGAGAAATAAATCACAGCTCGTCTGCACTTTATTTTGTATAGCAGTAAACTGCAAGCCTGCAACATCTTACAAGTTCAGAAGTAGAATTTCCAATCTACAGAACGAAGCTTCAATGTCTCCCTACAGAATCATTCTGGCACACACGCCATCGCGTTGCCTAGCGGCCTCACGCCGGCAAGTCGATGTGGCGTGGGACAGCGTCGCGGACTCCAATCCATGGCCGCGTGAGGGCAGCCGTCGAGTCCGACGGGTCGCCGTCGAGTCCGACGAGCCGCCGTCGAGTGGAGTCCGCGGCGAGTGGAGCGAAGAGCCACTGCCTCCTGGGGCGACGAGCTGCCGTCGCGCGAAGGCAGCGCCGCGTCGCAATCGTCGCCGGAACGGTGCCGAATCGCCATCGCGTGAGGACGCCTAGACTTTGTATCGCGTGAGGTCAGGGAGTTAGGATCGTGGGTAATATGTGGGGGGTTAAGTGGAAAAGTGTGTTAAGTTTTGATCGGGAGTCCCACTTTTTATTTCCTCCCTTGATTACCCATCCGATGGTTAGGCACAGCAGTTTGCAGGTTTGCACCCAATCAAGGTTTGCATTGGATACGTCGCCCCTATTATATGCCTCATATTCAACACGTGGTAGGAGTTGGCATCTAGATACTCCATATCTCTCTTTCTCCCTCCTACTCCAAAAGGAGAGAAAAACACTAGCTGCCATGCATCCTTTATCCTTGCTTGCCTATTCCATCGGTCTCTCTTTGTTGGTTTCGACGCAAGGAGGAGGGACAGAGACCATGGATCTTCATGCTTGCAAGTAGTCTCGCTCTAATTTGTAAGGTTTTGGTGATCGGGAGGTGGGGGCGAAGACATAATGGAATAAGTACCTTCTTCTCGGTGGCACTATGTCCAGCATTGTCGTGTGGGCGTGTGAAGGTTGGTTTCGCAAGATCCAGTTTATCAGTTGCAGGGGTAATCACCAACCACGAACCGCCTAAGTTCACGGTGACGTTGGTGGTCTCGTCAATAAGTCTCAGTGATGGTGCTTTCAGCGTCGATCTCATGGGTTGGGTCTCCTCGTTTGTCCTTCGCCTTCTTTTCCAAGTTGATGTTCCGTGCTTCGTGCCATCATTGACGGCGTCTTGCGCCAACAACTATGACTTATGAGCTGCTGATACAACTCACCGGCTCCGAGGTTGCGGAGAATCTGCGGTGTCAGGCTATCGACTTTTGTATGTCGGAGAAGGCGAGAATTTTCCTTTGGGCCTATGTGTATTCTTCACTTTCGTCCAAGTTTTTCTTGTCAGGCTCGAACTTGGTGAATGTATGTCTTCTAACCTTCACAGAAAAAAGGAGACCTTCAAGGAGTGGCTAGGGTATTGGGACGAAAACATGGAGACAAAGGTGGCAAAGCCAAGGCTTCGCTAGAGTCAAAAGTTAGCGTTAGGGCACCGGCACCACACTATGTCACGTCCCACAATTAGAGGCACTATGTTAGAGGCGTTTTTAAAAACTGGCTCTGTTTCTTACCATTTGAGGCATTAATCTAAAGTGCCTTTAATGCTTTAGTTTTTAGGCCCTATTAGATGACTGGATAAGTAACCATTTGAGGTACTTTCATATACTGCCTCTGTTTCTTACCATCTGAGGCATTAATCTAAAGTGACTCTAATGTTTTAGTTTTTGAGGCACTATTAGATGCCTGGATAAGTAACCATTTGAGGCACTTTCATATACTGCATCTGTTTCTTACCATTTGAGGCATTAATCTAAAGTGCCTCTAATGTTTTAGTTTTTGAGGCACTATTAGATGCCTGGATAAGTAACCATTTGAGGCACTTTCATATAATGCCTCTATTTCTAACCATTTGAGGCATTAATCAAAATTGCCCATTAGAGGCACTATAATGTTAGTTTATTAGTCTGCTGACACGGCCACACAGGCAGGAGCATTGGTATTGTTTTTATTTTATTTTTACCGGAAATATCTTTTTTAGGGAAATTGCGGGAAATATCTTTTTTATTTTTATTTTTGCCTCTATCTTGTTTTATTGATATTGGTTCGTCTCGCTAGTTAGGCCTACTACATACTGTACAGTATATACCTAGGGTCGAGTTACACAAGTAAAAAAAAAGTCGAGTTACACATACACGCACGAGACGAGCCCAACACAACCCGTCTCCATCGCATCTCTCGATCCCCTTTCTTCTCGTGATGCGACGCGCCGCCGCCCCTGCTCCCGGCCGTCTGCCCGTCTGCCGGCCATCTCCCGTGCCGCCGCTCTTCTGCGACGCTCCAGCTTGATCACCTCCATTGATTCCCATCGCCGCAGCACCCATTCGCGCCTCCTCCCGCGGAACCTTAACCCTAGCCACGCCCGGTTGGCTTGGCACCGATGACCTCGTCATCGGCTACATCGACAGCCTCACCCGTCCGCCGCCGCTGGCACCGCACCGACGCGCTCACCTGCAAGCACGTCATTGTCCCCTTCTGCTACGCCCGGGAGCAGGGAACGGAGGGTCGAGGCCACGCCCTCGGCGGGGTGCGCCGCCGTGGAAGGATGCCACCTCCACGGCACTTTGGGACTCGCCCATGCAGGGAAGCCCTCAATTGGGTGAAGCACAAGTGGGCTGCAGCCACCGGCCGAGGCGCGCCCCAGAGACATCCTCCGCTCCGGCGAATCGACGTATCACCTGCTGCTCCTCCACCCGCCCGCATGCATCTGAAGTTTGAGTAAGTAAGCACGCACCCCTCTCCTCTCGCCTCCTCGGTGGTATGTACGCCCACCAACCAGAGTAGCCATCCGGTCATCCCCATCCTACATTTCCGGTGCCGGCTGTGGGGGATCGATGAGCCACTTGTGCGGTTTCTCTGGAACTTCTGGTTCGGTTACCTCGATCGACGAACCAACTGTTGTACTTTAACTTCATATATTGCTAGCGTGGATGTGTGATTCGTATAATCAAGCATGAATGGTTGTGTGCGTGCGCCCCGTATCTACCTAGGTTGTTTGCCTGCACAGATTGTACTAGTTCATCCATCGCTGAGTAGACTATCAATTTGTAGTAGGTTCCTGTGTTGGTGCCTAACAGATTAGCATTCATGTTTAACAGATGGTGCATTCCTGTTCATATATATGACCTGTTGCTCTACTACTTTTTTTAGCAAAATCTTATCCCTACTGCTATACTTGACCAATGCCTGGATCACTGTCCCGTCCCCAATCAAACATTCTTGAGTAGCTTCTTATTCACCATGCTAAATTGATGAATTTGTCAAGTTCTAGACTGGTAGTAGTAGGCTAGGTCGGTGCCTCATAAAATCTTTAGCTCATCAAATTCCTCTCTTATTTTTCTTTCACCTATTTGATTTGCGCTTTGTTTTCTGAGCAAAATGCTAGTACTGTTGATCGAATGTCTGAACTGATTTATCTTCCCGATCAAGTACAAGTTGTGTTTTGCTCAGTTGCTTCATTCGAGTGTGTGATCAAATCCTAGAACTGCCAGCATCAATTATCTTTCATTTGATGCTATTTACAACTCTGGATGGAAATTCGAAGTATCTGCAAACTTCATTCATATGAACCTGTCACAGTTAAGCAATGGATTACTCTCGAATGTATTCCTGAGTCAAGAACATCTTTGGTTTAGAGAGAAATGAATTACTTGTCTGTCCCTATCATTTTTTCTGGATAGCTTTCCTTCCTGTGGTCTATAAGACTATAATATATTTAGTCTCCTGACTATAATTTATTTAGTCTCCATGGTGCTTTCCTTCCTTTTGTATCCCGTTCCCGTCGTTTACGGTTACATCATTTAGAACACCATCTCTTGGTTGGTGCAGCTTTTGTGTTGTGGTGTTTCTTCAGTACCACTCATCAATTATATTCTTGAAAGTTTTTTGACATACAATGCAGGACAAAATGGTTGCATCTGCCCTAATGGCTAATTTTCACATGGCACCTACAAACAACTTGACCCCTTTTTCAATATTGATGCAAAGTCGAAACCAGCAGTGTCAAGTTCCCAAAGAAGGTTAGCCCCCATCTCTAACCTCTATTTGTTCTCTTTATGATCAGTTGTGGTGTTGTGCGTTTATGTTACATAAAAGGAAATATGTATTAAGACACCATGGCCTTATATCTGCAGTTCCCAAACAAATTGTCTGTTCAGATGAGCACATAAAAATGTACCAGAATCTCGAACTTTTGATGGAGTCTCAATTATGAGAGCAGGACAAAAACTGAATCTGGGTTTCTGTTTGTAGTAGTAATAATATAAAAGGAAAGTTGTATCTATGAAATTTTACAGCCTGTATCTATAGTAGTCACTTTCGAGTAAAACAATTATACATGTGTCTATAGGCCTCAGTTCATTTATTTATTGGTATAAAATTGTTGGCGGTTTGGCACTATCTCCTCATCTAGGAGGGCTACTACCTTGTCATCATCACATATTTACAAGCATTTCCTTTTAGATGCTCTGCCGTCCCATAAATCATCATCGCAATTTTGTAGGGGATAGATGGTGGCAACAAATAGCAAGAGTTCCACATGTTTTACTTACCTCCTTTGCGGTTGGCGTCAGCGCGAAGGCGGAGATTCCGGCGAGGTGTATGAGTATCTGCTCAAGCTGAGGCGAGTTGTGCTTAATTATTTTGTTCATCGCAAGAGGCTACCTGGTGCTAGAGCGCCCCGACTTCGTCCTCAGCACCACCACCCGCTTCTACCCCATCGTCCTGGGCATGGGTGAGGCCAAACTCTCGTCACATCTTCCAGCTTCACGTACCAGCAATTCACTGGTTATTTTTAGAGTGGATCTTGCTCCTGGTTAATTTTCCTGTAGTAGTGTATGTGTAGTGCATACAGTGCTTGTTGTTGGCTTCTAAAACATGCCTATGTACTGTTTTACATGTTCTTGTCAAACAAGATCAAGTTCCTGATGTAAATACCAGTTATATAAAAAGCAGTGATGATCACGTGGCTTGCTATGATGTCTCAATTTGGATGATTTACTCATCCCTAACAGTTATAAATTTGATTGGTGATGTGCGTCAGTTTATATTCTAGGTAAGAACAGATGCACTAAAAGTAGCATTAGAAGAATTATTGAGTGCCTCTAGTGCTATACCATTAGAGGCACTAATCAAAAGTGCCTCAAATGGTATAGCATTTGAGGCATTATTATGTGCCTCAAATGGTATAGCAATTGAGGCACAAATCAAAAGTGCCTCAAATGGTATAGCATTAGAGGCATTATTGAGTGCCCCAAATGGTATAGCATTAGAGGCACAAATCAAAAGTGCCTCAAATGGTATAGCATTAGAGGCATTATTGAGTGCCTCAAATGGTATACCATTGGAGGCACTAATCAAGAGTGCCTCAAATGCTATACCATTTGAGGCACTCAATAATGCCTCTAATGATCACCTATTAAGGCATTATTGAAAAATGCCACAAAAGACTTTTAGCTACACTAGTAAATGCAGCGCTTTTTTTTTTGCCTCAAAAAACAAATTGAGGCATTTTTTGGACTTTTGGAGGCATTAAGAAGTGCCTCCGATTCTAGGACGTGGTGTAGTGCCAAAGGACATGTGGACATCGTTATTGAATCAAAGCAGGGCAAGACGATGTGGTAGCCATGCCAACAGCGAGACATTCAGTTGAGCATGGTACAAGGATTGACCAAAAACAGAACATGACCGTCAGATCTAGATCTAGCGGTCCAGAACAATCAGCCGATCGCAATAATATGATCTCATTCACAATGGTATACTATTACAAAGATAAATGAACAGCGTGGACAGTCGCTGACGCGATGGTACCATGCATACATACTATGCGAGTGGATAATGCAGAGGGGGTTTATTGATCTCGACACAGAGACGACGACGAGACGGTACGGCACGATAAGGGACCGGCGGTACGAGAACATCTTACAGGACGGGACACCTCAACTGTAGTAGCTTTACACGCGAATCAACATAATATAATAATAATAAAGAATATAATTTAGGCAGGGCTATTCTTCGTCACTGGCGAGCGAACAGGCAGCAGATCAAGGACTGGGACACATTGTCTGACGGGCGTTGTTGAGGTGGTTGGACGTTTCTCACCAGCAAAGGAATCCCCAGTGTAGGGGATCCAAGGAATCCTGCCAATGAAAAAACCGATCTCTGTTAGTTAGTTAGCCTCTCGGATGCTGTACGTCCATGCATGATGCGTAGCTGCATACAAGCTGAATTGGGACAACTTCAACTACTCCCTCCGATCTATATTAGTGGGCACAACTTTGTCTAGATACACATGTATCTAGTCTAAATACTTAACTAGATACATATGAATTTAGACAAAGCTATGCCTACTAATATGGATCGGAGGGAGTACTATTATTACGGCACCGACACATGGTAACAGAAATCAAGATTATGGAAGAGTCGGTACATATATCGTGAGAATGTTTGCTTCCGTGGTTTAGGTCCACCGTAGTTTCAGCACATTCATAAGCTTACACTGCCCAGCTGCCTGTCTGCTCATGCTTGTCCAGTTGCAGGCTTGCCGTGATTTGAGCACGGAACTGGACAGCACCATGTGCTCATTTTGCCTAGGAAAGCTCCGGGACATGGTGGAAAGGGCATGCCTGTTAGTGCTACCCCATGCCTTCTACTCCCTCCGTTCCAAATTACTTGACTTGGGTTTATCCAAATACGGATGTATCCAAATACGGACTTGGGTTTATCCAAATACGGATGTATCCAAATACGGATGCTATATCCGTATTTGGATACATCCGTATTTGGACAAACCCAAGTCAAGTAATTTGGAACGGAGGGAGTAGTTTCTAGTTCCCAGGTGTTCCTTGGACTTTTGTCACTCTTCCCACCAGAGGAAGTCCCATGGCAGGATTCAGAGATCACATGAATATGTGGTGCGCGGGAAGCTAGTTACCAAAATGACTTTCCATAAAAGAAGTACTACTTTTGAACGACGTCATCTTCCTGACCAGTTGCATTTCAAACCAATGAGCACTCAAACCTACATAATTCTTTCTACCTGAACTATCATCAGTTTCGTCGTAGGATTATTTCCGTGAATAATTGTGTTATTTTCATTTTCCCCACTAACCCCCTTGCCACCAAACACACTTACGTTTCACTCACCTTACTGAAGTTGATAAAATTGACATTCTCTATTTCCCACTGAAATGTCGCCACAGGCAAGTCCATTTTCTATATTTCAAATGTTATTGGTAGATAATGACTAATCTTCGAACCCATCAACAAACCTATATTTGACCAGGGGACCCAATCTACACTAAAACTCCGCAAAAACAGCACAATTAATTATAAAATGCTGGGATCCAAGGAAAAGATCTAAGAAACCATCGACAAGACACCAGGCATGTTTGGTTCACATCACTGCTATACAATTCAAAAGACGGATGAAACAAATTGCAGGTAGTAGATTACCAGATAGAGAAAACAAACTTGTCCGCGATCCTAGGCCTCAATGAGTGGAGGTCCCTCCGCAGTAGCGCGTCCATTGAGCTGCTCTGGGTGAATCTTCTTCCCCAACATCTTCCTCATGACCTACTTATTTCCACAGGTGACCAATAAAAACAGATGATGACAAGTTAGTGATTGTTTATTATCCAGATATGCTCCGGAAAAAAGAATGATCAATATATAAAACACTGTCTGTGCAGTAAAGTGGTAAATTTGAACTATTTCTGGGTTAGTTGCAACACGACAAGCGTGAATTTGCGGGTTCTGGAATCATTTGTGAACTGGCTCATTTCCACACTCTACATACTGTTATCGTATGAGTGTTAGTAGTTCTGGTAAAAATGAAAGAATGTTGGTGGGCGGAGCAGAAAAACTAAAGTCAATGTTTCCATAAAATGAGCGTAGTTGCAACATGTATAAGATAGAGACGAAGAAAGCCATACTCGACTTAATTTTCTTGTAGCCTTCAGTGGATCTGGCATTGGCTTTGTTGGCTTCTTTTGATGTGTCTTTTCCATGCACAATGTAGGCCTTGAAGTCGATGCCCCAGCAATTATGACGGTCTTCTGGCAACTTTTCTCCCCTGTATCACTTGATGAGAATTTTTCTGCTGCAAATAGATCAGCAAGAGTAGTTCTCACTTTGTCCACCTTCTCTACCATCAGAAGTGGTTGCTCCTGCATTTTAGCGACATCCTCCACTTCAACTTCACACGTCAGGATTTCTTCCTTTACAGAACATGTGAAGTGGTATTCTTTCGTCGATGATGAACGCATCTTGGCAGGTTCAACAACAAGTTCTGGTTCACTTGGTGTTGTAGCCAATGTGTCGTCTTTGTCCCCACCCTTTTCCTCTTCCCCACTCTTTTCCTCTACGTACTTCTCTTGCTCCTTTTCTCTATCCATGATGACGAACTCATGTTCATGGCAGGCCTCAGGGCAAAGGGAGCTCACGTTGTGGCCAAGCGTGCCAATCGCAAGTATGCCGTTAAGCAGCACATCACGGAGGAGCAGGGCTTCAGTGTCTTGCTCAGCCACACTCTCACGCACAGAGTCTTCCTTCTCCATGGCTGCTCCATTCAAAACAGAAGAAAACGTTGTCAACATAAGAAAAAGAACTGCATGATCCCATAAGTTCCTGACATGCTTACCCTTATTTTCATTAATGGTGCAGTACTCAACATTAGAATGCATCTTCCGATTCAGCCAACTGAACACCTGGTGATGTCATAAGAAGACGTAGATCATTAGCAATAATACCCAATACAAGAACAGTGATTGGAATCTTACATGCAGTTCAAGAGGGGCAGAAACTGCAAAGAACTGTACTTTGCAGCATACACTATACACCGACAAATGGTGCATCAGCACGAATTAATTGTATACCTTTAGGGCCATCTCTCTAGAGCCAATCTGGAGTCAGAAGTGAAAGCCAGACAGTATCTCAGATCCTCAAATGCAAGGCATGGTTTTATACTAACATACTAGTCTCATAATTGAATGGTCCAGGAGACAAAAGAATGGACTTTTGGTTGCAACTGGTTGGCTTGACTTGCGTGAAGTAAATTCTTTCACTGAGATACGCACACTTGTGGCACTCTCACGGTAACCAAAGGTCAGTTCAACTAATCACAACAGGTGTGAATGATTCGAGATAATCCAACCACCAAACTGTGGCACAGTGCATGTGCATACTGGGCCCCTAATGAAAGAATCGATCAGACCTAATTGGCCTAATCGGCCCCTGATATCATGCAAGCTTCTAAGGAAGTAGTTATCTAAGGGTCATGGCATGGACTGAGTAGGTGAGCTTCTCACAGACAGGACTAGACAAGTATAGTCCTTATTCTTTAACAGCTGATCAAGTCCAGATTTGTTCATATTTTCAAGAAATTGAAATTAATTAGTTAGTCATTTACTTGACATCTGTACAAATAATGTCATCTTCTAACTTTTCAAAGAGATGTAGTTTTCATCTTCATGCACTTTGTTCATATTTAAGGAATCCTGCAAGTTGCAATGCCAAGAGCAGCAACATGCAGATGCTTTCACTTGGGCTTTGATGTATGGTGTGCTTGAGAATTGTTTATAGAGCAGTAGCCACTAACAATGGGCTGTGATGGCCCAAGCAGTTAGAGACTGGTAAGTGGTAACAGGCAGAAAGCCTGCACGTTGGCAATCAACAGCAACTTAATATGGGATTTGAGGGCACAAACAAGTAGGAAGGCCCAATGTAAATCTGCATAGGTAGCTAATGGTTGGTAGATACAGACATGCAGTTTGTGGGCAAAAGTTCAGTCGCGGGTCCCCAGCATTCTGCTTGATTTTTTAAACTAATAGTACGGTTACAGACTGCTCATGTCCGAACTTTTAGTAGTCAATACTATTTTATTCTGCTATCTTTGTAACAATTTCTGACTTACGCAGCATGTATAAATTTTGCACACAACTTGAATGGCACAAAAATAACAATCCCCCCCCCCCCACACACACCCCCCCATCCCTGTAGACTAATTAATGTTAATTTTTGCTGACGTTTTTTGTGCCACTTTCACAATCTGTTTGTCGTATCAATGCAATCATGCTCTACGAACTGAGATGTATTCTTATTATTAACATAAGAAAATCGAGAAAAATATTTGCAAAAGATTGGGAAAATTGTCTGCTGAAAAAGGCCAGAAAATTAGGAATCAGTTTTAGAAAAAGATTATTCTATATACAATAACAAGAAGCAAACATACAAGTGGTTTCATTAGTTCTCGCACCTCTAATCAGCTTCCCACATACAACGTATCCAACGATATTCTCACGACAGACCATGTGCTGCTGTTTGCTCCAAAACTAAGCGCTGGTCGACATTAAATAATCATACGTGCAATATAATACAATGTTGATCAGGTAATCATCGAAATAATACCACAAGAGAATATGAGAAGGTAACCTTGTCCAAATGACGGTTCTGAAGCGCTTTCCCTGCATAATCCCCCACCACTATCACCATCCAGTATGGAGCGGAGACCTCATGTCTTCTTCGCAATGCCAGCAAGCTCCAACTTTGAATGTTCAGGCTGCGTCCACGAGCCTTGATGGATGAAGAGAGCCCCAGGTGCATGTCGCCAAATCTTACAAGAGCAGAAACGTCTGTTCTGCAACCATCTGCCTACAGTGGCAACCTTCATGCGGACCCATATTTGTGATACAATAATATGTCACACAGTTCCATCCGGCTTGGCGCATTATGAAGGATTAGAATAATACTGTATCAAGTTTCAGCATAGTTCAGCAGCCAGTTGCTACACAGCAATCAAGAAACGTATGGAAGAACAGTAGTAGAAAAGTACTGTACAGAGAGGCAGAGAGCATTAATCAATGTAGAATACCAGATATACCCTACCGAAGAAAGATATCACACAATGTTGATTTTGATTTTGAGTCAGAATTTAGAAACAATTTATGGCGATCATAAGGAGTAAGGACTTCTCTCTGCATAACGATGAGGACCGATGCATGAACGTACCAGGTTGTGCAGCATTTTACAAAAGGCTGGTGCGGAACCCTGTGAAACAGACATTCCGAAGCCTCGATACAAGAGAAAATCAAAAGTTCCTCTGGGGGCGAAGAATAATGATATGGGAGGAAGCATCTGGGCCAGTCAATGATACAGGATGAACATATACAGAGGAAGCGAAATTCAAGCACACAGTGAATTTATGAATTATCTGTTTCATATAAGATTTTAGGAAACAGGACAAGATCCAGCTGTTGAACAGAAAGCATTATTTGATAAACTGAGGAAGCTTAATGATTGCACAGGGAAATATTGGCCATCATGAAACTAAGAAATCAGTAAATAACATATGATTAACAGAGTAACCATATCAGTGTTGATCTTACAGATTATTCACAGAATCTATTGTTTTCTGGTAGGGAATGGACTCAAAAATCTCATCTTAAAACAATAGTCCAGTGCAATAGCAGAAGGCAGAAATATAAAAATACTCCCAACCACACTAACTGCGCCATCAAGAGCAAGTGAAATCAACGCATCAGTGCTCAGCTCGAAAGACCTCCCAGATTCCAGCAAAGCAAGACCTGCAAACAATTCAGTTTCAGTAAACACTATAACCGCGATGAGGAATATTTGCTCGAAAGTTTTTAGACATGGCTTCATCTGGTTTTACCTCTGACAAAAGCGAATGCAGCAGCAGCTCCCGTTTTAAGTTGGATATTATCCAGATCTCTTCTAATGGCATACCGGAATGTGACTCCAAATAACGCACTACTTATGAGAACAACCGACGATCGAATAAACAGTTGGGATAAACTTTGAACTTCATAGGAAGATACGGGCAAACTAGCCAGAAGACCGATTACAGAGGAAACTGCCGCAGCTTTTAAAGATTCAATCCTCTCGCTATCCTCATCGATATCTTCACCTGACGTATTCCCAAAGCTTTGATCCTCAAGACTAGAAGTCAACGAACGCTGTGCTTCATTAATCATTTCTCTTGCCTTTTGCAATTCCTGCTGGGACTCTGCAATCTTGTTTATGTAATGCAGCATTATAAACACCGTATTACAAAGAACTGCACATGGAGCACCAAGCTAGAAAAAAACTCATGCGTCCTATTTCTATCGACGGAAAGGTATTCGATGATTAGAGAACTGTACTATCATATGAAGTTGATATCACAACTAACAATCATTTTTCCTTCATCATCGGACCACCTGAACATGGCACATGCCACTACAACCTTATGTTTGCTCGGAAGAAATGGAAACATCTCATTATCTCAGTTTACCAAACAAATCAGCATATTTCGAATAAGCTATATTTCCACAATGCCTCTCAAGCTGGATATACATAAAACAGCTTGATGAATCAAGCAGACCATATACATTCAAATTTACCGACTGTACTCATCTAGTGCTCGACAGGGTGTCTTGGAGACTTGAACCCCGAAAGGGTGGAAAAGTCTACCAATAGAATGCAATATGATGCCCCTCAGGCTTCTTAAGCCCTCTAGACTTAACGAGTTCCACAAATAGCAATTCTCTCGTCTGTGAGGACACAAAGCTCATGCAGTAAATCTCACATCCTCTGCCGCTGGTCTGCCTATTGCCGTCTGCGCGCATTACCTTCACAAATCACATACACCTAGAGTATAGTCCTATTGTTTGGCCAATTAGAGCGTACCATTCATCATTTCTCACGCTTCTCGACGCCGCATTTGCTCAGACACAAGAGCAGCAGCCACCAAACATCTCGGAGGGACACGGTAGACAGTACTACCATATGTCCATATCCACAGTGGCGTAGAATGGTGCCAGGATAAAGCAGCGGCGCACTGGCGGTGCCGGTACATGCTACGCATCGTGCACTGGGCGCTCGCGTAGGGGCCTGGGTGCACGCACAGTACGGATAGGCCAGGCCAGGCCAGGTCGCTCTCCCATGGCCAATTGGCCATGAGTGACCCACGCAATCACCGGTCGAGCCGAGCGGGCAAAGCGTCGAGCAGGTTACGTGCAGTATCAACTACCAAAGCCGTGGTTTATGATGGATGTCGCGTACGTACCTCGTCCCGGCGTCTCTCGAGGCGGCGGAGCTCCTCGCTGGCGAGCCGGGCCTCGGCCTCCTGGCGCTCGATGTCCGCGAGCGCGGCGCGGGCGAGCTCCACGCGGCGCTCGGCGGCGTCGACCCCTTCGAGCAGCGCCCGGTTCTCCTCGCGCCGCAGCAGCTCGTCCACCTTCGCCCCCACCGCAGAGCTCAGCCACTCCGCGCTGGGTGCGCCGTTGTCCGCGCCCTCGCCGGGAGCGCATCTCCCGCGGACGCCTCTGTAGCCCACGCGGCGGCGGCATGGCACGGCGACGAGGTGACGAGCGGGAAGGAGCGGGCGGAGGAGCGCGGCGTGTTGCATCGTGCCGTGGGTGTGTGTTTCGCGGCGGCCAGAGGCTATGCGGTTTGGATTGGGAGAGAACGGCGAGGAGCCGGCAGCAGCACTGGCGAGTGGGACCCAGATAAGCATAGTTGGCCATCAAAACAATGCTACAGTCTACACACAACACACCAGCAAATAAAATCAAACAAAAAAATTGTTCTGAGGCAAAATGCAAAGGTATGGCTCTAGAAGCACCAAAACTAGAAATACATAAATTTTGAACTGGGAACATGGTTTCAATTTATTCGTTACCCATTTTGGAACTGGGAACAAGGTATGGCTCTAGAAGCACCAAAGCACGTTTGTGATGGGAGATTATGTAGGGACGTTTTCGCAAAAATAGAAAACGCCACATGTCAGCTACATATTGATTTTGTACCGGTTTGCACCCAAATGACAAGTTTTTGGACCACCTGATCACAGATTGCAAGTTTGTGTACCAAATTGCACCCACCAGACAAGTTTATGTATGTCCATTGCAATTACTCCCTCCGTTCTAAATTCCCACAAGAGGAAATACAGCAAATATATAGTACATCTGCATAGTAGATAGTATGTCCAGGATTGCTTGGAATGCAGGAGTTCCACAGGAAACAGTTCAATTCCCACAAGATCAGAAGGGAAAATAATTCAAATGGGCCCTAAAACTTCGACAACAGACATACAACATGGACATACAGTTGTTACAGGAATTGGCAGGGCATTGTGTTTCTCTTCATACTCTGTTGTTCCTCTGTAGCACCACATATCAGCAAACAGGAAAGCAGAAGCAAGAAAAGACCCCGGAACGAGACTATCTATCGCCAGGTTTATCACCATCCTGCGAGACCTTCAGCGGCAGCATACTTGGTGGCATTCAGCAACGACCCATTTGGGCGCAGCTGGTTAGGATCAGCGGCCTGTAACTCAATGATGCAAGCAGGGTTTAGCTTGTAGTAGTAGAGTTTATGATTCAAATATATTCGGTCATGAATATAACTTCTGACTTTAGGAGTACAAAACAAACATATAAACGGTAGTTATTTATGCCATTTGACGTGCGATGATGACTGGCCTTATTCTTGCTGTAAAAGAATTACTGGGACAACGCTAGATGATTTACGCGATTATCTTTACTACTCCCTTCGTTCAGGACTAGATACAGACCGAAATGAGTGAATCTACAACTGAAACACATCTGGATACATGCATTTTTTAAAAACCTAAAACATCTTATAATAGTGAACAGAGGGAGTATTAAAGAGTTACTGGTTCATCCCACTCCTCTTTCTACCCCCTCCCCATTCAGCCCATCCCCCTCCTCCCAAACTAGGCAACTTGAGACATGTGGGTCTTTTAAGATCCTACATGCCCCCTTCCCTAAAAACTTGATCACCTACCCCATGTAAAAAGGAAACAATTTTTTGACAAACCTGGTCTTTCCTATATTACATATTATGTTGCTTCACCGTTACACATGGCAACAACTAGTAACACGTGGCCCATGCCGCATGCGACGCGAGACCCAGAGCAGCAGGGTGTGAGCCAAATGGCGTTCACTCATTGGTACATAGATTTATCCCTCGCTAAATGTGTGATCGTTTAAGTATTTATCCAGGTGCACCTTCCATTCGTGCATTCATCAGGTCGATGTACTCACGGTGAGGAGCACCAGGCCGCCAGATCGAGTCAAATCACAGGAGGCAGCTGCAACACTGGAATGGAACCGAACAGAGCTTTATGCACCTTTTTTAGTCTGTTCAAATACTTGTTCTCAAACCGTACGGCTTCAGGGCTAGCCAGCTAGGATTTTTAATCGAGTTAGTAATTAGATTAATGGAACACAGAACTGAAATTTCTTTGGACGATAGTTAATAGCTTTGAAACCATAAAAGAATATATGATAGAAATTGTACATCGTGTACAAAAGGAACTCTAGGCGTGACGTTCTGGTGGACGCCTGATCAAGTGACGTCGTATGTATTGCATGGAGCCGAGCGCTTGCACGATGTCATGGATAGTGATGGATGCTTCGCGCAGGGCACTGTCACAGCACATCCGCGCTATACTGCAGCCCCTATGGAAAATTATTTTATTTTTAACTTGTCGAGAAAAAACTTGACATATGCTCCAGTCCAGTGTACGAGCAATCCCGGTATAAGCCTGGACCTCACTAGATGTATAAGCCTCGGACCTCACTAGATCGATGAGAATTTGTCTAATTGACATCACCTACCGTAGACTTGTCACTTTGCCGGACATAGAGGTACATTTTTATAGATTAACCAGGTATCTCGCGGTGCTACTATTGCGGCAATTTCAAATATGGCAAGAAAGAGGATAAATAAGCTTCAGAGTTCAGACAGATTGCATGTCTGCAACAGATTGCATAACACCCAAGTTAATATTTCCTGCATTTACGAAAGTATTACTAGTTCCTATGATCAAAATTCAACAAGTGTGTTATGTACTTATGTTATTGTTCTCTACCTCAACCAAGATAAGAGTTAACTGGCACAAAGAAGATCTCCATGAAGTGTCTTGTATACAGAATTGACATGGTAAATTTCAGCAGCAGCAAGCTCAGGGATCAAAATTACCTTTGTTTCATGTTAGCATCAGAAGTTCTTCGGTGTTCTGGGTAACCTTCCTCAGGCTGGCATCAAGCTGGGGAACACCCAAACGGGAGGTCTGAGAGGTGAATCGCTGTTCAGGGGTGGCGCGCCCGCATATTCGGCATAGCGGACATCACAAGTTCCATTAACCAAGGAATACTCGTACCATTCCCCTAATCGACGTCCAGCTGCATATATGCAATCACCTCGAACCTCAGGGACATCTGGACCGACACAAGCCGCGAATCCATTGAAACCAAGAAACAATGTTCGTCCACCCAAGCTTGTTATCGCCACCCACTTTCCCTCGACGGAAACCCATCGGAAAACGCAGTACACAAGCGTCTCCGCGTGCTCCTCACTGATAAGCAACACCTCGCCGTCGCACTCCCCGAGCATGAACCTCTCTCCCACCGGCCTGTTCTCCTCGTCATACTCTCCTCCGAGAAATGACAGCTCCAGTGAACTTTCTGACAGCTCGAGAATGGCAAGACGGAGGCCAACCAGCGCGTAGAGGGTCCCACCGACGAAGATCAAATCGTCGAACACGTGGGGCGCATCGGCGTCGGCCACACGCCAGAGCGCGTCCCCAGGGCGGCAGTGCTGGACGGTCCGCCTGCCGGGCAGGAAGAGCACGGCGAGGAGGTCGTCAGAGAGGATGACGCGGGAGAAGGGGGCGGGGACCTTGGGGAGGCGCTGCTGCTCGCCGGTGAAGAGGTGGAGGAGTAGGAGCCTCGGGGGGTACTGGGCGGCGGCGGTGGTGGCGGTGACGAGGAAGCCGTGCGCGTAGAGGAGGGTGTGGCGGGAGGGGGGCAGGTGGTGGCCCCAGGGGAGGCGGAACCGGTGGAGGCGGCGGAGGCGGGGGTGGAAGAGCGCCTCGGCGAAGGACGGGTAGAGGGAGACGAGGAGGAGCGGGGCCTGGGCGGCGAGGAGGGGGCGGGACGCCGGGAGCAGGGCGCGGTAGGCGCGGCAGGATGCGCGGAGGGAGAAGAAATCCTCCAGGGAGGTGAGGCGACGGGCGATGTCCGGAAGGAGGTCCAGCGGAAGGGACGGGGTGTCGGCTGAGGCCGCGGGGGACGACGAAGAGGAGGCGCCGGCCGCCGGCGCGTGGTGACGCCGACGCTTCTCCGTCGCCATTTCTCCTGTCTTTTTTTCAGTTTTTTCTTCTTCTTTCTGGTGTGATCCTGTCTAATTGACCGGGAGTAGGAAATAGCGAAGATTCTCCGCACCGTCCAATTATCATGGGCTGTGAGCCCGCAGCCCATGGCTCGTGTCATGCCGATATTACTCTTACTCCTTTCCTAATAATTATAAAATGTTTTTAGATATTTCAGCGGGGGACTAAATACGGACGAAAATGGGTGAATGCACAGACTAAAACGTGTCTAGATACGTGCGAATCTGAAACAAATTAAAACATCTTATATTTAGCAACGGAGGGAGTACTATTTTGTAATATGAAGTACAGTAGTAATTATGATATTTTGGTACTCGATTATCAAATAGAAAAAAAATCATGGGTACAAACTCAGCTAAACTCCATACGACGCTAAATAGCTCCGTGCTGCTCTCATGAAAAACTAGACACGGTGGATTTCAAAAATAATAAGTCAATCAAAAGCCACACTTTTCACTGAAGAGACAGCATAGTTCTGAAGCAAAAATCACATGACTTACATTTGAAGGAAGTAAAAGCATAATGTTGGTCCTTCTTACAGTGCGAGTGATAGAGCCAAAAATGTAATGCTGCTCAAGTAGCACAGGTTATGACTTCCCTTCCGAACCGCCGGAGGCATCGGAACTGAGGATGACGCACGGGAACCAATACCTACGCTTGGCGTCGATGTGTCCATCGTCGATCATAGCAAGTCCCTCCTGGTGGCGCAACAAAGTTTCATGGGTTAGAAATTGACGATGCTATACACATGGCGAAGAATTTAATGGCAAACTCTAATCCGAGCATTAACGTGTCCGTGGCTGGGCATGCATATTGCTCCACAAAATCACACTGTCTGTCCAGTGTGAATATAACAGAGTTCATCGCATAAAATTGAATTTATTTTCTTTTGGCACAAGAATGGATCATGTACATTGCTGCCTTAAAGAGGAAATCAAGAGGAGTTATTTACCTTCAGTAAAGTTTCAAGGGCATCGATTGCACGGCCACTTGCCCATGAGAACTCCTTCTCAACTTGTTCTACGGTGACATACCCTTTAGACTGCATGTGAATGATGTTATAACTATAGTAGTACTATAGATTACAGTTCATGAGGGTTCGCGACTTCAAAGAATGAAAGCTTCCATCAAACCAAGTCTGTCTAGCTCGTAATTGAAAAAGATTGTACTGTAAAGCACACAAACCTGAGCTAGCTCAAGTATCCCATTGTGATCTTTATTCAATTCGGTTGGAACTGATCGCACAAGCTTCTTCTTCCCAACAGAAAATACTTCAAAACCACTACCAAGGACCTGCAGGTTCACAAATGGGGATTGGAAGAACCAGAAATTTATCAAAGTGCATCAACTAATAGGATACTGAACTAGGAATAGGATTGTCCACTAATTGAAATGCAAACAATAAAATGATGTGAAGCATCAATTCTAAAATCCAATCATGTGATTCAACAATACAAACTTACAAAACTTACCTTCAGCTTACTTATAGCACGCAAACAGTCATCTGCCGATACTGATCCAAGATCAGTTTTTCTCTTCTGGCAGAGAAGTTTGCGAAGTTCTAGCAAGTCAATCAAACCACCATGAAGCGATCTGGTTGCTATGCATATGTCAACGATTTGAACACCTGCGACAGTAGACATGCATGTTATGGAGAGCACATAAGGTATAAAAGAAACTTACAAGATCCAGAGAACATCATATGAAACTTAAACTATACTAACCCAATTCATAGTAGAAATCACCAATGCCTAGGAGCTCTGCCCAAACTCCTTTATTAGATGCCAGTGGGTCTACTCCAACTTTTGCACACATTTCATGAAACTGCTGTCTAAATACCGAATTTTTACGGATGTCACTCTGCACTACCACAATGTTTACATGTCATTAGCAGAGGTAACAGAAATATGCTTTGCCATTTAAAATTTATCCTTATATGTTGTAGCATGGGGAAAATAATGTAAATATCATAACACAGGAACTAGATGCCATCAGAAGAGTGAAATCTAGAACTGTCAGCTAACACAAGAATTAGCAATCATTTGACACCTACGGATGATACGAAATGAAGTAGAGCATCCATACATGTGTTTTAGCATATGACTAGGTTTTACTTGGTTTGATAAGGAGCTGTTTAATACTGATCAATTGGCCCAAACTAGGGGTAATATATGTCACCAATATGGTAGAAAACAACAACCGAGACTGCTAGCATGGCATCTCACAAAATTTCGCATAAACCATAATGCGATAATAATCCATAAGGGCTTCATATAGCTTTCTAAAGCTACAACAAAAGTTTGAAGATGCTAATTTGATAAGGCTGTGCCATGGTGGAAAAATAAATTAAAAGGTCTATTTTTTTCGTTGACATCTTTCTCGGTCATAGAATATCAATCACACATTCACACCAGAGTATATCTGAGTTATTCCACATGCACAGAAGAAATTCACAACAGCAAACTATGGTTGCTGGGTCCTGCACTTAAAACCAAATTAGCTGAACCTTACTCAGTTTTGGGTATATGCTGGGCCATGTGCACTTCAAAGCAAATTAGGTACCCTTCATCAAATTTTGACTGACAACTTTAATTCACATAGAAGCAGTAACTAGACTGTTTTTAGGTTTGCCAAAAATAGCCATTCCATTTGATATTGTAAGAATCCAATAGGTAGCTGGCTGATACAATCTAACCCCATGGTCGATGTCATTATTATCGTATCCCAATTTCCACAGGTAGGTCGGACAAGTAGTTATATCATGTCAATTCACTCTAAGTAGCATCAGCAATTTTTCCCCTCCACTTCAGGCATGCAAAACAAAAATACATGGAGCAGCGAATCACCTTATGCTTGCGAGCAAATTCCTCGAGCTGCGACCTGAAGGTCGCGAGCTGCTCCTGCATCACATCCGTCCTGACCTTGGCGACATTCTCCCCGACCAGCCGGAATTTGTCCTAAAAGCACCAAACACACGCATCCTAGGATCCAGGCGTACACGTCTTGTAAGCTGACTAGTGGAGAATTGCACGCACGCGAGTCGCCGCCGCGTTCTGCAAGCCGGCGATCCCCGGCCGCCGCCTCATGCTTCCTCCCCCAGTCGCGCTCTTCTGCCCGGTGTCCCGGAGGCGGTTGGCCGACTGAAGGTGGGAGGTTGGATATTGTTGGGTCCTAAGCGCGGGCCGGCGGGGTGGGATGGGAGGAGCAGGGGCGTGCGGAGGGATGCCGACGAGGGCGAGGGAAGGGTAGGTGACCTGGCGGTGGAGGGGCGAGCTGCGATGACCGGTGGCGGAGACGGGACTCGGGAGGCCGGCCGACGGCGAGGGGGGGTCAACGAAGGAAGATGGGCTGGGCTGGGCTGGGCCGATGGCGGGTGGCACGGAAGGAATGAGTAAAAAGGAATTTGGGCTCCATACGAAGGGGTGTTGGACATGTGTCTGACACAATAGGTTCCTGCCCAGCGGCGCACCCCAAACCAACCCCTCAAATGTATTTTTTATCATTTCTATCTAACTTCTAAAAAACTTTATTGCAAAGTTCAATAGTAATTTAAATGTAGAAAATATATAAATTATTATAACAATTCAAATTCAAAATTTTCAAGTTTCCAAAAACAACACATGGAAATCAAACCTGCTCTGGTTGAACTACGTTGTTTGCTTTGATCGTCCATAAGTGCATCACGAGGTCATTTTGCAGGTGCTCGTGTGTTGTTTCATCACGAATTTACCGATGCATGGAAAGAAATTCAGAAAACCTGGCCAGCACTAAATTGTATCCAGCATAGTATAACTTATCATAAACTATAATGTGCGTTTTTGGATTATGATCTGTGTTTTGGCCCGAGTTTTGTTATTCTTGGTGACCGATGCAACAAGATTACTATTTTTTGTGTCAAAATAAGTAACTCGTTGCAACTGGGTTATAAATATTCTAATGGTTTCATACTAATCATATCAAGCATGTAATTTTAAAATTCTTGCGCTCAAAAAACACGTTATGAAATAGTATTATGCCTTTGGTCAAAACTTGATAATAGTGCCTGATCTGCACAAGAATTATAACATGCTCAACATGATTGGTCTGGAATCATTATAGAATATTTATACACCGTCGCAACACACGGGTAATTACCAAGTTGATTAAATGAACCATCCGAGACTCTGTACCGTAGCATGGTAATATTCTACCGGTACGAGCAAATTTAATAGGAAAGGCTCATTACCATATGACTTGCTTGGAACAAAAGCGAGCCATGGACATGTACATAGGGCCCGTCAAACAATGTTTTTAAAACCCAACAGAAATCATCAAACCATATTTAGTACTACGAAATAGTTAGTATGCACATTCTAGAAATGTACAAGTAGTGTATATTCTATAGTCAAACATTGTAGGAAATACATTTGTACATGCACAGGTGGGTATATCATCTATATTGTCTGTCTACCGTAAGAAAATTTTGTTTTATAATCAAACCCAATTTTATATAACTCGTTGTGAGGACAAAGAGTTCCACGATGACACATGTCCTATCAACTCTATCGTTGAATATGACAAATCCAGATGTGTTGTAGCTTGTTGGGCCTAAACTTCTGGCATGAAATGAATCTTTTACGATGGTACCTTCGGTGCAATTATCTAACAAGTCTGGCATGTTTACATGGGCGCTACACGAGAATGAAAATAGCCCACTCAACTCAATTATGGAGTTCTTTTGTGAACTCATATGCATCCTATATTTTTTACCTCTTCAGAACAAGTTTTTTCATTTTTTTTGGGTAAATAATTATTCTTAAAAAACATGTACTCGAAATGAATTGGCAAGTAAACCGGGTTTGTTGATTTTTAGACAAACATCATTGAATCAAAGAGAAGAACCCCAACTTCGTATAACCTAGAAGATAGATGATTGAAATAGTTGGTGATCAACGTTTTACTCACAATTTTTTATTCCGTATGTCAAAAACATCATAGTTGTAGAATCTATCATGGCCAAAGGCATTTGCCTCATTGCTTGGATTTCTTTGATATGTTTTTTCTCACAATATACCCATCTCAAGAACCGTGGAAATTGTTTTTGTTACTTTTGCTAAACAAGTCACACTGGTTTTTAATTCAGTATTCCTAGTTCCGAGAGGCAAACCAGTGTGGCACATTTAGCGACCCTCAACCCCTCATCCTAAAAATATATTATTTATTGCTATATCTACCTAAATTTTAATCATTAGAAGTAGGAATCTTATTTATACTGAACTTTTTTATTTTTCTAATCTATTATCTTAAAATGTTCCATTTTGTATTATACCTAATGAAATTAACCACATGCATACATTAAGAAACAATATTTTTATTGTACTGTTCTAACCTCTACGTGGAATACATTTTCACTTAAAATTAAATTAGTTATTGCAACAAAATGTTTTTAGTTTTTGTTTTATGGACAATGCTCTTAACAACCCGCTGATTTAGCTAAGTAGTAAATAGCGAGAAAATAGAAGAACAAAACTCACATCTCTCTATAGATCAATGAGTGTGCTTTAGATGAACTGTGGGTATACATACGTGTTTATATTTTATTTCCATGGCTTTAACAATATTTTGATAGAACTTTCCAGACGACATGATTGACTACCGTAGGTAAAGTTATAGAGTAAATAAGCTGCCTAGGAGAAAGTTGCTTGTAGTTTTTGTTTTTTCAAGTGAACATCCGACCGGAAGTAAATAGGCGAGATTTGCTGGATTAAATGATTGTTTTGTTTTTCTTTACCTCCTCTTTCCTCACCAAGTCTCCGAAATCAGTTACTAGATCGATCAGTCGCCCCATTCAAGTCGCCATGTTTCACTTCCTTTTATACGTGTTTACACTATGGTTTCCTTTAAATTTTTGCAGTAAAGCGCATCAACTCGCGCCACCAGTAATTAAATCATCTACCTCGTGAAAATGAGCATGAGTCAGATGCAAGTGCGATGCGGCACTACTGCATACCATTGATGCGGAAATGACCGCCGGAATCCGACGGCAAGCACCTCACGGGGCTCCAGCCTAGCCAGATCTAGGCTGTCGCATTCCCCACACTGTCGACACTGGGTCACTCGCTCAGTCTCGGGCTCTCGGCACGTGAGAAGTCACACGACACTGGGTCACTCGCACAGTCGCATTCCCCACACTCTCGACGTTTTCCTGGCCGCCGCCGCCGGTCTCATCAGTCGCAGATCCCCCAACCACCAGCAAGCCGGCGCCGCCAATCGGCCACCGCCGAGGCCACATGGCCGCCTCCGCCGCCGCCGCCACGTCCCTCTCCCACCACCTCCTCGCGCCCAAACCCAAACCCAGAACCCCACCCCGCCTCTCCCTCCTCCCCGCAAGCCCTCCCGCGCCGCCAGCGCCGCCGCGGCCTCCGACTTCCTCGCCCCGGTCCCCTCCCTTAAGTCCCGGCTGGCCGCCGGCGACACCCTCTACGGCCTCTTCCTCCTCTCATTCGATCCGACCCTCGCCGAGATCGCGGGACTTGCCGGCTACGACTACGTGGTCGTCGACATGGAGCACGGCCCCGGCGGCATCCTGGAGGCCCTCGCCTGCCTCCGCGCTCTCGACGCCGCCCGCACCCCCGCCGTCCTCCGCCTCCCGGAGGCCTGCCCCGTCTGGGCGAAGAAGGCGCTCGACCTCGGCCCCGCGGGCCTCATGCTCCCGGCCGTCGAGTCCCCCGCCGCCGCCGCGGAGGCCGTCTCGTACTGCCGGTACCCGCCCCGCGGCGTCCGTGGCGCCGCCTACCCGATCGTCCGCGCGTCGGCGTACGGCCTAGACGACTCCTACGTCTCCCGCTGCGAGGATGACATGCTCATCATCTGCCAGGTCGAGACCGCCGCTGGCGTCGCGGAGGTCGACGCCATCGCCGCCGTCGAAGGGGTCGACGTCGTCCAGATGGGCCCGCTCGACCTGTCAGCTAGCATGGGATACCTGTGGGATCCCGGAACAGGAAGGTGCGAGCGACGCTGAGGGAGGCCGAGAAGAAGGTGCTGGAGGCCAGGAAGAAGAACGCGGCTTACTTGGGTGGCTTTGCGATGCCCAACGACCCACCGGAGCAGCTCAAGCTGAGGGGGTACCATATGGTTGCCGGGGCAGTGGACATTGGGTTGTTCCGGAAGGCGGCATTGGAGGATGTCAAGCGGTTCAAGGAGGCGTCAATGGAGATCGGCGAAGATGACAGTGAGGAGGATGAGAAGGAAGATGGATACTGGAGTGAGTGAGCACCGAGCTTAAGCTCGTCGGGAAACCGGTGATGGTTTCTTTTGTTTGTGTTCTGAACTGAAACTTCAGGGCTTCATTTTCTGCCGTTTAGTGTACTCTCGTTTAGTTGATGATTTCGTTTTCACGAAGCAATCTGTTTGGGCACCTTTTGTGTTCCTAGTTGTAGGTGGTAACTGGTGAGTTAATAAAGTGTTGGGTTTACTAATATGCTGTTGTATCATTTTGTTTCATCTTATTTTGCGTATTCAGAAAAGCTAGAAATTTGTTTGAGTCAAACACCAGAAACTACTCATGGTAAGAGAAAAGCAGTAGTAAGTTTATCCGACTGTTCCAGTAGCACTGACTGTTCCAGCTCTCATGCACACAAGCGAAAGATTACAACAGCGCGATAGAATTGATACAGAACAGGTTATGACTTCCCTTCAGAACAATCTAAAGAGAGCTGTTCTCCACGAAAAACGGGTATTAAATGAGCTGTTCTTCAAAAAGAGCGCTACAAAAATGTTACTGGTATCCAATAAACACAAGTTCTTTAGAAGAAATCTAAAGAGATCTATTCTTCTTCAGAAGAAAAAAGTATAAAAAGGAGTTGTTCTTCAGAAAAAGAAGAGCTAGACTCCACGAATTTCACAAAATATAAAATTCGTCAGACTACACACATCGTCATTAACTTGAGAAATCCACCAAAATTCTAAAGCAAGAATCGCACGATTTACATTTGCACATACTACAAGCATAATGTTCTTCCTTACACATGATATAGTCGTGCGAGCGGTTCAGCCAAAAATGTAATGCTCCAGTAGCACTGACGGTTCCAGCTCTCGTGAACACAAAGTGAAAGATTACAACAGTGGGATGGAATTCATTCAGAACATGTTATGACTTCCCTTCGGAACCACCAGTGGCATCGGAACTGAGGGTGACACACGGGAACCAATATCTACGCTTGCCGTCCCTGTGTCCATCGTCATCATAGCAAGTCCCTCCTGGTTGTGCAGCAAAGTTTCATGGGTTAGAATTGACGATGTTATACATGTGGCGAAGTATTTACTGACAAATTCTAATCTCAGCACAAAAGTGTCCACAGGCTCCACAAAATCACAGTGTCGGTCTTGGTCAAATGTAAATATTTCAGAGTTCATCACACAAAACTGAATTTGTTTTCTTTTGGCACGAGAATGGACCACGTAGATTGCTACCTTAAAGAGGGAACCAGAGGAGTTATTTACCTTCAGTAAAGTTTCGAGGGCGTCGATTGCACGGCCACTTGCCCATGAGAACTCCTTCTCACTTGTTCTACGGTGACATAGCCTTTAGACTGCATGTGAATGATGTTAGAAATAGAGTATTATGTTATATATTACAGTTTATATGCACGTTCACAACTTGAAAGCTCGTAACTGAAAAAGCTTGTACTGCAAAATTGTGTCAAAAGCACAAACCTGAGCTAGCTCAAGTATCCCATTGTGATCTTTATTCAATTCGGTTGGAACTGATCGCACAAGCTTTTTCTTCCCAACAGAAAATACTTCAAAACCACTGCCAAGGACCTGCAGGTTCACAAATAGGGATTAGAAGACCAGCAATTTATCCAAGTGCATCAACTAACAGTGCACTAAGCTATAGAATTGTCATCTAATTAAAATGCAAACAATAAAAATGATGTGAAGCATCAATTCTAAAATCCCAGACATGTGATTCAACAATATAAGCTTACAAAACTTACCTTCAGCTTACTTATGGCACGTAAACAGTCATCTGCCGATAATGATCCAAGATCAGTTTTTCTCTTCTGGCAGAGAAGTTTGCGAAGTTCTAGCAAGTCGATCAAACCACCATTAAGCGATCTGGTTGCTATGCATATGTCACAATTTGAACACCTGCCACAGTAGACATGGATGTTATGGAGAGTAGAGCACATATGGTACACGAGAAAGTTACAAAGATCTAGAGAACATTAAAAGGGAACTTAAAGTATACTAACCCAATTCATATAGAAGTCACCAATCCCTAGGAGCTCCGCCCAAACTCCTTTATTAGATGCCAGTGGATCTACTCCAACTTTGGCACACATTTCATGAAACTGCTGTCTAAATACTGAATTTTTACGGATGTCACTCTGCACTAGCCAGATGCATACATAACATTAGCAGAGGTTACTGAAATATGCTTTGCCATTTGAAATTTATTCTTATCTCTTCTCTATTTTTTTTTATTCTTATCTGTTGTAGCATATGGGGATAATAATGCAAATACGAACACAAGGTTATTAGATGCCATGAGAAGAGTGAGATCTACAACAATCAGCTATCATAAAATTGGCAATCAATTGACACTAAATGCCAAATGATACGAAATGATGTGCAACATCGAGACAGGTGTTCTGGCATAACACTAGGTTTTACTTGGTTTGAAAGGGGTGATTAACTGATTACTGCTCAATTGGCCAAAGCCAGAGGTAATATATGACACTAAAATGGTAATCGACAAATGAGGCAGCTGAGATTGCATCAAAATTTGGTCTAAACCATAATGTGACTATAATCCATAAAGGTAACATATAGCTTTCTATAGCTATAGTAAAATTTCCTGGATGCTCATTTGATAAGGCTGTGTCTTGGTGAATAAAATGGCTTTAAAAAAATCATTTCTATGGTTAAATTAAGCGCTCCTATGCACACGTTAAGCGCCTAGGCTCTGAGTGGAGGCAAAATGCCTAGCGCTAAAGTGTGTGTTTCTTTAATCCTTTCGAAAAGAGTAAAGTGGAGGCAAAACACCCAGATCAGATTATTAATAAATAGAATATTAATCACATCAGATTATTTTTTAGTTATTTCACACACAAAAAAAAAAGTTGTACCAACAGCATATTATGTTTGCTTCATTTTCTAGAGCTGATGAACCCTGCTCAATTTTGGGTATTTTGGGAGTAGTTAGGTTCCCTTCATCAAATTTTGACTGACAACTTTAATTCACATAGAAGTAGTAGCTACACTGTTATCAGGTTTGCCAAAAATAGTCATTCTATTTGTGAATTGTGATTTTAAGAATTCAGCAGATATCAAATACCAACAAGCGCAGCTGATACAACCTAACCCCCAAGATCGATATCATTATTACTAAATATAGATAGATCGGAAGTCAGTTAGGAACATGTCAATTTAGTGATAGTACCGTAAGCATATTTCCCCCCCTCCACTGCACGCAAATAAAATACAGGAGCAGAGAATCACCTTATGCTTGCGAGCGAATTCTTCGAGCTGCGACCTGAAGGTCGCGAGCTGCTCCTGCATGACATCCGTCCTGACCTTGGCCACATTCTCCCGACCAGCCGGAATTTGTCCTGGAATTTCCCAAGCACAGTCGCATCTCAGGATCCAAAGGGACAGAAAACCACGCGCCATCTAGGCTAACCAGTAAAGAAGTGCACTTACGCGAGTCGCCGCCGCGTTCTGCAAGCCGGCGATCCCCGGCCGCCGCCTCATGCTTCCCCCTCCTTGCTCGCTCTTCTACATGGAATCTAAGTTACACAACGCCGAGACAACAAGAACAATTGCGAACAAAGCGCCAAAGAGAGTTGTTGAAGCATGGTGCCGCAGTATGCTGAAGTACTGTACTTTCTATGCTATTGGCAGTAGTATTGTGTGGTTGGTAGTATTGTGAGATTAATCATGTTCTAAGATCCACAATCATGTTTTCGTACTGTGCATTCGGTACAGTGAAACTAATCGTGGAGGATTTTTGATTTCTAGACTAATTGAGATCGTGGTAACCTGATTTCACGGAAAAGCAGGGGAGGGGCAGAGCGACGGTGGAAACGCGGGATGATGTAGCCGTAGCGACGGAGGCGCGCCGCGGCAACGCGGGCGACGAAGGCGCCGACGCCGGAACGGAGATTCGTGGAAGGCGCGGGCGAATCGACGGAGGCGCGAGCGCGCGCGAGCCGTGAACCGGCGCAGTCAACGGAAGCGGTCGCGGTGGTGCTTTTTGTTTCTTTCTAATAACGTGGTAGCGGTGGTGGCGTGGTGAGGCCTGGGCATTCGGTTAGACCGAGCCGTTCGGTCCGGTTCTTCCGTCAATTAAAAAGTTCGGTTTTGTGAAATTGTGGACCGATCGGTCCTCTAAAAATTCACTAACCGAGGGTTCGGTTGACCGACAAATTCGGTTCGGTTTCGGTCTCAACCGAACACCCCGATCGATTAGAAGATACTACTCGTAGGAAGGACGATTCCAAGGTTGGGGCCGAGGTGTCCGCAGTCGTGGCTAGCGCACGCAGCGAGCGCCAGGAGGAAGATGAGTAAGAGCCGGACGAAAAGCTCCAGATCGGGATTGGGGGAGACTGGAGGGAGGCAGGGGCGACATAGCCATGGGTGAGGCCGGAAGGAGGCAACGCTACATGGCTTCCATGGTGCTGGGGACTTGGGAGCTAGGGGACGGAGTGCTCGAAGGAGGACAACAAAGGGGAGATGCGGGCGCCATATGAAACCTGAAGGGTTGAAGACGATACACTTCCGCAGATATTTTGGGCATGTTGGACCTGATATTTCGGCATTTCCTATACATCGCATAGTGCGATGATAAGAAGTCATCGCACACCCACCCACGACGTAGTGCAACGGGCGGCAGTGCGGCGGCGCGGCCAGGGGAGGGGAGGGAGACGAGCCCGGCGACACTCACCGACGACGGGGACGACGCGGCTGGCCGCGGCGCCCCATCGGAGGTGAGCCAGGACCTCACCGGAGATGGGGACGACGCGGCGGGCCGCGGCGTCGCCGGCGCAGGTGAGGACGCAAACTTAACTTGTGCGGGTGCTCGCCGGTGGCCGGACTTAGATTTTGGGTGCGGGGTGGGTGGGGGGGTTCGAGGGATGGCCGGCCGGGCGGCGGCGGACCGGCGGAGGAGGCGGTTGGGGCAGGGCGGGGCGGCGAGGCGTCGCTACCGCGGGTGGCGGCAGCAGGCGACACGGCCGGCGGCGGCGGGCGGCTCGAGGAAGAAGAAGAGAGGAGGAAGAACTGCGGCGAGGTGGGAGCAACTGCGGCGAGGTTCACTGCGGGGTAGGAAGGGCGGGGAGGAAGAAGGAGGAAGGGCAGGGATGGGCCGCGGCCCACTGCAGGGGTGCGATGCGTCGTTAACCTCGCACGGGTCGTTGTACAGGCGCTCCCTGATATTTCTTCAGACTAGTACTACGCTCGGTTTGTTAGTTGGGCTCTTGATTGGGCTTTAATAGTACAATATCATTTGCCTTAGTACGGTTAGTTCGGGGTATTCGGTTAGTCGGAGGTCACGACCGAAACGACCGAGAATAATTCGGTTTCTCCAAACTGCTAACCGATTTGGGCACGATTTCTCGGTCCTCGGTTTATTCGGATTCGGTCCCGGTTTATTCAGATCGGTCATCGGTTCTCGGTTTTTTCCCCACCCCTAGTGCTGACTGCTGAGATCAGGGACTTGGAGGCACGGGCTTGGTAGATTTTTTTTCTTTTTGGGGGACGGGAGTGTCAAAAACAACAATCTCACCTTGACACGAAACTTCAACCAAAAATGAACTCATTTTGAAAGTTTAGCCGGATCTAACCTTTTTGGTATCGCTCAACATATTGGCGGTACACATTACGCGGTACCGCCATGGTCAGAGGCGTAGAGGTCCTGGTCCACGGTGCTCGCCTTGAGTTTGACTGCGGTGACATGGAGTCATACCACCGGAGCCAACAACGGTACACTTCGCGTGATACCGCTGCTCCACTGGTGGTAGACGTTCGAGCGTTAAGTTACGCTCGCGGCCCACCTAGCCCACATTTTCCCTCTCTCCAACTTCAACTTGACACGAACAGAGGGCAACAGAAGCGGCGGCGCGAGATCTCTCTCCAATGGAGCAGGCAACATACAACACCCGGTCACCAGTGTCGTGTGCAATTGCGGCATGTTTGACCTTCCATGCCTTCCCACATTTGATGGTGTATCCAAAGAACTCTTTTACAAGATCCATCAAGAGCTTCAGTTTTATGGTTGGTTCATTCTTTATACTATTGACGAATCTGTATGCGATGAAATCGGAGGTGAGTTGACGGTGTTTTGTGGACGGATTCCGACCCCACTTCTTGCACATGTGATGGGCTTCACAACTTGTTATCTTCAATTGCCCGACGGGAGTTGGTCTTGCACTAACAACCCATGGGCATCATCTTTTGTCAGAAAACATGGTGTAACGACTCTTCCCGTCTGATTGCTTCACTATGATCGAATGGCCTATGGTACTTCACCGTATACTCCCTAAGCCACATTTACAATTCTATCAAGTCCGGAAACTTCAAACCTTTCTTTAGGTGAGACTTGTTGTCATCATAGTCTTGAGTTCTGCTTGATGTTGCTTCGAGATCTTTATACTTGCCACCATCCACTATAGGCTTATCGGCGAGCGTGAGATCACGAAAAAAATGGTATTCGGTGATTGACGAGGGGTTAACTCATCAAATCCCATGGTTAAGGAGCTAGGGTTGAGATTATGGGGAGAGAACGTGGTAGTACTGGTAGTTTCGTCGGCTGACAAGCAGAGGCAAAGCTTTACCCAGGTTCAGGCCCCTCGAGTGGAGGTAAAGACCCTACTTCCTGCTTGTCTGGTATTGATCGTGTGAGATTATGCGGTTACAAGGGAGCTCCGGCGAGATGTCGATCTCGCTAGGGCCTTTGGTGGTTCGAGTATTGCTTATCCAGGATCGACGGCCCTTCCAACCTTTATAAGAGGCTGGGTCTCGGGAGTCCGTAACCGACCATGTTTACATTTAAGGAAAGTATAAACCGACTATGCCTATGTCTAATCTTGGAGGGTACTCCATCTTGTTGGGCCTTTCGTCATGGGCTTCATGTAGGCTCTTGATAACTGGGCCTTAGTCGACACGTGCACCAGATACCCTTATGGTAGGGTACCCGAGATGTATATCCTTGTCAGTAGCCCCCGAGTACTTGTCTGACTCGAAGAATCGGGCATGGACTCATTCGTAAGTGCACGTCATATGCTTTGTACCTGTATGTTGTAATTGGAATTCCTGTATGAATAGCACATGTTGGCTATGTCGAGCATTGCATCGACTTTGGATTTTGCTTATGATTATCAAGGGATAATAGCTTAGTAGGCCCAGTTCACTCGACGGATCGGGACCGGTTAACTACACATTCAGGTAAAACCTTACTAGCTTTCAATCAAACTCGAGTCCCCGGACTCGAATCTGGAACAGACTGGTCAGACTCGACTAGGCCGCGGAGGTCTTACTGAATCGATCTGCAGTATAACTTTGAAATTTACCCAACGCGTCTGTCGGGATTTTTTATCATGTCTGCTGACACGGAAAGTATAAGAGTTGACATTGCTGGAACGGTCCTTAGCCCAGCTCGAAAGTTCGGCGGGTCTTACCTTTGCACTATGCATGCAGCATCCGAGGTATTTGCGGCGGACGCAACTCGGGAATGTTTCGAGTATGATTTTGTATATGAACTGAGCTTGCAGTGGAGGATAAACTCAAATCTTTTTATCCCATATATGCTTAGTCAAAGAATTTTTTTGATACGCTCCCGATGGGAGTAATATGCCTTAGTCGAAGGAACGGTCGAGTGACCAAATTTGCCTTAATATTGCTCGTTTACACCCGAACCCAGCAAGGCAGTCGATTGATCAATCTGCGTCGGGCGGACTCGAATGCTTTTCGGAATAGGGCGCTTGCAATGACGTCAAGGATGACGTTTGTGGCGACTACGCTGCCTGACACGCGGTGGCGTGCGTTATGCTGTGATAGATGGGACGTGACACGTCTGTGGGCCCATGATGCAGCCGTTTGTACTGGATTTGACCGTTCAGGCACGATTTCTCCGAGACTATGATGACGGTTCCTAGGTTTCCGTGCGTAGTGGGCGGAGTGGCCGACGACGGTTGCTCTCCATGGCTACCACGTGTACGGCTGGATTTGCTACTTTGCCCACGATCTCGCATTAACGGTGCGGATTCTTTTGCGTTGAGGTTAAAAGGGTGTGGCGGAGTAAATAATGTTTTTACTTGCCATTTGTTCTCCGCCGCCGCTGCTTCTTCTTACTCCTAGCGCATCGCCATAGCCGCAGCTTCTTCAACAACCAAGCTTTTGCCAACCACCATCACGATGACGAACCCCGCGACCCGAAGGGCAGGAGCGCCGGGAACGCGTCGGCAGACAGCGCTGCTGGAGCCACTGCCAGCGGCCTGAAGAGGGACAAGGGCTCGTGGACCAAGACCACCTGCAGCAAGAGGATGCTCACCGGCCTGCGGAACATGGGCTGATTCCGGCGGACGCGTCGCAGGTTCGCATCCCCGGCGCCGAGGTATTCCCGCGCCCAGGCCCCAATGAGCGGGTCTGTTTTGAGGATTTTGTGAACATGGGCTTCTCCTTCCCTGTTCATAACTTTCTTCGTGCACTGATGCACGTTTATGGAGTGCAATTGCACGATTTTACCCCCAATGGGCTTTTGCACATTGCGTGTTTCTTCATTCTTTGCGAGTGCTTCTTGGGAGTTGCGCCCCACTTTGGTCTGTGTCGCCGCATCTTCAACGTCAAGCGCCAGCACAGTGTCAAGGGACCTGGTGGTTTTTGAGTACAGACTCGACCTGACGTCGAGTACTTCAAGATCAACTTTCTGGAGTCTGTGCAAGGATGGTGCCAAAAGTGGTTCTACATCAAGGATGTGACCATAGGCACCCAAGCGTTCGGGTTGCCTCCCTTTGACGCAGACGCCCTGGTGAAGAAGAGGCCATCCTGGATCGCCCAGCCGACCGGAGTCGAAGCCGAAGAGGCTGACATTCTGATGGAGAAGGTGCTAAAGCTTCAGACCACTGTTGGTCGGGAGGTTACGGGCATCCATTTGCTGGCCACTTTTGCCAAGAGGCGAGTGCAGCCCCTCCGAGCCCGAGCTCATGCCATGTGGGCATACAGCGGGGTTTCTGATCCAACCCGCTCACGCGCAGTGGAACTTTCTGATGCGGAAGCAGAGAAGTTGGTAAGAAGCCTTACCAAACTGACTGATGAAGAACCTTGTGAGATGAACTCGCCTGTGCCTCCTTATGAAACCAGTAACCCTCTACCAGAGGTAACAGTCGATACTATATGTAAGTTGGTATGTTATGCATGTGTGATGTTGATTCCGTTGTTATTTCTGTGTGCAGGGACACAGAATGTATGAGTCGATGCCTCCTTTGCCAAAGAGCGGCCCAGTGCCGGACAATGAGCCACTCGAGGCGGGCTCTGATGATGAAGTGACCTCACTCGCCACCGCACATACTCCAGACGCTGATGAAGGCGATGCTGAGGTGCAGGCCAAGCAAAAACGGTCGCGCGAGGAAGAAGACACCGCTGACTCGGAGGAGAAGGAGGGAATGAGACGGAGTCGACGATGGCGCCACTCAATGTTCCTCCGATTCGCTCGCTTCCCCCACGACCACCGAAGAGATCACGCCCAAGCATGGGTGTGCTTGTACCTGGTCGAATGGTCGACCTTACTGAAGAGTAAGTATGATTTGCTCTTTCTTTTTGACGGTTTATGAACGTTGCCAAGTTGTTTACTTAGCATGTGTGAAACAGCGTGTCCTCGGATGAGGATTTGCCACCGCAACCTCAGATGGAGAAGAGCAGTGCGGCGTCGACTGTTCGGAGCTTGCCACCAGAACAGCCACCTACCGCTGCGACCCGGCTGCCGCAGATGCGGCTACACCACCTGAGCCTGAGGTTGCGGCTGACAAGGATGAGGCAGTGGCGACAGGTGTTCCTGCGTCGACTTCTTCCTTCTTAAATCATGTAAGCTTGTGCTTTTGTACCATAGTTGAATCACTAGCGGGTGTTAAACTTGCTCATAGACCCGATTAATCTGTTCTGAACTTGCCCCTGCTGTGCTGTAGTCATTTGTACAAGAGCTACTGAAGGCTGGCTCCAAATATGTACACATGGAGACGGAAGTCGCCACCTTGCAGCAGCAACTCGAGGATGCGAAGAGTAAGTATCCTATAAGGAGAACTCGAGTGTTTTGACGTAACTATCTTTTGCAGCATGTTGAAGAAATGCTTATGTGTTTCGCAGAGTCAGCGACTGGCGCTGCAGAAGAGATGGGCAAAGCTACCCGTCGAGTTGCTGATCTGGAGAAGAGGCTGAAAGCAACCGAAGTTAGGGAAGACCAGGCAATTGGTCGACTCTCCGCTGCCAGCACCACTTTGACAGGTATGTAATTTTGCCGCTGCATTAGATACTTGAAGTTTTTGTAATATGCTGCTGAACATGGTGTTTGCACGCTATGCTAGATGTGATGGATGGCCCTACTGCTCCTGGCAAGCAAAACGTTGGCGCTTCACTTGATGAAAGTGTGGCCGTCGCAGAGGATGTCAACAGTAGGGCAGGGGAGATGCTGACGAAGGCGGCGAGTGTTTTGGGCGCCTTTCACGGCAGCTTCTTCCCAGATGATGAGCTTACATCTTCGTTTGCAGAACTGGTGGAGCTATTCAAGCCCGAAGGAACTGCCGTCGCCGATTTGTCACGAGCAAATGGTAAGTGGTGCTCAGACTAGTCGAGGCAGATTTTGACAAGGTCACGACGAAGTTCTCGAGGGGGCCTGGCGGCAAAACTGTCGGGTTAGGCACTTGGATGGAGGCTGCCCAAAAGTATGCTCAACAGGTTGTAACAACTGTTGAAGATAGGGCGGCCAAGGTTCAGGCGAAGAAGGCTTCATCCAAGAAGTCGATGACTAGCGAGTGACTCCTTCGTCGCCTAGTTTTAGAGATTTTTATGATTTTGCTTTTGCTGTAAAGAACTTCAGACTTCGTATTTGTGCTTCATGAAATATGAACTCCAGTTATCGGGAGGCGCAGCCCCCGAGCCTTTTGCTTGATCTCTTCTATTTCTATTATGTTCTGAGTTATTCTGGATGTAGACCCGAGCTTCTAGAACATCGACTGGTCCAGGTGCGAGCGGCTCCACTCAGTCACGTAGCGTGAATGATCAGAAAATCATCGACTTCCTTCAGCTCAAACTTTCCAAGGTGACAAGCGAGTTAAAGGAGACACAAGACGCATATGCGGAGTTGCAGTCGAGGCCATCTCCAACTACGGAGCGGGAGGCCTTTTTGCTTGAAGAGTTGGAGAAAGTGAACCTACATCTTGAATGTAAGATCTTTTGGAAATTGAATTGTGGACTCGACACACAGGTCGACTGGGATAACAATTGTGCATTATTTTTGCCATAGGTGTTTGTTTTGACCAGTCGAAGGAGGAGGCGCGGCTACGGGACCGACTCGACGGTCAAGCAAGTAGCGCGGAATACGCTGCCCACCCCTTTGGGTCGGACAGGGCGAGGAGTGCCATTTTGGTAAAACTTCTGGATCGTGTGTGGCGAACTGCCATTCGACTGGAGAGCTGCAGGTTAGCTTTGTTTCGAGTCCACGAGGCTTTGTTTCCTTTGAATGAGCAACCACAAAGCCTTGCTGCATTGCTGAAGAAATTTCGAAAGGACAAGGCCATCAAGAAATTTGTACGCGAGCAACTGATTAGCGGGGCTAACGTTGCTCTTGCCTTTGTGCGGTCACACCTTCCTCACCTTGATTTGAAAAGATTGCGATGGGGCCTGCACCCGTACCAGGTGGTGGTCCTGTGCAAATGGAGGAGCACTACCAAGAGACACGGTGGACGCATTGGTCATAATCCATCATGTGCTAAAGGAGGAGGAAAAGTGGACCCAGCCAAAGGATGAACCTATAGATTAAGGTTTTATGCATAGAGGGCGGCCTCCGAGTGTAATTTTGCCGCTTGTGTATATTTTGTTTATGTGTATGTGCACAGCCCGAGTGTATCGAGTGGGGTTTATGAAAAACACAGAGTATGGAACATAAATTGCACAGCCCCCGAGTATTCGAGCGAGGCTGTGAACTTTTGCGATGTTTGAAGCTTCAACTCATGATTTTGAGCAATTCCTTCATTTATGTATAATTTTTATGACCCAGCCCCCGAGTATTCGAGTGCGGCTAGAGTATTATATTTGAAGGAGCGAAAGCTCATGCTTTGAGGCAGCGCAGCCCCCGAGTATTCGAGTGAGGCTAAGTTTGTGCGAATAAGTTATGCTAGTAGTAAGCAGGGAGAAATATGAGGAATCATTGATTATATTCCATTTTTAATGTTAAGCTGCAGGCCGCCTCATTAAAAACCTTCCAGTCCCCGTAGGTACCCTGGTAAGGAAAAGAGCGCGTCTGAAACCTGCAGCCATCCGACATATGTGCCTATTACATTGTGCGACTGAGCAATCTAAGCATAGAAACGGCACAGCTGCGCAACGTTCCAAGGATTGTGCGAGAGTTCGCCTGTCTTCGCGTGCTTCAGTCTGTATGCTCCACCACCAATGACCTCGGTGATGATGAAGGGTCCTTCCCATGGAGAAGCGAGTTTGTGCACCTTCTTTTGCTTCAGTCGAAGTACCAGGTCGCCAACCTCAAAGGACCTGGTACGCAGTCGACGGCTGTGGTAGTTGCGGAGGTCTTGCTGATAGACAGTTGTTCGTGCTATCGCCGTGTCGCGTGCTTCTTCGAGCAAGTCGACTGCGTCTTCGAGTGCTTCATCTGCCCCTTCTTCATTATACGCTTCGACTCTTGGTGCATTGAACCTTACATCTGATGGCAGGATTGCCTCTGTATCGTAAACCATGAAAAATGGGGTGAACTGTGTTGAAGCGTTAGGCTCCATAGCACAGATGGAAGTTCTTCGACCCAAGCACCCGCGGCTCTTTTGAGTGGCACCAGAAGGCGTTTCTTGATTCCGCTCGTCACGAGTCCATTGGCTTTTTCGACTTGGCCATTGGACTGCGGGTGTGCCACGGATGCGTAGTTGAGCGTAATATCCTGCTCTTTGCAGAAGGATCGGAACTCTTCAGCTGTGAATTTTGTACCGTTGTCAGTGATGATGCTGCTTGGCACACCAAAGCGGTATATGATGGATTTTATGAAATTGACTGCTGTAGTGGCAGTCGAACTTGTGATAAGGGACTGCTTCAATCCACTTGGTGAACTTGTCGACCGCCACCAGAAGGTGAGTATGCCCTCCATGGGAGGATTTTTTTGAGTGGGCCGACCATATCGAGCCCCCACTTGGCGAAGGGCCAGGCCAATGGTATTGTCTTCAACGCCGATGCGGGTGCGTGCGGCTTTGTGGCGAATTTTTGACAGCCGATGCACCTTTTGACTATATCCTCCGCGTCTTTGAGTGCTGTGGGCCAGTAGAAGCCTGCGTGAAAGGCTTTGTCTACGAGTGATCGACTGCTGGTGTGATGCCCGCAAGTAGCTACATGAATATCATGAAGGATGGCCTGGCCATCTTCGAATGCTATGCATCGTTGGAACATACCTGATACACTGCGCTTGTATAGTTCGCCGTTGATGACGGTGTATGCTTTAGATCACCGGGTGACACGTCTTGACTGTGTTATGTGTTCAGGTACCTCGCCGCGGAGTATGTATGCGAGGAAAGGTTGAGTCCAAGCTGGCTCGACGAGGAGCACCTCGACTGGCGGGTCCTCTGTGCTAGGTGCCTTGCTCTTGGCTGGTGCGGCTCATGTAGTAGATGTTCGTTTTTGCTTGATGGATCTGTGCTCGATGCGCTCGAGGAAGACACCAGGTGGAACTGGTGCTTTGGTTACGCCAATGTTGGCTAGCTTATCTGCTTCTTCATTGCTCTCACGCCCTATGTGACGCAACTCGCAGCCTTCGAAGCTGCCCTCCATTAAGTTGTACAGGTCACGGTAGGTGATCATGTTATCTGCGATTGCATCACATGCCTTCATTGTTTGCTGCACCATAAGGTTCGAGTCACCATAGATCATCAGTCGAGTGCACCCGAGGGCTTTGGCCATCCGCATGCCATGGATCAGGGCCTCGTACTCTACTTCGTTATTGGATGGTAACTCGAATCCCATCTGCAGTATATAGCGAAGCTTGTCGCCTTTTGGTGATATGAGGATGACATATGCGCCTGCGCCTTCGTTTTTCTTTGAGCCATTGAAGTACATAGTCCATGAGTTTGATACGTCTGGTGCTCCTGGCAACTGAGCTTCGATCCACTCGGTATGAAAGTCAGGTAAGACTTGTGCTTTGATGGCTTTCGGGTAATCATACTTGATATCTCGCGGTCCTAGCTCGATGAGCCATTTTGCGACTCAGCCAGTTGCGTTGGGATTTGTGAGGATGTCTCCGATCCCTGAGGTGCTGATTACTGTGATCGAGTGCTCTGCGAAGTAGTGCGTCAGCTTCCTTGAGGACATGAACACGGCATAGGCCAGCTTTTGATAATGCGGGTACCGCTGCTTTGATATGGAGAGCACTTCGCTCAAGTAATAAACTGGGCGTTGTATGCTTTGGGCGTGTCCCTCCTCCCTGCGTTCGACTACCAGAACGGTACTGTCGTGGGTTTGTCACGTCAGGTGTCATAGATGACTTCGTAGGTGTGGGATTACTCGAGTCAAGCATCTCCGAGCTTGGGATCGCAGGAACAAAGATCAACACAGATTTACCCAGGTTCGGCCCCCTCAATGTGAGGTAAAAGACCTACTTCCTGCCTACCCTAGATTGGTATTGATATGATAATCGAGGTGTTACAATGGAGGCGATCCGATCTGGTACTCGCCGTATGAGCTAGGGTTTGGGGCTTGATAGCTTGACCCGCTCTAAGTCCTGCGAGTCCTCTTTATATACACAGAGGCTCGCTAGGTTACAAAAGGAAACTTCCCCATAAGGAATACATCCACAGAGGCCTACTCGGAGACTACTTGGTCTTCACGTCCTCCGGGATTTGTCTTCTAGATCTTTCTCCTTATGGCGGTTCAATATTGGGCTTGCTCCCAAGTGGGCCTTCATCGTGCGAGTAAGTTAAGTCGCACTGGGCCGCGGGTTAATCCAGAAAGTATTCCCCCGACATTAGCCCCCAAGTTTAGCTTGGATTTCGAGTGAAGGCTCCTTCGTCTTAACAAACCCCTGAGCCGCGCACGTGAATTATCCCAGCTGAACTCCAATTTTCTTATTTCCAATCTGCGGCTTATAACTCTTCTTGGCGGCTCAAGAACGCGACTTATCCTGTCTTGACGGTTGATTTTCAGATCTAAACGTCTTCCGCGTCTGGGTTATTTATCTTGGCTCATCGTTTTCCCCAGCGTTCTGCATCAAGTCCTGTATTACGCATCCGCTACTCCTTTCCGCCGCCTCCAATCTCGCTTCTCGTACTCACAATCCTTCGGTGGATATCTCCATCGATCTGAGAAAAATGTCTCGCCGCAAGTGCAACTGGGAAGGCTCGTGGGTCGACGAAGATTTCCTGGAATCCCTATCTGCACGGGGCCTTCTTCCGCCAAAAGATCAATGCGAATGGCGGGCGGCTGGTGAGGAGGTAATCCCCAATCCTCAACCAGGAGAAATAGTGATTTTTGCGGAGCATGTTGAGCGCGGGTTCAACCCCCGGCTCTCTCTTCTTCCGCTCCTTGATGCAGCGGTTAGGTCTCCGCTTCCATGATATTGGCCCTAATTCGATGTTGCAAGTGAGCAACTTCCACGTCCTCTGCGAAGATTATCTGGGTATCCCGCCTTCAATAGATTTCTGGCTTGCTCTTTTCAATTGCAATAGTCAAAGGGAAACCACAGATGGTCCTTTTCTCCAATGCGGCGCCATTTCCTTCCAACGCCGTAGGGGTAGTATCTTCCCAAAACTAACTCTTGCCAAGAAAATCAAGGAGTGGCAAAGGACATTCTTCTATTGTAAAAACACTTCTCCTGAGGGTGAAATTCCTCTCCTCTTTGGTCTCCTCTTCCCTTCGAGGCTACCGATGCTTTGTCTTCCAAACCTGATCCTTCTTCGTTACCCTTTGTCGAATCCCTTCTAGACAAGGTGAGAGCGCTGACACTCCATGGTCTCACTGGATTAGATCTCATATCTTGCTGGACTAAATGGCGAGTTCAGCCTGTGAGTCGCCGCTCGCGGCTTATGATGGATTTCACTTGTCATGCAAATGACGTCGATCGCACTTGCCCTGAAGATTGGGACAAAGGGGAGTGGATAAATTTCATTCGCCGAGTGACGGACGAGGATATTGACTCGTATGACAACGTCGGACTTGCTCCCTTCTGGGCTGAGCACAAGCCTTTTGTGGTAATGTTTACTTGTCACTTGTTTCCTCGAAAATTCCTTTCCCAAAATTGATTATTTCTGACCTGAGCTCCTTTTCAGATCGATCCCTATTTCTGGGTTCTTCCTTCAGAGGACGTCGACTTGAACCAAGGAACCGTGGCTGAGTCGTCAAGGCAAGCCGCAGCCTTTGGCGAAGATACAGTTATGCACGAGGGTAGTGCTTCTGAAGAGGAACAACAAATGGCCGACGCTCTTTTGTCTTCGACTCCAAATACACCTTTCCTGGAACTTCCTGAGGTGCCTCGCAGGTCCTCGAAACGTATTTTATGCCAGAGCTCAGAAGACCCCACGCAGCCTGAGAAACGTCGCAAAGCCTTGGCATTACTGGCAGAAACAAGAGCTGCCAAATCTTTAAAACTCGCTGATCCCAACAAGGCTACTTTTTCTTCCGAGCTGTTGCAGGATTGCTTCTCAATAAGCTCGGGTAATTGTTTGCGACTCTCTCCTTCTCTTTTTGTTTTACGTATTTCTGGCAAGGAATTGCTGATCACTACTTCTTTTCATACTCTGTAGGTTCAGATTTGCAAGGTTTATCTTCTCCTTCTTCTGGTTGCCTGATGAAGAGTATCCGTGTCGCCTCTGGGTATGGTTCGCCTTCCTTTTAATGTTGCGGCTCTGCTAGGTCAGCTTATTAACCCATCAATGTTTTGCAGGGCTATGTCTGAAGAGGCTACCAAGTCTAATTCCCATCCCACTTCTTCTCAGCAAGCTATGAGCGAGGATGATGCTGCTGATGAAAACGTGGGAAACAGTAATGGTGCGACTCAACCAAGGCCCTCCCTGGAGGAAGGTATTGCAGACGCGGCTCCTGCCGCGACTCCAGCGCAGCTCCATCCACAACTCCTGCTGCTGGTAGGATATCTACTGAAAATAGAATTCCAGCTCCAGGAAATAGTTCTAAGTCAATCGCAGATGCCATAATTTCTGCTGGAGACAAGCATGCTGCTCTGCTGCGCGGCTTAGTTGAGCAATTTTCTTCAAGTCGCCAGGTACATATACCGTAGCCCCCAAGGATCAAAACCTTGTGTCATCGCACGGGGTGTTGATTCTTTTCCTGCTTCAAATCTCGAGCCCCCAAATTCCTGGATAATTTACCTATGCGTTTTGCTCTGTTTGTTTTCAGCGTGAACTGTCCTTGCTTGATGCTTCTGGCTCAATAAAGGGTAAAGGCATTTCCATAGACCATCCTGAAATGATGCAGTCTCGCCTGGAGCAGCATAATGAGGTCATTAGGGACCAAGATCAGGAAATAAAATCTCTCAAAGGTCAACTCGACTCCTGCGAAGAGCAATTTAAAGAACTTGAAGCTGATATGCAGCAGCGACTCATGGAGAAAGACGAGGTCATTAGATCTTTGCGAGAAGGGCTGACTCTTAAATCTGAATTGATTGATCGCCTGAAGGGAGACCACGCAAAGGAACTCGCCGCGCGAGATGAAAAATATAACTCGCTGCTCAAAGCCTTTGAGGGTTTTGGCTCCATGGTCAAATCAGCCGTCCTGCAGCTTGCTGGTTGGTCTTTATTCCTTTAATCATACATATTTTGGGTAACCACTCGTTAGTCTCTGACTTGTTTCTTGCCTTTTCTTTCTTTGACATAGGACCTGAGGCCCCAGTGTCCCGCTCCAATTTGAAGGATCAACTGGTATATCTGTCTGACCTCAGCCAGCGCTTCTTAAAGGTTACCAAGGAAGTTATGACGGTAATCACTCCTGCGACTGATGGCCCAACATCTTGCGAGTATTGGATAAATAAACTGCTCAAGGCTCCACATTATGTCTCTGATTGGAAACGATCCTCTGCTCGCGCCGGAGCCGCGCATGTCTTGACATTGCTTCGAGCATATTATCCAGAGATAGATGTTGGCAAGGTTGCTCGCCACGGCCTGGCGATGAGCGCAGATGATACTGAACTGCCAATAAGCGAGTACTTCGATATCTGGAAAGGGATGCGCGGGTATGCCACAAAATTTGTTGATAACTTAGACTTGGGCACTTATCTTGATAAATTCAATCTTGATGGGAGCAAGGTGTCAAGGAAAAGTCCTCAGGAGCTGAGTCATCTCGGGCTGCCACTCCAGCAACAGTATCTGGTGGCCCTTCTGCTCGTCTGGCGGCGCCCTGATTATTAGGACACCTGCGACTGCAACTGCGAGACAAGCCGCGCCAATTCCCACTCCTGTTGCTCGGAAGAGGAAAAATAAATAATGTGGGACATGCCCGTTAGTCTGTAAGATATTCATGTATATAAACAGTATTTTTGTGACCTATAAGCAGGTTCTTTTCTTGATAATTCCATTAAGTAGACGCTCGCGCGGCTCAGTATTTCCTAGGAACATGTGTGTTCAGGGTCGAGAGCGGCCATGATAGGCAATCAAGCTCGATTGACGCCACACCCCAGTACTTTGGTCGCATAATGCAAGACGCTTCTAGCTTAAGGATTGCCACTAGTTTGGCAAAATTTGAGGTGCGATTGGTACTCGCGATGCTCGTAAGGAGCCCTCAAGGGTCAGTGATATATGAAATTCAAAAGACTCAGCGACTCAATGATAGTTGAGGCGAAACGACAAACCCTTGAATGTCAAGGGTGCCGGCTTTATTTCATAATCACTCGATGTTTTACAGGGTGTTACATGATGATGCAGGCCCTTTAATGCGGGTTTTCTATTCCCCGCAGGCCATGCATACTTGATACTCATCGCACTTAGTTGCGAATTAATACTCCTAACGGAGTGGGTTGAACACCTGATTGGTTCAATTTTGAGTCGCTAAAAGCGACTCGGGTCGAGCATGATAGCTCCGATGTATGTCTCATGTTGAAGCAGAAAGCATTTGTTGGCGATCAGCCGCACTGAGCTGCGACTTATGTTGAGTTGAGTTTGCTTTGTAAGGTCTCACGATAACTGAGCCCCTTTGGCTGGGGTTGTTGATCGAGGCTGGGTCTATGCACATGCGCCATTCTTGTCTTCTTTTTGTATCAAGGCGACCTCTGGGGCATTATCTTGCTGATGCGCGACTTCTCGGTGGGTATTTACCATCCGGTGGCTGCATCCTGTTGGCCGCTTCCGCGGTACCTCCAACGCGACTCGTTTTGAGCTGCGATCACCGATCTGCGACTGATACCCATGTGAAGAGTTGGCGATACAAGCTTCTTCTGCGAGTACTGAGCCTGCGTTCTCGCATTCTAACGCTCTCTGTCTGTCTCCATATATTGTAATAACACCGTTTGGTCCTGGTATCTTTAACTGTAGGTAGACGTAGCAGGGGCGAGCGGTAAATTTGACATAGGCTTCTCTTCCAAAGATTGCATGATATGAGCTTTTGACTGCTACAACCTCAAAGTCTAGGAGCTCTGTGCGGAAGTTCCGCTCTGTTCCAAAGCTAACTTCAAGTGTTATCTTTCCGATTGGTCGCGTAACAGCTCCTGGGATTATTCCTTGAATTTCTTTCCTGGATGGTCGCAGCCTTGTCTCGGGTATATTCATTCTTCGGAGCGTGTCTTGATATAGGATGTTTACTCTTCCTCCTCCGTCCATTAGGACCTTACTTAACTTGTATCCCGCGACTTCTGGCGTGACCACCAGAGCTGGCTGTCCTGGATCTCTTACTTCTGGGGGGTGATCGCCGCGACTCCAAATAACCGATTGCTCTGTCCAGCGACGATACCTTTCTGGCGTTGAAATCTGACGCTCTTCCGGCTTCCATCCGTCGTTTGTACTCCACTGTATGAAACTGTCCTATGTTTCTTCTAGGTAAAACGTCAGGCTCTTGACGAGAGCTAGATTTATTCTTGTGCTGCATCGATCTGCTGCGAGCTGTATCTGGCGTGTCGCCTTCTTTCCACCTCCGGTAATAATGACATTGCGCCTTTGTGTGACCCGCTGGCCTGCCATCTCTCCTGCGATGTAAGTCGCAAGGCACGTCGAAGATCCCCTTGCAGTTATTAGGGGTAAGGCCTTATCACTCCCTTGCTCTGCATCTGGTGTGCGCGATGTTCTGTCTTCGCGACTGGCAGTTTCCCGTTGGGTTCTGTGATAAGCCGCCTGTCCCTCTATCTGTCTTTGCGTACTTGTCAGCCGTTGCCAAAAGCTGGTCGAAACTATCAATCTTGTGCTCAGCGCGACTTAATTTGTGCACCAGCGGCTCAAATCTACAGTTCTTCTCATAGCTTGTATTGCAGCTTGTACTGTTAAGTTTTTGGCGGAGCCAAGGATCTCCGCGATTCTCTTGATCCAGTCGCCGCTTGATTCGTCCTCTTTTTGAATGCATTGTCTAAGGTTTTTCATATCTTCTGTTTGGAATCTGCGATGAACTTGTCCTTCAAGTCTTCCCATGTGCTTATTGATTTTGATGGCAGCCTTAACAGCCAATCCCTAGCTTCTCCCTGTATTGCCAAGTGGAAGTATTTTGCACGTATTTCTTGAGTCACATCAGCCCCTGTCATGCTTGCCTCGTAATCTTCTATCCATAAGGCAGGGTCTTGGTCACTGTGATAGGTGGTGACTCGCTGCGACTCGTCGAAGTTCGGGGGGAAACGAGTGAGCCGTATTTCTCTCCAAAACATGCTGGTCCTTTCAATAATGAATAGGAGTTTACTGGCGCTGAATCTGAATCAGTTTCAATCTGGGATGGCTGAGTCGCTCCGGACGTCCGCGACTCGCCTTCTATCTTCTTTTCTTTTTCCAATGATACCTGCAAACCTGCTAACTGGTTGACCACTTCTTCGACGCTGTACTTTCTCCTCCCCATGATACCTCGTTTTGCGGCTCATTGGGCGTGACTCCATACATATTTGCTTGTTGTAAAGCAGCAGTTTGTAGTAGGTCGATCGCATAGCGAGCTTCCTTATCAGCTCGCGTGTCTCCAACCGGTGCTATCTTTGACAATATCCCTATCGCGGCGTGCACGTTGCTCTCTGGGTCGCCGTGGAACTGTGATTTCATCTCTCCTCTGTCCATCTTGATCTGATGTTTTTGCTGCCAACGACGGAGTCGCCACTCTTCTTCTTGGAGTTTCTTGCGCTCAGATGTCATCTTGGTTCGCACCGCCTGGTGCTTCGGCTGGCAGTGGCGGAGTCGTCGGCCTTCTTCTTGGAGTTTTTCGCGCTCAGCCGCGAGTCTTTGTGCCTCTTCACAGAGCTCCGTCCTGATAGCTTCAATCTCTTCAATCTTGAGGTCTCCTTCCTGATTTGGTAGAGATCCCCAAACAGGTCTTGATGGGACGGGGATGGGCAATCTTGCCGTAGCTTGTTGTAGCTCCTCCAACACGCGGACCCTGACCGGCCGCAGCTCCTTCACCGATTCGCTTCCTTGAGTCGCGTCCATAGATCTGCGACTGACGGATCCGACGAAAACTTTTACTGATCCGATGGGAACGATGTATCCGAACTCGATGCGATCTGCCTCGGGTCCCCACTCTGAGTCGTCGATGAAGGGGACCCCATTGATGTCTTCAACTTGGCCGATGGCGATGTCCTTGAAGCCTGATTTCGATCCTGCGCGGAACGTGACGCTTTTGACCGCAGGCCCCACGGTGGGCGCCAACTGTCGTGGGTTTGTCACGTCAGGTGTCATAGATGACTTCGTAGGTGTGGGATTACGCGAGTCAAGCATCTCCGAGCTTGGGATCGCAGGAACAAAGATCAACACAGATTTACCCAGGTTCGGCCCCCTCAATGTGAGGTAAAAGACCTACTTCCTGCCTACCCTAGATTGGTATTGATATGATAATCGAGGTGTTACAATGGAGGCGATCCGATCTGGTACTCGCCGTATGAGCTAGGGTTTGGGGCTTGATAGCTTGACCCGCTCTAAGTCCTGCGAGTCCTCTTTATATACACAGAGGCTCGCTAGGTTACAAAAGGAAACTTCCCCATAAGGAATACATCCACAGAGGCCTACTCGGAGACTACTTGGTCTTCACGTCCTCCGGGATTTGTCTTCTAGATCTTTCTCCTTATGGCGGTTCAATATTGGGCTTGTTCCCAAGTGGGCCTTCATCCGTGCGAGTAAGTTAAGTCGCACTGGGCCGTGGGTTAATCCAGAAAGTATTCCCCCGACAGGTACTAACCACCCTGTTAGTTGCGGAGACATACAGGTATAGTGGCTCTCGCTCCTTGGTGCGACGAGGATTGGAGGGCTTGTGAGGATTCGCTTGAGGTCCGTGAAGACTGCTTCGGCTTCTGGCGTCCACTCGAATTTGTCTGCTTTCTTCATCAGTCGATAGAACGGGAGTGCTTTTTTCGCCCAGTTTGCTGATAAATCGACTGAGTGCTGCCACTCGACCCGCTAATTTTTGCACGTCATGGAGTTTTGAAGGCCTTTGCGTAGTCAAGATGGCCTGTATTTTCTCCGGGTCCGTCTCGATTCCACGAGCTGAGACTAGATACCCCAAGAGCTGCCCGGCTGGCACGCCGAACGTGCACTTCTTCGGGTTGAGCTTGATGTGGAAGCGTTTGAGGTTTACGAACGTCTCTCGCAAGTCATCGAGTAGTGTGTTTTCCTCCCTTGTTGTGATGACGATGTCGTCTACGTAGACCTGGACGTTTCGCCCAATTTGCTTCTTGAGGCAGTCTTGCATCATGCGCTGGTAGGTTGCGCCTGCGTTCTTGAGCCAAAAAGGCATAGTTATGTAGCAGTAGACCCCGAGTGGGGTTATGAACGCCGTTTTCTCTTCATCTTCTTCCTTCATCCTTATCTGGTGGTAACCTGAGTAAGCATCTAGGAAGGACAGGCGAGCACACCTGGCGGTGGAGTCGACGATATGGTCGATTCGGGGTAGTGGAAAGTGATCATTTGGACAACATTTATTGAGTGCTGTGAAGTCTACGCACATCCGAAGGATATCTGTGTTCTTCTTCTCTACAAGTACGGGGTTAGCCACCCATTGTGATTTCTTGATCTCTCTGATGAAACCTGCTGCGAGTAGTCTGTCGACCTCAGCTTCGACTGCGGTTCTTTTCGGGCCGGATATGCGGGGCATTGTTTGCTTGACTGGTTTAGCATCTAGAAATAATTGGAGAGAGTGCTCGGCGAATTCCCTGGGAATACCTGGCATGTCGGCTGGACACCATGCAAATATATCCCAGTTCTCACGGAGGAATTCGACGACCGCGCTTTCCTATGCGATAGGCACACTCGAAGAGACATTGACTGTCTTGGTCGGATCGGTCGGGTGCACCTGATGCGACCTTGTGTCATTGGTGGCATTGAATGCTCTGTCGACTGCCACCTTCTTGTGCTCAGGCATAAGTTTTTGATCGTTGGAAACCGCCAGATCGGCGAGTGTTGCTTCCATGCCGAACGTCTCAGAGATTTTGCTGAACTCTCGGTCGCAAGAATCAGATTTTTGGAAGTTTCCTTTGACTGTGATTACTCCTTTTGGTTCAGGCATTTTCAGCTAGAGGTATGCGTAATGTGGGACTGCCATGAACTGAGCGAACGTCGGGCGTCCAAGTATGGCGTGGTATTGTGACTTCCAGTCGACGACCTCGAACTCGATCGACTCTGTCCTGAAGTGGTTTTTGTCTCCGAACGTAACGTCGAGTTGTATGGTGCCTTCTGGGCTTGTTGCTTTGCCTGGGACGATACCGTGGAAGGTATTTGAGGATTTTGGCAGGTTTTCGACTGACCTATTCATTTTGCGGAGTGTATCCGCGAAGATGATGTTTATGCCGCTGCCACCATCCATGAAGACCTTGGACATGGCGTAACCACCAATTTGGGCGTCGAGTACAAGAGAAGAGTGCCCTGGATGAACCACCGATGGTGGGTGGTCCTCTCTGCTGAAGCTTATTGCAGTCTCAGATCCCTTCAAGAATTCAGTTATGGCAGGAGGTGACATGACCGCCATATTTACTTGTCGAGTGCGAAGTTTTTGCTCCCTGTTAGAAGGGCGACCTTTCTGTATCATGTACATCTGCCCTTGGGGTGGAGGGTACTGAGGTTCGTCCACCCGAGGTACAGGTTGTATGGCACCCGCAATGTTTCCGCCTGCATGAGGCTGTGGTGGTGGAGGTGGTGCCATCAGAACGGGCACATTGTTTGGCTGAGACACCGTTGCAGGTGCGGGTGTGTGTGCGGCTGCTGCCTTTTTGAGTTGCACGTAGTCAGATGCTAGTTGTTCGAATTCTCTGCAGTTTCTCATCTAGTGATTGGAGCGCAATTTTCCGTCTTCCCCCTTGTACAGGTGTAACCTGTAATCAGCATCCATCTTGTCATCGAATGATCGCTCGTTTTGTGCGCCTGAGCACGACTTGCGCCAATCTTTCTTCTTGTAGCCGTCACTGCGCTAGTCGCGGTCTCGACTGCCTCGGCGATCATCTCGACTGTTCCGGCGATCATCTCGACTGTCCCGTCGATCTTCTGACCGTCGGTCGCTTCTGTCTTGGTCATTTCGGGGTGTGGAGAATCCAGCCGCCATGAATTCGGGTTTGTCGTCGTCGTAATGACGTTTTGAACGTTTTCGCCTCCGATCGTCTCTGTACGAGTCCCTGCGGTTTCGACTGCCGCTATCATGATTGTCATGGGGTGAGGACCCGCGTGTGGTGCGCGCCATGTCCTCTCCGTCTGCCCATTCAGTCATGATCTTTAGGAGGTTGGCCACAGAGGTTGGCTTTTGATGGCCAAGTGCTTCTTTGAAATCTCGCCTGGCGAGGCCCATGATGAAAGCATCCATGGCCATATCTTCTGAAATTACCCCGACTGAGTTGCATATCTCAGTCCATCGTCGGATGTATGACCTCAACGTTTTCGTCTGACCGTTGAATGCAGGCTCGAAGCTCTTCAAACGTTTTTGGTTGCTCGCATAGGGGCTCGAAATTTTGATGAAGTCTGCGCGGAAGTGATCCCACGAGTCGTATGTTGATGGAGGTAAAGGTTTGAGCCAGTCACGGGCTGTGCCTTCGAGCATGAGTCGTATGTATTGCATGGCTGTGGTGTTCATGCCTCGCTGGCACGAGACAGCCAGTCTGTAGTCTTCTAGCCATCCTGAAGGTTCCTGTCGACCCGTGCATTTGGGTTGTTCAGATGTGAGTTTGAACCCTTTGGGCATCCGTGTCTTGCGGATGCGTCGAGTGAAGCATGGAGCTCCACATGACTGAGGCTCCTGATCAGAGTACGAGCGCTACTGTAAGATCTGTGTGATCTGCTTCTGGACCAGCGCCGACGTGAGCTGCTCCTTTCCTTCGAGTGGTGACCGCGACCACTGCGATTATGCTCCTCACGACGCGGGTTTACTATGGCACGGTCTCGACTCCCTCCTGGAGTTTGTGGGATTTGGCGTATGGCCTTTGCCGCTAAGGCGAGTGATTTGATTTGTTGGCGATGTAGTTTTGCATTGGGGTCATCTGCCGGAGGCTTGGTTGCCTCTAGGTATACTGCAGCAGTGAATAGGGCACCCGCAGCTGTTTTGGGTACTGGTACTCCCTCTTCGTCGAATGTCATGAAAGAGTGGCCCAAGTTGCGGGTGAGTGCTTCCCTCTCATCCTCTGCGAGGCGTGACAGCCTTGATCTGGGTCTTGTGTCTGCTCGCCTGGTGGAGCTCATGGAGAGCTGTCTTCTCCGTGCACTTGACAAGCTAGCTTGCTTTTTACGTTCTTCGAGTGTTGCCCTGATCTGCTGCAGTCGAAGTGTTTCCTGCCAGTTGAAATACTGGAAGGTTAACATCTCCTCCTGTGTTGCATCCACGGGCATCATTGTGCACTCCTTGATGACTTTATCTACTTTTGCTGCCATCTCGGCAGTAATTATGAGAGTTGTGACTCCATCCGGCATAGTAACTGTGCACGGGAATTCTATAGGCCTGCGACTGGCCACAACATCAGATGATTCTGCAGCGATGGCAACGTAGACCTACTGGGTCGCACCCGAGGGTATGTGTATGTGTTTTCGAGTCCCGTCATGGACTCGACGTCTTCATCGAGACTCATATCAGAGTCAGTATGCCAGTCGAACGACCCCTCTGGGCGGAGCTCGCCGTTGACGTGTTCATCGCCTATGCTCATCTCGATATCGGCGAAGTCGTTATGGATCTCGAAGTCGAGGTTGTTGTTGGTGCAGATCTCGGAGTCGACGTGGTTGTCGATATGAGTTTTGGGCTCATCGAAGTCGTTGAGGGAGATCCCGCAGTCGAAGCTATCCTCGAGTAAAAGATTGAGCTTGGGATCGTTTGTGCGGTATGCTGATTCGGCCTCCACACCTTGGAGTTCTTCAATGAGCTCGTTGATCTCTTGAGTCGACATGGTTGTTGCAGACGAGCAGGCTGGGAGCATCGACGATGGTATGGACGTAGTTGATGGATCCGCAGTCGAAGGAGCTGCAACCGATGGAGCCTCGGGTGCGGAAGTGGCGAGTTGGCGTGGATCTGTCAAGTCCTGCATACCAAGCTTGTTTACGAAAAAATTGAACGAACCAACGGTTAAACCCAAACCTGACTCGAGATCAGCGAACGCCTCCTGGAATTCTGGCGAGTGCGGCTCAAAGTTCATCTGAGGATCTGATGTGCCTATTGCAGGTGAAGCTAGCGTACTGCCGTTTGTCGAGTGAGTCGGCGAGTTGCCGTGTGCCACCCAAGTCGGCGAGTTCGGGTTTGTCGATGCAGCCGGCGAGTTACCGTTTGTAGATGCGATCGGCGAGTTGCCATTTTCGATGGAACCGTGAGTCTAGCACTATTCTTTCCCACAGACAGCGCCAATTGACGAGGGGTTAACTCATCAAATCCCATGGTTAAGGACCTAGGGTTGAGATTATGGGGAGAGAACGTGGTAGTACTGATAGTTTCATCGGCCGACAAGCAGAGGCAAAGCTTTACCCAGGTTCAGGCCCCTCGAGTGGAGGTAAATACCCTACTTCCTGCTTTTCTGGTATTGATCGTGTGAGATTATGCAGTTACAAGGGAGCTCCGGCGAGATGTCGATCTCGCTAGGGCCTTTGGTGGTTCGAATATTGCTTGTCCAGGATCGACGGCCCTCCCAGCATTTATAAGAGGCTGGGTCTCGGGAGTCCGTAGCCGACCCTGTTTACATGTAAGGAAAGTATAAACCGACTATGCCTATGTCTATTCTTGGAGGGTACTCCATCTTGTTGGGCCTTTCGTCATGGGCTTCATGTAGGCTCTTGATAACTGGGCCTTAGTCGACATATGCACCAGGTACCCTTATGGTTGGCCTCAGTGATCCCGGCCTACAACTTTTAAAAAGGCTTGGGCTTCTCTCGCTGTGAACCCATCTTCGTCAAATTCCTCCGGGCCCTCGTCCTCCGAGTCGGAGGCATATCAACGTCGATAAAAGACGTCACGTTCCATGCATCTTCCTTGACTTGTGCCTCTACGTCGCCAATATAAGTGTCATGGTCATCCTACCACTCGGACACATCACTAATGATGTGAGAGCACATGTTCGTTGGGAGACCCCAAGATGAAGGTATGATGTAGTGCAGCAGCAATTTTCCCTTGTAATTCTACCAAGGTTAGCGAACCAGTAGGAATTAAGAGAGCTTCAGAAGGTGTCAGTGGCACCATTTACGATCACTGGCGTGGACCTGCACACAACACAATCAAACTACTTTGCCCCAACGATACAGGAAGATTGTCAGTCTCCCCGACTTGCTGAAAACAAAGGATTAAACGTATGGTGTGGAAAACAGTATTAATTGCAGAAAGTAAAAGAGAACAGATGATTGCAGTTGGTGGTTTTATCAGTGTAAAAGAATGGACCGGGGTCCACAGTTCACTAGTGGTGTCTCTCCATAAAAGATAATTAACATGCTGGGTAAACTAATTACAGCCGGGTTATTGACAAATAATGAGGCATGACAATGCATTATATGACAAGATGATTACTATGAGATTTATTTGGGCATTACATCAAAATACACAGACCGCTATCCAGCTGCATCTATGACTAATAATCCACCGCCAGGTTAACATCCGTGTCCCCCGTTGGTATTAAGTTGCAAGCAACAGATAATTGCATTAAGCACAGTGTGTAATGTAAACAATGTAAATGACACGTAGACATAGCATCATTGTTTTATGCCTAGTGGCAACAACACATCCACAACCTTAGTCATTTCTGTCATTCGAGCCCAGATTACAGGAGGCATGAACCCACTATCTAGCATAAATACTCCATCTTGGAGTTACAAGCATCTACTTGGCCAGAGCATCTACGAGTAACGTAGACATGCAAGATCATAAATAACATATAGATAGATTGATAAACAACTTGATCATAGTATCAATATTCATCGGATCCAGCAAACACAAGATTGTAGTATTACAATAAGATGATCTTGATCATGATAGGCAGCTCACAAGATCTAAACATGATAGCACAAAGTGGAGAGACAACCATCTAGCTACTGCTATGGACCCGTAGTCCAAGGATGAACTACTCACGCATCACTCCGGAGGCAGGCATGGCGATGTAGAGCCCTCCGGTGATGATCTCCCCTCCAGCAGAGTGCCGGGAAGAGCTTCAAAACCCTCCCGAACTAGGGTTGATGACGGCGGCGGTGACGGACCTTTTCGTGGAATATTGCTCGGGTATTTAGGGTTTTCGGGACCGAAGGAATATATAGGCGAAAGGGCGGCGTCGGGAGGCAACCGAGGGGACCACACCACCCCTCGGCGCCATAGGCAGGAGGGTCACACCCTAGGGTGGTGTGGAGCCTCCCTGGCGCTTCTCCATTTCCCCTTTGGACTCCGTGGACGTGTCGGTGAAATATTGATGTTCGTTGATTTTCGTCCAATTCCGAGAATATTTCCCGACTAGCTTTTCTGAAACGGAAAATAGCAGAAAACAGGAACTGGCACTCTGGCATCTTGTTAATAGGTTAGTCCCAGAAAATGCACAAAAATGCTATGAAGTGTAAATAAAACATGTAGTAATTTTTTTTGAAACTTTTCTACTGTGAGGCAAAAGCCCCACAGCCCATTTTCCAACCTTTATTCCAGAACCGAAAGTAATGCAATACAAAAGGAGTTATGTACAAAGATAGAGAGGGAGAAAGGGAGAGAGGGAGAGTATGGCTCTACCTATTTATCTACAGATTGAGAGAGTGTGTGATATGAACAAAAGAATGTATGCGTATCAACTCAGGGAAGGGAGGCTATCCAATCTATGAGCTTGGTCTTATGTGCAGCTTTGAATCGATGAGCCTGAAGGGAGATGTCATGTACAAAGCGGTTCTTCCATGCATAGAACCTCGGTCTAGTTCCTTCAAAATCTTTGCATTACGAACTTTCCAAATGCTCCAGCTCGCAAGAAGCACTACCTCCACAAAGAAAGGCTGCTGGAAATCTTTTCTGGCGGTTGAAAGGATCTGCAGCATATTATCCCCTGGTGCCCAATGAATTTGCAGATAGTTCCACACATGGGTGCTGAAATTACAGTTGAAGAACAGATGATCTCTATCCTCGTGGGCATGCGCAGAACACAAAACACAGTTGTAGTCATCAGTAACCTGCCAGTGCCTCCTCTGGAGCATGTCTTTCGTGTTCAGCCGGCCACTCAACATGAGCCACGCAAAGGTTTTAATGTTCAATGTACATTTGCTCTGCCAAATCCATTTATAAAGCGGGCACACTTGAATACTGGCATATAGGTTCAGATAATATTTTCCAGCTGTATAGGCTCCCCAAGAACACTTCCACACATCAGTCATCTCATCATCGAGCTGTACCTGATCAAGCCAACTGGACAGCAGAACGAATTCATCATAAGCTCTGCCTGACATGGGGAGATGAAACTCGGCTGTTCTGTCCTCAAGAAGCACCATGTCTCTCACAAAAATCTTGGCATCTTTGGCAAATGAGAACAATCGTGCAAAACGCTGGCTCAGTTCAACGGTGGAATTGCCAACTTCCCAATTATCAGACCATAACATCACAGAGTCGCCACAAAAAACCTCAGGTGAAGCAACGCCTCTGTACTTGTCCATGAGCTTTGCCACATCTCGCCACCAGTAAGAGCCGCATGCTTTAGCTGCGTGTGGAACCTCAGCTTGGTAGTATGTGTCCCAGATGAGTTTTACCCAAGGGATGGTTTCCGTTTTATTGTAAAACTTGTGCAGAAATTTGATCAGCAGTGCTTCATTTTTATTCTGAAAATCCACTATCCCCAGTCCTCCTTTCTGCTTCGGCTTGCAAATCATCTCCCATGAAGCTAAGGACTGCTTAGGTGTGTCGGTATTGTCCCTCCAAAGGCACTGCCTAATGATTCTGTTGAGCTGCTTAATGATTCCAGGGGGAATGTGTATGGTGGTCAGAAAATGCAGAGGCATAGAGGCAAGTGCCGAGGTAATTAGCTGTAGGCGAGATCCTTGGTTAAGAAAACAGGAGGTGGCAAGTAATTTCCTCTCCCATCTGTGCACAATGGGTGAGAGTTCCTGAATAGTAGGCCGAGTGGTGCCCACAGTCAACCCTAGATAGGTGAAGGGCAAAGTACCAATTTGACAACCAAACGCATTGGCCAGAAGAGCCATGGTGTGATCCTCTACATTGATGGCCATCATAGATGATTTATGATAATTTATCCGCAGTCCAGTAGATTCAGAGAAAACATTGAGGACCTTCTTTAGGGCGACCACCTGATCCAAATCAGCAGGCATTATTAACAGAGTGTCGTCGGCATATTGGATGATTGGAAAGTCTATATCTCCAGTGATAATTGGCAGTTGAATACCCCCATCTTGCAATAATTTATTTATCGCCGACTGCAGCAAATCACCTCCTAGGACATAAAGCAAGAGTGAGAGAGGATCACCCTGTCTAACCCGCGCTTGCAGTGGAACTGTTTCCCGGGTACCCCATTTAAAAGTACAGAGGAGACACCCGAGGTCAAGAAGTCCTTTACCCATCTCAGCCATTCAATGGGGAATCCTTTGTGTTTCATGATCTCTAATAAAGCCTCGTGCTCAATTGTATCAAACGCCTTCTCGAAATCAAGCTTTAGAATTATGATGGGTTTCTTCGAAGCATGACACTGAAAAAGGTATTCAAGCGACCAAACCAAACAGTACTGTATTGTCCTGTTCTTAATGAATCCATACTGATTTTTGTGCACACAATTGAGTATCTTGGTTTGCAATCTGTTGGCAGCTAGTTTGGTGATGAACTTGAGACAGACATTAGTTAGAGAGATTGGTCGATAGTCGCTTACAGTCTTAGGAGAATTAACTTTCGGGATCAAGGTGATGAATGAAGTGTTAATGCTTTCAAATGAGATCAATCCAGCATGAAAGTCATTGGCTAACTTGTAGAAATCAGCTGAAATGAGATGCCAACACTTTTTAAGAAATAGACCATTGAATCCATCTGGTCCTGGAGCCTTGTCGGAGGGCATATATTTGATAATATCATCCATTTCCTTTTTCTCGAAAGGCCTTACCAGCTCGTCAAGATCCTCCACTGGTTGCAGCAAATCAGCCAGATCAAAACCCATAGAAATGCCATTAGTCCTACCCATTCTGTCTTTGAATTTGTTCAGTATTATCCCAGCCATCTGCTCGTGATCGGAGACTAAATCACCTTGCTCTGTTTTAAGTCCAGCAATTGCATTTCTCCTGTACCTCTGACTGGCCATTGCATGAAAGAACTTCGTGTTGTCTTCTCCAACTTTTATCCATCGGATAGAGCATCTCTTGCGCCAATAATCACTCTGGGCTTTAAGTAGTTTTTCTAGATGCTTCTTTACAATAGTCCTGAAGTTAAACTCTAGCCGCGTGAGTGCTCTAATTTCCTCCAGGTCATCCAACACTAGGATAACTTTATTGCAATCTACAATCCGGGCCTTAATAGTGGATAAGCTAGTTTGCCATTTCTTCAGGTTGTATCTTAGACATTTCAGTTTATGGGCCAGAATTGCTGCACTGTTCCTTTTATAGGATGGTTTGTTCCAGGATTTTTCCACACAAGCAAGGAAGGATGGGTGATCTACCCAGTAATTTTCAAATCTAAACAACCGGGCCTTAGGGATCACAGTGTCAATTGTCACCATACATGGGACATGATTAGAGGAAGATTTGGCCATAGGCAATACCAGAGTGTTGGGAAAACTGGTTGTCCATGAGGGTGAAGTGAAAACCAGTCCAATTGCTCTAAAAGAGGCTCATTTTGCATGTTGGACCAGGTATACATTCTGCCCTTGATTGGAAGTTCAATGAGGCACAAGTGACCAATGATGTCATTAAAGATAAACATATCATTCAGGTCTCCTCCCGGCTTGTTTCTGTTATCATTTGATCTGATGAAGTTGAAGTCACCTAGCAGCAACCATAGGGTATCAACCGGGATCTGCAGATGATACAACCAATCGACGAAGTTATTACGCTCAGGTCCATGGCAAGGGCCATACATAGATACTAGTGTCCAGCTAACTGCATTATGAGCAGAGGTGAATTCGATAACAATAGAAAAACGTCGAATTTCCATCAGGTTCCCTTGGAAAATGGCTGAGTTCCACAGCACAATGATGCCGCCAGATGCCCCTACTGAAGGAGCATATGCGAAGTTGTCAAATCTTTTAGGGCAAAATTTCCTAATGATTCTGTGATCAAAGTAGTCCATTTTTGTTTCTTGCAGGCAAATGATAAAGCATTGGCTTTCTTCAATTTTAGCACGTACATCTAGTTGTCTCTCCTCTGAGTTCAGGCCTCTGACATTCAAATCGAGCACACACCATTTTCTGTATCCTTTGTTATCCATTAAACACGTGTGTACAAGGAGGCAAACAGGCCAAATATTTAGATTTGACCATCATCATCACAGTCCAGCACTCGTTGGGGTTTAAAGTATAACTAATTATCATACCCGGCATAGCCATCAGAAGCAAGATAACACCAATAGTCACACTCATGAGGAGCAACAGAATCACAGATAACATCTCAGGACTAGCAAAAGACATAAGCACAACGAGATACAGTAGCCATATAACTGACACATCACAAATATTGTCTTGCACAGGCATCATAGTCCACATAACTGACATAACTGAAAGTCTGATAAAACTGACAGAAGAAACACCAAAGCAACAGCTAAAAAAGCGACAAAATAAAGCACCATAGGGGCAACCAACAGCTGCCAAGACTCTTTGTTATCTTCACTTATCATTGGAGGGGGTGTCTGCATTCATGCCTTTAGGATCAGCTGTAAGCTTTTCCTTGGTGAGTTCTTCAGCATCGATCCCAAGCAATCCACCAATGTGTTGTATAGTGGCCACTGGAGTAGGAGGGATAATGCATTCTTCCTGTGCCTGATCATTCTTCTCTGCCTTCTTTGATTTAGCTGATCGTTTGCCAGGCTTCTTGGGGCCATCAACAGTCACAACATCTTTCTTCGTAATTCTGCGTTTCTTCGCGGCTGGCGCTCTGGAGTCTGCGAGGACAGAGTGTCTGAAACCATCCCTGGCTGCACTGCCACGAGTGCTTCTTCTGAGCCCACGGTCATGGACATGAACAGGGGGAGAGCTCACCGCCTTCTTTTGAGGCCTGCCTCTTTTCTTGCGAGCAACGGGCTGGGAGGCAGAGAAGCTCATTGGTTCCTCGTGCTGGGTAGTGTCAAGCTCCAAGATCAGAGTTCGAGCAACAGGCCTACGACGCAGTGGAACCAGAGGCCTGTCAGTGCTTGTATCACCCCTTGAAACGCTGAAACTTGAGTTTCCTTCTAATGCAGCACTCCATTGCCTCTTGGCTAATAGTGCAGGGAGACACTCACATAGATCATATGGTGCGTTAGGGATTTTCCAGGCTAGTAAACTGGGCATGATCAGCTGAAAGATCTTCTCTTGTTTCATATGTGGTGGCAGCTCAGGCCCAATCGAGACACGTGTTGAGTTGAGCCCAATTTCCTCAGGTGCAATGTGCAAGAATTCTGCCAAGATTTCCATGCCCGAGCGTGCAAAGCGCACCGGAGGGATTTCATCAACAATCAGAACCTGGTTGATAATCATGTTGCCCTTCCCATGTTCCAGATTAACTGAATTTTCAGAGATGTCAGAGTTATGTTGCACAATGGAGCTGACATCTTGCTCTTCTTGCTGTGGTGCTTCATCAACAGGCTCTGGCTGGAAGAAATCATGTTCATGCACTTGAGGCACATGTGGGACAACATCCCATCTCAGCTCCGGGTACTGTGGCATCACAAAGGCATGTTCATTCTGCTGCAACTGGCCAGGAAGGGGGTGTGGGTTCCCATTGAGCGGCATCTGGTCCTCATCTGGTGGTAGAACATCAGCGAAATCTGCAGTGAGAATATAGCACGGTGCAGTCCATGATTCCTTGAATCCCCCCAGGTGCGTATAATTGCCGAAAATGACATCTCTTGGGACTAGGGCAGGAGAGGGGAACGATGCATAAACCATGGTCCTGTCAAGAAGAGCATCATCTTGGTGCCAGTGGATGAACTTGCTGAACGTGCCTACTATCGTGGGTTTGTCACGTCAGGTGTCATAGATGACTTCGTAGGTGTGGGATTACGCGAGTCAAGCATCTCCGAGCTTGGGATCGCAGGAACAAAGATCAACACAGATTTACCCAGGTTCGGCCCCCTCAATGTGAGGTAAAAGACCTACTTCCTGCCTACCCTAGATTGGTATTGATATGATAATCGAGGTGTTACAATGGAGGCGATCCGATCTGGTACTCGCCGTATGAGCTAGGGTTTGGGGCTTGATAGCTTGACCCGCTCTAAGTCCTGCGAGTCCTCTTTATATACACAGAGGCTCGCTAGGTTACAAAAGGAAACTTCCCCATAAGGAATACATCCACAGAGGCCTACTCGGAGACTACTTGGTCTTCACGTCCTCCGGGATTGTCTTCTAGATCTTTCCCTTATGGCGGTTCAATATTGGGCTTGTTCCCAAGTGGGCCTTCATCCGTGCGAGTAAGTTAAGTCGCACTGGGCCGCGGGTTAATCCAGAAAGTATTCCCCCGACATTAGCCCCCAAGCATGGCCTGAACTTCATAGTACTTCTTGATCTTGAATGCTTAGGCCGTGCTTTTCCTTGTTTCGCGGCTTATAATTGTACAGTTTGGCCTTGACTCGCACCTGGAAGATCATCTGACTTCGTGAGCTTTAGAGTATCCTGATAGCTTCAAACTTGATGACGATCTATCTTCAAATTTTTGATGATAATATGATATAGCCCCCAAGGATTGAGAGGATGTTATGTGGTAATCATCTCAATTCTTCTCAGAGAACTCTGAAGGTCATCACCTGTAACTTGATATCATGAATAAAACAATTGTTAAGTTACAAGTAATTGTAATTGGTGTTGCCGTACTATAAGCAGTACATCGACCTCTAGTTAGGCCATCTGAATCCTTAAGTGGGCACTCGCGCGACTCAGTATTTCCTAGGAATATGTGTGTTCAGGGTCGAGAGCGGCCATGATAGGCAATCAAGCTCGATTGACGCCACACCCCAGTACTTTGGCCACATAATGCGAGTAGCAATCCAACTTAAGGTAAATTTGATAATTGCCAATAAATCGGCTGTTTCAGGGTAACAAAGACCCCAAGAAACATAATGATATTGCCATGATAGGCTAAGCTATGATAAGCTTTGATTATGATGACACATAAGGTCGCGCCTAGGTGGCAACCGAGTGTTATACATAGGGTTGGATCGCGCGTAGGTGGCGATCCATGGTGATACATGGGGTCGGTCGCGCCTAGGTGGCGACCAGAGATGATACAAAGTTTACGGCCGCGCCTAGGTGGCAGCCGGTTTCTGATACAAGGGTCGATCGCGCCTGGGTGGCGATCAGATGTTGCATAGGTCGCGCCTAGGTGGCGACCAAAGTTGAAGTTCTAGCCCTGAGTGGCTGTGATGATACTCAGCTATAAAGCTGGAAAGGATGATGCTTGGCTCTGATTAGCCTTTTCTTATGTATAGTACGGTCGCAGGTGTGCGACGTTCCAAGGGCGAGGTGCCTCGAGACGATCCTCGAAATCATGGCGTTCGCTGCTTTCTTCCCTTACATCCAGCAGGTAGTACGACCCATTGTTTAGCTTCTTGCTGATGATGTAGGGTCCTTCCCATGGAGAGGACAGCTTATGCATTCCCTTGTGATCTTGTTTAAGTCGCAGTACTAGGTCGCCTTCTTGAAAGGTGCGGGTTTTGATGCGTCTGGCATGATAGCGTCGCAAGTCTTGTTGATATACTGCTGACCTTGATGCTGCCAAGTCTCTAACCTCTTCTAATGTGTCCACCGAGTCTTGCCGAGCTATCTCATTATCTGTCTCGATGTAAGCCGCAACTCTTGGTGAATCATGTATGATATCGCTGGGCATGACTGCTTCTGCTCCATAGACCATGAAATATGGTGTAAATCCTGTGGATCTGTTAGGGGTTGTTCTCAAGCTCCACAGTACTGCTGGCAGTTCTTCCACCCAACATCCTGGAGATGCTTCGACCTTTTCAATAAGGCGCGGCTTAATTCCATGGAGAATTTCCTGGTTAGCTCGCTCAGCTTGTCCATTGCTCTGCGGGTGTGCTACTGACGTGAGGTCCAATCTTATCCCATTGTCTGCGCAAAATATCTGTGTAGCCCCTTCAGAGGTGTTGCTCCCATTGTCTGTAATGATACTATGGGGGTAACCGAAGCGGAATATGACCTTCTTCAAGAACTTGACTGCTGTTTCAGCCTCGCAATCTCCCACAGGTTCTGCTTCTATCCACTTTGTGAATTTGTCCACCATGACTAAGAGGTGAGTTTTTCCGTTTGAAGACCGTCTGAAAGGCCCTACCATGTCAAAACCCCATACGGCAAAAGGCCATGTGATGGGTATTGTGCGAAGTGCTTGGGCTGGCATATGATCTTGCCTAGCGTATCTTTGACATCCATCGCACACTCTGACAATTTGCTCTGCATCTGCTAATGCTGTTAACCAGAAGAATCCATGTCGGAACGCCTTTGCCACCAAAGATCTTGACGAAGCATGATGGCCACAATCGCCTGAATGAATTTCGTGCAAGATTTTTCGTCCCTCTTCTGGTGAGACACATCTTTGAATGCTCCTGATACGCTGCGCTTGTATAATTCATTGTTGATGATTGTATAGGCCTTTGATCGTCGTATGATTTTGCGCGCCTCAATTTCATCGTCCGGCAGCACTCCGCGACTTAAATATGCCATGTATGGCTCTGTCCATCCTGGCTGTTCATGCAGGGCTGCGACTAAAGTTGAATCATCCTCTGGCTCTGCAATGTCAATTCTGCTGGAGGTTTGACTGATGGATTGTGCAGTTCATCCAGGAAAACATTGGGTGGGACTGACTGTCTATTGGATCCAAGCCGAGACAGGGCATCCGCAGCTTCATTTTGTCTCCGATCAATATGTTCAACTTGGTATCCAGTGAAATGTCCAGCAATTCTGTCCACCTCTCTCCTATATGCAGCCATGTTCGCATCCTTGCTGTCCCACGTTCCGGAGACCTGCTGTGCCACCAAGTCTGAATCGCCAAAACAGCGTATGCGACTGATGTTCATCTCCTTTGCTATACGTAGACCATGAAGCAGTGCCTCGTACTCCGCCACGTTATTTGTGCAGTTGAAGTGTATCTGTAACACATACCGCAGCTTGTCTCCCTTGGGAGATGTCAGAACAACTCCAGCCCCCGAGCCTTGCAACTGTCTTGACCCATCAAAATGCATGGTCCAGTATTTGGTTTCTGCCATGCTAGGGCAACTTGGATTTCTGTCCAATCGTTAATAAAATCTGCAAGGGCTTGCGACTTAATTGATGTGCGCGGCTCGTAGCTGATGTGATGTGGTCCCAACTCGATCGCCCACTTAGCGACTCTTCCAGTAGCTTCTCGATTACGAATGATATCTGCCAATGGTGCTGAACTCACCACAGTTATTGGATGCTCTTGGAAGTAGTGCTTCAGCTTGCGACTCGCCATGAACACTCCAAACACCAACTTCTGCCACTGTGGGTAACGCTGTTTGGAAGCTGTGAGGACTTCGCTCACGTAGTATACTGGTCTCTGGACAGGGTATTCCTTTCCTGTTTCTTGTCTCTCCACAACCATGACAGCACTCACAGCGCGGGAATTTGCCGCTATGTATAGTAGCATTGGCTCTTTATCTTTTGGAGCCGCCAGAACTGGAGCATTCGTCAATTGATGTTTCAAGGCTGTCAGAGCTTCGTCGGCCTCTGCGTCCCAAACGAAGGTGTCTGATTTTTTCAACAGTCTGTACAAAGGTAGTGCTTTCTCTCCCAATCTTGATATAAAGCGACTCAAAGCTGCTACGCAACCAGTAAGCCGCTGTACATCTTTTATCTTTTCTGGCTTTTGGAGATCCATCACGGCCTTTATCTTGTCAGGATTGGCCTCAATGCCTCTTTCTGATACTATGAATCCCAATAGCTTCCTGCTGGTACTCCGAAGACGCACTTTGTGGGGTTGAGCTTCATGTTGTATTTTCTGAGATTTGTAAATGTCTCTGCCAGATCACCAATAAGATCCTGGCTAACTTGCGATTTAATCACAATATCATCCACGTAGGCATGAACGTTGCGACCTATTTGCTCATGTAGCAATTCTGAATGCATCTTTGGTAAGTCGCACCTGCGTTCTTCAACCCAAAGGGCATGCTGACGTAACAAAAAGCTCCGAAGGGTGTGATGAAGGACGTCTTTTCTTGGTCTTCCCTCTTCATCTTGATTTGATGGTAGCCTGAATAGGCGTCCAAAAAGCATAACAGCTCGCACCCAGCAGTTGAATCAATTACTTGGTCGATTCTTGGCAAAGCAAATGGATCCTTTGGACAAGCTTTGTTAAGACTGGTGTAATCAACGCACATTCGCCACGTACCATTCTTTTTCATAACCAATACTGGATTTGCCACCCACTCCGGATGGTATACCTCTGTGATGAATCCTGCAGCCAGCAAGCGAGCTATTCCTCTCCTATTGCCTTTCTCCTGTCATCATGAAAACGCCGTAGTGGCTGCTTCACTGGTTTAGCCGCAGGGTTCACTTTGAGGCTATGTTCTGCTAATTCTCTTGGTACCCCTGGCATATCTGACGGCTTCCATGCGAAGATGTCTTTATTTTCCTGGAGAAAAGCAACGAGGGCCTTCTCCTGTTCTTCTTCCATGTGTGCTCCAATGCTAGTTTGCTTGGATGAGTCGCCAGGAACAAGATTTATCTGCTTAGTGTCCTGGGCCGCTTTGAATTTCATTGGTGGCTCGGCAGATGGCGTGGTAACCACACTCATATCGTTTGGGTCCACCTGCGACTTATAACCTTTTAGTTCTTCCGCGGCACAGGCGGATTCTGCGAAAGCCGCATCTCCTTTCTCACATTCTATTGCTTTTTCTCTATCTCCGTACACTGTGATGACCCCTTTTGGTCCTGGTATCTTCAACTGTAGGTACACGTAGCATGGCCTGGCCATAAACTTAGCAAAGGCCGTTCTTCCAAACAAGGCGTGATATGGGCTTGGAATTTTACACTTCGAAGCTTAGGAATTCACTTCTAAAGTTCTCTTCTGTTCCAAAAGTTACCCTAGGGTTATTTTCCCCACTGGCCGTGCGGACCTTCCTGGGACAATGCCGTGAAATACTGTTGACGTGGGCTGCAGGCTGGAATCCTTGAGTCCTAGACGCTGGAAAGTATCGTAGTACAAGATATTAATGCTGCTTCCTCCATCCATAAGCACTTTGGTCAGCTTGTATCCTGCAACGTATGGTGCCACAACCAGTGCCAACTTGCCAGGTTCCCGTACCTGTGGCGGGTGGTCGTCGCGACTCCAGGTTACCGCGTATTCTGACCACCTTAACCAAGCGGGTGTTGTTGGTATCACGGCGTTCACCTGCTGACTTCTCCGGCTCAATTTCTCTTCTCTTTTGGAGGTATCGATAACTATGTGTGATACTGCCCCGTCTGCCTGGGGTTACTCGCGCCGTGCTGCCCAATGTTTGTGTTATGAGCCGCACTAGGGTTTCCTTCATGGGAATTCCCCCCGTTGTGTTGGCTCTCTTCTTTCCACTTTTTGTAATAATGGCATTGCGCCTTGGTATGGTCCGCTGGCCGTCCATCACCTGTCGCATGAAGGTCGCATGGCCGGTTGAAAACTTCTTGCATATTGATTGGACGGGAGCCGTATCCTCGACCCCTTCCACGCTGGCCTCTGAATCCTCCACGCGCATTGGCTACGAGCCCTGAGTGACCATCTTCGCTTTTGCGTTTGTTTTGACTCGTGTTGTTGTGGCTCGTTTGCTGCTGCTGGGCTTGTTGGAGTTTTTCTTTCCTTTTGCAGCAACCTCCTCTTCTTCTCCGTCTGACGCGTCTCTGGTTTTGTCTGAGCTGGCATATTTGTTAGCCGCAGCCATCACCTCGCTGAGGCTCTTGACTTTATCCTTCATGCGACCCAGCTTATGAATCAGCGGCTCAAACTTGCAGTTTTTCTCCATCACCAGGACGGCTGAGCTTGGTGGTATATTATCTGAGGAGTGTATTATTTCTGCCACCCTTTTCATCCAATGGCGACTTGACTCGCCTTCCTTCTGGACACAACGCTCTAAATCTTCTATATTGCAGAGTCGCTTGCAAGTTCCTTGGAAGTTCTTAATGAAGGCATCCTTCAGTTCCTCCCAAGTATTTATAGAGTTGGGAGGCAAATTTTGCAGCCATATGTGCGCTGCTCCTTCTAGCATCATGTTAGGTAGCGTGCGCAGATCTCTTCAGATGCGTTTAGGATGCTCATGCCCATCTCGTAATTGTTGAGCCAAGTGGTTGGATCCATGCTGGCGTTATAGTTTGCCACCTTGCGTGGCCCTTTGAAATCTTCAGGAAAAGGTTCCGATCTGATCTTTCAGTGAAACACGCTGGTCCCTTGAGTCGCGAGGACAGGGCTGTGGGTGCGCCTGCGGGGTTATCTGCGGGCCGCTTTTGCATCAATGGGCATTCGCCTGCGCTTCTGCGACTGCTCCTGTTGCCTCTGTGCGACTCCTGACACGTCCTCTGGTGGCCTGCTCTGGACGCTTCTTTCTGCGTAATCCTGTGATTGGCTGGTACGAGGGGCAGCTGTGCTTCGGCTTCCGCCCTATTGGCTTGTTGCAGGACTGCCGTACTTAACATCTGAATCGCGCGCCGCGCCTCAGCATTGACCGGGTCATCGCCTGTTGGTACCATCTGAGTCAAGATATTAGCCGCAGCATACATATTATCGACAGGGTTCTGGTAATGGCCCTGTGGGGTGTGAAACCTCCTTGGTTGTTGCTGGGTCTCTTGATTTGTTGGTACCCTTCCTTCCGCAGTCGTCTGGATTCCGTCCCTGCGGCTGGAGTGAGCGGGATTTCCACTGTTGGTTGAGTCGCGCGCAGCTGTGTTTGCGGGTCAACCTGTTGTTGAGTCGCAGCCAGCGCGGCTACTCTCTGCCGCTCCTGTTGGATTCCTTGGTTTATCTGATCGAGCCTGCGGCGCTCTTCTTCCATCCTTCGAACCTCATACAGGAGCTCGGCCCTGGCGGCCTCAATTTCTGTTGCACGGAGGGCGGCGTTCGTGGCTGACACAGGGACAAGAAGTGGGTTGCTTGGGGGTGCCGATGCCTCGGTTTCTCCAGCAGTTCCTGACGCACCTGCTCCTCCGGCCATGTAAACCGCGACTTGTGCCATCTCTTGATCTGGTGATGATGTGATTTCTGGTGGGTAACCCCAGCAACTTTCTTCAAAGGCAGGTATGATGGACCCAAACTCTTGCGAGTCCATGCTTTCCACGGATTCTTCCCCGTCATCGGCGACTTCTTCTATTGAATCGCCTTCCTGGACCGATCTAACGGACCTGCCACCGATGAAGCCGACGAAGACGTTGATGGATCCGAACGGGATGACGTGGCCGGTCTCCAAATAATCTGCTTCCGGCCCCCAGCTTGAATCGTCGATGAGGGGTGTGCCATTGACCGTGATGATACGGCCAACAACAAGATCTTCAGCTCCCTTCATGGATCCTGCGCGGAACGTGACGCTCTTGACCGCAGGCCCCACGGTGGGCGCCAACTGTCGTGGGTTTGTCACGTCAGGTGTCATAGATGACTTCGTAGGTGTGGGATTACGCGAGTCAAGCATCTCCGAGCTTGGGATCGCAGGAACAAAGATCAACACAGATTTACCCAGGTTCGGCCCCCTCAATGTGAGGTAAAAGACCTACTTCCTGCCTACCCTAGATTGGTATTGATATGATAATCGAGGTGTTACAATGGAGGCGATCCGATCTGGTACTCGCCGTATGAGCTAGGGTTTGGGGCTTGATAGCTTGACCCGCTCTAAGTCCTGCGAGTCCTCTTTATATACACAGAGGCTCGCTAGGTTACAAAAGGAAACTTCCCCATAAGGAATACATCCACAGAGGCCTACTCGGAGACTACTTGGTCTTCACGTCCTCCGGGATTTGTCTTCTAGATCTTTCTCCTTATGGCGGTTCAATATTGGGCTTGTTCCCAAGTGGGCCTTCATCCGTGCGAGTAAGTTAAGTCGCACTGGGCCGCGGGTTAATCCAGAAAGTATTCCCCGACACCTACCGCATGAGATATATCATATTCATTCTTGTAATCTAGCAGTACACTCAGAAACATAAGCCAGCCATTACGAAATCCTTGAGTAGCACGGTGATTGTCCCTATCATCATGATTCACAAACACCACAGAGACCCCATGTTGTAGCTGATACGGACCATGATCTACAAGAACGGCACGGGCAGCTGGACTACGCATGCGATAGAACCCCAGACCAAGCACACACGGCTGCACATCTTCTACCTCTCTCTGAAGATTATTGATTATGAAATTGCGAACCTGATTGCGCCAGAACTGCTGCGTGGACATTGGCTGTGGCGGCGCAATGATCGCAGTACAGATGGTCTCATTGTGGCGAGGCGGCACCACGGGCGGCGTGTAGAACGTGCGAGGCAGTCTCGTCGGTCCGCCGTCAATGATCTGGTGCCCCAGAGGCACCCAGGGTTCGGGGTCAAGCTCGAAGTTCGCCATTGGTGGGCTGCAGGGTGGAATCAACGACGACGGCGATGTGGGTGGTGAGGGCAAGGTTTCAGATTGAAGCGGCGATGCAATGGGGGAAACAGGGGATTCTGACAGAGGAGGCGAGTCGACGGGCAGGGGTATCTTCTCTATAGTGCCCAAAAGGCAAGAGGCGCGGGAACCGAGGCGGTTATCGCCGGAAATATCCTTTTTTGGAATCCATGCCTTCTTTGTTTTAGCGAAGCATTCCTTTTCAATATGTCCAGATCGAAAACAACCACGGCATCGAATTTTCCTGGTACAGACTTCTTTGGTATGCCCCAACGAAAGGCACCGTCCACACTCTTCGCCTTCCATGGGCTCAATCGGCCCATTAATATGCGAATCGCCAGCATCTGTTTCAAAACTAGCAGGCACAGGATTCGGCCCAGAGATTTCGGAATTGGAACCCTGAGATCCCGCCTCATTATTACTTACCAAGCTTGGGGAGAAAGAGCGAAACTGAATTTTCTCTGCTGCGTTTGTGGTACTAATCGTCAGAGTTGTGTTACTGTATCCCGGACAGGCATCATATGAAATTACATTCGCGAACTGCAGTGATCTTTTGGATCTAGCTTCAGGACGACCATGCTGAAGAATGGAACGCGCAGGCGTGCGCTGGAGAGCACAAATGGCTGCTTCAGTTCGCTTTTTATTGGGCTAACAAGGGTCCATTCCTGACTGCATTCTCTCTGCCAATGTGCAAATTCTCTTTGCCAATTGGGACCGCCAGCGCCCCAAGTATGAAAGTAACACTTAAACTGCGGGCAAGAATAGGAGCGGAGGGCATTCACATGAAAACCAACTGATCTTGACGCCACAGAAAACCGATACACTCTGTCTGATAAAAACTGGACATTGAGATCATCACCTAGTCCACCAATACATGCTTCCAAGGCAGAGCTAGCCGAAACTTCAGATAATTTGAACTTGGCCCTCCCAAACGAAACAGTTGATAGAAAATGATTTGACTTGCCTAGAGGATGAACTGTGGACCTGAATTTACGTCTGACTTCTGCGCGGAACCTCTGACCGTCAGAGTAGTCCAGTCCCAGCGGTACCCGATCAGAGATGCATGATGACGATTCCCCAATCTCCATTGTTGGGACGGGCCGCTCCGGATAGCAGGACAGGCCAGCAGAAGAACACAAGCATTCCAGTAAAGTAGCGGTGTGAGAAGGGTACATCACCTTGGATCCGGGACAGATCACTTCGCCATGCATCAGGTGTCGACCCACGAGTGCTTTGCCGCTGGCGCTCTTCAGGGTGATCCAGTCCTTGCCTTTACCTGGCCAAAGGTGCAGCTTCCCATCATAGGCCTTGGAGCGGCCACGATCCAGATCCTTGTTGGTGGTGTACGTAGCCTTCTAGCACCAAGATGCAGCCACCATCTTCGACGGATCCTAGGGCTTGAGGGGGGGGGTTTAGGGGTTTGGGACGGTGGGGAAGAGATTGATTGGAGGGGAATGGTGTTTTGGTGGCCGGAGATGGCTGATTGCCGGTGGTGGGTTAGGGCGGCGGTGGGGAAGGTGGAGTCGCCATAACGGATGGCAACCTTAAAACATGTAGTAATTGTCATAATATCAACATGGAACATCAAAAATTATAGATACGTTTGAGACATATCAATCACCCTCCATGCTTTATCCTCCCTATCTTCATCCTCATTGCCAAAGCCATAATCGTGTTCTACATTGACATACTCCTCTTGTTCATCGAATTCGTCCCTATCATTCATCGCCAAGTCAATTTGTTGGCTTCAAGTAGGTTGGCTCATATTATTCAACTCGACCACATCATTAGATGACACATTCCGAGTTGGAGTCATTGCATCATGTGTGGGGGGAGGCACACCGGTTCAAGTCAATATGCAACCGATAACCGCCAACCTTGGTAGGAAATAACTTGAGGACTTTTCTTCGGAAGCAGCCACAACCTCTTAGTGTACCCCCTCAATCTAACTCGCACGTGATAGGTATTTTTTTCTTTCACGGACGATGTCCTGATCCAGCAAAATACCTTCCATCTTGTTCAACCTTCTCCCTCGGATCAATCCATTTCAAAACTTCCTTACTCCTGCAACAACTTCGGCATACATCGGACTCTTGGCTAAAATTAAATGACAAGAAACACAATATATCACATTGATGTGTAATTGCAAACACACCGCAATTATTTAAATTGGACATGTGTGCTAACCCTACCTCAAACCCTAGACCCAACCATAATTCTAGGTAAAAACACATGAATGTGACTAAGCCCAATGATTCCTGCACGTCACAAACACCATATAATCCGCAGTGCACGAATTAAAACAATGGATTTGGGCGAAATGCACAAATCTAGGATTTGGCCAAAAGTAAGCAATGCCACAAAAAGGCACAACTTAACCAACAAAAGCGTAGATTTGAGAGAGATTATCTCAAAGGATGGAAATGGTCCGACTCCATGAGCAATGCCCTCTGATTCAGAGGGATTTAAGAGGGGTTTGAGTGAGGAGGAGAGAGGGGGAGAGCACAACAGGTCTGGTCGGGAGGAGGAAGAATGGGAGGCTAAGGGCGCGGCGTAGTGGCCCCGTAGCCACTTAACCCTCTCACCCGCTACCGCCACCAATGCCGGCGGTACACCACTGATTCTACCAGCAGGGTGATATGCATTATCGTTTGATGTCTACCGCTGCTGCAGCCAGCTGTATTTCCACGTCAGCGCAGTCAAACTCGAGGCGAGCATCGTGGATCAGGACTTCTACCGCCTTTGACCATGGCGGTACCTCGGGATGTCTACCAAAATGGGTTAGATCCGACTAAACTTTCAAAGTGGGTCATTTTCGGCTGAATTTTCGTGTCCGGGTCACATATTTGTCGTTTTGCCTTTGTTTGCTGAATCTGACGCAAGTGCCACGTGGCACCGGTATGTACCGTTGATTCGAAAAGGCCCAACGGCACGCGCCACATGCTGCACGTAATATAAGTGATATGCGCAGTCAACCCCCTACACAGTCACCGCTCCCTCGGCCGCCGCTGCCTCGATCGGCCGGCTGTCAGTCGAGATCCCGCAAGCCACCGCCGGAGACGCCAACATGGCCGCGTCTGCCACTGTCGCCACGTCCCTCTCCCACCACCTCCTCACACCGAAAACCAAACCCAGAACCCCACCCCGCTTCTCCGTCCTCCCGCGCCGCGCCGCCAGCGCCATCTCCGCCTCCGCCGCCGCGGCCTCCGACTTCCTGTTAGAATTTGGGCCCATTAGTAGGCAGCCCAAATAAGCAATTCTGAAAAATCTCAAATTGGCCCATGTGTGGCCCATGTGCATGGCAGAATTTTGGAGGTGCAATGTGGTGCTAAAGTTTAGTCCCACATTGCTAGTTGGAGGAGACAAACACCACCTTATAAGGTGGAGTGTTGTACCACTTGGTGTGCTAGTTGAGAACAGAAGGCTCTCTCGTGCGCACTCCTCCTCCTCCTCCTCCTCCTCCTCCTCCTCCACCACTGTCCGTCCGTCCGTCCGTCTGGTCACGACACGCCGCGGGTTGCGGGAATGAGCCGAGCCGATGCCTATATTTTTGCTGTTCGGGAAAAACGAGTTTTTGCGTACGCGTATAGTTTTGCCAGTTCGGGTCGCTCCCGGATCATGGGCTGCTATCTGACTCGGACGTGTGCGACGTGGTTGGCCCACGTTGTACCCGTTAGGGTTTCCCGAGCCGCACTATATATTGCCTTGCACTGTGTGCGCCGTCATATACCGAACCAATCTAGGTTTTGCCAATCTCGTGCCTTGCGGCGTCACCATAGTCTACTCCATCCTGTGCGCCGGTGTGCACCGGCGAACGGGACAGCAGGTCTCCGGAACCACTTGTCCTTGTGATCCTATACGGGAGAGGGCGAATAAGGTTTTTGGGAAGCGCTCCGCGCAACTGCTTTCAAGTTCTTCATCACGGCTCGACTTCCTGGACGATCTCCGGGTCCGCGGGCGACTCATCTCCAATGTTGTCTTCTTCGAGCTGCTACCGTCGCCGCTCAACCTGCTGCCGTCACTGCTCCAACGACTACTTCATCTATAATTGTTCGGTACATTCGTCACGTTCCGATGGCTGTGTTCGTTGATGTCTTGCTGCTGTTCATGTTAATTAATACGTATAGTATTTTCAAGATTAACATGTTAGTAGCTCTTGCGATCATGCTTTATATTCTGGAATTAATCATGGAAATTATGCCTAATAATCCAACAATCCAAAAACCTTATATTTGTTATAGGCAATTTCCTGAGTTAAACATGGGACATCTATCTGATGCGCTGAGGCCAGACAAGTTTACCGGTGTGGACTTTAGGAGATGGCAGTACAAGTCCACACTGTGGTTGCGATCTCTAAAAGTGTTCGAGGCTAGTGAGGGTTTAACTGAAGGAACTATATCTGACGAGGATCAGAACAAGTTCAAGGAAACCAATGATGCCTTTGTGGGACTCGTTCTGAGTGCTCTTAGCAACAAGCTGTTTGATGTGTACATGCACATTACAGATGCCAAAGAGCTCTGGGAGGCACTGAACGCTAAGTTCGGTGTAGCAGATGCTGGCAGTGAACTGTACATCATGGAGAGCTTCCATGACTTCAGGATGGCTAACAACCATTCTGTAGTCGAACAGGCTCATGAGATACAGTGCATTGCTAAGGAGATTGAGCATGCTAAGTGTGCCTTACCTAACAAGTTTGTGGCTGGATGCATTATTGCAAAGTTGCCCTCTTCATGGAGGAACTTCGCCACAACTCTCAAACACAAGAGACAGGAGATATCGGTTGAAAACCTGATAGCGTCTCTTGATGTTGAGGAGAGGGCTCGGGCTAAGGACACTGCTGAGAGAGGTGGTGAAGGCCAGTCTTGCGCCAACATGGTGCAGAAGAACTTTCACCACGGCAAGAGCAAGGCAAAGAGCAAGTCTTCCTTCAACATGCCTACCAAGACTACTTCTTTCAAGAAGAAGAAGAAGATGCTGAACAAATCTGAGCTAAAGTGCTATACTTGTGGAGAGCCCGGACACTTCTCTGTGGACTGCCCAGATCGTGCAGACAAGAAAGGGAAGACGCCAAAGCATGTCAACATCGTGACCGCTAGCAATGCTGATGGGTACGGTAATTTACCGATTGTTCTTTCAGTATTTCAATCTCCATGTTGGTGGATTGATACGGGTGCTAATGTTCATGTATGTGCTGACATCTCTATGTTCACTTCTTATCATGTCGCAGATTCAAGCGTCTTAATGGGGAATGGATCACATGCTTCTGTTCGTGGTGTTGACACGGTAGATCTGAAGTTTACTTCGGGGAAGATCATGCAGCTGAGGAACGTGCAGCATGTCCCTACTATGAACAAGAATCTCGTTAGCGGCTCACTTCTATGCAGAGATGGGTTTAAATTAGTCTTGGAGTCCAATAAAATAGTTGTGTCAAAGTTTGGACAATTTATTGGTAAAGGGTATGAGTGCGGAGGCTTGTTCCGCTTTTCACTTTCAGATTTTTGTAATAAATCAGTAAACCATATTTGTGGCAGTGTTTCTGATGATACCAGTGTTTGGCATTCTCGTTTATGTCACATTAATTTTGGTTTGATGTCTCAGTTGTCCAGTATGAGTTTGATTCCGAATTTCACTATTGCCAAAGGTTCCAAGTGCCATAGTTGTGTGCAATCAGAGCAACCTCGAAAGCCTCACAAGGCAGCCGAGGAGAAAAACTTGGCACCGCTGGAACTCGTACATTCAGATCTATGTGAGATGAATGGCGTGTTGATAAAAAGTGATAAGAGATATTTCATGACTTTAATCGATGATGCTACTAGGTTCTGTTATGTATATTTGTTGCACACTAAAGATGAAGCTTTAGACTACTTTAAAATCTATAAAGCTGAAGTAGAAAATCAATTAGAGAGAAAGGGACGCCTCCCTATTCGCCCCAATCAAACGGGGTTGCCGAGAGGAAAAACCGCACACTGACCGACTTGGTGAACGCCATGTTGGACACTGCTGGTTTATCTAAGGCATGGTGGGGAGAGGCTTTATTAACTTCGTGTCATGTCCTGAATAGAGTTCCTAACAAGAATAAAGAGAAGACTCCTTACAAGGAGTGGTCTGGGAGAAAACCATCACTTTCTTATTTTCATACTTGGTGATGTTTGGCGAAAGTTAATGTTCCAATTCCTAAGAAACGTAAACTTGGACCGAAGACAGTGGATTGTGTCTTCCTAGGCTATGCTCAGCGGAGCATTTGCTATAGATTTTTAGTGGTTAAATCTGAGATACCTGATATGCATGTTGATACTATTTTGGAATCTCGTGATGCAACATTTTTTTAGAACATGTTTCCTATGAAGGATATGCATAACATTGCTAGAATTTCTTCTGAGATATTTAATGAATCTGGTACATCTGTTGATCATTCTGAACAACCACATGGTGAGGAAGTCCTTCAGAAGGATGACAATGAATCAGCTCCCAAGAGGAGCAAGAGACAGAGGACTGAAAAGTTTTTTGGTGATGATTTCATTGTGTACCTTGTGGACAATACTCCCATGTCCATTGCAGAGGCATTTGCACCTCCTGATGCTGAAAGAAGCTGTCCATAATGAGATGGACTCGATTCTTTCTAATGGAACTTGGGAATTATCTGAGCGACCCTACGGCTGCAAACCTGTGGGTTGTAAGTGGGTGTTCAAGAAGAAGCTAAGGCCTGATGGTACTATTGTGAAGTACAAGGCACGGCTTGTGGCCAAGGGCTACACCCAGCGTGAAGGCGAAGATTACTTTGACACCTATTCACCTGTTGCTCGACTTACCACCATTCGTGTACTATTTTCCCTGGCTACCTCCTATGGTCTTATCGTTCATCAAATGGACGTAAAGACAGCTTTCCTTAACGGAGAGTTGGAAGAGGAAATCTATATGGATCAGCCTGATGGGTTTGTGGTAAAAGGTGAAGAGAGAAAGGTGTGCAAATTGTTAAAATCTTTGTATGGGCTAAAACAAGCACCTAAGCAATGGCATGAAAAGTTTGACAGCACTCTTACGTCTGCAGGCTTTGCCATTAATAAGGCTGATAGGTGTGTGTATTATCGCCATGGTGGGGGCGATATTATTATATTATGCTTGTGTATTGATGACATACTTATTTTTGGTACAAGCATGATAGTGATAAATGAGGTCAAGTCTTTTCTGTCAAAGTGCTTTGATATGAAAGATCTGGGACAAGCTGATGTGATCCTGAACATTAAGTTTATTAGGGATGAGAGTGGGATTACGTTAACGCAATCACACTATGTTGAGAAGGTCTTGAGCCGGTTTGGTTATATAGACAGCAAGCCTTCTTCAACACCCTATGATCCCAGTGTGACACTCAGAAAGAACAAAAAGGAAACGAGAGATCAATTAAGATATTCTCAAGTGATCGGTTCACTCATGTACCTTGCGAGCATGACGAGACCTGATATCTCTTTTGCTGTGAGCAAGTTGAGCAGGTTCATGTCTAACCCGGGTACTGATCATTGGCATGCACTTGAAAGGGTCATGCGCTATCTGAACGGTACAATGAGTTATGAGATTCACTATTCAGGGCACCCTGCGGTGCTTGAGGGATACTGTGATGCGAACTGGATCTCAGATGTTGATGAGCTCTACGCCACAAGTGGATATGCATTTATTCTTGGAGGTGGCGCAGTGTCATGGAGGTCTTACAAACAGACCATTTTGACGAGGTCAACCATGGAAGCAGAACTTGCTGCTTTAGATACAACTTCTGTTGAGGCAGAATGGCTGCGTGAGCTCTTGATGGACTTGTCGGTGGTTGAGAAACCATTAACAACCATCCTTATGAACTGTGACAACCAAATGGTTATCATGAAAGTGAACAGTGCTAAGGATAACGCGAAGTCATCAAGACACGTCAAAAGACGCTTGAAGTCTGTCAGGAAAATGAGAAACTCCGGAGTAATAACTGTTAGTTATATTCAAACAGACAAAAACATGGCAGATCCCTTTACGAAGGGACTATCACGTAATGTGATAGATAGTGCATCGAGGGAGATGGGGTTGAGACCCGTGAGCATTACACCATAGTGGTAACCCAACCTATGTGATCGGAGATCCCGTGAATTAGGACCTGGGAAGAACAAGCTAGTGGTTTAACAGAGGAGAGTTATTTTATAACCCTCTCCGTGGAAAGATGCATAACTCTCACATTCTGTAAGGCAGGTTGGCAATATGCCTTAATATGTTTCTGTTGGCTATTCGTAGCAAATGTGCTATCGTACAGAGCGACCTTGAAAGAACACACCTATATGAGTCTGACTGTTAAACGTCGTAGTCTATGAGATTTGGGTGATCTCTAGTAAGCTCATGAAGAGACCAGGGCGTATGACGCATATGCTCCACCCGCGGGGTAGTCTACTGGCAGCCACGTACTGGTTATGACTTTGAGTGAAGTCTATTGGCACCAAACTTGCAATTCAAGGTTCGTCCATTGTTCAAGTTGCTGGTAGAAGTAGCTTGAATCTCTAGACGGAAGTTCAACTTAACAGTCTCTGCTGAAACACTGGTATATAAACAAGAAACGAGGTTTGGAAAAATCTCTAAATGAGAATTTGAGATCTGGTGGGGGATTGTTAGAATTTGGACCCATTAGTAGGCAGCCCAAATAAGCAATTCTGAAAAATCTCAAATTGGCCCATGTGTGGCCCATGTGCATGGCAGAATTTTGGAGGTGCAATGTGGTGCTAAAGTTTAGTCCCACATTGCTAGTTGGAGGAGACAAACACCACCTTATAAGGTGGAGTGTTGTACCACTTGGTGTGCTAGTTGAGAACAGAAGGCTCTCTCGTGCGCACTCCTCCTCCGCCGCCGTCCGTCCGTCCGTCTCGTCACGACACGCCGCGGGTTGCGGGAATGAGCCGAGCCGATGCCTATATTTTTGCTGTTCGGGAAAAACGAGTTTTTGTGTACGCGTATAGTTTTGCCAGTTCGGGTCACTCCCGGATCGTGGGCTGCTATCTGACTCGGACGTGTGCGACGTGGTTGACCCACGTTGTACCCGTTAGGGTTTCCCGAGCCGCACTATATATTGCCTTGCACTGCGTGCGCCGTCATATACCGAACCAATCTAGGTTTTGCCAGTCTCGTGCCTTGCGCCGCCACCGTAGTCTACTCTATCCCGTGCGCCGGCGTGCACCGGCGAACGGGACAGCTGGTCTCCGGAACCACTTGTCCTTGTGATCCTGTACGGGAGAGGGTGAATAAGGTTTTTGGGAAGCGCTCCGCGCGACTGCTTTCAAATTTTTCATCACGGCTCGACTTCCTGGACGATCTCCGGGTCCGTGGACGACTCGTCTCCAACGTCGTCTTCTTCGAGCTGCTACCGTCGCCGCTCAAGCTGCTGCCGTCACTGCTCCAACGACTACTTCATCTACAATTGTTCGGTACGTTCCTCACGTTCCGATGGCTGTGTTCGTAGATGTCTTACTACTGTTCATGTTAATTAGTACGTCTAGTATTTTCGAGATTAACAATTTAGTAGCTCTTGCGATCATGCTTTATATTCTGGAATTAGTCATGGAAATTATGTCTAATAATCCAACACTTCCTCGCCCGGTCCCTGCCTCAAGTCCCGCCTCGCTGCCGGCGACACCCTCTATGGCCTTTTCCTCCTCACCTTCGACCCGACCCTCGCCGAGATCGCTGGACTCGCCGGCTATGACTACATGATCGTCGACATGGAGCACGGCCCTGGCGGTATCACGGAGGCCCTCGCCTGCCTCCGCGCCCTCGACGCCGCCCGCACCCCCGCCGTCCTCCGCATCGCGGAGGCCTCCGTCGTCTGGGCGAAGAAGGTGCTCGACCTCGGCCCCGCGGGCATAATGCTCCCCGCTGTCGAGTCCCCTGCCGCCGCCGCGGAGGCCATCGCATACTGCCGGTACCCGCCCGTGGCGTCCGTGGCGCCGCCTACCCCAGCATCCGTGCATCCGCGTACGGCCTCGATGACTCCTACCTCTCCGCTGCGAGGACGACACGCTCATCATCTGCCAGGTCGAGACCGCCGCCGGCCTTGCGGAGGTTGAAGCCATCGCCGCCGTCGAAGGGGTCGACGTCGTCCACACTGGCCCGCTTAACCTGTCAGCCAGCTTGGGTTGCCTGTGGGATCCCGGGAACAGGAAGGTGCGAGCGACGATGAGGGAGGCCGAGAGGAAGGTGTTGGAGGCCAGGAAGAAGAAGGATGCAAGGCACGTGGCTTACTTGGGTGGGTTTGCCACGGCCAACGACCCACCGGAGCAGCTCAAGCCGAGGGGTTACAATATGGTGACCGGAGCAGTGGACATTGGGTTATTCCGGAATGCGGCCTTAGAGGATGTCAAGCGCTTCAAGGAAGCGTCAATGGAGATCGGTGAAGAGGACGGTGAGGAGGAGGAGAAGAAGGAAGATGGGTACTGGAGTGAGTGAGCGCTGAGCGTAGCTAAGCTTAAGCTGAGAGGGGTGCGTGTTCTGAATTGAAACTTGAGTCAGTCATTTGGTTTTCAGGAATCTGTGTGGGAAACTTAAGGCCTGTTTGTTTCAGCTTTTGCTAGCTTTCCACAGCAATAAGCTGGCAAATCGAACCAAACAGGTCAGCTTCGGCTTTGGGCTTTAGAAAGCCAGCGAGGGAAATACACGGGGAGGAGAAAGCACCTCTGGAGCAGCTTCGCGCCGCTTCGCGCTGCTTCCCGCAAAGGGCAGCCAAACGTTTTCATAGAACGTCATATCGTTGCCTCATATTTACAAGGAAATGCCACCGTCCCAAGCAAATATCCCAGCCCCGATTCTTTTCTTTTTTTCTCGTATCACATTATCCATTCACCTCACGAACGGGTAGGGTGCTCTCCTCGACTACTCCCACCAGCCGTCGCCCTGCGAGCCGCCGCCAGCGAGCTAGTCCTCTCCCGCCGGCGAGCTGCGCGCCGCTGACGGCCGACGCCCTCACCGCCTCCGGATCTCTTCCCGCCGTGCTCGCCCGAGCCCGTTCCCGCCTTCTCCTCGCCCGACCCCGCCGTGCAAGCTTGCCGCCATTTCCCCCTGACGCCCTCGCCGCCAAGCTCTTCCCCGTCGTCTTCGTCCGTCCTCGCCCCCCGACGACCATCTCCTCCCCGCGTCTGGATCTCCTCCACCCGCCGCCGTCCCCGCCGTGCGAGCTCGCTGTCCCCGTCTAGATCACCTCGTCCCCGCCGTGCTAGCTCGCCGCCCGACCACCTCCGCTGCAGATTCGTCGTCCAGCAAGGTATGCCACTGCTGTGGTTATGCCTGATAATGTAAATATATTTTGCACTACAGATCTTTCATGAAGTTCAGAGAAACAGGCTAACCACTTGCCTAGTTCTGTATAGATTGTTTTCTATGTATGTCTTGTTCTCTTAGATGGTCAATCTAGATGGTTTAAGATCAATTTAGATTACTAGAACCCCTTTTTTTGTACCATTATTGTATTTCTGAACCATTGTTGTATTCGTGAACCATTGTTGTATTTCTGTACCATTGATCTGTTATACTAGTTTTCCCATGTCCCTTATGTTTGTTGAATGTCTACTAGTTTCTGAACCATTGATCTGTACTAATTTCTGAACCATTGTGTACTACTGCTTTATGGTTATTGCTTCTGTACTAATGTGTGTACTACTGCTTTCTTCTTGTGTAGATGGATGATGGTGGCACTGATCGTGATGAAGAAATTGAAAGGACGCGTCATCTTCTTGGATTGGCGCGCGACATGGCTGTGTTGGGCTACTATGGTAATCTCTATTGCGAGAAGTATTTGAATAAGGCACCTAAGAGGATTCCACAACAGACTGGGCTTGAATATGTTAATGAACATCTTGGAGATAGAAAAAGATGTTACAAGGTGTTCAGGATGTACCCAGATGTGTTCCATAAATTGCACAACCTTCTAGTTTCTAGCTATGAGTTAGAATCAACTAGAGACATGTCATCTCTTGAATGCCTAGGTATGTTTTTATGGATGGTTGGAGGGCCACAGTCAGTTAGACAAGTTGAGATCACTTTTAGTCGTTCAACTGAAACAATTTCCCGGAAGTTCCACATGGTTCTGAATTGCTTGTACAAGTTGGGTAAGGATAACATACAGCCACTAGATCAAAATTTCAGGGATGTGCATCCAAGGCTTCAAGATGCACGCTTTTGGCCTCATTTCAAAGATGCCATTGGCGCCATAGATGGCTCGCACATTCCTGTCGAAGTCCCTGCAGATGAGCAGGTTAACCACACTGGAAGGCATGGTTACACATCACAGAATCTGTTGGCGATATGTGACTTCGATCTGAGATTCACATTTGCTGTTGCTGGTTGGCCTGGTTCAGTACATGATACACGCATTCTCCAACGGAGCATCGACAAGTATCCCGTCGAATTCCCGACCCCTCCTGGTGGTAATATTCTCTATGATTATTCACATGAAATTAATGCACATGCATTGCTATTTGTTTGATTCTGATTATCCACATTTCCTTTTATGCCCAGATACGTACTACCTTGTTGATTCAGGTTATCCAAATAGGAAGGGATTCCTAGCTCCTTTTAAGAACAACACGTACCATATACCAGATTTTCGCCGAGAAGGGCGACCAACAAAAAGAGAAGAGCTTTTCAACTATCTACATTCATCGCTTCGGAATGCTATTGAGCGTGTTTTTGGTATCTTGAAAAACAAATGGCGCATATTGAAGTATATTCCTTCTTATGGTCTCGATACACAGAAAAGAATTATCCTTGCTTGCATTGCACTTCACAATTTCATTAGGGACTCACAGTTGCGTGACAAACAGTTTGATCGATGTGATGAAGATGATAATTACGTCCCTAAGGTCCAAAGGCAGTCAACAACACTAGCCGGTGATACTGCCCCGAGTGGAACAAACACCGATGACATGAAAGCAAGGCGTGAATGCATTGCTTCCGCAGTGTTCAATGCGAGAAGAAGACGATCTACTCGTGCTAGCTAGTTATTATGTGTAACGTCATTGACATGTAGTTTGGATTAATATTATATATTAATTATGGACAATATCCTATTTGTGTAATGGTACGATATGTATTTTGGACAAATCTATATCCTATTAATTATTTATTTTGTTTAATGTTATGTATTACTGATATTTCTATAGGGACAGATACGATTATACACTGCAATCTGTAAAATACATATGTACTCGGAACTCTGAGGGTATTTTAGACAAATCCTCAAACCACAGCTAGATAGCCAGCCAAGTCGCCAAACAGTGACATTCAGAAAACAGCTTTCCCTGCACAGCAGCTTTCTCTCACAGCCACAGCCACAGCCAGCCAGCCACAGCTCAAACAAACATGCCCTTAGTGTTCCCATTTGTAGGTGGTAACATGTCGGTAATAAAGAGTTGAATTTACTGAAAGCTGTCGTATCCTTTTGTTTCATCTTATCCGTGTCACCCAAACACCAAAAAAATACTCATGGTAATAGAAAAACAGTGGTAAGCTTATCAGAATAAAGATTGTTGGTGACTTGCTTTTGTGGGGTCAGGGCAAGCTACACAGCCAGATTTCAGATTGTCAATCTCAGCACTTGCTCAACCTCAACCACAGTGAGGACGCGCGATGGCGCGTTGGTAGGGCTGAAGCAGTGGCTTGGGCCCCACCCAAGTTTGACTTCTCAGGAGCGAATTTCTGGGTTCCTCACCCACAGTACTGTTCCCTATTTCCTGTAGCACCACTATAGAACACTGTTCAGTAGGAATAGTGTAATAAAACAGGGAATGCCTCTTGACGCCTATGTGGCACAGGCGAGATCGACGTGTTCGTCGGTCACCGAAGCTCTGTTCTTCAGGAAAGTCTCTCAGGGCGTATTAGGGATATAAACTTGTAGGTCTAGTTTGATACATAGGTAGGGTTGTGTGCGTGCGTGTGGTGTGAGTATCAATGTATTCAAACAGATGCTACAAACTTGTACTCTCAAGAGAGAAGCTCAACAAAAAAAAAAACCTCAACCACTAGTTCAGATATGCTGGCACATCCCCACCCAGAACCATTGAGGTCCTTTGGACACTTCTTCAACATCCAAAAATATCTCCTTCCAGTAACAGGATGCAGCCTTAGCCGTTAGAGGCTGAGCTCTCTTCTGGTTCTGTGTGTTCTTCTCTATCTCATGACCACGATGATTGCAGCTAGCTCCATAGTGCAAACCAATCTTCCTTGCTCGTCAAGGATATCCTCCTGCTCAGACTTCACATCTGGTCATTCTTGGCGCCCATTAGAAGCTGCAAAACATTACCGGGCGCATGCCGTCCGCTCGCTGCGGATAACATGCGCTGCCACTAAGACTGCGAAATCTCCAGGTACTGTGGATATGTTTGCTTCCTTTGATTTATATGGACCTATTAATTATTCTGTTGTGCATGATATAGTCTTGGCATGTTCCCTTTTATTTTGTGCAGCTGAAGAAGAATGGAAGATCAAGCGGCAACTCCTATTAGAGAAACGGGTAATTAATAACCATCATTCTGACTGTCACTTATTCTTCCGTTAAACATATGTAAAGTTGGCTGCGAAATCTTAAGCTAACTTTTTATGAAGGGGATCCAAAACATATGCGTAGAAAATTATAGATGCTGTGCGAAATTAGGCCCTGTATTGACATTTGTGGGGACTTATGTATCTATTCAAGTTGATTCATATGTTAATTGGCTTAATTTACTGTTGACTCAAGGTGAACCCTTCAATGCGTAGCAGGTCATTTACATTAGAGGCGTTTCTGTTGTTTGGTTTTGCAGGTACGTAGTGTGGATGTGAAGGAGGCACTGCGCCTTCAAAAGGAAAACAACTTTGTAATTCTTGATGTCAGACCAGAAGCAGAGTTTAAACAGGTATCTTGCAGTTGCTGTTTCAGGCTCTTAGGCTTAGGGCAATGACTTACTTTAACATTCTCACTAATTTTTTTATGTGCCATTCATCAGTCAGGAAAATTAACTGGGGCAAACTTTGTATGTGTCCGTGATCACGTACTGAATCAACAATACTATTTTAAATACGATTGTACAATAACCAAACATAGAACATATGCTGCAATATATGAACATAAATTTAAAAAATCAGCTTGGGAATACCTAAAAGTCTATAAGTGATAGAATCCTTCCCAATGATATCTAAGAAAGTGTAAAACCTTATTTCGATGTACTATGCGGTGCTTCATATAATGGAATGTTATAATTCAGTCTGGGGCAGTGGCACCATAGTGATGGATTTTAATTTAATGCAGGCTCACCCACCTGGTGCCGTTAACGTACAAATATACAGATTAATAAAGGAGTGGACAGCATGGGATATTGCAAGGCGGGCTGCATTTGCGTTCTTTGGCATATTTGCTGGAACAGAAGAGAACCCTGAGTTCATAAAAAGTAGGGTAGCAAGTTCTGCACTTCTGTTTGCTGATTCCTCACCATTTATATATGTACCAGCAATCAGATGCAGATGCCATCTCTGTGCAGGTGTTGAAGAAAAACTTGGTAAAGATGCAAAGATAATTGTAGCATGTTCAGCAGGGGGAACAATGAAGCCAACACAGAATCTACCTGACGGGAAGCAATCCAGGTATAGTATGTTTCCCAAGTATTATTTATTGCTAAACTTTTGTTTTCACAGATTTTTTTTAGATAAAGGGCTTTATTACTCAAATGGTTTAAGCATTACACCCGGCCTCTGCATCAAAAATGCACATAGCCGCAATCCAACAGAGAAAGTAAAAAGTTGTGCAACAATAGACGCATTACAGCCAACAAGATAATGTAAAACGCCTATGTCATGGCTAATCTCGACGGCCTATGGAGGTCCAATCCGGCGATCAAGCGGCCACCCATGTTGTGAGAAAATGTCCCTTGCCACCTCCTCCAGTCGTGCACACGCCTCCGTAAAGAGGTCTCGATGTCCCACACGTTGTAAGGTGGACCACATACGGAGAATACTTGTGCAACGGTAGAGTACCTGCATATGAGAAACATTTTTATCATTGAAAACCTTGTCATTTCTACTAAGCCAAAGCGACCATATAACAGCAATCGCTCCCACCCTAATAACCGTTCTAAGCCTTTTATCTATCCCATGTAGCCAGTTACCAAAAACATTGGCAATAGACTTGGGTGGATACAAGTTAGACGCTATTTGGATGACTGACCATATAGAACGTGCGAAACTACACTCGAAGAATAAGTGTTTTATTGTCTCTTCATTTGGACAAAACATACACTTCGTACTTCCATGCCAATTTCGTTTAACAAGGTTATCCTTTGTTAGAATGACACCCCTACGAAGATACCACGTGAATACTTTAATCTTAAGTGGTATCTTCATTTGCCATATTTTTTTATTATCATCAACTGGCACATCGGAATGTACTAACGCCCTATACATGGAATCCACAGAGAATTTACCATTCTCACATAGATTCCAACGAAATTCATCGGGACCCTGTGTGAGTTGAACTGATCTCAACCGTGCCAGCAGGGAGTTCCAAGACGCTAGTCTTGGCCCGAACAAATCTCGCCTGAACGTCACATTCGGAGGAGAGCATTGCAAGACGGTGGCAATGGTATCTCCCTTATGACGAACAATATTGTATAGGGCTGGATATCGATCCCGGAGGGTGGTGTTGTCTAACCATTTGTCCTCCCAGAATCTAATCTCCGAGCCATCCTTAATATTAAATACCCCGAAGCGAAAGAAATGTTTCTTTATCGCCATCAGTCCAGCCCAAAAGTGGGAATCACCAGGTTTCCAATATACCTGTGATACCGCCTTTGTGCCAATGTATTTTCTCTTAAGGAGTGTTTGCCATATCCCCTCTTCAGTAAGCAGCTTAAAAAGCCATTTACCTAGGAGGGCTGAGTTCTTGACATCAAGGTCATGAATACCAAGCCCTCCCTGATCTTTAGGGCGACAAACAATATTCCATTTAGCCAGTCTGTACTTCTTCTTCTCACCATCTCCTTGCCAAAAGAATCTTGATCGGAAATAATCCAGTTTATGCAAGATCCCTTTTGGTATTTGGAAGAAGGAAATCATATACAGTACCATGTTTGTTAGTACCGAATTAATGAGAACCAATCTTCCACCAAGAGATAGCAATTTTCCTTTCCAACTAGATAGCCTGGCTTGTAGACGTTCTTCGACGTGTCTCCATTCCGCATTAGTCAATTTCCGATAATGTATTGGTATCCCAAGGTACATGATTGGAAATTGACCCTGCTCGCAGCGAAAAATATCGGCATATTGAGCAGCTGCTTCTTGAGCCTCACCGAAGCAAAACAATTCACTCTTATGGAAATTAATTTTCAATCCCGATAATTGCTCAAATGCTGATAGGATCAACTTCAGATTCGCAGCTTTATCTAGATCATGTTCCATAAAGAGGATTGTATCATCTGCATATTGAAGAATAGATAAACCACCATCAACAAGATGTGGAACTACTCCTTCAATTTGGCCATCCGTCTTAGCTCGTTCAATCATGATCGTCAACATATCCGCCACTATATTAAATAGTATAGGCGATAGAGGATCACCTTGCCTTAATCCTTTTTTGGTCTGGAAGTAACGGCCAACGTCATCATTGACTTTTATCGCCACACTACCTCCGGTAACAAAATTGTGGATCCAAGCACACCACTCTTCTGAGAACCCTTTCATTCTCAGAGTCTGTAGCAAGAACGGCCATTTGACTTTATCATATGCTTTTTCAAAGTCAATTTTAAATATCACCCCATCAAGTTTTTTCGTGTGCATCTCATGTACGGTTTCGTGTAAAACCACAACACCGTCAAGGATATTCCTCCCTTGCATAAACGCAGTTTGGGTAGGTTTTACCACATGATCTGCCACTGAATTTAACCTGATGGTCGCTACTTTTGTAAAGATTTTGAAGCTAACGTTCAGAAGGCAAATTGGCCGATACTGTTGTATCCTTTCGGCATTCTGAATCTTAGGCAACAAAACGATCTCCCCAAAATTAAGGCGAAATAACTCAAGGTGTCCGGCATGTAAGCAGCCAAATAACTCAAGCAAATCAGACTTGATGGTTTCCCAGAAATGCTGGTAGAACTCAGCCGGAAAACCATCTGGTCCTGGCGCCTTATTATGCTCCATTTGGAAAACCGCCTTGCTTACCTCCTCCATAGAGAAAGGTGCAGTAAGAAAGTTGTTTTCTCAGGAGTTACTTGGGTAATATCATCTGTTCGAGACTCATCTAGAGTAAAGTTCCCTTCCTCGGGAGCCCCGAACAAACCTTTATAGTAGTTCGTGATATATTCTTTGAGTTGATCCTGTCCTTCGATCAAGCCCTCATCCTGTAGGAGAGAATGAATACATTTCTTTCTATGTCTGCCATTAGCAACATTATGAAAGTACTTTGTATTCAAGTCTCCTTGTAGAATGAATTGAGCTTTAGATCTTTGGTACCATTTGAGCTCTTCTTCCCGCAACATACGTCCCACCTGCTCATTCGAGTGCCGTTTTAGGTCACTCTCAGTTGCTGATAAGGGGCGTACTTCTGCTAGTTGATCAAGCTCATCAATAATGGAACACAGGCGCTCCTTTTCTTTTTTAAGCATACCAGTTGTGTGTCTTGCCCACCCACGAAGGAATTTACGCAAATTGCGCATCTTATTATTCCACCGCTGGATAGCGCTATCACCCACAACCGGTTGAGCCCATATCATTTTAACCAAATCATCGAAACCATCCCGTAACAGCCAGCCTAATTCGAATTTGAATTGGTGCTTCCCGGGCGATGTCAACGTTCCAGTAGATAGGAGTATGGGGGCATGATCCGAAAAATCCTCTATACGTTCGAGCGCACGAACCGTTACTAATGGATATTTATCCTCCCAGCGGGAGTCCATCAGAACCCGGTCCAGCTTCTCGTACGTAGGCTCGGGGAGACTATTAGCCCAAGTGAATTGTCTCCCCGTCATATGAACCTCTCTTAAGGACAAGCTATCAATGACAGCGTTGAACAAGGTGGGCCAATGAGTATCGAATCTACCCCTACTTTTCTCGTGTCGGTACCTCAGCAAATTGAAATCCCCTCCTATAAGAATAGGATATGGGTCATCTTTAGCTAGATTAACCAACTCTGTGAGAAAGGTAGCCTTATATTCTTCTTGGGCAGCACCGTACACAGCAACGAGACTCCATATAAAGTTGTCGGACTTGTTGCGGATTTGAAATTTAATGTGGAATTCACCATCCGAACGACCCAACAACTCCATGGTTTCCGTTTTGATGCCAAGTAGCATGCCACCCGATCTACCTCGAGGGGGACAGGAGTGCCAAGTAAACTCCACACCACCTGAAAGGCGTTCTAGTAGAGTGCTTGGAAAGTCTCGTCTACCCGTCTCGGAAATAGCCAGAAAATCCAACTTATGATCTCTCACATGATGCGCAATATTCAGATGTTTAGCCAAGTCGCCTAGACCTCTGCTATTTTCGAATATGCCATTCATCGGGAAACAGTTGGGGATTTTGACTTTTTCGCGCTTTTACGCGAAGGTTTGTTCTTTTTATTTTTGGCGGATTTGGATCTTCGGCCGGTAGCATACAGGTCATCAAAAGATCCCAGCTCAGCCTCGTCCATGTCCACCTCGGTCACCTCTCCTACAAGATGTGATAGAAGCTGTCCATCTATTGTGGCATTCGCATCATCATCATCTATAGGTGAGGGTACCGGCCTAGTCGAAACAGTAGGAGAAACTCTACGACGGTCATACTCTACGTGTTTCAGAACCTTAGCCGATAACACTACTTCTTTTTCATTTTTGCCCATGCGAACCCCTACCGCTGACAACCTAGTAGATAAAGTAGGCGTAGATAAGGACAAAAAGGATTGTGTGGAACGAGGCGTACCAGCAGGGGGAGTGGAGAACAAGGCTGCCTTGCGACGCATTGCCTTGGCCATCGTATCCTCATCAGTTGCAGATGAACCGTCCTCGCCAGCCTGGTGACGTCCACTGCGCCTAGGAGCTCCCTTCGGCTGTGGACGTCCCCTAGCTGCATCGGACATAGTGGGAGAGGGCGTCGGTGTGGTCGCAGCCCTCTCGACCACCGTGTCAGTACTCGGCGTCACCGGAGAAGCCGGAGTCGCCATGGCCTCTGAAGACACCACGGGGGAGGACACGGTCGGTGTAGAGTCCCCATCCGCCCTGGAGTCACCGCGGGTGGTACCCACGTCATCACCTGTCATAGGGCAGCACAGCGAGCCGACCACCATGCACCTGGATGGCGACTCGGTGCTCGCACCAGCCGCGGAGTCGACGGGTGCGCACACCGCATCAACACCCGACCCGCAGCCGGCAAGCGAGAGCTCGTCCTCCGGCGCCCCACCGTGAGTGTCAGCTCCAGTCGAGCTGAGCAGCAGCCCACCAGCAGCGCATAGGTCCGAGGCCTGCCGGTGGTCATGCGTCACTCGGCCCACCACGCTGGTCGGCGTCGCCACTGTATCCGTCGCGCGGTCGGCTCCCAGCAGCCCATCCCGCCGGACTCCCAACAGAAACAGCCCGCCTAGCCCCCCCGGCGGCCAGGATCCGTGCAGCTCCCGGGGCAGCACCCGGGGACGAGTTGGCACCAGCATTCGGCCCACCAATTCCGCATGACTCCCTCCATTTCTTCACTAACTCGATGGCCCGTGGGGTTTTGGGGTTGGGATTAAAAGGAGTGACGGCCAGACTCTTCAGCATATGAGTTCTTGGCGCTCCTTGTCCTTGTCCCCCGCCTGTAACCGGGCCCTGGTCGATCATCATATTAGTGGCCCCCGAAGTATCACCAACGGAACCACCATGCGCTGTTTGATCTCCCGACCCGTCTTCCCCTAGGCCATTATCGTCTGTGTCATCCTTTCCCTTGCGTTGCCAAACAAACGGAACGAAATCCGCCTCCGGAATATAGTCCTCTGTCTCTGGCCGGAAGGTGAAGTCGTACCCTTTCAGACGCAGCACCCATCAGTTCTCATGTATGGCCCCAAATCATCTGTCTTTTTGAAACTATCAGCATCCATCATCCCAACTAAGATACGGACCACACCTCGTCGCCGAAGGGAGAGCATATCCACATCAATAGTGGTACCAATGAGAGACCCGACAGCCCACACTCCCCAGAAGTGGCGCAACGGATTTGGCACCCCAGTCACATGCACCCAAACCTGATCAAGTTCCATCTTGTGCTTAACATCTTCTGTTTTCCACTTGCTGAACACCAGTCTAGTGTCCTGAGACGGGACCCCAAGTTCGATACCATCAAACCTCATCAGATCATCTTCAGTCGGAAAGTTAACCGTGAAAGAGTCCTCCCCACTAGGTATAGCTTCCCAACACCAAGACTTCACCGGACACAGTCGCGCCACCTGGGTTTCCACCTGTTTTGCGGTGGCGGTTGTACCATGAACCTTCACTAGGGCCACCGGAGTGTCTTTGGGCAACAAGTCCGCCCTATATAGATTGTCCGGGAACCGAGTAAAGATCGTATCCCTGTGTCCTTGTCCAACCGCGAACACCACCGGCCTTGGGAGCTTCAAAGACGGGCACATAGGAGTTGGATGCTTTGCGTTCTCACAAATATGACAGTAGTGTTTAACGGGACACTCCTTGGAGGCGTGATCCTTCACCGCACACTTCCAGCACCAAGCGTTGGCCTTCTTGCTCACTTGTGCCGCTGCAGTCACCGGCGCCACGTCCGTCGCCACGATCAGAGGAGCGACAACGGGCTGGCCGGTTCCCGGGATCATCGGGTGTCCGCTCGCAAGCGGCTGCTGCGTCAAAACGGGCCCTTGTGCCGTCTGCTGCTGCGGACCTGCAGCGGCCAAGACCCCTTGCTGAATCCCTTGGTTCGTGTTTGCGGTGGTTCTCTTCTTTTTTTTCTTCCGAGCCGGCGCTTGAGCTGCAGCCCCGAAGGCGAACCCCGCAGGAGGCGGAGGTCCACCCGTGGGCATCAGGCCTTGCTGCGGTGCGTCCTACTGTCTTGGCGCCGCCGAGGATGGGCCGGCGGCGTTTCCGAAGACGACTCCAGTACCGCGCGCCTGAGCACCGGGATTGGCCCTAGGAGCCCACGTCGGAGGGCCATGCCCAGGAGGCGCCGCCATGGACGGCAACGCAGCCGCGACCTCCGCGAAGGATCGCCGGAGGGACGGCGTGTGGCCCGAGCTCGGGGAGGATGGCGTCGGTGAAGGAGCTGGCGCAGGAACGACGGCGGCGGGCGGCGATCGCAGGGACGGGGGCGTGCGTAGCGATGGAGGCTGTGGTGGTCGCGATGACCTAGGAGCACGATATTCTCGCCACAGTCCTCCGTACCAACGCTCCAGATACTCCCAGGGCGATCGATGTCTGCCAACCGCTGACGCCTGGGGCCCACTGGACGCCTGGGGCCCACTGGACGCCTGGGCCCACTGGACAGCAAGTCGCGTTTTTGAACAGCAACCGTTTCCGCGCCCGCCGCCGTGATTTGTGCTGCCCCGATGCCCGCCCCGGCCGCCGGCGTAGACCCGCCATCTTGCTCCGCCATGGGGGAGTTCATCGCTGGCAGAAAATCTCCGAGGCATGGCGGCGGCGTGATCCTAGGCCGAGGTAGAGGACCCCGCCACCCCATCCGCACCGGCCGCCTCAGGACCCTAGCATGGGCCGAGCCACCCCTTTCTTCCCCATCTCCGACTGAACCAGGCGAGCGCAGCTTCTCCGGCGACCTGCACACAGAAACAGAGCACGTACCTTCATCATCAGAAGAGGAAGCATGCTCCCAGAAACGCGACGCCGGCGTCGGGAATCCCGCATCGTTCCAGAACTCCTGAACGAGATCTTCTCCGGATTTGGGAGGTCGCTGGATGTCGTCCCGGGAAACACGCCACTCTTCCGCGATCGTCTCCTCCGCCATGCGCACGGCGAGCTCCTCCGTATCCAGATCATCTCCTTCCCCACCTTCCTCTAGGGCAGAGAAACGGGATCCCGAGGACGTCGGCGAGGCAGAGGATGTCCCTGGGGCACCCGGCGATAGGGCGCCAGGCACCAGCGTCAGCCGCCGGCGAGGCCACTGCCGTGGCGTCGCTCCGTCGGGCAGCCCGCTCCGCATGGCGAGGCAACAAGTTTATCGGCGAAACGAGTGCTGGCTGTAGAATCATCGTGCATCTGCAAATCTGTTAACTTAAAAACTTATAGCAGTTCATGCAAAATCATGATGGCACTGCCATGCAGTTTTCATTCTTGTAATTTGAACAGACATCCTCAGACCATTTTATTGTTCTGTAATCGCAACTTTAAGAAGGCGGAAAATGGAAGCGCCTGAACTATCTGCAAGAAAGTCTTCATGGTTTTCCATAGATAATCACGAATCGAGTGTCGGATTGCTGAGTTTAACAAAATTCACTGGTTGTGCTCTGACTCTGGCAGGTCTCTGATAGCAGCATACCTGCTGGTCCTAGACGGCTACAAGAACGTGTTCCACCTGGAGGGAGGACTCTACCAGTGGTTCAAGGAAGACCTACCGTCTGAAGCAGAGGAAGATGAATGAGCAGGAAAGGACCTGTCAGCTATTAATTAGTTGCTACGACATTGTTGTTCATAGCTGGAGTTCAGTGAGTTGTAATGATCAAATGTGCCTGAGATTTTCCCCTTCTTTTTTGCGATGGAAACATGATGCAAAGGTGTAATAATATGTAGACTGAATTGAACTGGCTTTGTAGGGAAGATGAGCTTCCTCAATCAGTGTCACGCCCAAGGTTTCGGAGGTAGTAGTCGTGGTGGGTTTCAGGGCGAGGACGAGGTAACTTGGGCTTCCGGCTGGCCGTGATGGCTTGCCGGCGATCTGGGTAGCTGCTGTACGTGGATCCTTTGTAGGTGGAGCCTAATCTCCTTTGTGTTTATTGATTGATTGATTCCCTAGTACAGACTACGTCCCTTTATATATCAGGGATCCCCTTGCAGAATACGTATTGGAACAGAACTCCTAGGAACATGCCTAAACTGACATGGACTACTAGTTACCAATCAGGTGCCTCTCCTATTCCTATTCTAACTCGAACACCAATTAGTTACAGTGTCTCGCAACACCATCAAGAATTCAAGATGAACACCAGAAACCAACGGCGGCTAGCCGTCGTCGGTCAGGAGCAGGCGCACTGGGAGGAGGGGCTCTTCTTCAAGGCGCTGGTCTCCATGATGGGGTCGTGCACGTCCACCTTGGTCCCCTTCAGAGATAGCACCTCACCACCTTCATCGCCGGCACCGTGGCGGGCCCGCCGCGCCTCGTCGAGCTGGAGCGCGCGGCGGGAGACGACGGCGAAGACCTCCTCGAGGAGCGCGAGGAAGGCGCGCTCCACGTTGTCCCCCGTCAGCGCCGACGCCTCGGAGAAGAAGAGCCCCTGCTCCTCCGCCAGCTGCGCGGCCTCGTCGGTGGGCACCTCGCGCGGCCGGTGAGCGGGCGCGAGGTCGGCCTTGTTGCCGACGAGGGAGACCACGGTGGAGCCGTCGGCGTGGGCACGGAGCTCCTCCACCCAGCGGGGCACGTGGTCGAACGTCGCGCGCCGGGTCACGTCGTACACGACCATGGCACCCAGCGCGCCGCGGTAGTAGGCGCTCGTCACCGCCCGGTACCTGCGCGCGCGCACACACAGCACAATAGTACTGTCAGCTAAACTGTTAAACACCTTTTCTTGTGTGAAGAAATTCAGTTGAACACTTCATGTTCCATCTTATCAAAGTGCTACAATTAATTTGTTCATAGCCTTGAAACCGCGCATATTAGTCATTGGATTGGAACATACGAAGTTGGACCCTGAACTTTCCTAATTTCAGTTGGCATTCTACTTAAAACCCCCAGACGGTCCTAAAAGAACTCTGAAATTAAGAAACCCTTCACTTATGGCAAAAAATAATATTTTGAAACATAAATTCAACCCTTTGCAACGGACATTCGAAATCATTGCCGATGTGTGCGTTGTAGCGTGTTGAAATAACGTACGGAACATAAAAGCAATATTTCAGGGTAATATAGTAATTATCTTGTATATATTTGGTCAGACTTGGCAAGATTTGAGTTTTGACTAAATTTGTATGTCTTGTTTTTTCTGGAGCGGAGTTTGTAGATAACATAAAGCTCTTTGAAACCTTGAAAGTGTCCAAATGAATTTTTTCATAAGATTAAGCTTTGTTTTAGATAACTTCAAAGTTCTCGAACCAAAAGTCAACTTGGTCTAAAGTTCATGGTCTAAAAGTAAACTAGTTTCTTTTACCATGTATACTACTCCGAAAAACACTACAACAAAATGCACAGTTGAACATCAGTTAACAAAAGTATGTTAATTTTTCTTTTTTACGCAAAAATGGTATTATATTTTTTGTTTATAACGTTTTTATGGTAATATTTATCAATTTTTAACTTCAATATTCGTGCAAAAAGTAATGACCAAAGCTGTGTAATAATAAATATGTTAAAAAAGAGACCTATTTTAAAACAGAGAGGATAATATTTAGCAGCACGTTTGTATTGACATGGATACATTTTATCTCGTTTTTAAAACTTGGCATACAAAGAAAATAGTTTTTGAAAACTTATAAAAGTTTCACACATGTGGAACTGGGTAGAAAATTACCCTCATAAGTTTCATTAAAATAATATCACCATTTTACCAATGTGATTTTTTGCACAATTTTTACTATATTTGTTTGTACGATAACTAATTTTTATTTTTGCACTAGTCACAGATGTTCATCATTTATTGGTTCAAAATTCAGTGGCAAGTTTCTACCAGCTGGATACCAACATTCATGTGTGAATGTCTCAATCTGGAATTTCAAAAAAGAAAAAAAATGTCTCAATCTGGACGCAAATTGGGCACGCATGACCAATCCACTACGCTAAAGATTTTGCAAGTTCATTCCTAGAAAGGAGGAAAAGGCAGAATTTTCGTTTCCAGGGATCGCTTTCAGAGGGCGGCGTGCATTAGTGGACCGAAGAATCGTCCTTAGCAGCGGCAGAATCGACATGTGGCTGTCGCATTTCAATGCAGGGCGTAGCTTTCACCTTGCTTGATGAAAGTTGGCCACCACTCAGCAGCTAGCCTCATCTTATCTTCTTCTTGATGAGCACATACTGATCCCATTAGCGATCATCGGCTTAAGTACAATCAAGGGTGGAAGAGGTGGACCGGCACCATCGATTTCCTGATCCGGAAGAAAGAGCTCCAAAAATGCAATCGTACTTGGCCGGCCCTATGTACCAAATCCAATCATGTGGGTGGCGGAGAAGGCGGCCAAATACAGGATACTCGTACGCAACTAACTAAGCAAACTTTTTATGTCGAGAATCTAACTAAGCAAACTCTTGTCCTACGTGTGGAAAAAACAAAGTTGATCTTGTAATCAAGCTTTGGAACAATCTAATATACAAATTGGTAGGCATAGCTCAACGCTGAAACCGAATGTAACTCATGGTTAATTGGTTCGAAAGTAATGTATGCACCTAATTAACTACGCAAGCATTCGTCTTCAGTTGGCGCCAAGCGTCGCTTACGGCGCCGGGCAAGCTGGGACGAGAGTCCAGTTTCATATCAGAAAATGAAGGATCGCGTGCCGTGATCAATCAATTGTCTGCCGGGTTGCCGACGCAAGCAGCAAAGCGCCGTATTGTTCGCTGGGAAGCTGGATCAAACCGTAGAAGAGAAGTGGACTACTGGATAATTTGAACAGAGCTGGCCGGACATGGCCGGCCGGAGATAGGCGAGGGAACTAACTGGAAGAGTACGTCGTGGCTACGTACCTCTCCTGGCCGGCGGTGTCCCAGATCTGCGCCTTGACGCGTTTACGGTGGAGGGTGAGGGTGCGGGTCTGGAACTCGACGCCGATGGTGGACTTGGAGTCGAGGAAGAACTCGTCCTTGGCGAACCGCCCCAGCAGCTGCGTCTTCCCCACCGCCGAGTCGCCCACCACCACCACCTTGAACACGTAGTCGATCTCCCCCTCCTTCTCCCCTTCCCACCCGGCTGCCGCCTCCTCCTCCTTCCCTCGAGACACCATAGCTTCCAATCAGTCCTCTCCCTTCTTGATCACCTTGTTGAATTTCCCTGCTTCAATTCTTGGTTGATCCTTGCCTCTGGTCCTTCTTGATATGATGTGTGCACTGTGTGAAGGAAAGTGTCTCCAAATCTTAGTATCTACTCGCTAGCTAGGACCTATACTTGGCTTGGCAGGGAGGTGGCTTTGCTTGAAGGTGGGCTGGGTATGCAGGGCATGGCTCTGCTCTATGGCGGCAACTTGGCGGTGCTTTTGAGGTTTTACTTTGTGCCTGCCGTCCGGCCGGCGTCTACATGCACCGGCCTTTGTCGACGGTGGTGGGCGTCGTGTGCTGCCGTGTCCTGCTTTTGGAGATGAGGACTGCTGCACAAAGGGCCTTTGTGTGCGTGCGTGGCCTTCTTTTCTTTGTGTGTTCTGCTTTAGACGTGTGCCCCTGTTTGTGTGTTTGTTGCCTCTTGCTTTTCTTGTAGTGTTCGAAAGACAGGGGAGGGGGAGCCTTGGCTTGCTTGGAGCGGGCGTTCCTTCACGTCTCAGTCTCCTGTGTCCACGGCAACATGTACATGACATCACACTAAATGTGAACGGTGTCTGATCTCTTAATTTAGTACTAGTACCGTCCTATATATGTTCATAAGAAATGTTTCCATGGTTTTTGCAACCTTGTGGATAATCTAGATGGTTTGAGAAAAAGATGTAAAGTTAACATATTAGGAAATACACACTTTTTACAAAAGATTTTTTCTTCTGATTTATTTGCGACAATGTTTGTGCCATATATGTTTGTTCTCTTTTTTCAGTTCCCGATCGCCATGACATAACTAGTCGCGCGTTGGAGGGTGAATGTCTTGTGGAGGAAAAAGGTCGATACGCTAAGTCACGTCAGGTTTTGGTTATGAGGACGTCGGTTCAGGTTTGGACTCGGGAACGATTTGGTTTAGTTTTCGGACCAAGAACGAGATACAGCTCACGCTTGCTCGCTACCGCGTGCGCGCTCGCTCTGACGTGCTGACCACCGCATAGACTCTTTTTTGGTGCGGCACCACCGGGTAGTCTGCTCTTTGAATCATTACTGTTTGCTTTCCTTAAAATCTCAAAACATTTTTTTGTGATTTGGTTATCTACTTGTTTGTACAAAGGTTTCACTTATTTGTACTAAACTTTTTTACTTTTCATAACTCTTTAATAACATCAAATTATGTCGACTACCTTTGTATTGTATTCTCCAAAGTAAATAAATATTATCATTACTAGTACACTTACACTAATTGCACGCTTTGATAGTCACTCTACTTTTAGGAAAGTATAAGTGACACTAGTTATTTTTGTTACTATTTAGCTTTTGAGACATCGCCTGCAAAAAAAAACCTTTTCGTCGGTGGAATCTTCCGTTGCTGTAAGAACAAACGATGTTGTGACACCATCACGTATTTTTTTGAGCAACCCATAAGTATAGTATATTTATATGTAAGATGATATGTTTAGTTTTAAAATATCTTAGTAATGAACTCCAGACAGTATACATGCCTGAAAAATATTCTAATAATGTTTTTTCTGAAATGTGTAATTGTATATCTTTTTTTAAGGGGTGTAATTGTATATCTTAGACATAGCTAGATAGAATAATTCTAGAGTATGGTGTCAAAGTTGTCAATGCTCATTTCCTTGTTTTCCATTGTGAAGTACACACATTCAACATCTCAAATGGGATCGTTTACAACATCCCACACTATAAAGTACACATTGATCACATATTTGGGTTAGAGTACAATGCGCCAAGTTTTTTTCTCGCTGCCTTGAAATACCGAGACATTGAAGAGTAGTAACAACTATGGCAAGAGCTGAATTGGGAATACCAAATGAATACACAATGATGTGGCGACATGCACATACAGAAGGAAATCAAGCACCAATTGAGCATAGTTCAACCCATTTTCAGTTAAACAATGCCAAATAGGCAATCTATCGAATGTTACTACATCGTCGAATTAATCTAAGGATAACAGCCAGCCGGATCAGTATTTGAATGGAGTAAACATAGCAGTAGACAGGAGGCCCCATCATTGTGCAGATTATTAGTAATAACAGCTCATGAGCAGATTATTAGTAATAAAATTACTACTCGTACTATCTTTTTTTAGAAAAGCAAGCAGCCGGAGCACACTAGAGATGTATTAACCGAAACGGTGCTAGTAGGTTTCAAATTTCGGTGCTGCAAATATTTCGGCTACTACGAGTCACTGAATTTTCCAGTGATTCTGTTTTCATTTTCAAAAATTAAAAATGTGTGTCCTGATTTTTTTGTTGTTGCTGTATTACCCGTGTGCTGCTTTTTGGAGGGAATAATTGCTGCTCAAAAGGGAGGCCACCCACCCACCACAGCTACAAGACAGCACAGTATATGAACGTGAAACTTGTAGTACGTACTCTACCACTCTGCCTAATCTCTTAATTTAGTAGACCACGTACCTTGTAATTAATCTGCTCATCAGAAAACTACTAGTATGTATCTTTTGTATGGGATCTACTAACGAGTTCTCGCTCAACGACGTCACCCACCGTCAGTTTGTCTGGGTCTTCTTCTTCACCTCCGGCGAGCTAGCTGCTCCTCTTCACATTCCGGTGAGCCACGCCTCCCTCACAACCACCGCCGACCTAACCGTTGTCCACCCCGTTCGCAGCCGGCCCGCTGCCGCAACGCCTCGTCGCCCCGCCCCGCGATCTCTCCTCTGCTAGTCCATCGCCATCCCGATCATCTCTCTAAGCCCGCCCTTCTTCGGCGCGCCGGCGATACCGCACCGTCCCCTACGATAAGTTTCTTCCTCGCAGGAGTCCGGTCAGCCCGGCTGGCCCTGCCTTCGGCACGGTCCAGGCTCCGCGTAGCCGGGTCGCCGCGGCCAGCCACGTTGACCCCGACTCTAGCGATATGGGTGGCCGACGTTCTTAACTTATGTGTTTTCTAATAGACGGGTGTGAGGTAGTTGTACGAGGAGAGGTGAGGAAGAGATAAGCTAGGTAAGGTGGGACCCACTAGACGAATCTTGGCACAACAATCAAATGATGATGGCGTTGATTGAGCACTAACAGCTACTCCCTCCATTTTTAAATATAAGATGTTTTATCCTTGTCCGTATTTATATGTACACAAATATATCTAGTCACGTTTGAGTCTGGTATGTATCAAAATAACATGTGGAACACCTGAAACATTTTATATTAAAAACGGAGGGAGTAGCTGAGAATCAGTAAAACCGTGTTTGTATACTGCACTACTCTGGATACGAAACCGAAACAGTGCCGGCCCGGCCGGCCGGGCGAGCACTCAGCTTTATCGGACTACAGCAGAGAAAAAGAACAAGTTAATTTTCAGACAAGCCCGGAGTGTAATGTTTTCTCCCGGGATTCCACCTGTTTGCGGCACTCAAATCCTGATACTCAGTACTACTCCCTCCGTCCATAAAAGGATGTGACATACTTTTTATGCAGATACATATATATTTAGACAAAGTTGTGACATCTTTTTATGGACTAAGGGAGTAGCTTTTTTTACAGTCTGAAAAAGTGATGCATGAGTTATGTACATACAGAGACAGTTCATCCATAGCGTACGTACACATATACGTGCAACACGCCGGCTCATCAATGCTCGTAATAATTAAGCTCGCCACCATGGCTAGCTTATAGAACATGAAGCTGGATGATGCCTTGTTCGTGCAAGCTTCTGCATCGGCACGGACCTGATACGGATAGAGGATTTATTCAGCCAACAACCATAAGCTTTCTCCAGGACTCAAGTAGCCAAACTGTATGCTACTTTTTTGAGGAGTCCATGCTATTCATTTACACCATGATGAAGACGCGACTGTGCTATCAAGTTACAAACTGCAGCAAAGCAGCAAGGCACCGACCTTTTTCTCAAAAATAAAGCAACAAAGGCAAAGAAAAAAGCTGAAGCTAAAAACAGGGTAATGGAAACTACACACCAAGCTAACCAAGATTTACAGCAAAGCATCAGGGGAGCATGCATGCATAGGCATACGCCTGAGAGGCCTCATGCCAGCAATCATCTACAGCCGAGCTTCGCACAAGATTGAACCCACAAGATCAGTGCAGGGGGGTTCGGCCACCAACGGTTAACTCTACAGCAACTTTGGTCCAAATTCCTTGAAAGGCAAATTCCCGCGGTTGCTCGAAAAAAAATCCGACCGCTCCGATTTAGTCCCGTCAACTCTTCATGGGCGTCTATTTAATCTAATTATCTCTTTGTCCATACTCTAGCTAGCTTCTCCTTCTGCTAGAAGGAAGAATGGCCTGGAAAACAAAAGTCATGAGCACCCATTTTTACATGAGCAATTTTCTAGAATAAAGGACGGAAAGGTTTCAGATGGGGCTCCAAACAAGAAATAAAGCTCCATCAAGCGAGATAGTCATCGAAAAGACAATACTGCATCTTTGTATAAATCATGTTCCCATGAAACCAAACCAACCAACTTAAGCAGAACCACAGAAAAGTATCTCACTGTAACATGTGCCTTACGCCTGAAACCCACTTATTACGACGGAATTCTTCCTGCACAAAATAAAAGAGCAATCAACTTCCAGACAGTGTCAACAAATAAACAAGCTACCAAATGATGGGGTAGGAGATGCACCAACCTCAGCAAAACAGAAGGGCCTTGGAATTTAGTTTCCATTGGCATCAAGAAAGCACTAGAATACTTAAAAAAAGGCCATGAGATCATAGAATGCAGAAGTTTATATCACAATCTCACCTGAATAGATTTGAGCACAATGTTTATTATCAAATTTGTGTCATCTTTTTTAAAATGTTTTTCAATACATGGAAACAGTGCACCTTAAAAGGAGGCGTGGTTCCACCTTGTTGGACAAGCATCATACACAAAGTCATTTATTCTATCAATTGCTTCAATAACATCAGATGATATGGAACACATGCAATACAGCAGATGAGTGATAGAATCACACTAAATATATTACAGCATGTAAGTTAGTAAATTGCAGATCGCGCAATCAAGCACAATACGAGCATCTTGACACTGGTCTAGTTAATCTTGCTCAACCCTTCGCTTCAGCCAGAAATATAACTATATGCTGGCTAAACACAGTACGCATTGAGATAACCGAACTACATGACAACATGGTCCTTAAAAGCAGAAAAAGGTTGTTTTCATTTGATACAGAAATTCCATACAGAGGGTCCTAGACTTAGTCTATGTAGTCGAATTTAAATGGCAAAATAAACAACACTAGGTGGTTGTTCACACTGAGAAGATAGCATACCAATGCTAATGAGGGTTCTACTGTTTATCAAGGCAAATTAAAAGATGCAATTCAGCATGTACTAAAATCCGCATGTCTTCAAAGCTGCTAAGTTCAATTGTGTCAATCATTAATCAATATATAGACAAACTCCTGTATGATATCTTGTTTACACAAAATAAATAGATTACCAAAAAATCTTATATTTATGTTGAAATAAGAGCATGACATCACCAAAGCAGAAAATTAGAGGGATCCAAACAAGGCTTCGTTGCAGAAAGAATCCAACAACTATAATTAAACTGTCTAATACTATAATGCACCAGGGCATGTTGGAATAAGCTGAACATTGCACAAATTTTTTAACATTCCAAGTTTTTCAAAATTTTGAAAAAATCAGAAAAATTAAAAACTTTTTGAAAACTATATGTATTTTGATTTGAAAAGAAAAATCATGCATGCATTCATCATCTTCTTGTCTTGTTTGCATTTGAAATTTCAAAAGTTGGAATATTATTTCCACTTGAAAACATATTTGGTAAAATAATATGAATGGGCCTTATTATGCCCTATATAATATTTTTGATTTCAAGAATGTTGCCAAACCTTTTTATTATAATTTTGTGTGTTTGTTTTAATTATTTTATTTTATTGAAAATATATGTCTAAAATAAGCTAAGTTCGAATATTTACATTGTGGTATTTTATTTGACTTTAATAAACCACAAATGATTTTATTTAAAACCCTATTTTTAAAATTGACATGAATGTGTCAAATAAACCTTTATACATTATTTGAAATTCTAATTTTGAAATGTTTTGTAAAAATGTATTTGAAAGTTCTAAAAGATAGGTCTTGTTTTTACAAATTTACAGACACTGGTTTGAAGCCTTTTGGATGTTTAAAACAAAAGTTATAAATGTTTTACTGTTTTCAGAAAAAAAAGGAAAAAGATTTAAGAAAACAAAAGGGCGCTCAGCCTATTGGGCCGAGCCCACCTACCATCCCGTTATCTGCCGCACGCGCGCACGCAGCCAGCCCATCTGTTTTTTTTTCCTTTCTTTGTAGTGAACCTAAGATCAACGCCAACTCAGCGCCTCGTCAGCAGTCAAAGTCAGCGGTCAAAGCCAGCACACGAAGACCGGCGTTTTTTGCAGAAAAACCCCTGAAAATTAAAAGGATCATTAATTTTTATTGGCTCGGCCAAATTTAATAAATTTTATGTTTTTGGAAAGATTATGACTTGTATAAACTTTTGGCATAGTTAAATTTATGTTTTGACAAATTAAATTTGGTTCAAATTTTAAAAGTGTTTGTTTAAGTAATTTTGACTTAACTTGAGTTTTAAAATTATTTTTTTGGGCAAATCCAATTGATATAGCTTTGTTTAATAAATACTTGGCCATAGGATTCATCAAAATATTATTGTAGATTATTTTTCTACGAATTTCTATTTATTTGTATTTATCCTCTTTTAGGAGGATTTTTAATCATATTTAATGATAAATTTTTTATTTCTTCACCAATTTTTGAGCTAATTTAACTTAGAGTATTTTGAAGAGTTGAGGTGCATTTGAAAGTACTTAGAAATTTTTTTGCATCTCAATTGATCGAACTTTTCCTTAGAAAATTTTGTTAAGTTATTTTTTGCCAATATTTTTCCTTAGAAAAATTTGGCATCTTAAATTTGGCTAAGTATTTCCTTAGCAAAAATTTAGCACCTTATAAATGGTGTACTTTCCTTAGAAATTATTTTGTCATCCTTGGGATTTTCAACATGAAGCTAGAAGGACAATGAAGGACTTAGCCAAGAAAGCGGACTCCAGAAGCATCTCCAAGAAATAAAAGTAGTTAGAAGAAAAATCAAGAGGAACTTCAAGAAGACCAACCACCTATTTTTCTTTAAGTCTTTCTTTCTTTCTTTTTCTTTCCTCTCCATTGACTTAGTGATGTATCAAGTTATATTTAAGACCAGCCCTGGTGGTACCAATTGATGAAGTCTGTAAAATCATGAAGTCCTACAAGAAGCAATGGAGTCACCACACCAAGGAAGGAATGACAACAAAGATTGAAGTTCCTAATTCTGTCTTTTACTTTGGACATAGACCAAGTCCTTGTGTTATGACTAAAGTCCCTAGATTGCTAGTTGAAGATTCTTTGAAGACCAAACATGTGAAGACTTGGAGCAACCACACCACCAATTTAAGTTGATTATATCAAGTTTATTTTGCCCAACCTTGACCTTGACCTAGCCAACTTGATTGTTACTTTGTCCATGTTCCTCAAGTTGTTTTGCACATCATGCATGTCATATTTCCTTAGAGTATTTTTTGCATATCATGCATGGCATATTTTTCCTTAAAAAGTTTTTGGTATGATTGCATGTTTATTGTGGCTTGTTTGATGTGTTAGAAATTTCGGAGAGAGACGAAGGCTTTTGCAACTGCTACTCCTGCTCTTCCTGTTGCCAAGGCAAGTGGCACACCCCTCATGAATTTCCTAAGTATTTTCTATGCATGACTTAGAGTATTTCTTTATATGCATGTGTTGGATAGTATTGCTATGCTGAAACTACTATCTCCTTTTCAATAGTTGTGTCTAGAATCCTATGATAACTTAGTAGAATTATTGATGCTATTCAAAAGTGTTTTATTGAAAAGCTTAATTCTACTAAGTTAAATAAACACCTGGGTGGATTTGGGCTTGATTGGCTGTTGAGAGTTGAGTGTTGTCCCGATGGGATATTCACTTGTGGATTGCCACCCAAGAACAAAGGGACTCAAGTTTACTCCAAGTGAAGATGCTTCCAGTGCAGCCACTTGGTATAATGGCTCTACCTTGACTAAGTAGTTCTAGGAACCTGATTCCGGCAGGTCTCAGCGGATGAATGTCTTGTATGGGTCTGCCCAGAGGAACAGGGGACTGTTGATAACCCCCAAGAGCAAGGGATCACTGTAGCACCTCTCAATGTGGAAGTAAGGTATCAATCCACAGGAGCAAGAAGGAAAAGTTATCTATTCCCTACAACTAAAGTGTCACAAGTTTTGTAACCAAGCAAGAATGTAAAAATGTCCCAATCCTCTTCAATGCAAGAGGACAAGACAAATGGTAGCAAGCAAAAGCTCTCAAAGAGAGAGAAAGCCCAATCCCCTATGCATCAAGAGGACAAGCTCAAGTGTAAGTTTCTTATAGGAACAATGGACATGGGTTCATGGGTTCACTTAATCCTCTCTCTCTCATCTATGGTGATTATCATGTTATAGATAAAGTACACATAATTGTCATGCTTTAATGGTAGCTTTTATAACGGCTATATGTCCTAAAACACATAGTTGAAAGAAGTACTCATTTGTGTTGCTAGGTCACCCTCATAAGGCTAGCATGGTTGCTCTCACTCCCACATCATACTCTTTCTTTTTACCCCCAGATAAAGGATGTTGGGCGGTACTGTGTCACTCAATACCTATGCCTTGTCACATCGGCCATCCCGTACCCACATACATCATACTTCTTAAAGAACAATATTCTATCAAAGCATGACAAGTCATAAAAGTTCCAACACAACAGTAAATGCATAACAAATCATCTCATACCACAATATTCACCACAAAGGTATTACATAGATGACCGTAATCATGTTTGGCAGCTCATACGGTACTAATTAGTGAAGCTCAAGAGAGAGGAGAGATACAAAAGTTACCACCACAAACCCTAGTCCAGGGGGTGGACTACTCCCTCTTCATCATGGTGATGATGGTGGAGAAGTTCTTGCTATAGATGTTGACGATGAACATGCCGGAGGGGGGTGGAGCCCTCCGGAGGCGATTCCGGCGGTGTTTCCCCCTCCAATCTTCTCCGGCGGCAGCCTTCTGTCTCTCTGTTTCGTGGTTTTGTGTTTCTCCACCGCCTCCTCGCGAAACTCCTCGGGGGACTATTTTTATAGTCGGTTTTAGGTCAAAGCGAAGCCACAGAGACGAAAACGGACGGCATCGGAGCCACGAGGGGGAAAAGAGGTGGGCCCACGCGGCCAGGTACAGGAGGCCACGTGGGACCCCCTATCTTCCAGCCTGTTGGGCTTCTGGTCTTCAGTTTAAGCCCATTGCGTTCGTCTCGAAAATTCTGAACCGTGCTCTTTGACCTTGCCCTTTTTGAAGTCCCGAAGCTCCCGGAAAGTCTGAAACACTAAAAAAGACGTTTTCTGGAAAACAGGGTTAATTCCATAAAAATAGGAAATCATTAAGATATTTCCAAAATCATGATAAAACATTGATATAACCCTTATATGATGCAAATATGATTGAAATATGAGTAATAAAGTGCAAAGTTCATGTATGTATTTTACATGCATCAACATCACCAAGCTTAACCTATGCTCGTCCTCGAGTTTGAAGGTGATAAAACTAACATGAACTTTGCAATTTAATACTAACAATGAATATCAAAAATGATTACTATTGCTACATAAAGTCAAATGATTCATTCTTTAAAGTAGTAGCAATATGCAAGATAGTTTATGAAGTGATATCAAGTATTCAATGCAAGCATGTTCAATGATAGTTCACAAAGTATAACATAGAAGAAAGTAATATGGACCACATGTATGCATAATGATAAGTAGAACGTCCTACAATGGCCATAGAGTGTAGATGAAAATCTGAATATGAAAGGTGTACACTTTGGAAAGATGTATATGTGAGTAGAGGTAAAGCATGCATAAGTTTCATCTAACCTCCAAACTCTTCTACTTAAGTTAATGATTACAATGTGGTAATACTTGGTGTCAAGCTCTCATTCCCCTATCATAGCATCTTGAATGATTATAGTTTAATGTGAGAGCAAATATGAGTAGTGTGCTTGACAAAGTAAAGGTTAGGTGCCTCATGCCCCTTGAATACAAGTACCTACACCATGATTACTCAACTTAGGAAACAAAGCAAGTTCAAGTTATATATCATTGTAAGTAATAATAGTATCATCAAGAGCGTCAACTGGTGTACCTCTTGTCCCAGGATATGGAACAAGCCCATATCAAAATGACAAGACAAACAAACAAGATGAACAACCTCAACACCCTTTTTATTTACCATTGGAATAGCTATTTATTATAAGGTGTATCACAGACGGTTCACCATAGCATGTAAGTAAATTTCCACCATGACTGATGCATGGCTTAGATTAGCGGCCCAGGCGTCTCTCTAACCATTTATACAAACTCATTTAAACTACTTCATTTCCACCTCATTTCACCATGATAGGCATCCATAAACAAAAGTACATGATATCAACTAAATGAGATGAAGGAGCATGTTGAAAGCTTTGCATGTGACAGCACATATGGGCTAACTCCCAACCTCGAACATTTATCAAGCCACTAGCATCATAATCTTAATCACAATGGGTCATGTTTTATTTATTGCAATGATAGTAAAATGTGCATCAAGTTCGTGAGAGCTATATAACCAACTTTTCCCATGGCAATCAATAACATAATCATTTTCATTCAGAGCTATAGATAACACAAATATCATGATGAACATACTCGGAATAGCATATAGCTAGTAGGTAGATATGGTGGACTCACTGGAATAACTTTGGTTGAAGGTATTGGAAACAAGTTTTGACTTGTTGGAATGTTTGGGCTAGCAAAAGGGAGAAAGTTGACCATCTAGATGCATGCATGAGTGTCCATAGAACTAACTAATCCATGTTAAACCAAGTAAAATAACAATCAGCACCAAAACATGAATAAGTGATAGCTCTTCAAAAAGGATTTGCAAACTATTACTCATAAACAATCTCACGAATCATGCAACTATATGTATCATTAAAAATCAACTCAAACATCCCTTTTCCCAATCTTATAAAAGCATCCAACATATTTCAACCCATATTTCCAGTAGCTCTCCCATATATAAATGATAGTGTGGTGGTCTCTCAAAACAAATATCAAACCAAAAACAAACAAAAAGATGCTCCAAGTTTATGCGATAAAGTGTTTCGATCGAAAAACAGAAGTTGGACGTGTGCAAACCGAGATTGTGTAGGTCCAGCGGGGTTGTCTTCACATCCCCAAGCTTATGGTCTTCACCATCCTTGGATAGCTCTTGGTGCATGATGGCTCCCAAGTGCAGGAGATCAATTGTAGTACCTTTCAATTAGAAAAGGTTGTCGAACCCACGAGGAGCTGAAGGTATTGGTTAGTAAGATGGATAAATAAAACAATAAAAGATGCAGAAGTTTTTGGTATTTTCAGTTGTATAATTGCAAGCAGATAACATATAGTAGCAAGTGAAAGCTCTCAAAGAGAAAAAGCCCAATCCTCTTATGTGGCAAGAGGACAAGCTCAAGTGATATGTAACTTATATGTGGCAAACGTTCCCGAGGGCGGCATGGATGATGCTAGGCATAGAGATTTATTAAACAACACGTTGAATATCTTGTCAAGTTTTAATCTTCTTTGGACGGAGCCATAATTAGGTATAGCTAAATAAATAAACTACACCCCCTTATGATGGATCATGTGGCCAAGCAAATGACTGCACAAGAATTATTAAGACCTAAAGTCCCACCATAGCATTACACTCTAAGGTCCCCGATACTAATACCCTCATAATATAACTTCATGACTCGGTCTCAGGTTTACGTGTCCCCCCAAGTCTCCATCAATTCATTACACTACGATGTTCTCCTATGAGCCCATATAGGTGAAGTGTTGTGCAGTCGACGTTCACACAACACCATCATAGAATCACATAAAAGATAAACTCTTGACAAAATAACAACACATGTCATATATAAATCAGTGCCAATTCATCCTATGCCCTCAGGAACATACGAGAACTACTCACAACGTGCGAACATGATCATAATTAGTGGCATAAGTGGTACAACACAATCTGAAATTATAACTTCACCACCAAATAATGACAAGTACTCAATCACAAACATGAATAGTAGCACAAGACAAATATCTAGGGTATAGCAACTCTCAAACTGCGAGGGGAACGGAGTGGATCACGGTGATGATGATGGTGATGGTGCTGGTCTTGATGGGGGTGATGATGTAGAGGCCTCCTCCCACGCCAAGGAGGAGAGGTGATGACGATGACGATGATTTCCCCCTTCTCCGGAGTTCCGAAGCAGCAGGATCTGACCCCCCTCGGAAGGGATCAGGAGTTTCGCCACCGCCGCGACCTCGAATGGACTTGGAAAAATTAGGGCGTTACTTTTCGGGCAAGACTAAGGCGTTGCTAAAAAGCCCCAGGCGAGGAGGTGCCCGAGGCACCTTTTGGTGGATGATGACCCACAAGTATAGGGGATCGCAACAGTCTTCGAGGGAAGTAAAACCCAAATTTATTGATTCGACACAAGGGGAGCCAAAGAATATTTATAAGCCTTGACAGATGATTTGTCAGTTCAGCTGCACCTGGAAGTAGACTTGCTCGACACAGTTTATCAGTAGCAACAGTTTTATGACAGTAGCAGTAGTGAAATAATAGCAGCAGTAAAATAAAGACAGCAGTAATAATTGCAGTAGACAGCAGGATTAAAATACTGTAGGCATAGGGATGGATGAACGGGCGCTGCATGGATGAGATAATTCATGAAATAGTCATACATAGGGCAATTGCAGATAAATAATAATAAGGTATCCAAGTAATAATCAATCATAGGCATGTGTTCCGTATTTAGTCGTACGTGCTCGCAATGAGAAACTTGCACAACATCTTTTGTCCTACCAGCCCGTTTGCAGCGGGGCCTCAAGGGAAACTACTGGTAATTAAGGTGCTCCTTTTAATAAAGCACCGGAGCAAAGCATTAACACTCCGTGAACACATGTGATCCTCACGTCGCAACCATCCCCTCCGGTTATCCCAATTTCTGTCACTTTGGGGCCTCGGGTTCCGGACAGTGACGTGTGTATACAACTTATAGATATGATCCAAAACAATAATTATTCTCATGATTCAATAACATGTTCAGATCTGAGATCATGGCACTCGGGCCCTAAGTGACAAGCATTAAGCATAATAAGTTGCAACAATGACAATAAGCACTACCGATGGATACTAGGCACCATGCCCTAACAAATCTCACAACTATTACATGAATGATCTCATCCAATCCCTACCATCCCCTCAGCCTACAGCGGGGAATTACTCACACATGGATGGGGGAGTCATGGATGGTCGATGGAGAGGTGGCGGTGATGATGATGGCGATGATCTCCTCCAATTCCCCGTCCCGGCAGGGTGCCAGAACGGAGTTTCTGATCCCCGAAATAGGGTTTTCGATGGCGGCGGAGCTCTGGAAGTTTTCTGGAAAAAGCGTCGATCCCCCGAAGTTTTTAGGTCAGAGGCTTTAAGTAGTCCAAAGGGGAGCGTCGGGGGCCACACAGGGTGGCCACACCACCCCTGGGCGCGGCAAGGGCCCACCGCGCCCTGGGTGCGTGTGGTGCCCCTGTGCACCCTCCTCGCTTCGTCTTCTGGCTCCGTGGGTCTTCTGGAAAAATAGAATTTCTGGAATTTTTCTGGAATTTTCCTGAAACTTTGACTTTCTGCACAAAAACGAGACACCAAGGCAATTCTGCTGAAAACAGCGTTAGTCCGTGTTAGTTGCATTCAAATCACACAAATTAGAGGAAAAACAATAGCAAAAGTGTTCGGAAAAGTAGATACGTTTTGGACGTATCAACTCCCCCCAAGCTTAGCTTATTGCTTGTCCTCAAGCAATTCAGTTAACAACTGAGTGCGATAAAAGAAACTTTTACGAACACATTTGCTTCATATGATGTATACATACCTACTATATGATCAATTACTTAGCAATTCATAATAGGAACCATGCAAATAATGACACCTAGTAGTTATGCAAATCATGAAAAGATACCAAAGTACTAAGAATGAATAACATAGCATACATCTATCACAAGAATTGCAATGTTCGTAAAAAGATATGACAAAGTGGTATCTCGCTTGCCTTTGTTTGAAGGGCAAAACATAAATGCCAAGGCACCTCTGAAGTTCAAGTGAAGACTAGATATAAAATATCAAAGATAAGAGTATCATAGTTATACCTCAATTAATCGTATCCTGGGACAAGCACATTACACTAAGAACGACAGTTATGCTCTCGAAGAGTGCTCAAAGAAAGGATGGTGACTCAACATAAAAATAAAAGATTGGCCCTTCGCAGAGGGAAGCAGGGATTAACACGTGCTAGAGCTTTTTATTTTAAAAACAGAGGTAAAAATGTTTTGAGAGGTGTTTGTTAATTGTCAACGAATGGTAGCGGGTGAGAACAGTATTCTACCTGTCAAACGGACTTTTAAGAGCGGCTCCCATGAAGGACGTTATTTCTACCAGCAAGGCAGATCATCCCTCTTTCTCTTTGGTTTACACACATTCAGGTATTTCACTGTTTGTCATTGCTTACTGATGAATCAGGGCAAAAGTGTGAAGAGAATTAATGGTTAAAGTTGTAATTAATTGGGACTGGGCACCCCGTTGCCAGCTCTTTTTGCAAAATTATTGGATAAGCGGATGTATATGCCGCTAGTCCAGGTGTAAAAGTCCATTTGACAAATAGAATAAAGAATAACCACACTAATTCCTCATGAGCTAGTAAACATTGACACAAAAAGGGAAATATTTTGAAAGTTTTAAAGGTAGCACATGCAAATTTACTTGGAATGGCTTGAAATACCATGCATAGGAATTTTTGGTGGACTCTTTGGGATAACTTGGTTTAAAGGATTTGGATGCACGAGCAGCATTCCCGCTCAGTACAAGTGAAGGCTAGCAATAGACTGGGAAGCGACAACCACGAGAGCGATAACGGTCATAATCATGCTTGCGACAAAATAAAATTAACGGAGGCATAAAGATGATACTAAAACTCTGAGGCAAAATAGATCATCAAGGCTTAATTGACTTTATTTTTCAGTCATAACATGTGTGAGCATGTGCCAAGTCGAATCAAGTGAATTATTCAGAGGAGGATACCATCCTGCCATACCGTTTTACGAATAGAACAATGCATGTAAATATCTATATGACATGTTATTACTATTAGCAATTTGGTACTGACCATAAGAAGACATGAACTACTAAGCAATCATTAAATAACATAACCACTACCATGATAGCTAAGCATGTTCACATGAGTAGGTATATTTACAAAAATGAAAAACAAATAGAGTTCATACCAGCCTTTTACCACATCCGATTGTCGTAGTCGTCATTATTGCTTTTCACTTGTGTGGCTTGAATGATGTGAAATGATAACCAAGCCCAAGTGGAACCACGGAAATTTTTGAACTCCTGAAACAACTATACAAAACAGCAGAAGAACAACAAATATTTTTGGGTTTTCGAATTAAAGCAAGCATAGAAAGAAACAAGCAAACAAAGCAAAATCTTTTTGGATTTTTGAATAACAAACCGAAATGAAAAATAAAGTAAACTAGCACTACAAATTCAAAAGCAAGAGAAATAAAGGAAATATTTTTGGTCTTTTGGTGTTTTGCGAAAATGAAATGGATACAAGAAACAAAAGAAAAGAAACAAACTAAAACATGGATATACAAAGTACCGACATGATATGAATATGATAAAATGAGTGAACTTGTCGGCCCAAGCTTAGGCTTTTGGCCTAAGTGGGAGACTAATCATCCACATGGCCCAGAACTCCATCCAGGCGGATCATACCTAGCGTGATCATAATCAGGATCCTGTGAAGAAGAAGGGCCTGAAGCTCCATAATCAGGATACTGGTATGAAGAGCTCGTAGTGTCGAAGGGCTGAATGAAGTCCTCCTCAGGACCCTTCCCTCACTATCCGCATGAAGGCCATGCTCCTCCATATATGCATCAAGGTCTCCCTCCGAGAATGACCATCCTTGCCTGACATCAAGGTTAAACAAAAGAGGCGCAGGCAAACAGACTATGCGTTCATAGTTTTAGTTCTCCACCTATCTTCTTAACAAAAACCAATTCATAGATAGATTATCAATGGTGGACCAGCGAGAAACAAATTGGTGGCTAATCATAGAGTTAAGATCAAGTCTTTCAATGGGAAGCTGAATATCAAAATGATGTGGTCCTACACCATGCATGGCTAATAAACGAGAAGCAATGAGACCACCACAAACCCCTCCTTTTTCACGGTTAGTGGAGAGACGAAATGCAATCATAGCTCCCAAGTTATAAGTTCTATCACATCTTAAGGCAGCAGAAAGAAATGCCAAATCATAAACAGATAATTTACTTGCATTCTTCCTAGCTAGAACACATTTGCTAATGTAGTAGGCAAAATATCGAATAGATGGGAGTTGGATGTTTCGAATTTTACCATCCTCGGCTGTAAAACTCTCCCTTGGCAAATCTCTGAGTAGAGGTCTTGTAAATACTTTGGTTGACCTCTAATCCTCTCATGAGACCCCCAATGTGGTACCTTAATAGCTGCACAAAAATCATGAAGAGACAAATCTACAGCTTTATTGTAGATATTATAATGAACCATGGGAGTAGGCAAATTCCAACTAAACCTAAAACTTTGAACCACCGACATAGTCAGCTTTACATATTGATGTGGTTCATCAGCAACAAAGTATTCCAACCCTGCATTAGAGATTAGAGTGTTGAAATCTTGCAAGATCCTGCAGCATTCATAAACTCATGGCATGGATAAATAGAGGGAAACACAGAGTCTTCACGGTTGACTCCCATGACCTCTGATACTTCCAATTCTTCATAATTAAGTTGGTTTCCATCCATCTTCCTTTTCTGAAATTTTAAACAAACCTCATAAAAAATGATTTTGGAGTGATTAATTCAAGGGAAACACTAGGGAGACTTGCTAGAGGACTAAACATGCATCAAAACTAGTTAATCTAAACAAGAACAAGCATGCAAGCTCTAATAACATGTCACCTACAGTACCAAAATGCCAAAGATATAAGCAACTAAACAAAATTCTATTTGGATAATCGGAGGAGTCACATACCGGAGAGCAATTGATCCAAATTTCAGCAGCAAAGATGGGCTGAGCAAGTAGATCGAAAAATTCGAGCAAGAGCAGCAAGAACACGAGTTTGAGCAATGGTGGTGTGTTGGTCGGGAGAGAGAAAGGAGTGGGAGAGAGATGAGTGAGTGGAGGGCCAGGTGGACCCCACACCAGGGCAGGGCGCGGCCTGCCCTCCACCGCGCCGTGGGGCGTGTGGTGGCCTGGTGGGTCCCCCTGGTCATCCTCTGGTACTCCCACGTTCCTCTTTAAAAACTAGGACTTGTAGAATTTTTTCAGAATTTTTTGAAAACTTTTATTTCTGACATTTTCTGGGTGCTTTAAACAATGAAAACTAGACAAAATGAATTTATGTAAAGACCAAGCATTACTTAACTTTGCAAATTACAGTAGCAAAACAGTAGGTAAAAACAAAGGTGAGAAAGAAAAAATGTTGTTTAGCAATTTTATGCATGTAAAACATATTTGTTAACAAGGTTGATCAAGTCTTGCCACCAAATACATTTTATATGACATAAAAGAATTAAACCACATTGAACAATCATGTTACCTTAAATGGTATAGCTATAGATCCAATCATAATATTGAAGTTCTTCATGAGGTTCATATATAGGGCAATCAATACTTCCCACTTTGATACTTTTAATATTGGTAATTGTATTAACTCCAAATATCTTGTCCAGCTTCTTGGGAAAATAAACAGTATGCTCTTTGTCATTAACATGGAAAGTTACTTTTCCTTTGTTGCAATCAATAACAGCCCCTGCAGTGTTAAGAAAAGGTCTTCCAAGAATAATAGACATATTATCATCTTCAGGCATTTCAAGCACAACAAAATCAGTTAATATCAAGCAATTATTAGCCACTTGAACAGGAACATCTTCACATATACCAACAGGAACAGCAGTAGATTTATCAGCCATTTGCAAAGATATATCAGTTGGTATCAATTTTTCCAAGTAAAGTCTCTTGTAAAGAGAAAAAGGCATAACACTCACCCCTGCACCTAAATCACATAAGGCAGTTCTAACATAGTTATTTTTGATTGAGCAAGGAATAGTTGGTATACCTGGATCTCCAAGCTTCTTTGGAACCTTACCATTGAAAGAATAATTAGCAAGCATGGTAGAAATCTCTTCATTAGGAATCTTTCTCTTGTTAGAGACAATATCTTTCATGTACTTTGAATAGGGAGGTAACTTAATAGCATCAGTCAAAGGAATTTGCAAAAACAAAGGTTTCATCCATTCACAAAATTTGTTATAATGTTCTTCTTCCTTAGATTTGAGTTTCTTAGTAGGAAAAGGCATTTGTTTTTGCACCCAAGGTTCTCTTTCATTACCATGTTTCTTAGCAAGAAAATCTTCTTTAGTGTACTTTTTGTTTTTAGAATGCTTTTCAGGTTCCTCTTCACTTTCCTCTTTATCAGAAGCATCATTCTTATCTTTATCATTAGCATGTTCATTACCACTCTCAGTTTCAGCATCAGAGATAGATATACTATTTGGATTATTAACATGCTCATTGTCTTTAATAGGTTCAGGAGATTCCTCAACATGTTTATGTTTCTTCTTCTTCTTTTTCTTAGAAGGAGTAGTAGTTTCATTAACTAGTTGAGAATCTTGCTCAATTCTTTTAGGATGTCCCTCAGGATATAAAGGATCCTGAGTGGAAGCACCACCTCTAGTTGCTATACCAAAAGCATGTTTATCATTTTCTCTAGAAGCATTTCTAGCAAATCTTTTTGCACTTTAGTCAATTGCTCAATTTGAGTTTGAACCATGAAAATGTTTAATGAGTATTTTAACATCATTAGAAGTTCTTTCCAAAACATCATGCAAATGATTAATGACATGAGAATTCTTTATGAAGCTATTTTCTATTCTCCAATTGAAATTGTTTTGCTTAACAATGAAATTATCAAACTCATCTAAGCATTGATCAGGAGGTTTAGAATAAGGGATATCTCTATCATCAAAGCGTTGGAGAGAGTGTACCTCAACTGTAGATGAGTGAGGAATTGGCTTACACAATTCTTCTATAGGTGGAAGATTTTTCACATCTTCAGATTTAATACCTTTCTCCTTAAGAGATTTCTTGGCTTCTCTCATTTCTTCATCATTCAATTCAATTACTCCTCTTTTCCTCGGCGTAGGTACCGGAGTTGGTTCAGGCAGGGTCCAATCATCATGATTTTGGCTTATCTTAGCCAATAATTCCTCGGCTTCATCTGGAGTTCTTTTCCTGAAAACACAACCAGCACAACTATCCAGGTATGTCCTAGATTCAACAGTTAGTCCATTATAAAATATATCAAGAAGTTCATTTTTAGCTAGTTGATGTCCAGGCCGAGCTCTAAGTAAAGAACAAAACCTTGCCCAAGATTCAGGCATTTTCTCTCCTCATTTTGCTTAAAGTTAAAGATTTTCTGTAAAGCAGCATGTTGAGCACTAGCAGGAAAATATTTCTGAAAGAAAGCATTGACTAAACCCATCGGGCTCTCAATAGATCCAGGAGATAAATCATTAAACCAAGTTTTAGCTTCATCTTTCAATGAGAAAGGGAAAATTTTAGTAACAAAGTAACTGCGTTTCTTAATATCATCAGAAAACAAACTACTCAGAGTAGAGAGAGTGTTCATATGTTCTACAGCACTTTCATTTTCAGTTCCTCGAAAAGGTTCTTTCTCAGCAATAGTTATAAAAGACAAGTCCACAGAGAAATCATAATCTTTATCTTTTATATTTATGGGAGATGTAGCGAATTTAGCATCAGGAGAAAGTTTATAGTTGACAGCACGTCTTTGAAGAAGATTTTTAATAGCATTAACATCTTTAGAGGTATCACAATTCATGCATTCATCAATAAAGTCATCATCAAGTTCAACATAAGTTTCCTCAAGATCATCACTAGTAGTTTCTCTCGTTTCAGGTGAATAAGCAGGTGTAACAGGAGTTTCATTAGGTGTTTCAGATTTAGCAATTGTAGCATCTAGAAAAGGACCTAGTGAACCTCTTTCATCAAGCACAGTAGAAGCATCATCAAATTCATCAGAAACATTCTCAGATTCAGCAGAAGTAGCAGCACGTGAAGCATGTGCATGTGGTGGTGTGACAAGTTGACTTATAACAGACGGTGAATCAAGAGCAGCAGAAGTGTTCAGAGTTGTACCTCTCCTTGTAGTGGATGGCAATATGCGAACCTTATCATCACGAGGTTTACCCATGATGAATGAATTGCAGCGAGCAGTATGACTCCCTGGTGAGCTTATAAATAGAGCTATGCTCCCCGGCAACGGCGCCAGAAAATAGTCTTGATGACCCACAAGTATAGGGGATCGCAACAGTCTTCGAGGGAAGTAAAACCCAAATTTATTGATTCGACACAAGGGGAGCCAAAGAATATTTATAAGCCTTGACAGATGATTTGTCAGTTCAGCTGCACCTGGAAGTAGACTTGCTCGACACAGTTTATCAGTAGCAACAGTTTTATGACAGTAGCAGTAGTGAAATAATAGCAGCAGTAAAATAAAGACAGCAGTAATAATTGCAGTAGACAGCAGGATTAAAATACTGTAGGCATAGGGATGGATGAACGGGCGTTGCATGGATGAGATAATTCATGAAATAGTCATACATAGGGCAATTGCAGATAAATAATAAGGTATCCAAGTAATAATCAATCATAGGCATGTGTTCCGTATTTAGTCGTACGTGCTCGCAATGAGAAACTTGCACAACATCTTTTGTCCTACCAGCCCGTTTGCAGCGGGGCCTCAAGGGAAACTACTGGTAATTAAGGTGCTCCTTTTAATAAAGCACCGGAGCAAAGCATTAACACTCCGTGAACACTCACGTCGCAACCATCCCCTCCGGTTATCCCAATTTCTGTCACTTTGGGGCCTCGGGTTCCGGACAGTGACGTGTGTATACAACTTATAGATATGATCCAAAACAATAATTATCTCATGATTCAATAACATGTTCAGATCTGAGATCATGGCACTCGGGCCCTAAGTGACAAGCATTAAGCATAATAAGTTGCAACAATGACAATAAGCACTACCGATGGATACTAGGCACCATGCCCTAACAAATCTCACAACTATTACATGAATGATCTCATCCAATCCCTACCATCCCCTCAGCCTACAGCGGGGAATTACTCACACATGGATGGGGAGTCATGGATGGTCGATGGAGAGGTGGCGGTGATGATGATGGCGATGATCTCCTCCAATTCCCCGTCCCGGCAGGGTGCCAGAACGGAGTTTCTGATCCCCGAAATAGGGTTTTCGATGGCGGCGGAGCTCTGGAAGTTTTCTGGAAAAAGCGTCGACCCCCGAAGTTTTTAGGTCAGAGGCTTTAAGTAGTCCAAAGGGGAGCGTCGGGGGCCACACAGGGTGGCCACACCACCCCTGGGCGCGGCAAGGGCCCACCCGCGCCCTGGGTGCGTGTGGTGCCCCTGTGCACCCTCCTCGCTTCGTCTTCTGGCTCCGTGGGTCTTCTGGAAAAATAGATTTCTGGAATTTTTCTGGAATTTTCTGAAACTTTGACTTTCTGCACAAAAACGAGACACCAAGGCAATTCTGCTGAAAACAGCGTTAGTCCGTGTTAGTTGCATTCAAATCACACAAATTAGAGGAAAACAATAGCAAAAGTGTTCAGAAAAGTAGATACATTTTGGACGTATCAGTGGTCCCATGCGGCCAGGTACATGGGCCGCGTGGGCCACCCCCATTTGGCCCTCGTGGCTCTCCTCTCTTCGGTCTTCTTCCCTCTGCCTTTCTCCCGATGAAAAACTGACGCAGTATTTTTCCTTTTATTATTTGAGGTCCTGTAGCTCCTGAAACATTAAAGACAAGAAAAGGAGGTTTTCTGCCTCCCAGAAATTAAATACCAAAAATAGGGACTTTGTATGAAAGTCCCCAAAATCATCTAAAACATGTAGAAACAATCATATAATCATGCAAATAACATTCTAGTATGATACTAAAAGTTATATAAATGATGATATAAAATGCACGTATCAACTCCCCCAAGCTTAAACCTTTACTCGTCCTCGAGTAAGTAAGGACATAGATCATTACATGCATCAATGGACTTATGGTTGATAAATAAATACGGGCATTGTATCATCATCATATTCAATTGCAAGATAAGATTAATGATCTAAAACTCATACATATGAGGGCAACATAAGTAGAACTCTAGCAATCACCCCTTACTTTTGAAAGCAAATAACCATTGTATGTTGGACAATCGAATCATATTGTTTTTCACATGCTTTTGCTCTTCATGGCAAGCATTATAATCTTTTATACTTTGCTGAAATTCAAAGACAAGATAAACTCTCATTGGATAACAAGTTCAAAAGAAGACAAATGAAAAGACAGATAGATATAAAAATTGTTATCACTCTTGCTTGACTAGTAACTAGTGCAAACTTTAGTCATGGATATCTCAATCAAGTTCCCATGCTCTACACAACCCTTTTCTTACACTTTCCATGGCTAGCTGAAATTTCAGGTGCCTTCCTTTCATTCACATTCAAGAGCATAAGTATTGAAATATCCATGATCATTAATTTGCTCAAAAGATACTAGGTTGTAACAAGAGTGTTTTATATCCTTTTCATTAAGTCTTCTCAACTTCTTATCCTACAAGACTATATCTTAACCTCAAACTATTAATTCACAAGTCTTTTTACTTCTTCTATATTGAGATAATTCTATAATTGTCCAACATACTCAAGTTAATTAATTTCAAGGCAAGATGTGATTGAAATTCTAAATATGCCACGCTCATTTGCATGAGTGTTACCCATAAATCCCAAACAAGAGAATCATGGATGACACCATACTTTAATATTCATTGATAAACCATAAGATAGGGATACATGATAATGCTCCATGAGCTCACACACGCCTAAGAGATATTGATAACTAAACGATAAAAGCAAACACACCATGACTAGATAGATATGATAATAGTGAGATAAAGACTAGATGGAACTCCCCCAAGCTTGACGTTTCAAGTTTCTTTGCTGCAGCTCCTCCTTCTCATATTCTTCTCCCACTCAGCCATCTTCCATGGAAAGGCCTTCCATCACGGAAAGATGTAGGTGGATCATTGTACCTGAGGGTGGCGGCTGCTGCAATCTTCTTGAAGCGTTCTTCATATTCGCAGTTCTGGTTCTCTACATCCCACATGAAGCATTGGAACTTTCCCACTTGTCGATGACGTCCTTGTACTATCTTCCAGATCTTCAAGCCTTTTCTTGTACTCTTCAACCTTCTTCTCCAGCTCCAGGTTCATGAAGTGGTGAGCATCAAGGCTGCGGTAAACCACAGTGCCATACCTGAAGGTCTTGTCCTCCAACTCATCCAGCCTTCCTCACCGTGCCGGTGGCCTTGGGAGCCTTCACCTCCTCCACGAGCATCACGCCCTCCTTGAAGCACACGGTCTTCGGTGGTGTCATCACGGAGTTGAGGTAGCGGTTCACAACACCCTCCTTGGGAGAGCTCTCCCCCTCTTGGTTGGATCCGGAGCAAGACATGGCTAAAACCTGACAGGCAGAAACAACAGAAACAAAGATCGCTCGAGAACGCTCGGTGCGAGATTAGATCGGCAGAGAGGGGTATATATTGAGGGTTTTTAGGTCAAGACGAAGCGTCGGGATCGAAAACGAGACGAAAAGGACTCCGAGGTGGAAAAGGGATAGCCCCACGCGGCCAGGTACTGGGCCGCGTGGGCCCCTCTCTTTCCTCCCTCGGGTCTCCGTTTCGTCCAGTTTTCTTGTCCCATACGATGATTTCCATAAAAATTGACTCCGTAAAATTTATGCAATTCCGAGAAACTTTCCAACACAAAAGTTACCTTCTATTGATTTAGGGTTTCTGAACTGCACGGTTTCTCTCAATTACCTCTTCCGGTGTTTGTAAATTCAACTCCTCCACCCTTCCGATGAAGCTCTTTCCTGCAATATAAGGTTTAAGGCGTTGTCCATTGACTACATGAGGTTTACCTTTCATGTCACCGTGAAGACGGATAGCTCCTGAACGGTACACCTCCTGTATCACTAATGGTCCCTGCCACTTTGAAGCTAGCTTCCCTGCAGAAAACTTGAAACGAGAGTTGTACAATAAAACTTGATCACCTACTTTGAATTCCTTTTTCTTAATTTTCTTGTCATGCCAAATCTTAACTTTTTCTTTAAACATCCTGGCACTTTCATAAGCTTCATTTCTCCATTCGTCAAGTAGGTTTAGGTCAAGAATTCTCTTTTCTCCCGCAGTTTTAAAATCAAAGTTCAGTTGTTTAATAGCCCATCTAGCTTTATGTTCTAGTTCAACAGGTAAGTGACAAGCTTTTCCATAAACCATTTTATAAGGAGACATTCCCATAGGATTTTTAAAAGCAGTTCTATAAGCCCACAAAGCATCATTAATCTTAATTGGCCAATCAGATCTAGACTTATTCACTGTCTTTTCCAAAATGAGTTTAATTTCCCTATTGCTTAATTCAACTTGCCCACTTGTTTGAGGATGATAAGGAGATGCAATTCTATGGTTAACATCATATTTTGCCAAAGTTTTTCTAAGAACACCATGCAAGAAATGAGAACCACCATCAGTAATTAAGAACCTAGGAACACCAAACCTGGGGAAAATGATGTCCTTGAGCATCTTCATTGCTGTGGCATGATCTGCACTTTTGGTTGGAATTGCTTCCACCCACTTTGTAACATAGTCAACTGCAACCAAAATGTGAGTATGCTTTGTCTTTGATTCTGGGAAAGGACCCATAAAGTCAAAACCCCACACATCAAATGGTTCAAGTGGCAATGAATAATTCATAGGCATTTCATTCCTCCTACCAATGTTTCCTACTCTTTGACATTTATCACAAGATTTAACATATTCAGCACAGTCCTTAAATAAAGTAGGCCAATAGAAACCAGATTGTAATACCTTTGCTCCTGTGCGATCTCCTGCATGATGCCCTCCATAGGGACTGTCATGACAATCTCTTATAATAGCCTGTTGTTCATGCTCAGGTACACAACGTCTAATAATACCATCCACACTTTTCTTATAGAGGAAAGGATCATCCCAAAAATAATGTCTAAGATCATAAAAGAATTTCTTTCTTTGTTGAGAAGTGAAGTGTGGAGGCAAAACTTTACCAACAATAAAATTTGCATAGTTGGCAAACCAAGGAGATGCAACTTTAGCACTAGAAACATTAACAATTGCAAGTTGTTCATTAACAAAGCTATCATTAATAGGAATAGGATCATCAGGTATGCTTTCCATCCTAGAGAGATGATCAGCAACTTGATTATCCTCCCCTTTCCTATCAACAATGTGTAAATCAAATTCTTGCAATAGAAGTACCCATCTTATTAGTCTAGGCTTAGCATCTTTCTTATTCATCAAGTATTTAATAGCAGAATGATCAGTATGTATTGTGACTTTTGAATCAGTAATATAAGGTCTAAACTTGTCACAAGCAAACAGTACTGCTAAAAATTCTTTCTCAGTTGTAGCATAATTCTTTTGAGCAGCATCAAGTGTTCTACTAGCATAATAAATAACATTCAGTTTCTTATCAACACGTTGGCCCAAAACAGCCCCAACTGCATAATCACTAGCATCACACATAATTTCAAAAGGCAAGTTCCAATCAGGAGGTTGAATAATGGGAGCAGTGATTAAAGCATTCTTCAAAATATTAAAGGACTCAATGCAATCATCATTAAAAGAGAAAGGAACATCCTTTTGCAGAAGATTGGTTAGAGGTTTTGATATTTTGGAGAAATCCTTAATGAACCTACGGTAAAAACCTGCATGCCCAAGAAAACTTCTTATACCTTTGAGGTCCCTTGGATATGGTAGTTTTTCAATAGCTTCAATCTTTGCTGGATCAACTTCTATTCCTTCTCCAGAAATCTTATGCCCAAGAACTATACCCTCAGTAACCATGAAGTGACACTTCTCCCAATTAAGAACCAAGTGTTGGTCTTCACAACGCTGTAAAACTTTGTTAAGGTTGAACAAGCAATTATCGAAGGAAGTACCATACACAGAAAAATCATCCATAAAAACCTCCATTATCTTTTCAATATAATCAGCAAATATAGCATTCATGCATCTTTGAAAAGTAGCAGGAGCATTACATAAACCGAATGGCATTCTCCTGTAAGCAAAAGTACCATATGGGCAAGTAAAAGTGGTCTTTTCTTGATCATCCTTATGGACAGGAATTTGCGAGAAACCTGAATAACCATCTAGATAGCAAAAGTGAGAGTGTTTAGATAACCTTTCTAGCATTTGATCAATAAATGGCAATGGATAATGATCTTTTCGAGTTGCTTTATTCAATTTTCTGAAATCAATAACCATCCTATAACCAACTACAGTACGTTGAGCCACAAGTTCATCCTTTTCATTTGGAACAACAGTCATTCCACCCTTTTTAGGAACACAATGAACAGGACTAACCCACTTACTGTCAGCTATAGGATAAATGATACCAGCTTCAATAAGTCTTATTACCTCTTTCTTACCACTTCTTTCATTTTTGGATGGAGGCGGCGTTGAAAATCAACAACAGGTTTTGCATCTTCCTCCAGATTAATTTTATGCATACATAGAGCGGGGCTTATACCTTTAAGATCATCAAGAGAGTATCCAATGGCTGGTCGGTGAGCTTTTAGCACATCAAGTAATTTCTCTTCCTCTTCAGCTGAAAGGTTAGCACTAATAATGACAGGATATATGCTCTTCTCATCCAAATATGCATATTTCAGATTTGCAGGCAAAGGTTTCAATTCAAAACTAGGATCCCCTTTAGGTGGTGGTAGCACTCCTAAATTATCAGGTGGGATATGCAATTGTAATTGTGGTGGTTGTTGCCATAATATTTGTTCCAAAGCCTCTTTTTCCTCATCATTAAATGGTTCATCTTGATTAAGCATATAACGTTCTACAACATCAGTTGAAGCTACAGCTATATGAGCAAGAGTTTCAATTAAATTATTAGGAATTGGCTCTTTCTCAACATGTTTATCAGCAAATTTGGAAAAGTTAAATTCAAGTTTCTCACCAGCACATTTAATAAACACTTTCTCTTTAGGCAAATTAATTTCAGCACCAACAGTATGTAAGAAAGGTCTACCAAAAATGATAGGACAAAATGAATCTTGAGGACAACCAAGCACAATAAAATCAGCAGGGTATTTTATTTTGCCAATCAATACTTCAACATCTCTAACAATTCCAAATGGACTAATATAATCTTTATTAGCAAGTTGAATTGTCATACCTGTCTCTTCCATAACAATGGGATCAATATCAGGCTTGATCTCAAGATAAAGAGAATATGGAATGACACTAATACTTGCTCCAATATCACATAGACCATGATAACTTGAAGTCCCAATAGAGCATGATATAACAGGTTTCCCAACTTTGGCCGAATTACCTTTGATGACTTTGGTAGCATCTTCACATAGATAAACATCCACTGGGTCTTCTTCATTTAGTTGCTTGATAACAGAAATTTGAGTGTTGACTTCCACCTGTTCATAAGGCTGAGAACATCTTTTGTTACTCTTGTTAGTAACAGCTTTAAGTAAATTCTCCTTAACTTGGTTTGGAAATGGAGGTGGTTCAACATACTCCTCAATTGTCACAGATGACATTGGTTCAACCTGTTTAATAACTTTAGGAACAACAATAGATTGTTTAACAGGTTCAACATAAACTTCAAATCCACTTTTTGGAACACAGATATGATCAGCAAAACCTTTAGCTATTTCAATTATAACATAAGGATCAAGACCAAAAGTATCACTCAGATTTTTAAACAGAATAGAAGTAGAGAAATTCTCTACACATGAATATTCATAATCAAAATATGGCTCATTACCTTTATCAAGATCCCAGTGGCTAGTATTTTCAGAAATAGTCTCCAATAAATTCCATGCTTCTTCTTCAGTGTTATTAGTAAAACTTCCACCAGATGAATTATCCAGAATCTCCTTGTGCTTCATAGGTAGTCTCACATAAAAGTTTATCAATATAAGTTTCCTTGTAAGATCATGACATGGATTCTTGCGAAGGAGTTCCTTTAACCTCCCCCAAGCTTGAGTAATACTCTCTCCCAGATGTGGCCAGAAATTGAATATATAGCAGCGGTTATCATAAGCTTCTTTAGGAGTAAAATATTTAAGAAAGAAAACCTTCCTCAAGATACTCCATTCATTCTGGACCTCTTCATCCAAGACCTGTACCAATCACGAGCATTACCAGATAAAGACAAATACAATAGCTTCCTTTTTACCTGATCCTCTGAAATACCAGGTAGTCTGAATAAGCCACATATGTCCTCAATTATTTCCATGTGCTCGCGTGCCGACTTAGTTCCATCTCCTGTAAATGGATTTTTCATAACTCTTTTAACATGACCATGGGAATTTTAAATCCCACTTTAGGTACCTCAGACACAGTAGTTTCAACCACCTTTGCAGTAGTGGCATAAGCACTTTCATATAGAGCAAGATGCAGCGAGGCACGATTCATAAATGCCATAGTAACAATGAGATAAACAGCTTTCAAGTTTCCTTACCAAACTTCTTACCAATAGCGCTACGCTCCCCGGCAACGGCGCCAGAAAAGTATCTTGATGGCTCCCAAGTGCAGGAGATCAATTGTAGTACCTTTCAATTAGAAAAGGTTGTCGAACCCACGAGGAGCTGAAGGTATTGGTTAGTAAGATTGATAAATAAAACAATAAAAGATGCAGTGTTTTTGGTATTTTCAGTTGTATAATTGCAAGCAGATAACAGATAGTAGCAAGTGAAAGCTCTCAAAGAGAGAAAGCCCAATCCTCTTATGTGGCAAGAGGACAAGCTCAAGTGATGTGTAACTTATATGTGGCAAACGTTCCCGAGGGCGGCATGGATGATGCTAGGCATAGAGATTTATTAAACAACACGTTGAATATCTTGTCAAGTTTTAATCTTCTTTGGACGGAGCCATAATTAGGTATAGCTAAATAAATAAACTACAACCCCTTATGATGGATCATGTGGCCAAGCAAATGACTGCACAAGAATTATTAAGACCTAAAGTCCCACCATAGCATTACACTCTAAGGTCCCCGATACTAATACCCTCATAATATAACTTCATGACTCGGTCTCAGGTTTACGTGTCCTCCCAAGTCTCCATCAATTCATTACACTACGGTGTTCTCCTATGAGCCCATATAGGTGAAGTGTTGTGCAGTCGACGTTCGCACAACACCATCATAGAATCACATAAAAGATAAACTCTTGACAAAATACCAACACATGTCATATATAAATCATGCCAATTCATCCTATGCCCTCAGGAACATACGGGAACTACTCACAACGTGCGAACATGATCATAATCAGTGGCATAAGTGGTACAACACAATCTGAAATTATAACTTCACCACCAAATAATGACAAGTACTCAATCACAAACATGAATAGTAGCACAAGACAAGTATCTAGGGTATAGCAACTCTCAAACTGCGAGGGGAACGGAGTGGATCACGGTGATGATGATGGTGATGGTGCTGGTCTTGATGGGGGTGATGATGTAGAGGCCTCCTCCCACGCCAAGGAGGAGAGGTGATGACGATGACGATGATTTCCCCCTTCTCCGGAGTTCCGGAGCAGCAGGATCTGACCCCCCTCGGAAGGGATCAGGAGTTTCGCCGCCGCCGCGACCTCGGATGGACTTGGAAAAATTAGGGCGTTACTTTTCGGGCGAGACGAAGGCGTGCTAAAAAGCCCCAGGCGAGGAGGTGCCCGAGGCACCTTTTGGTGGGTCCCACGCGGCCAGGTACATGGGCCGCGTGGGCCACCCCCATTTGGCCCTCGTGGCTCTCCTCTCTTCGGTCTTCTTCCCTCTGCCTTTCTCCCGATGAAAAACTGACGCAGTATTTTTCCTTTTATTATTTGAGGTCCTGTAGCTCCTGAAACATTAAAGACAAGAAAAAGGAGGTTTTCTGCCTCCCAGAAATTAAATACCAAAAATAGGGACTTTGTATGAAAGTCCCCAAAATCATCTAAAACATGTAGAAACAATCATATAATCATGCAAATAACATTCTAGTATGATACTAAAAGTTATATAAATGATGATATAAAATGCACGTATCAGTGCATCTCCTCCAATCCCTGTGAAAAAACTTCAAAACACTGTTTCTCCCATTTCTTTTCTGTGGGGTGCATTAATAGTGATAAACAAATAGGTTTCTTGCTGCAGATAATCCTTGAAAAAATTTCTTATGAAATGTCCAGAAAGTGTATAATGTTGTATGCCTACTCATAAACTCAATTGGATCAAAAAGATTCAACTTAAAAGCTCAAAGCATGTATCAAACAAAATGGGACAGAATCTGTCCAGAAAAATAGCAGCAGCAAAACGTATTTTTCTACCCTACCAAACTTTCTCGAAAAATTCCGAAACAATTCATGCATACAGAGGATGAAAAGTTGCAACTACAGTTCAAATATGAGCTCATTCGGAGTTACAGAATAAGAATTAAAAATCATACCGTGCACTGACTCGTGCAGGAATAAAATCTCCGAACGCTATAAGCAACTTTTTCAAACCAAAAAGGGTAAAACTTGGCACTTTATTGAAAATTCCAGAACCTAAAAACAAAGTCTCTTGGTACAGCAAGAGGACACAAGGAAAATCACACACAAAAAATAACCGGGTTGCCTCCCGCAAAACGCTTTCTTTATAGCCATATAGCTAGGCTTCTTACTTGTTGTTCATGAAGGTTGAAGCTCATGAGGGAACTTATACTTTGATGTGTCCCTCTTCCTTGGAAAGTGTTTATGCATAATACCAGGATCTCATGGTGTTCTTAAGCCAATGAAGATAATAGTCAAGTTGAAACATGGTAAAGAGAGAAACAAAACACAAAGGTAATAACAACGTGGTCTAACTTCCTTCCTATGCATTGGCATTTTGTATATGAATGAATCACAATGAATATAAGTTTTCCAATGCATATTAACAATATTTACTTGCAGCCCATAATTATTAGTAGCATAAAGAGGGTTATTATCACTTCCTCTTTCATAATAGTTGCAAGTAGTAGAAGTGTATTAAAGAGGAGAGTCATTAAATTTATTTTGGAGTTTATTAGCATGCTTCCCTCTTTCAAAATAGTTGTTAAGATCAATATCAAGTTTAATATCATGGTTGCAACAAAGATTTGGAATTAAACATAATTGCAAACCACATAAGTATTTCTCAACATAAGCAAATTTCTCCTCTATGGTGTAGTTAGGAGAATTCAAGAACATAGCAGGACTCTCATGAGTAAGAGTACTATCATGAGCAGCAAGTATATCATTTTTATCCTCACATAATATAGTAACTTCCAAACATGTAGGATTATCAATAAGCATAGGACCATCATCTAAAGCATTATCATATAGCACATTTAAGCAACACTCCTCATTATTATCAATAAGTTTACTAGCAAGAGGTTTTTGAGTTTGAGTGTTACTATCATATGTTGATGGTGAAGTTGGGAGATCCAACTCTTCATTCTCCAGTTGTTCTTTTTCAGCATCTTCTCGAGATTGCATGGGCATCCCCAAGCTTAGGTTTTTGTCCTCTTCTTACTGCAAAATATTAGTTCTTTCCGTGGCAGCAAGAGTTGACTTTTTACGTTTAATAGCATCTGCTCGAGAAAAGAAATCATCAGCTTCTTGTAATATTTCAAGTTCCTCAAGTGTAAATGTTGCAAGTTCCTCAGGTGTATAATCAAACAGAAAACCCATAGCAAAAGTAATGAAGAACTTACAACCAGACAAGTTTAAAGGAACCTCCCCAAGCTTAGACGATTGCAAGATATGAAACAAGTTAAAGAAACCTCCCCAAGTTTAATCTAGTGCACACAAGAATAGAAACTTAAGCGCTACGTTCCCCAACAACGGCGCCAGAAAAGTGCTTGATAACCCCCAAGAGCAAGGGATTACTGTAGCACCTCTCAATGTGGAAGTAAGGTATCGATCCGCAGGAGCAAGAAGGAAAAGTTATCTATTCCCTACAACTAAAGTGTCACAAGTTTTAGTTGATTATGCACTAAACAAGTTTGGAGAACAAGGTGGTTGATGGATGGAAGTAACCAAGCAAGAATGTAAAAGTGTCCCAATCCTCTTCAATGCAAGAGGACAAGACAAATGGTAGCAAGCAAAAGCTCTCAAAGAGAGAGAAAGCCCAATCCCCTATGCAGCAAGAGGACAAGCTCAAGTGTAAGTTTCTTATAGGAACAATGGACATGGGTTCATGGGTTCACTTAATCCTCTCTCTCTCATCTATGGTGATTATCATGTTATAGATAAAGTACACATAATTGTCATGCTTTAATGGTAGCTTTTATAACGGCTATATGTCCTAAAACACATAGTTGAAAAAAGCACTCATTTGTGTTGCTAGGTCACCCTCGTAAGGCTAGCGTGGTTGCTCTCACTCCCACATCATACTCTTTCTTTTTACCCCCAGATAAAGGATGTTGGGCGATACTATGTCACTCAATACCTATGCCTTGTCACATCGGCCATCCCGTACCCACATACATCATACTTCTTAAAGAACAATATTCTATCAAAGCATGACAAGTCATAAAAGTTCCAACACAACAGTAAATGCATAACAAATCATCTCATACCACAATATTCACCACAAAGGTATTACATAGATGACCGTAATCATGTTTGGCAGCTCATACGGTACTAATTAGTGAAGCTCAAGAGAGAGGAGAGATACAAAAGTTACCACCACAAACCCTAGTCCAGGGGGTGGACTACTCCCCCTTCATCATGGTGATGATGGTGGAGAAGTTCTTGCTGTAGATGTTGATGATGAACACGCCGGAGGGGGGTGGAGCCCTCCGGAGGCGATTCCGGCGGCGTTTCCCCCCCCTCTGATCTTCTCCGGCGGCAGCCTTCTGTCTCTCTGTTTCGTGGTTTTGTGTTTCTCCGCCGCCTCCTCGTGAAACTCCTCGGGGGACTATTTTTATAGTCGGTTTTAGGTCAAAGCGAAGCCACGGAGACGAAAACGGACGGCATCGGAGCCACGAGGGGGAAACGAGGTGGGCCCACGCGGCCAGGTACAGGAGGCCGCGTGGGACCCTCTATCTTCCATCCTGTTGGGCTTCTGGTCTTCAGTTTGAGCCCATTGTGTTCGTCTCGAAAATTCTGAACCGTGCTTTTTGACCTTGCCCTTTTTGAACTCCCGAAGCTCCCGGAAAGTCTGAAACACTAAAAAAGACATTTTCTGGAAAACAGGGTTAATTCCATAAAAATAGGAAATCATTAAGATATTTCCAAAATCATGATAAAACATTGATATAACCCTTATATGATGCAAATATGATTGAAATATGAGTAATAAAGTGCAAAGTTCATGTATGTATTTTACATGCATCAACTGTTACCAAAAGGTCTCGTCTTAATCTTCTCCTTTTCCGATCACTAATGGAGTGTGGGGGATAGTTTGGGTTGGTTAAGTCATGTGGTGAACGTGCACAACCTCTCGAGAGTTAAAAACTAAGTACTTAGCCGTGTCCCCGGTTACGTACAATTTGAGCAGCTGATCAAGGATGTCAACGAGGGCTCCCGACATTCCAATTTCTTAAGTTAAAATTTTGAAGGTTGAACAAAGGTAGACAAGAGGGTGGTTTTCATGCCATACCTGTTTTGACAAAAGAAAAGTGTTTTATAAAAGAGATAGGAAAAATTGGCTTTATGTAAATTAGCCTTGAACTCCACCAGCCAAATATGCATATAGGTTATTAGAGTTATTCCACTAAGTGTCCACATAGTGTCACTTGCCAGTTCCATTTCTAATGGTTCTGACCCACTCTGTTGCAAAATTTTATTTGTTGCAGATTGTTCTGACGACGAGTGAGTTTACGTTAAGGGTTTCGAGTCTGCAACCAACATGTTCGCCAGTGGCGCATGAAGATGATGGAGACTCCATGAAGAATAATGTTTTCCACTGCTTTACTCTTTCAAAGCTAGCTTCGAGCTATGCACCTTGTAATGAATATTTGTAAATTCTGGATCATTCGCGTAATGAATTGATACAATGTTATGGTATTCATCGTAAACTGTGTGTGCTAGCGATTCGATCTAGGGACTAGCACTATACACAGGGATCTTGCCAAATTTTAAGTGCATGTCCGCTACAAAAATCCAGGATCCAGCAATCATATAGGTCATAGAACTTGTTGAACATCAAAACCTATGGTGCAATAAAGAACTATTTCAACTAGTTGCACGAGATAATACTGGGTAGGCTCATTCATGTCAGTGAACATCAAGAGGAGTCCCCAGCCATTCGTCTCACTTACATTAACTAGCACAATGATGTTTCTTTTAAGCACCAAGGATAGTAAGACGAGCTAAAACAGCATGAAAAGTGGGCTAGGTGCCTAAATGAGTATGAACCGAACACAATCAATCTTGCCTAAGTAACCCAATCACACACAACAAAACATAACATCGGTTATCTTCAAGATAACCATCCTAAAGTAGAATAGAGGTACATGACATGTCATGGCACTTGGGATAATCAACAATAACAAAAAATTGACGTAATACGACAATAAAATAAAAACCTTTCAAAAAGAACATTGGTAGTAAGAAACCTTCTAACTGCTCAGAAACGTTTCATCCATTGTCACGTACTTTTATTGTATGGGTCACGCACATAATACATGATAAGTTATTGTATGACAGAAAAACTAGAGCATCAAATACAAAATGTAACTTAAAGTATCCATTCCAGTTCAAACATAGGCTCATCATTGTGCATCGGGTAGAGCCTGAGAACAATCAAGCTGTCCATTCTCGCTCATGTGGTGACAGAAGCAAGGAAGATGCAAACTGAAGGTTCCTGATTTATAGATAAGAAACCCAGACCCGCACGATTTAACGGCTACCACGACAGTCCTTCACCTAATCCTGGACTAGGAGGAGAGAATTGGAGGTGCAAACTATGCGAGTATAGGCCATGTATGTCAAACAAGTAACCTGCAAAAAAAGAGCACCAAACAAGTGTCAACTTAATGCTACGTCTAGTGAGACATTTATCTACGGTACAAAGTGAAAGGTATGAGACACTTGTCGCAACATTCAGGTTCAAACAACTAACAGATGCTGGATATCAAATGAATAAATGAACAAACTTATATAAGGAAAGATGTGTGGTACATAAGTAAATACATAACCTATCGGAAGTAAAAAAAACATAGGAGAAACAATAGGGTAAATGAATGTAATCTGCGTGCACTAGCATGTAAACTCTTTTTTTTAAGGACTAGCAACCAAAGGTTGCAGTCATCGCATTAAGAACGGATAGAAGAGTTTATATACAAGGTTTTACATATGGCCAAAGCCATCCGCAACAGAAAGGAGAAAGACTACTCCTCACCCTCGCCCACTCTTCTTCTGGCCGCTTTCCATAGCTCAAGATCCTCCCATGTCTTTCTGATGATGGTGTTCAAGTTTGAGCTGTTGTCATTGAAGATTCGGTCATTTCTTTCTAGCCAGAGTCTTCTCATTCCTGCTATCATGAATGTTGCGGTGTCTCTTTTCTGTTTTTTTGAGCCTCTGGATAGGGTTTGCATCCACCACTCTCACAGTGGTTTGGGTTGAAGGTGTAATGTCAATATGATTTCTGTTCAAGCAAAGCCTGAACCAGAAGGTACGAGCGACGACACAATTTACCAACAGGTGATTGATGGTTTCGGGTTCCTGGTCACACAACACACACTTAGCTGGCCCTTGCAATCCTCTCTTTGCAAGTCGGTCAGCTGTACAGCACCGATTTCGCATGACAAGCCAAGAGAAGAGTTTCTCTTTAAGCGGTGCTTTACTCCTCCATAGCTCTTTTGCATAGTCCGCCATTTCTTTACCCAAGAAGAAGGCCTTGTAAGTTGATGCTGCTGTATAGCAGCCTGTTGCTGCGAGTCTCCATCTGAAGGTGTCTTCTTCTTGTGATAAAGGTCCCCTGTCTTGTATTAGACACCATAGCATCATGAATTGAGTAATGGCAGCAATGTTTAAATTTCCACGAATGTCAGCAATCCATTTATCTTCAAGAAGAGCCTCGGCCACAGTTCTGTTTTCCCCCCTTGCTTTGATGAACTTGAATAATTCAGGAGCAATTTCCTTTGGGCTTCTTCCATCTAATCATCTGTCAAACCAGAATTGTGTTTTCTATCCATTTCCCAACAAGCACTGTGTTGCCGCTTTGAACATGCTTTCAGCTTCAGGTGATAGTTTGAACTGCAGTCCAGTCCATGCTCTGACATTGCTTGATTTTTCTATCCATCTCCAGCGCATCCGGAGGGCATCATTCAGTAATTTGATGTAATGAATACCTAGCCCACCATACTTAGTTGGCATACATACTTGTGCCCATGCCACTTTGCAGTGACCGCCATTTGCTTCTCCGGAGCCATGCCAGAGAAAACTTCTACAGATTTTGTTAACCTTCTTGATCACCCAAGCTGGTAGGTCTAGTGATAGCATATGGTAGACTGCAATGGCAGACAACACCGATTTGATCAAGACTAGGCGTCCACTGTCTGTGAGCATAAGGGTTTTCCAAGTG